>JADMNL010000022.1:480300000-480900000 GCA_016271365.2 Neoceratodus forsteri
GGTCCTGGGACAGCATCCTATTTACAGGGATGGGATCCCCAACTCCACATCAGGGCCTAGTATCCCAATGACTGAAGCTCCCAGATGCTAGGGCCTCGGTGTCTGCTATCAGCTGACCACCATTACCCCATCCCACCACCTACCACTCTAACAAGCCATCCGACCTACAACAATAGTAATCAAGCCCAGTCCCAATGCCTTCCACCTCACTCAGCCAAGCAACTCAAACTCCTTGTGATCGGAGTAGCCTGGCTACTCCTAATGCTCTCAGGCAATATTCATCCTAACCCTGGCCCTGGTTACAATGCCTGAGTGCCAACCAGGAAAAGTCATCTGATCTCCATAGCATCCCTTAATATCTGCAGCCTGCTGCCAAAATGTGACCTACTGCAAGCTTGGGTAGTACATCACAACCCAGACATTCTGGCCTTAACTGAAACATGGCTTACTCCCAGGACCAAGGACAGCCAAGTCCAGCTCCACAGGTACACCCCCACTTCCACCATGATCGGCTTGGAAAGGGGGAGGGATGGTGGTGGTTGTATAATCTACATAAAAGACCACCTGCAGGGGATAGCTCTCCCACATTTAAGTTTGGGAAAAAACATTCAGATACTCTCAATACGCTTAACCCTAGGCACTCAGGGCAAGGGCCTTACTATCATCTCAGCCTACCTACCCCCTAGGGAAGTAGCTGAGGGATTTAAAGTGCTGCATGAGCATCTAGCTTGTATCTGCTCTAGTAGTGAAGCCATAGTACCAGGGCACTTCAACATCAATTGATTGTCTCAGGACTCTGCCTCCTATAAGGATGCAGTCTCCTTAATCAACTTCCTTCAGCTCATGGAACAACCCACCCATACAAACTACAGATCAGGCTCCAGTACCTTGCTGAACTCAGTGCTAACTAACCACCCAGAATGCATCTCTGGCTTAAAAGTGCTCCCAGACTCCCTAAGTGACCATTCTCCTATCATCTTCACCCGGTCCAACAAGGCCCCTAAACCACCCACAAAGGTGATGATATCCCGTATTCTAAAAAACGGTATGCTAGGGCTGTTTAAGCAACACCTCCAACAACTGAGCTGGGCACCTATCCTAAATGCCAAAGATGTTGACACAGCCCTGAGTAAATTTATAGCTAGCTTCAATACTGCTTGCAATATATTTGCCCCATTATTTAAAAGGAAAATCTGTGGCTCGCACAAAACGTGGGTAACTCCTCACCTCCTTGCCCAGATGAGCACCAGAAACCGCCTATGGTATAAGTACAAAAATACTCTCTCTGACCAGGATCTGCAAAACTGTAAGGCTGCGTGGAATAAATGCACCGGTGCAATCCGTCAGGCTAAAGCTAACTTCCACAGACTTGAGCTTAACTCCACCTGAGGGGACAGCTGCCGCTTCTGGGATAGCATTAATGCAATCATTGGGAAGCGAGATACCTCAGCACTCACAATGCTGTGCAACAATGGATCCCTTACACAAGACCCCAGATCCATTGCGGACATCTTCAACAAAGCCTTTACTGACCTCAGCACAGTGCTCCCCCCCCCCAGCTTCCAAGACCAAGCCGGTACCAACCAGCCCAGCCCCCATAGTTCCCCACCCCTACTCTCAAAGCCCCCTCATTCTACCTTAGAGTACTATCTAGAGAAGAGGTAAAAACATCTCTCTCCAAAGTCCTTGCAAAGTCCAGGCACAGCTCTGAGGGTTTCCATCTAAAATTAATCTCTTACCCTTGACGCACTGCTAACCCCACTGACCTGTATCATAAATCTGCCCCTCACCACAGGTACCTTCCCAAAACTCTGTAAAGCTGCAATCGCAACCCCAGTTCACAAAGCAGGCAGTAAGTCTGACCATGCCAACTACCGCCCAATTTCAATCCTCTCACCTATCTCAAAAACCCTCGAGCGTATAGTCTACAATCAGCTGGTGGAACACCTTGACAAATACCAACTACAATGCCAGCAGCAGCAGCATGGCTTCCATCAACGCCACAGCGCTACCACAGCGCTTCTCGAGTTCACAGGTTACATTCACAGTGCCTTCGACCAGGGGCACTTGGTGGGGGCAACCTTCATTGACCTGATCAAGACCTTTCAGGGTTTTATTTAACTCTAAAAATTGATTAGCGTTTTGCTCAAAAAAGTTCTAAAACATTGTGAAAATGCATACCACTTGCCTCACTGTGTTTAATAAACATAACTCTTCAAGAAAACTTACATAAATGCTTTCTGTACAGTTAGTATTGTCCCAAGAAAAAAACTGCTAATCAATTATTTAAAACCCTGCCTTTGACATGGTCAGCCATGACCTTCTTCTGGCCCAATTAGAGGTAATTGGGCTTTCCTCTGACTCTCTGCGCTGGTTCTGGAGCTACCTCTCTGGACATGTTCAGCAGATAAAAATAATCAATGTACTCTCGGACCCACTTCAAGTGCCAATCGGAGTCCCCCAAGGATCCATCCTGGGCCCCCTCCTCTTTAGCCTCTTTCTAAATGACCTACCACTAGCCTGTCAACAAAAAATCCTTCTATACGCTAATGATGCGGTGATCTACTCCTGTCATCCCAACCCGATCGCACTGGAGCAGTGCCTTCAACAAGACTTTTAAAAGGTGGAAGACTGGTTTAACAAATCTAAACTCTTAATCAACCACAAAAAGATGAAGTCCAAGCTCTTTGTCCCTGTACACAGCCACCACGGGGCCGCAACCTTGCTCATCCTGAATTTACAAAAGATCACCATTGAAATGGTCTCCACATTCAAATACTGTACCTGGGCCTCACCCTCGACGGCTCCCTCTCATACGCTGCTCATATCGATCATGTTGCCATTTCAGCTAACAGTAAGCTCAAGCTACTATATAAGCACCTCAGCTGCCTCTCCGATAAAGCCCTCCAGCTTGCCATAAACAGCTCAGTCTTCTCAACTATTGATTATGGCCTTGCAATCTATAGTGTTGCCTCTGACAGCACCCTCAGGGGACTCGCCACCACGCTTAACAAAGCCTGCAGACTTGCTCTTGGAGCCCCACACCAAACCCATACCTGCCACCTCTACCAGCAAACCGGTTAGCTAAATCTGAATGACAGGGCCAGCTACCAAACCTGTGTCCTTGCCAAAAAAGCAACTCTGGGCCTTCTGCCTACTGGGCCCACCTCTCTCTCATACACAAGGACGCATCAACCAGGACCACAAGAACATCCAATAAAATCCCTATCAAGATCCCCTACCATCACACCGGCCAGGGTCAGCGCTCCTTTGAATACCAGGCCCTGCTATGGCCTACCTCACTCCCACCTGAAATAGCCACTACTCGCAAGATTGGCTTGTTTAAATCTGCACTTAGAGCCCACCTATCCAGCCTTGGGGAATGCATCTGTCCTACCTGACCAACCCTCCTGGCTATAATTCTGACTACCCCACCTTAACGCACTTAATCACCCACTCTGCTACCCCCCACTCCCACCTTCCCCCACCAACCCCTTCCCCCTGACTTCAGCCCAGTCCCCTCACCTTCCTCCCACCGTCACCCCTCTCTGACAAGGCGACCACATGCCAGTGGGTCCCACAAGCTGAACATCTCCCCTAGTTCCCCCCTTCACTGTTGCCCCTACCTCCCACCTACCCCACCACACTCTCTTGTGCCACTTATTGCTGCTGCTCCGACTCTGTCTGCTTATTTATGGCACTATCCCTTTCCCATGTACTCCTCATTCATATTACCATTAACAACTTGTTGAATGCTCGATGTAACCCTGTATTTCTTTTTTACTATTGTACATTTGTATCTACTTTCTGACGTGGAACCTTTGTATACGAGCTTGTAGCTCAAAGGTTGTAATCCAAGAAGTCAATAAATAAAGTACAGTTATGTAAGAGCTTACCATAACAGTAGATTGAGAAGAGCTCTTGCTTCAGGCCATAACCTTAAGGACTAAGCCACCAGGACCCCACAGAAACCTTCTAGCTAGCAGTCTTCCACAAGGGACTGCCCCTGACATCAGCCCACCCCAACGTCAGCCAGTGGTATAAAGGGGTGGTTTCCAGCCCCACCTCAGTTCTCCTGCCAGAGACCTGGAGTCTAGAATGGAAGGAGAGCTGGGCAGGTAATAGCCTAAAGGAAAGGCAGAAATAAAACCCAGGGGGAAAGAGGAAGGAAAAGCAACGCCTGCTGCAAGAGCTCTTCTCAAAGATCTACTGTTACGGTAAGTTCTTATGTAACTGTACTATCTTACTTCGAGTGAGAGCTCTTGCACCAGGCAATAACCTTAAGGACTGAGTCCCAAGTAATCAAGGGAGAAGGAATAGACTAGCAAGGGAGGATGCAGAGAAAAATAGCCAACGGTTTAGAAGAGTAGGTCCTGAAGACCTGCAAGGCCAAACCCAGTCCTACACTTGGAGGCCACATCCAAGCTGTAATGCTTGATGAATGTGTGAACAGAGCTCCACATGCCAGTTGCACAAATGTCTGCAGTGGAAACATTCCTCAACGAGAAAGGAGGTGCCAACTCCCCTGGTGGAATGGCCTTTAACCAAGCCCGGTAAAGGCTTTTTGTATTTCTGGTAACAGAAAACTATGCAGTTAACTAACTACTTAGACAGGGTCTGCTTAGTAACTGGTGCTCCCTGAGTTTTGGGAGCAAACTTTACAAACAACTGGTCAGTCTTCCTCAAGGGGCCAGTATGGTTAAAATAAAAATGAAACATCCGGTGGACAATCAGAGTATGCAATAACGCTTCCCTCCTGTTACAATACTCTGAGTAGTAGACAGGAAGGTGGATGTCCTGCTTCAAAGTAAATTTGGACACCACCTTAGGCAAAAACTTAGGATTTGTCTGTAAGGACACCGTGTTCTTATGGAAGATCAAATAAGGATCTTTACACATCGGAGCGTGAAGCTTGGAAATCCTCTGAGTAGAAGTAACTGCAACTAAAAATAACGCCTTCCAAGATAGAAAGCGAAGCTCACAATACACAGCATGGCTTTCTCTAACAGAAAGAGGAGGGCCCATAGAGGAACAGGGTTCTGGATGGGAGGTCTCATATGCAAAATGCCCCATAGGAAGGTACGGGACAAATCCAGTTGAGCAAGGGGTTTACACTCCACCAGTGCATGGTACGCAGAGATGGCAGAGAGATGCACCTTGATAGAGGAGTAGTTGAGGCCTATGTCAAACAGAGAGGAGATACTAAAAAATTAAGTTCACTGTACAAGAGAAGGGGTCGAGGTGATGGGCGGCAGCCCACTAAAAGAATCTCTTCCATTTCATGGCATAGGTGGACCTAGTGGAGGGCTTTCTTGCCACCATGACAACATTGTCTACCCTAGAAGAAACCCCATACCTGGTGACTGCTAAGTCTGCAGGATCCAAGTATGCAGATGCAGGGATTTGAGATCCAGATGGACTAAGGTGCCTTGGTCCTGGGAGAGCAAGTGAGAGCTCAGGGGTAGAGGAACTGGAGTTTCCGAAGCTAGTTGTTGGAGTAGAGGGAACCAAGTCTGGTGAGGCCAGAAGGGAGCAATGAGAATAATCTCTGCTCCTTCCACCTGTAGCTTGAGAAGTACCCTCTGAAGAATGTGCACAGAAGGGAAGGCATAAAGAAACCTCCCAGTCCAGCAGAGGGACAATGTGTCTCACCAGAAAACTCCAGGCTCTGGATCTATTGAGCAGAAATTGGGCAGTTTGGCATTGAGTGGGGATGTGAAGAGTTCCAACTCTGGTCGTCCCCATCTGTTGAATAACTACTCTACCACAGACTGAAGGAGCTCCCACTCATGGACCTTGGACCAAGACCTGCTTAGGCTGTTGGCCAAGATGATTTGGATGCCTGGAACATGAACAGCGGTGAGTTCTACACATTGTTCCAGAGCCCAATACCAGACCTTCATTGCCTCCCTGCAGAACGGGTAGGAATGAGTCCTTCCCTGCTTGTTGATGTAATACACCATGGACATGTTGTCCATCTGGATGAGGAGAGGGCCTGGTGGAAGGTCAGTCTGAAATGCTTGCGAGGCCTTCAGGACTGCTCTCATCTCCAGGACATTGATATATAGGGATTGTTCACCTGGGGACCAGGAGCCCCAGGTCTGCCTATCCACCAGATGTGCACCCCAGCTGAGACCCAAGGCATTGGTTGTCAAAACCCATCTTGGGGGTGCCTGTCAAAAGAGGACCCCCCTTCCCTGGACAGGTTGGGGGTCCCGCCACCATGATTGGGTCCGACAAACTGGATCTGAGATAAGAACTCTCTGTTTCTGGTCATCTGATCGTTGGTCCCATTGCACGCTGAGTGTCCACTGTGGGACTGTCATGTGTAGATGAGCCATGGGAATGATGGGAATGGCTGCTGCCACACGGCCGAGGAGCCTTAAGTAGACTCGGGCCGGGATATGGAGAACCAAGGAAACCATTCAAGGCTGTTGCTGCATGTAATCTGCCCTGTCTTCGGGGAAAAAGGCCTTGCCCTGCACTGTGACAAGGGCCACTCCTATGAATTGGAGTCTCTGGCTGGGCCATGTGGATGACTTTGGAAGATTCAGGGTGATCCCTAATTCTTGGAAGAGGGTAAAGGTGTCTCTGAGACTGCGAAGCAGCTGACCCTTTGTGGGAGCTGTCAGAAGCCAATCGTCTAGGTAGTGAAAGACGTAATGGCCCTGCCTTTTGAGGGCTGCAGCCACCACTGTTGGGCACTTGGTGAAGACTCTGGGAGTGGAGGATAGGCCGAATGGTAGAGCTCAAAATTAGTAGTGTCACCCCTGGTAGAGGAAACGTAGGTACTGTCTGTGGTTGGGGTTGGGGGAGACACTAGAATGTCCAGGTACACATCTTGCACATCTAGAGAGCACAGCCAGTCTCCCTGCTGCAGCAGGGGAATTATCCCTGGCAGAGTGACCATCGTGAACCTCCTGTATTCAATGTAATTGTTCAGGGAACAGAGATCCAGGATGGGGCGAAGGTCCCCGATCATTTTGGGAATGAGGGAAAAATGGGAATAAAATCTCTTTCCTCTTTGATCCAGGGGAAGTGGCTCTACGGCTCACTTCTGTACTAAGGCCTGAATTTCCCCTTTGATGAGGGAGACATGAGAAGGAGGATAATGGGAGGACACTGTTGGGTTTTCTGGTGGCCTCTTCAGGAACTCCAAAGTATAGCCCCTCTCTATTAGTTGGAGGACCTACGTATCTGTTGTGATTTTACTCCATCCCTCAGTATAGAGGGAGACGCGACCCCCTACCGCTTCCTCCATGAATTGCACTGGAGGAGGGGTGGTTGGGCAAGGAGTCATTGCATGGCTCTGGGAGTGGGCAGTGTGGACTAGGGGGTCTTAGAGGCTCTAGAGGCAGAACACCAGGGGTCTGGAAGGTTGCTTTAGCTTGAAGCCTCCCTCATGCTGCAGTTGGTTTCTGGGCTGCTGGCCTGAGGGCCTATGAAAGGGTTGCTTTTTAAAGGCAGCTGGTTAGTCTTATACTTTTTTTTTTTTAGAACAGATGGCCTTGCCAGAGTCATGGAATGGGTGATTAATATTTTTGCTTCATCTCCAAAAAGGATGGATCCCTTGTAAGGGAGATCCAGGATGCCCTCCTGCAGGTCCTGGGTGAATCCAGAAACCCTGAGCCACGCATGGTGCCAGAGACAGATGCCAGTGGTGGCTGCCTTGGTAGCCATGTCTGCGGTGTCATATGTAGCACATAAGACATGGGTGTCCACATCTGACCCTGATTTCAGATGGTCCAGGAACTCGGACTTTTGAGCTGAGTCCAGAAGGGCCTGAGCTATTTCCAGTTCTTTTTTCCACAGGGTGTTTTGGTACTGCACCATGTGGGTGAGGAAGTTAAGGGACCTTAGGAAGCAAATGGAGGAAGAATATACCTTCTTGTCCAGTTGGTCAATGGTTCTGGATTCCTGGGTGGGAGGCTGGTTATTTAAATGTTTGGGCCTCTTAGACCTGTCATGGTCTGCTGTGATCACCATTGAATCAGCTGTAGGGTGCTCGGCCAAGAATGACTCCTCCCTAGGTGCCCTGTATAGCCAATCTGACTTTTTAGAGATGGCCAAGGTAAAAGATGGGTGCTTCCAGGTTAGTCTTGTTAGGGCATGGAAGTATACACCAGGGGAGGAACCACCAAAGGCTTGGGTTCCTTTTGTCTCAGGTATCTGTCTAATCTCTGCCGTTCAGGATCCAGATCCTCCATCTCCCATCCATTGGAGGCCTGGATGTGCCTCATAACACCTAAAAATGATGGGTCATCCAGAAGCAACCTAGGGGTGTCCTTGTTGTCTGGGTAGGAAGAACAGTCTCTAGGCTCTGTGATGTCAAACTTTGAGGGAGACGAGTCCCGGCTCGAGTCTCCCAAATCATTGGAAGTGGAGGAGGAGCTAAGCCAGCGTCCACTCTGGGACCGACGTCGGTGTTGGCCTGACAAACGGAAGGAGGAACGTTCGTGCCTCCGTCCCCAGTGTTTGGGCCTTCCATGGTGTTTCATGACTGGGCTCCGGAAAGG
The DNA here is from genome assembly GCA_016271365.2 of Neoceratodus forsteri. Taxonomy (NCBI): domain Eukaryota; kingdom Metazoa; phylum Chordata; order Ceratodontiformes; family Ceratodontidae; genus Neoceratodus; species Neoceratodus forsteri. The sequence goes on from JADMNL010000022.1 coordinate 480,308,517, forward strand.
ACAGTTTGGTTGTGGAATTGGTAGCCCAGGTTCTGGATCCAGGTCTGGCTCCAGATCTGGTTCCAGCACGACGACCACCGGCTGTGCAGGTTTCAGTGGGAGTAGGTCCCCCTTAATTTCATTCCACCAGAAGTGGAATAAATCTTTTGCCTCACTTAGAGGAATCTGGGGCCCTGAAGGACTGGAGGGTGTCTGAGGTAGTGCCAGATCTGGCATCTGATTATCTGGTGCTCGGGTACCAGGCGTCAGTCCCACCAGCATCTGTGGAGCTGGCATCAGAGGGGCCAGAATGTGGCGGTCAGGTGCCTCCTCTAGCCAAGGGTTAGCCGGGAGGAACGCCCCTTTGAGAAGGTATCGACATCGGCTGGAGATATTGCATGGGCCAGCGACAGGATCGGAGTCATCGGATCTGACATCAGTGTGACTGATGTCTGCGTAGGCGTCGGCTGGTGACGGTCAGGAACAGACGCAGCCACTGGCTTAGCTGAAGTCTGCGGTGTAGACACTGAGGATCAATAGGGTGGCATCACTGAAACCTGGGATGAGGGCGCCTGCCCTGGACGACACTGTGCCTCATCTGAAGACTTGGTAGAGACCGACATCAGGACTGAGTGAGCAGGAGCTGAGGCCTGACTGCCTGACTTAAGACCAGTCCCAACCCCTGAGATGAAGATAGATGCTGGAGGTATGGTCTTCACCTTCAGTGGGGTCAGGATAGGAACAGAAGTTCCAGACTCCAATTTACCTCCACCTGATGCCAATACTAAGGCAGGAGGTCTAACCACCAGCTGCCCAGAAGGTTTGAGGGTAGGCCGGGAAGAATGATCTGACCCATACATGGAAAGAGGAACCCAAAGAAGACTTCTTGTGATGGGGGGACCTGGAATAGGAGCAAGTCCAGGCCTTCTCCCTCCCTTTGTCTCAGGACTTATAGTTCCTGGAGTCCTTCTTCTCTTTATGTGACTTCGAAGATGAACAGGTCAAAAGCAAGGAGGACGAAGAGGGACTCTTCCCTGAAGGTTGTTTTTGCATGCCTGCAAGCTGCTTCTCGAGAAGGTAAGCCTTGAGGGCCTTCTGGTGGTGGATGTCAGTCCTCTTTTTGAACCACCTGCAGTGCTCACAGGCCACGATATCATGGTTTGGGCCTAGGCAGAGAAGGCAGGCTTTGTGGCCATCTTTGGACTGGATCTGCTTGTTGCATGCACACGTCAATCTTTGACATTCCACAGAAGAACAGACGAATGCTGGCGAAGAAGACACACAGAACAGAAAGAAATTTTTTCGTAGGAAATAAAGAAAAAACACTGAAAGCATGAAAGTGGTTGAACTGTGGTGAGAGACGTCCAAGGTGTCGATGCGAATGGGTCAACAGCAGGAAAAGAACTAAGGTGGGGCTGGGGACCACCCCATTTATACCACTGGCTGACGTCAGGGTGGGCCAATGTCAGAGGCAGTACCCCACGGAAGACTGCTAGCTAGAAGGTTTCTGTAGGGTCCTGGTTTCTGGCGCCTTAGTCCTTGAGGTTATTGCCTGCTGCAAGCTCTCACTTGAAATAAGATCTATCCTTTAAGCAAGAGATTAGAAAGTTGGAACACAGCCTCCTTTTCATGAACCTGCCAAGGTTCATGAAATTATGTTATCTAGTTTTAAAGGGGATTAATCTCTCACAGTGTACTTATTTGCACTGTTTTGTAAAACATTTTGGAATATTTGGCTGCTAATAAGTCAGTGCCTTTTGAGATAGAGATCTGACCATTTATACACATTCTGTACGCATGTGTTATAGGATCTCTCTCTCTCTCTCTCTCTCTCTCTCTCTCTCTCTCCCGCCCCAGACCAAGCCTTTGAACCAGGCCAATGGACCGCCACCAGGAGCAGCCATGGCTTCTCTAGCCGGGCCTATGAGACACCTTCGCCCACCCACCTTTGGGACCTGTGCTCCTGGAACGAGCCCTTGAACCAGGCCAATGGGTCGCTGCCAGGAGCGGCCGCGGCTTCTCTAGCAGGGCCAACAAGACACCTTCACCCACACGCCTTTGGGACCTGTGCTGCTGGGTAAGACGCCTGCCTGGAGCTGCTGAAGCTGTGAGCGGCTGCCATTGGTTGCAGTGCTTCCTACCTCATACTTGATTGGCCCTTGGCCTCTCAAACAGCAGCTGATTGGCAGGTCCTGTCTTCACTGCCTTGCTTTGCTCTCCGGGTGCTGCGCCCATTGACTTTGCATTAGTTTTGCTGCAAATTTCATTTTACTGCTTGGATTACACTGTAATTTCTCTGTTTTGCTGTGTTTTCTGTTGATAACTGATACAACTATACTGATACTACTGTTCTCACTTGCTATACCTCTCTGCTCTCCTGACTCTCACTTCCAGCCTGTAAATCCCCCTCTCTGCCTCTGCTCATCCCATCTCGCACCCCGCCTCCCTTGGCGCCAAGGCCATTGCCAATTCCCGTTTTGTCTTTTGTCTCTGGCTGCCCTCCTCCCCCCATAGCATCTCTCTCTTTGTGTCTACACTCTCCCTATCTCACTGCTGTCACGCCGCTTCCCGAACCCTGATTTATTTTCTGCGTCCCCCCTCTCTTGCCAGCTCCCCCACACTCCACCTATATCTAATCTCCCTCTCCTCTCTCTCTCTCTCCCCCCCTAGAAAGAGCCCTTGAACTGAGCCAACAGATCACCACCAGGAGCAGCCGCAGCTTCAGTAGCCGGGCCGATGAGACACCTTCGCCCACCCGCCTTTGGGACCTGTGCTGCTGGGTAAGACTCCTGCCAGGAGCTGCTGAAGCTGTGAGCAGCTGCCATTGGTTGCAATGCTTCCTACCTCGCACTTGATTGGCCCTCGGCCTCTCGAACAGTAGCTGATTGGCTGGCCCTGTCTTCACTGCCTTGCTTTGCTCTCCGTGTGCTGCGCCCATTGACTTTTCATTAGTTTTGCCACAAACTTTTGCCTGCCCCCCCACCTTACTTAAATAGACCTCTAACCCCACCCTCCCTCTTACATACCCTGCCTCCCACTGCCTATTGGCCAACATTTGTAGCTTCCTCTGCTCTGCCTATGCCTCCCATCCCCCTTCTCTCATCCTACATAGTGCTTACTGATTGAGGTGCTCTCTTTCTCAGTCTCTTTCTATCTGCCTCCTGCTAGCCAAGTTACTCCCTCCTGTTCAACTCGCTTCCCCATCCCTACTGTGCTAGTATGCAAGCCATATGGATTCTTTCTGCCTTTCTCTCGCCTCTCCTCCTCCTCCTCCTCCTCCTCCCCTTGCCCTGCCCCCCCTCTTCTCTCTCTCTGGTCCTAGCCACCCCCATGCCCCCGCCACCCTCTACTCTGGTTTCCACTGCTACTCCCAGGGAACCCTCCACTTCCACTTGAGACTTGTGCTTGGTCCACCGTTTGGAAATTCCTGGTTACTTACCTCGACCACTACTCTCGACAAGTGTGGTCACCTCTCTACATTGTACCACCTTGCAGTCCATATGGGATACCGCCTGGAACCTTGCAACCTCTACTCCCGGAAACAACTATCAAAACTATCTCTCAAAGAGTTGTGACTCTGCTCCTTAAAACTCCTACTTCTCCTCCTCCTTCTCATCTCAGGCAGCATCCATCCCAATCCTGGCCCTAGAAGATCAGGCCACACAAAAACTCCAGGTACCATTATCCTTGCAACCATTAATATCTGCAGCCTGCTACCAAAGCTAGACACACTCCAAGCCTTCATATGCCAACACAACCCTGACATCCTTGCAGTGGTGGAAACTTGGCTGATGCCTAAAGTTCCTGAATTGGCAGTAACAATACAGGGCTACAATGTCCACAGTCTGGACCGGATATCCAAAAAAGGCGGTGGTTGCACAGTCTATATCAAAGACTCCCTGTCATGGCACCCTGTAGCAACTCCATCACTTTCTGCCTTGGCCCAGATCCTGCCAATAAAAATCATCCTAGGTCCCAACCATAAAGCCCTGACTATTGTCTCCATATACATCCCGCCCAGGGATCCTAAACATGGCTTCAACAATGTCCTAAACTTTATCAACTCTCATCCTCCTGAAGCTGAACTTATTCTACTAGGGGATTTCAACATAAACTGGTTAGCATCAGGCGCCAGTGCCTATAAAGACTCCAGCTCAGCTGTTAACCTCACGCAAATGGTAAACTCCCCTACTAGGATTAACTACAAGACTGGCACCAGTACCCTCCTGGATTGGGTCCTCACCACTTACCCCACAAGGATTTCTTGTTTGACCGTTCTCCCAGAATCTCTCAGTGACCACTCCCCAGTCATATGTGCATGGTCTAACAAATTCCTCAAGCCCCCTCCCAAAATTATCACTAGCAGAGTCCTTCCTCATGGAAAACTTCCACATCTCAAACAATACCTGCTTTTACAAGACTGGCTACCCATCTATGAAGCAACAAATTTTAACTTGGCTCTTGATCACTTCATCTCAATTTTCAAAAAAGCCTGCAACCTCTTTGCCCCTGCTAAAAGGTGCAAAACAAAATCTCTCTCTAACCCATGGCTCACCTCGGCTCTTCTCTCACAGCTGAAACTAAGAGACCACCTCTGGGCAGTTGCCAGGGCCACTGGCAAACAACTAGACATCCAAAATTACAAACAAGTATGAAATGCCTGCACAAAAGCCATCCAGCTCACGAAAGCCACCTATCACAAAGACGCTCTCACCAATACATGGGGAAATGGTAATGCTTTCTGGGACAATATCAAGGATATCACAGGAAAGCAGCCAAAATCTTCTGCGGCCATGTTGATGGATCCTCAACCCTCAACCCCAAGGTGATAGCAAACATCTTTAACATGGCTTTTTCAGACCTTATCGCTGTCCTACCCCATGACTTTTTTGAAAACAGGGCCTACTCCTCGAATACCTCAGCCCCACAGTCTAACCATCCCCTCTTCTACTTCAGGGAGGTAAGGCTGAATGAAGCTCGCCACTATATTACTGCAGCTATCTCTAAATCTAGATCTAGTAGCGCACCTTGGACCTTAAGCTTCTGTTGCTAACCCTCGATGATGTAATTCATCCATTAACAAAATTCCTAAACCTCTCTCTCAGCTGTGAAAAATTCCCAGACTTATGGAAAACAGCCACCATGACACCTGTCCATAAAAGTGGGGATAAGACAAATCACTCAAATTATCACCCTATTTTCATACTGCCCCCACTCTCTAAGGCAGTCTAGCGCATCGTGGCTGATCAACTTACTGACCACTTGGATAAATACAATATACCTTGTCCACAACAACACAGTGTCCAGAAAGGTCACAGCATCAAAACAGCCCTTCTTGAGTTCACTGGAGCTCTGCACAAATCCCTTGACAATGCCCTTCTCATAGGGGCTGTTTTCGTCCACCTCTCCAAAGCCTTCGATACAGTACACCATGGACTACTAACTGACCAACTACTGAATGCCAAGCTATCACCTGACTCTTCTCTCTGGTTTAAAAGCTACTTAGAAAACCGGTCGCAGAGAGTAAATTGCTGATGCTCTTTCTGATACCCTGCCTGTTAGCTCGGGTGTCCCACAGGGATTCTTGCTGGGCCCCCTCCTTTTCAGCCTTTTCTTAAACTCCTCCTTACCCACTGCTCTGGAGCAGATCATACTATATGCCAATGATGCTGTTGTATTCTCCACTCACAAAGATCCTGCAACTCTTCAACACAACCTTCAACTTGGTTTCAGTTCTGTAGAGCCATGGTTTCTTAATCATAAACTGCTCCTCAATGACAAGAAAACCAAATCTATGCTTTTCTGCAGCTCTCATAACCCACACAAGCTACACCACTTGGCTATCTCCACTACCCAGGGGAACACTCTAGATCAGGTGGGGTCCTTCAAATACTTAGGGATACAGTTTGACCCTAATCTCTCCTATAGACCTCATGTAGATAATGTAGCTAGAGCTAATAATACACAGCTTGGTCTCTTCTACAAACAGACAACACCTCATGCCAGAAGTTTTGAAGATTGCAGTCCTGAGCTCTGTGATCTCTGTAATAGACTATGGTCTCTTCATTTATGGCTTGGGCACAACCACAACTTTTAGACATCTCTAAACTGCCTTAAATAAGGCATGTCGGCTCATCACTGGTGCTCACCATCTCACCCACACATGTGACCTGTACACCCAGACTGGCTGGCTCCAACTATCAAACCGCATAGAGTTTCTCACCTGCTGCATGGGCGAAAAAATCTACCTTGGCTTTGCACCTTCTGGGGTCTCAACTCTGTTACAACACCGAACCAACAAACGGTGCCTTCAGAGATTCATGCTACAGCTACTGAAAGTCCCCCACTGTCACACTTCACAGGAACAATGCTCTTTTGCTTATCGAGTGCCACTCTGGTTCAATGGCCTTAGCCCCACCATCTCCTCTGCCCTGACAATTGGTATGTTTAAAACTAGGCTCCGGGACTATCTCACTACCAACAGCTCCTATGACTGCCCAACTTAACCTTGTTTCTCCACTTCCCTGCCTGCTCTGTTGCCCCCTCCACACTGGATTCTACCCTCATACCTTGGTATACCCAATGTTGCACTTTTCACCCTCTCCCACCCTACCTACACTCCTGCTTTCCCCCTCCCCCCTTCCCTCTTCCCTCTCCCTATCACTCTGGCACTTCTCATCTCTTGTCTGTTTTCTCTGACAAATGCCACTGGCTGCTTTTCTTACAATGTTACCCTTGAATTGTATTAATCTGTAATCTGTATACAATGTCCACATTGTTGTAATGTCTGTCTTGATGTTCCCCATAATTTGTATTTCTCTGACATGGAACCTTTGTAAAAGAGCCTTGGCTCAAAGGTATTTGTAATCCTAGACTTGATAAATAAATAAATAAATAAATAAATAAAACACAGAACTACTTCCAAATGTGAAATTATAGATGTTTTGATTTCCACCAAAAATAAATCACCTGAACTACTGGCTGTAAGACAATGTCAATCATATCTAGATGGATTTCACAGAATAGGAACAGTTTAGTTAAAATAAAGCTGAAGGCAAGGTAAATTCCTGACCAGGAATTGACACCAGTGCCTCCAAGTCAAAGGCAGCTATGCTAACAACTCTAGCAGCTGATGGGTGTGATGTTGTTTACTTGTACACCCAATATCCTTGTACGAGTCATAGAGCGAAGGTGCTTTAGGTCAGACAGATGCAACACTGCTACAGGGAATGGTGTGGAAGGAATCTTTCTTAACAATAACTGGATTTTGTTTAGCCTACGAATTCAGCACTGCATTCATTTGCCCCAGAATGCTTTTCAAAAAGGGAGAGTGAGTGGTTTCCGTCTCTTAGAGTAATTCTGGTTTTCTTGTAGGACTTACTTTTCCTTGGCATTAGGACCGAAAAGTAGTGAGGCCCATTACTTTAACTGCTTGTCAAACCCCAATCAGTTCCAAACTCCAACACAGTGCTTCCTACACTGAAACAAACATCTCCACCACCCTAAAATCTGTCCAGTGGCTCCCATTTCAACCGCACATTCTCTTCAAAGTTACAGCCTTTACCAGGAAATCCTGACATGGCCATGATCCTCCCTAACTGGGTGATCTGTTTTCACCTTGCTCCTTCTCTCACTCACTGCCCATGCTCTGGCTCTTATACCTTCTTCACCATTCCAGGCACCAAACTTTCTTTAGCTGTGACAAAGCTTTCCTTACTCATGTTCCTGCTCTCAGGAAGAGTCAACCTACAGGACAGAAGGAGGTGCGTGACTACTTTACATTCTGACACACACCAGACTCCTAGACTCCTAATTTTATTGCTACTCTCCAAGTCCATTTCTGGCTAAAACAGTGAGTCCCATTTGGGGCCAAAAATGTTTGCAAATAAGGCCCTGAGTCAGTTAAACATTTTATGATGCATTAAGATAAGTGAAAGATGCCATATGATAAAACAAAAGGAAGGGAATTTATTATATAGCTTCTTTCATGTGCACTGTATTCCAATGCACTTTACAATCAATGAACAGTCTGCACAAGGCAAAGCATGGTTTAAGGGATTAAATGAGATTGAAGAATGTTAAGAAAAGCTCAAGTGGCTTAATATTGGTATGTAAGAAGCTGAGTGATAGAGTGAGAGAGAGAGAGACAGGAGGTTATGTACCGGAAGGCTGAGTGACTTGTCCAAGGTTGTACTGTGAGTGGAATAGTAAGTTTAAAGCTGGGTTCTCCAGGTTCACTATTTTGTGTTTTAGCTACTAGGCTATACTGCTTCCCTGGAGACATGGTGAATATAAGGACTGTATTGTAAGATACTCAAGGTTTTGATCCCACCACAGCAATGGACTTCCAATGTGACCCTGAGCAAGTCATTGGACTTCCTTGTACTTCAGCCCTCCCAGATATAAAATTCCCACACAGAAGACCCCACAGAACATGAGATGCTATATCTCAATTGGGCAACAAATAGCTGCCTCCTTATTCTGCTATGGCTTCTACATATTTTTCAATGCTGCTGCTACTTATCTAATTAGGTTTAATATGCTTTACAACAGTACTTGCCAATTAGGTCTGCTTGCACACTTCAGGGCTCATCACTGTGATCTGTACTCTGCTCTTAAATGACTGCCCAGATCTAAGAAGGGTTTATTTTATTGGCTGATTAACCGACAAAACTCTGTGACCTAAATAGCTGGCCTTTGGCTGAAATTTTCCTCTGTAAGAACTATGTTAAGCTGCTTATCTCTACTAAACAATGTTTTCTTGTACAGCCCCCTGCTTTTTCTGTTTTGGGTCAAACATCATTCTCTTTCTGATTCTAGGCTGTGGAACAGATTTCTCTGCTCCTTATGGACTGAACCAGTCACACGTTGTTCACAAGATGTGTATATGACTATATGATGGATAATTTAGCTGTCAGTGTAGTTCTGGATTGTTGTGCTTCTGCAACTGTTATGAAACATGCAATTATCTGATATATTCAGAAACAACCTGTTCACAGTGTGACATAGTTACTGTAACTGACCTCTGTTGCAACTCTGTGGCCTGGGATTTGCCTATAGAAGGGCTTCTGGTCCAGTGCACTTACTGGGGCATCAAAATAAAATAAATTGTATGTCAACAAACAAGCATGATCCAACAAGGCAAAAGAGAACAAACAGCTCTGGAATGGTTTGATCAGCAACGCAACACAACAAGTGTATTTTGTGAGACCTACACAGGGAGATGTGTGACTTAAATGTATTGTGCTGTTTGGCTATTAAAGTAGTAAAGTACCGTTAGTCGGTGGGGAAATAGTGTACTGCAAGCTCGGTTATTAGAATAAGAAAGTATCTGTAGTTTTTTTAAGTGGTATGGTGTATTGCATAGCTCCAGGTTACCCCTTCATTCTGTAGCTGCTTACATATGGGAGAGTTTGACTATGGCAAAGCAAGTGAGATGGATAAAGTACAAAGTTTTGTCAATACTAGTCAGACACTGTTGATGCTTTAAGCATAATGTTAGCCATGTTACAATGGAAAGAAAATGTGTTTTTTAACATACAGAAATCTACATACATACAACAACTCTGAGATTTTAAACAAACTACACAGAACACATGGACACTGACCTTGGTTTCTTTTTCTTCCAGGAGGGTCTCCAGCTTCTTCTGAGCAGCACGGCCCTCATGGTCATCACTGACAATTAGGATGATATGGTTCCAGTTAAAAAGCTCCATCATCTCAAACCAGACAAGGGCCTGGTGGGAATATGGTGGCACAGTACGCAAAAATGACAAGTGGATACTCTGCAAAGAAACAAAGCTGAATTTCAGTCTTCTTTGGAGACTAATTTTAAATAGAATAATTAATAGGAAACCATAAGTAACAAATAGAATAATAGATGCCAACACTGTACAATAAGGCCTTGTTCCCTTCAAGAGGATCCTTCAGCTATTATAAACCTCTAGAGCAAAGTTCAAAGGTTCTATGAAGTTATATTATTACCCAAGATGGGAACTCATCTGGTTCTGCATTGGTTGACAATTTTTTATATTTCAAGGTGTAGGGCTGGTCTCTTTTAGGTATAAAATATTATCTAGCTATTTAACTGGTTATATTTACAGCACATACTGTTTCTATCAGTTTCAATTTGTGAAAGTGGCAGCTTGCTTTCAACGTTCACAGGAAAGAAAAAATTACTCACCTTAGTAATGTTGTTTCTTCGAATGGAGTCTTGCTATATTATGACAATTGCAATTTGTCCCACCATTAGAACTGCTCCGGAGGTGAAAGAGTTAACTTCCATGCCAGGCATGGAACTTAAACACGAGCTCGGTTAGAAAAGCTCTGTCTGGAATATTTCAAACTGAAACTGTCAGATCTTTACGAGCAAAACTCACTAAGGTTCTGTGGAAGCTGTAACCTACACTAGCCAACTGGCTACTTAAATATTAACACCTTTCCTGGTCCCAACACCAAGACTCAAGTCAGGGACCAGAAAATAAGATAAGATAAAATAAAATAAAACACAACACCCAAACACCGAAAAAAGAAGGGGTGGAAAACATAAAATGGGCATCAATAAGTGCCAACACTGGACTGCCCACCCCATACCCAAAGTAGAAGTTCTGAGAGGGACAGGCTCGGGGGGAGGTCATAATATAGCAAGACTCCATTAGAAGAAACAACATTACTAAGGTAAATAATTTTTCTTCAAACAACATGAAGTCTTGCTATATTATGACAATTGCAGACTACACAGCAGTACCTCCATGGAGGAGGACAGAACCTACTTAGGGAATAGGCTCTGGCTGCAGCTGTGCCAAACGAGCATCCCTCCTGGCCTGGATATCCAGGGAGTAATGCTTGGTGAAAGTGTGTACTGTTTTCCAAGTAGCTGCTTGACATATCTCTAAGATAGGGATGTCTCTGGCAGCAGCTAGAGGCCAGCTGTACCTCTGGTAGAGTGAGCCCTCAGGCCTGGAGGGGAACCTTACCCAGTTTTGATAGCAGAATTGGATACAAGAGACAATCCACCTGGCAATGGATCTCTTAGTGGCAGGTTTCCTTTCCCAACCTCACCATAAGTGAGAAATAGTTGGAGGGAGTCAAACCTGTGACCCTTGGTATGCTCTATGTAGTAACTTAGGGCCCTCTTAACATCTAAGCTGTGCAACCTCCTCTCACCAGAGGAGGAATGGTCAGTGAAGAACACTGGAAGAGAATAGATTGATTAAGGTGGAAATCTGAAACCACCTTAGGCAAAACTTCCTGTTAGTCCTGAGGACTACCTTATCCCTGTGAAAGGAAATAAAGTCAGTCTCCACTGACAAAGCTTGTAACTCACTTATGCACCTGGCAGAAGTGATGCTACTAAACACAGTTTTCCAAGTCAAGTACTTAGCTCTGCTGAAGACAGAGTTTCAAAGGGGGTTGCATCAGCTGAGCAATGCAAACATTAAGATCCCAGGCAGGGGCAGGGTCCCTGAATGGTGGATTAATGTAAACAATCCCTGAAAAACTTGGAAAATACAGGGTGAGCGGAAAGAAGAGGCTTCCTGCTGAAACAAAAGCAGAGACAGCTGCCAAATGCACTTTCAGGGTAGCTGGTCTCAGTCCCAAAGAATTAAGATGGACCATATAGTCCAAAACAGTGGGCAAATCAGCAGATTCTGGGGAAATATGTTTCCCAGAACACCATAAGGAAAACCTTTTCCATTTGGAGTTATAAGTAGCCCTAGTGGAAGGCTTCCTAGAAGCTTTCAAGATTTCGAGAACACCTTGAGAAAGGTGTAGGTCGGCAAACTCTAACTCCTCAAGAGCCAGGCCTTGAGGTTGAGGTTGAGATTCGGATACAAACTCTCCCTGGGCACATGTTAACAGATTGTGGTTCCTGGGGAGACACAGGAAGATGGACTGCTAAGGACAGAAGGAGTGGGTACCAGGGCTGCCTGGCCCAATCTGGAGCAATCAGAATCATCTTGCAGGCTGAGATCAATTTGACTAGCACCTTGAACAGGAGAGGGAAGGGGGAAAGGCATAGAGAAACTTCCCTTCAATCGAGGAGAAAGGCATCCAGGGACTGAGCCCAACACTGGGAGCCTGCAACAAAAAGTGAAGTTGATGACTGTCTGGGGCTGCAAAAGATCTATCTGAGGGTGCCCCATCTGGCAAAAACTATCCCAGTACTTAGGGATCCAGTGACCATTCATGATGGCCTGACAAATCTGCTGAGAGCATCTGCCAGGACATTGTCCCTTGCCTGGGAGGTGTGGACTGCTATGAGGAAGTGTTCAGGGAATAAGCCAGAGACCACAACTTCATTGCCTCGGTGCACAAGGCCGAAGACCGAGTGCCCCCTTGTTTGTTGATGTACCACATTGTAGTGGTGTTGTCTGTTCTGACCTGTACCACTTTGTTCTGAACAGATGCAGAAAAAACCTGAAGTGCTAGAAAAACAGCTCTGAGTTCCAACAGATTGATGTGGAGCAGAGATTCCTGAGGGGACCACAATCCCTGGGTGGAGAGGTCACCCATGTGAGCTCCCCATCCCAAAAGGGACGCATCTGTAGTAAGGGTCAAGGAGTGAGATAGAAGGGATGAAAGGAACCTCTTGTCTCAGACTGCTCTGATCCTGCCACCACTGAAGGGCCTGGATCAGGGTTCGAGTCACTGGGATCAACTTGGATAGGGGATCTCTTCTTTGAGACCAAAAGGCTCTCAAATGGAATTGAATGTCCCTCATCTGAAATCTTGCTCCTTGCACTACAGCTGTGGAAGCAGCCATGTGTCCTAGGAGCTGTAGGAAATGCCTTGCTGGTCGAGAGGCCTGCAGAGTGAAGGAGGAGGCCAGGGCCACCAGGGTCCTTACCCTTTCTAGAGGAAGGAAGGCTCTGGCCTGCTTTGTGTCCAGTTCTGCACCTATAAAGGTGAGTACCTGGAAAGGTTCCAGAACTGACTTTGGAAGATTGAGAAGAAAGCCCAGAGAGGTAAGCAGCTGCTGGGTAACTTGCAGGTGTGATTTGACCTGGTCTGGAGACTGACCCACAATGAGCCAGTCGTCTAGTTAGGGAAAGATGGCAATCTTTTGCCTTCTTAAATAGCAACTGCTACTGCCAGGCATTTTGTGAATACCCTTGGGGCAGAGGTAAGGCCGAAGGGCATTGCTCTGAACTGATAATGGCCTGAGGGCAGTTGAATCTGAGGTACTTTCAGTGGAGCTTCTGATAAGAACATGGAAGTAGGCATCCTTGAGGTCCAGGAAATAGCCAGTCCCTGGTCTTAGGGAGGTAAAATCATTCCCAGAGTCACCATTTTGAATTTTGGTTTTAAAAGGTACTTGTTCAGATATCTTAGATCCAGGATGACGCCCATTCTCCTTTTTTTTGGGGGGTAAGGAAGTACCTGGAGTACAGACCCTTGCCCTGGTGTGAGGGAGAAACCCTTTCTACAGCTCTGAGCCAGGAGGTTGAGACTTCTGTTTCCAAAGCAAGAGTCTCTAGAGAGTTTGCAGGTGGAAAAGATCTGATTCTCATCTTTGAAATTTTTTGAAGCTGAGACAGACCAACATACTACTTCCAGGACCCACTTGTCAGATGTTAAAGACTCCCAGTCCTGGATGGAGTAAGCCAGCCTGTCCCCTACCGGTAATGGAGAACCGACCCTGGGCATCCCATCAGGGTGCCTGTTTGGCAGGGGCTTTAGGCTGAGGGGTGGGAGCAGGCCTGCTTGTACCCCATCTGCCTCTCCCTCTGAAGAACCCCCTCTGAGCATAAGCTGAAGAGGAGGCCTGGGTTTGTTAAAAAGGCCTGTGAAAAGGCCTGCCTCTGCCCCTGGGGGGCTGCCTCTGAGGAGTGGCTTGCCGTTCCTTGGCTTGTGCACTCCTATAAGTGGTTCTATATTAATCCATTTTTCATATAATTCTCTGTCTGCTCCCCAAACAGAGAATTTCCCACCACAGAAAATCCATAGCCTTAGCCTGGGTATCCTGTGACAAACTAGTACACCTGAGCAAGCCAAACTATGAAAAGCCACAGATGTAGCCATGACTCTAGAGGATACATCATTAGAATCCACTGCAGCATGGAATTGCACCTTAGATGCCTCAATACCATCAGCAGCCACCTGCTCCAGCTCCTTGGCAAGCTGGCCAGGGGCCTGTTTGGCTAAAGCCATGACAGTATCCCATCTAGATTTCTGGTATCTTGCAACATAAGCCATATAATTTGCTTGTCTGAGTCCCAAGGACGCTGCCATGTATTGTTTTTTAGCCATGGCATCAATCTTCCTGGAGTCCTTGTCAGGAGGATGTGAAGCCAGGGGAATAGTAGCCTTATCACAGGCTGCAGCCTGAACTCCACCAACATGGCTGCATTGCTGTGAAAGAAATTCTGTATCAGGACCTGACAAAGTGTACCTCCTGTCCATCTTTTTATCCACAGGAGGCACAGAATTAGGAGCTTTTAAAATTTTTATTGTTTGTTTCCTAAAGGATTTATGTAAAGGAATAGACAATCTCCTGGACTCTGGGATATCCATCATCTCTACAAAGTCAGGCTCCTCTTACTCATCCACAGCTTCCTCAATGGAAGCTGGAGGAGTTCAACAACTTTTATAAAACAGAAAATGAGAGGGACTCAAGCCTGGGGAAGATTCTCTAAAGGTCTGTCTGGGGAGATGTCCAGTTCAATGGGCACATCCAGACTTTCAAAGTCACATTCACACTGTTCATAATCATCCTCCCCTCCTCTGGTTCATAAAACTCCTCTATATATTTCTTGAACCGGTGGAACCATGAACCGACCTTTTGCCAGATAGTGGTGGTTCGGAGGGAACCGGGGAAAGTGACTGGACAATTTGGATTGCTTTGGCTATCTCTGCAGCAGTTGGAGAAGGAATTTTTGACTCATCACCTGCTTATTTTCTAGTTCTCTTTGCTGGAACTGGCTCCACTGAGTCAGCTTTACGTTTGCCCGAGGAAGTCTCGCCCTGGTCAGAGGGCACTCTCTCCGGTTTGGTTGGCACCGAACCGGGCTGGCCATCCGGGTCAGAGGACTTTTTGGCCTCTCGTTCCCTGAGCCTACCAACTCTCTTATCTAGGGTAGCTGCAGGGAAATTCTTGCAAATCTGGCAGTCTGCATTGAGGTGGTCAAACCCCAGACAATAAACACATGTGGTGTGGGTCAGCCTTGGCAAAGGCTTCCCCACAGACACTACAGTGTTGAAACCCAGTGGGCCGGTTTTCTTTTGGGTTTCTCAGACATAATGCCAGCCTAACCAAAAACTTGCCCTTTTTCCAGCAGTGCCAGGCAAGACACCCTTATCGGTTCCCAACCGTGTCAATGGTCGTGAAAACGTAATGAAATCCGCTTTTAGAACTGATAAGAACTGAACCGCAGACTCAAAAAGTTTTAAATGCTTCAGAATAAAGTTTTAAAACAACCTGATTGGTTCAAACCAAACCAATAAACATTTACAAGTTCCACACAGAAATAAACCTGTCTATTACTTACAATACCACAGACAGAGCTTGAACCGATCAGTTTGCGTTAAAATAATAATAATGCGGTTGAATTTAACCGAAAAGCTCTTTAAACAGAAATGAACCGAGCAGTAGGAGGAATCTCGGAGGCGACTGTTCAGTGGTAGATAAAATCTGACAGTTTCAGTTTGAAATATTCCAGACAGAGCTTTTCTAACCGAGCTCGTGCTCTAAGTTCCATGCCTGGCATGGAAGTTAACTCTTTCACCTCCGGAGCAGTTCTAATGGTGGGACAAACTGCAATTGTCATAATATAGCAAGACTTCATGTTGTTTGAAACAGCTGACATCAGGTGCTTTTGTACCACTGATCTGGCATCAGAACAATGGTATAACAGGATATTGATGACACATTGGTGATATAACAAGGCTGTGATTCCATTGTTTCCCCATGGGAAAAGTGATCGGCCAAGTGAAAGGTGATCATAAACCACAAGTTCAGCGCTCATGGAGTTTATGATATCTCCAGAATCCTGGGATGGAATTAGAAGAGCAGAAGCTTGAAAAGTGCTCTTTCTGTACTATTTGTTGTCCAACTGATAACACAACCATCAGAAATTCCCCAGAGCATTTAATCCAGGAAAATCTGCAAATTGGTCTGGATCCACTACCCAGTATCTGGTTAAAATATCCTTAATACTGATAGCATTTTGTAAATAAAAAAATAGCATATACTACTGATCCCCCAGACTGCCTCAAAGAGAACTTCTTGTATTTGCCTAACATTCTGTTCAGATACAGTATACATAGAATAAACAATACATTAAGCTCATGGGGCTTCCTTTGTATAAATGTTTATTTTAGCCACTTATGAATCTTCATAGAAAGTTGGATTCTTTTAGGGAAGACAGACCAGCACCTTTTCATATTACACAACTGATAAAGAAATAATATCATAACTAAAATAATAGCCTACAACTCCAAGCGGTATAAAGGAGTACTGCTGCAAGATTAGTACAATTAAAAATAAAGAGATGAGATGTGACTAGCACAGTACTACTCCTGCACAAATATTAAACAAACATGCATATTGACATGCCTCAGAATTCTGTTAGAACCAAATCTTGGCTTCACAAATCCAATATTTCAAAAAGAAGGGTTTGGGGGTCAAGAGTTGATGCTTCTATGCCATCATGAAAGTGACAATTTGATACCAGTGTTCAGATGAACAGAGTTGACATGAAGTGTTGATGTACCATGGCTCTGGCATCAGAAAAATCATCCAACAGCATCCAGATGTCACAGCAATGGTACAGCAAGGCTACAGCATGATGTTGTTGCTTCCCCCATGAGGATAAAAGTAATTGCCGATATACCATAAAGCTATGATTTCATCAAGGGATTCTGATGACATCGTAAGCCACAAGTTCAAAGTTTGAGGGGTTTAAGATGTCACCAGAATCCTGGAATGGAATTACAAGTGCAGACTTGTGGAAAGTGCTTTACCTGCTCTGTTTGTTGTCCAGCAGATAACACAACCATTAGAAATTCCCCAGAGTATTTAACCCAGGAAAATCTGCAAATTGTTTTGGAATGACTGCCCACTATCTGGTTAAAATATCCATAATATTGATAGCATATTGTAGATAAAAAAAAAAAAAACACACTACTGTATACTGTTGATTCCCCCCACACAGCATAAGAGACAACTTCGAGTATTTACCTAACTTATTCTTTTCAGAGATACATAGCATAGATAATATATTAAGTCCATGGGGTTTCCTCTGTATGAATTTTTATATTATCCAGCAATTAATCTCTTTATTAAGTCGGATTTTCTCAAAGAAGAAAGACCAGTACCCTTGCATAATATACAAATCAATGAAGAATGAATATTAGGTAATATCAGTAAAAACAGCTTATTACTCCAAGACGTACAAAGAGCATTGCTACAAGTTTAGAACAACTAAAAAATAAGAAGCAGAGATGAGAATGATACTCTATTGTTCTTGCAGAATACATTAAGCAGAAATGCATGCCAAGAGGACTTAGAATCCTATTAGAACTAAATCTTGACTTCAAGAAATCCAACATTCAAAAACAGATGGAATAAGGTCAGGAACCAGTGATCCTTCACCAGCTTGCCGATCATTATTGAAGTTATCACTACACAGTGGCGGCTCTACACCAGGGCCCGCCAGGGCACGTGCCCCAGTAAAAAAATGCTGTGCCCCAGTTGGTGCTCCAGTTGGTGCAGAGCTTCCCCCATAGTAACAATATATCAGTGCCCTGGCTGCCATCTGTTGTGCTCCAGCTGTGCCCTGGTAACCATTTGTGGCTAGAGCCAGTGCTGTCACTACAGAACATGCAATATCTGAAAACATTAAACCAGTAACTGAGTAATTACAGGATAAACAGACAGAGAATGATTTTCAACAGGAAAGCAAGAGTAGCAAAAGCAAAAGGCATATTGGAAGAATACAAAAAACAGATGAAAAACTAAAAACTCAGAAAATGTAGGAGAGATCTCTGTGATTACAGAGACAAGAGGGTCTATTCCTTCTCAGACTATAAAGATAATACAACACCTAATTTCTCATACAATTCTAATTCAAATAGTTCCATCTTTTCTGCAGATAGTAGCCCTGACAAGTGATGTTCCAGATTTTAGCCACAACAAACATGTTTCTTTTTGGCATAGAACAGGGCAGGGGCAGAGGTAGAACAGGGTAAAGATGGAAGCAGAGGGATTATTCAAGAGACAGTTGGGGAAACACAGAAATGGTAATAAATCAAAAGAAAGAGAAACAGAACAAGAAAGAGGACAAATAGAAATGAGAAATGAACGTTTAAACCCAGAACAAGGTTACTACCCGACAACAACAGAAACAGAACTAATTGTCTATGACCTTACAGACTCTCCACTAACTTACTGTACACTGAATTGATAAATATGCAAATCCATGTAATGACTGATCCGAATCTGTCAGCAACCTAACACAAGTGGGTCAGCTAGCAGTGCTAGCGGTAAAATTAAATGTGTTAAGCTACTGCTGCCAGCCAGCCTACTTTCATTAGACTTCTGATGGAGTGAGAATGGTGATTACTAACATGTATTTTTTTAGTATCATTGCTGTAAGAAGAAACATATTCCAGTGCCATGCCACCAAGTCATACTGTTATACAAGCATGTGTCAAGTTAATTTCATAAGTTCTAAAGTAAAGAAATTACAGAAAGTTTATATTTATTTTTTATTTTATTTACTGTATATTCGGAATTACAATCCTTTGAGTCATAGACTCTTTTGCAAAGGCTCCACATCGATTACAGGGGGTGGAGGGAGAATAAAGTACAAGGATGACAGATGGAACGAGTAATTATATACAGGTTTCAGTTCAGACAATATTTATACAATGGCTCCACGGTGGTTACAGGGGGTGGAGAGACACAAGACAGTATAAGACAATAAAAAGAAACAATTTTTATAAACTCTTAGATTATTTACTGGTTACAGTACTGACATGGTAGTAGAGAAGCTTATTTTTAGAGCATTAGGAGGCATACATGTGAGCCCAAGACTGAGCTTACTGGGAGGGCAGTTCATAGGGTCTAGGAAGCCCCTGTGTCAGTAGAGGGGGTGTGGGAGGAGTGTGGGCAGTCCTAATTAGCATTCACATTTCGCCTTTTCCAAGAGGTGGGTTCTAAGGCCTGTTTTAAAGAGTGAGATGCTGTGGGACTGGGAGAGAGTAGGGGGAAGAGTGTTGAGCCATTTGGGGGCACGGTAGTGGAAGGATCTCTGCCCTAGGGACATTCGACATGGGGGGACCATGAAGGATGAGGTAGTCGAGAGTGTGGTAATATGCCTAAGAGAGGCCAGGCTGATGATGGGGAGTAGACCGGCTGGAGCAAGCTGGAGTTGGATCTTTTTTGCTAGAATGCAGGTGTGATATTTGAGTCTTTGATGGAAATTAAGCCAACCTGTCAGTGTGTACAGATTGCAGGTGTGGGTGAGTCTGTCACAGCCAGTAACTAGGCGGCAGGCTTTATTAAGCGCAGTGATTATGCTGCTTAGGGTGGAGCTGTCAGTAGTGCAGTAGATAACAATCCCGTAATCGATAAGGGAGAGGATGGAGGAGGTGACAGCTATCTGCATGGCTTGGGCAGGCAGGCTGTTTTTGATCCTGTAGAGGGTACCAACTCTGGAGTTGATCGCTGATGAGAGGAGGCGTACATGTTTGTGGTAGGAGAGGGAGGTATCTAAGGTGACACCCAGGTATTTAAAATAAGTAACATGTTACAGTTGGGTACCATCCAAGTTTGTAATATGGAGAGCCATCTGGCTGTGCGGGCTTTGGCAATGAGCAAAGGTCATGGACTTTGTTTTGGAATAGATAATGATCAGGTGGTAATCGTCGAACCAGTTCTCCAGCTCCCTGAAAACCCCCTGGGGGGTGAGTTGAAGGGTGTTCGGCTGAGGGCGATGCCAGTAGAGAACCGAATCATCAGCATAAAGTAAGAGATGACCACTGCAAGCTTTGGGGAGTGAGTTAAGGAAGAGTGTGAAAAGCAGCGGGCCCAGAATAGACCCCTGCGGAACCCGAGAACAAACAGATTTGGGGGTGGAGATGGCGGAGTTTATTCTTACTTGCTGTGAGCGTCCTGAGAGGTAGTCCTTGAACCAGGCTGAGGCCTCAGGGGCCACATTTAGCTGTGGCAGGACATGGAGGAGTAGATCGTGATTGACCGTGTCAAATGCCTTTGTTAAGTCTACATAGATGGCCCCTGCAATTGACCCTTGGTCTAGGGCCTCATGGATGAACGTTGTGAGTTCAGTGAGAGCCGTGATGGTGCTGTGGCCAGCTCAGAACTCATGTTGTTCCTTACTAAGGAGGTTGTGTCTCATTAGATGCTCAGTTAGCTGGTCTGAGACTATCTTTTCCAGCGCTTTGGAAAGAGAAGGGAGTATTGAGATTGGCCTATAATTACAGGTTCGGGTGGGGTCACCATTCTTTAAGATAGGAGTGATCAAGGCCTTTTTCCAGGTAGAGGGGAACTGGCCGAGGCAAAGTGAAAGGTTAAGAATTTTTGTGAGATGGGGTAGTGTGACATCGAGGGTAAGCCTAATGATTTTTAGATCCAAGGAGTCATTGCTGTAGGGGTGTTAACGATAGCTTTGGAGATATAGCGTTTGGCCAGATTGCAGGGAATGGTTCAGAGCTGGAAAGGGGGTGGGAGGTCTATACTTGCCATAGGTGGTGTAGGGGGGGTTTTGGGAGGGTGGAAGAAATTTGGTGGGAGGATATGTGAGAGGTCAGAGAAGGAGTCGTTAAGGGCTTCAGAGATTTTGGCAGGATCTTGGGTAACGTCCCCATTCAAATTGAGTTTGGTAGGGTTGGGGGAGCATGTTTTGCCACTGATTTCTTGTATGTTGCTCCAGAATCTTTTCCTGTCTCCCCAGGAGGAGGAGGAGAGGGTATGCTGGTAGTATTCAGCTTTAGCCTGACGTGTGGCCCAGGTGCATTTATTTTGCGCCTCCCTATATAGCTGTCTGTCCCAGGTGCATTGGGTGTCTATGGCCCTGTACCAAAGGTTGTCCCTGTGTTGCATAAGGTTTAGGAGGGAAGGTGCGATCCAGGGGGTAGTCCTGGTTTTCACCACCTGCTTTGTGAGGGGAGCAAATATATCACAGGCTTTGTTAAAAGTAGTTATAAAGTGGGTGAGGGTGGTATCCACTGACTGTGCGTTATATAAGGGTAGCCAGTTGCTATCGGCAAGGTATTCTTTGAGGCAATTAAGTCCTCCTTTTTTGAGCTTTCGATGCCATGCGGTTGTAGGTGGTGCTGGGGGCAGTTTACCCAACCACCAGCAGATAACCGGGGAGTGGTCACTGATAGAGTCAGGGAGCACTGAGGCCCGGGTGATGTTTTGTGGTCTGTTGGTAAAAATGAGGTCTAATAGTGTGAGGTCCCGGTTCTTGTGTCACACCTTGTTGGAGAGGTAACTATTTGGGTGAGGTCCATAGCCTGTGCTGCGTCTTTGAAGATGGAGGAGGATGAGGATAACCAATCAATGTTGAAGTCACCCATTAATATGGTTTCATTAGTACTAGGGAGGTGGGAGATAGTGTGTAGGATGGATTCATATGCAAGTTTCTGGTTTCTCGGAGGGATATAGGCTGAGATGACATGGATTGTTTTAGAGCCCAGACTAATTTTGACTGTAAGTGTCTGTGCCCCATGTTCTGGGGGGGGGGTGTCAACGATGGTGGCACTGAGTGTCGAGTTAACGAATATTGCACAGCCACCACCTCGCTTACCTGATCTATCAGCCCTATAGATGTTATAGTTACCTAGGGAGACTGCATCATTGGGGATTTTTTTGGATAGCCAGGTTTCTGAGAGGGCTAGAATGTCAGGGGCATGTTGGGCAATCCAACCTTGTAGTAGCGTGTGTTTTTTGGGAAGGCTACAAATATTAAGTGATGCTAGCAGCAGTCTTCCCTGTGGTTTGTTTGGGGAGATTTTTGCGATGTGGGGTCCAGGGTTGGGGTGAATATTTCCAGATAGTAGGAGTAGGAGTAATGTGTGTTGCAGTAGGGAGAGCCTGCAGAGTTTGGGAGACGCAAGCTGGGAATGATAGGGTGACTTATTTTTTTGTTGTGGGAGGGTACTGGTAGACAAGAGGTGATGCAGGGAAGAAGGGAGGTTGCAGCGGGGGGGACCAACATCGTGTTTTCGTGGGTGGAGGGGGGCTGGGGTGTAGGTTGGGGAAGAGCAGAGGTACAGTGTTCACCCGTTTGCAGAGAGGGTGTTAGCGAGGGAGTATGTGAAAAGAGGTAAAATAGCACAAATGGGCATTGGCGTGTGGCGCAGGGGTGTCTGTGCCAGCAATTGTCTGAGATAGATGAAGGAATAAGGTAGGTGGTGAGGTCATGAGGTGGAGGAACCACGGGGAAGGGGGGTTGCAGAGCAAGGAGAGTGAGCCTGCTAGTCAGCAACGTTGTAATGAGGAGGAAATGAATAGTGAATTTATTCCAAGTGAGATGTGAAACAGTGGCCTCTAGTGTTGGAACTGTATAACCTGCAGCAGGAAAAGTAGGCTGATAGGTTATTTCGCCCTGTCACCTGACTTACTCAGGGTATAAGTTCAGGAGCCGACCAAGGGTGGTGGTGGGGGCGGTGGGGAGCCAAACGCGTAGCGTTCGGCGGGGTTCAGGCTGTGCAGAAACTCATGGGGCAAGGCAGCTGCTTTTCTGCTGGGGAGACAAGCAGCAAGGCTGGGGGCTGGCGGCAGTTTGAAAAAGGTACCACAGACCAACGGATTCCTTGCAGGTGAGCTGTAATTACCTGCTCTGTGTGCTTCTTGGGCAGGGAGGGCTTCTAGGCTGGCCCTCATGACCTCCGGTCTCCACGGGGGAGGGGGGTGGTCTTTCTGCGAAGAAATGGAGAGAGAGATTGGGTTTATAGGCAGAAGGGAGGTAACTCGATTAAGCAGGGGGCTGGAATTGGGTGGGGAGATGAACAAAGGAGCTGGAGCTACTGCACAGTTAAGGGCCTGAGAGCTGCTGGAGGCGACTGGAGGTTTTAAATTCTCAAGCTCTGTACAAGAAATCCCCTGAAAACCCACAAGAATTTCCTAGTTCACTTAATCTAAATGCAGTCCCACAGTAAAAGCATACAATTTAAGATCATAGGTAGTCCCAAACGAGTTACAGGCAGGGACAAAACAGCAGCAGAGGCTGGATTTAAACAAACAGTTACCCTACACAGGCTGAATTGGGAAAATTCAGTTCGCTTTCTAATAACGCACGTTTGTGCCCAACAGTAAGACTGGCCACCAAGTTCGCAGTTCGGCTCCGTTTGAGCCTGTGCAGAAACTCGCGGGGCAAGGCAGCTGCTTTTCTGCTGGGGAGACGAGCTACAAGGCTGGGGGCTGGCGGCCGTTTGAAAAAGGCACCACAGACCAATGGATTCCTTGCAGGTGAGCTGTAATTACCTGGCTCTCGTGCTTGGGCAGCAGGAGGCTTCTGCAGCCCTCACAACCTCCGGTCTCCATGGGGAAGGGGTGGTCTTCTGGCTCTGCATGCTTCTTGGGCAGGGAGGGCTCTAGGCTAGCCCTCACGACCTCCGGTCTCCACAGGGAAGGGGGTGGTCTTCTGGCTCTATATATAAGGTGCAGCATGCTCAGAAAATCCAAAATGGTTGTACACCAGTTCAAAGTAACCAGTTTCCTGACCAACATACCCAACATCCCAGCACTCCAATACCTAAGTAGGTACTCGCCCCGATTGCAGCAACCCTCCTATTGAAAAGAGTTCAGTTTGTATATGTTCTTTTCAATGAGGTCCAATATTACATATGACCTATAGATGTTAATTTGTGAGCTATACTGAATTCTTTCTAAAGCTATGCTAGCCATTAGATGGACCACCCATTGAGCAGTCGAGAGGCCAGATAGACCCACACAATTTTGTGCAAATGTTTGTTTTACTGCTGCTTGTGCCATTGGCCATAGAGGAGACTCTTTCTACATAGGATCCTGAATGTGACTCCCTATTCCCAGAAGGAGCTGGCTGGGTGTCATTGTTTTTAGCTGAGAGCACCGTACTCATGATTTTGCCCACCATATTCTAAAACAGTGCTACCTTGGAGCAGAATAGTGACAAAAGTAACAAACTCTGGCCAGAGCCAACATGGCTGCAGTTGCATCCACTGAGCAGATGGCAGAGCAGTCTGCCGTGCCCAAGATGACCACCAGAACTCAGTGCACATGCACAACTTCAACATCTGCAGCAAAGTCACACATGCAAACTGAGCTCAAGCAGCCATTATGGGCATGGCAGACTGTTCTGCAATGATCTCAGTGCACATGCAGGCTCCGGCAACAAACGTTGTGTGCCGGGGGGTTGAGCGGAGTGTTTCAGAGTTGCAGATTCATGCTGCAACTCCACATTTATTGTTTGGCTGGTTCCAGTGGGCCGTTTTTGAAGGCACTTACCAGATGGCTGTAGGCTCCACCCACTGCAGCCATAAAAAAGTGCCCTCCTCAGCTCTACTTTAAAGGTTGGTAACAGAGACGATAAATTAAAATTTAGGAGCCTTTACAATATGCTCAAAAACATTAAATTGAATTTGTTTCAGCCAATCATGGCTTGTGTAGTATGTGACTAAATTAACTGTTTCCTGTGACATATGATCTGAAATACTCCATTCCCCAATTCCTGGCCACATTGGAGCCTATTGTCTTGTTCCTCACCCCTTCCTGCAGAAAGCAAGATATTACTGTATGTACTATACTAAAGGCAGTGGTTTCCTGGTGGAGGTGGACTTTTAAGAGTTTCTTCTATTGGGGGCCACCTTGACATGCATGTTACCATACCTAGATATTTCATTATTTTATGACAGACCTTCAGATACATAAAAGCATATGGAATCAACTTGTACCATGACTTCAACTGTAGAAAATATATAAGAAATGTGTTAGCATGTAAATTACCCCATTGAAAATAGGGTACTAAGTGAAGGCCTTCCCTTCTGTACACAACAGAAAAAAAAATGACACTTAAATTCGATATACAAAAATGTCTTAGAAAATTAGATAATTTTTCACGGTAAACAAAATCACAGAGGGAAATCTGCTGTTCTGTGACACTCCAAAGAGACAATAATCAGAGTCAGTGTCAGTGGCTCAGTAGGTAGCACACTTGCCTCTGAGGCCGGGAGATCAGAGGGCTGTGGGATCAGTTCCCACATCTGGCACTTGGGTTAATATCCCAGTACTGACACTGTAGTGCAGCATGAGAGGGGTACTGCACTTCTGAAGTGCCGTCTTTTGGATGAGAGATTAAACCGAGGTCCCATCTGCCTGGATTTGTGATAGTTCTGGCGGATGTTAAAGATCCCATGGCACTTATCGAAAAGAGTAGGAATTTCTCCCAGTGTCTTGGCCAAATTTCTCATTCAGTAAAATACCACCAACAGCTTAATCTGGTTCAATTTAGTTGCTTACCATCTGTAGCCCCTCCCCCCACTCCCACCAGTCGACCCTAAGTAGGGCAATTCTAGGCCCAGTGGGCTTACCAGGTCAACAAATTCAACAAAAACAATAATAACTGAATAGAGCTTTGCAATTTCAGTCTACCTTCCTACCACTGGGTCCCATATAATGTGCAGCTCACACATACTCCAAATTAATGGAAAAGGTGATTGAAGATTTCAGTAAAATAAAATCCAGAATGTACTGACTTACAGGATTTAACTTCTCAGCTTGTGAATTTTCCACTCTGAGGAGGTTTGACAATAATAACAACTTTTTTACAGGACGAAACAAGCAGACAAGGGTGGGAGGGGTGCAATTGTTGTCCAGACATGCAGTATGAAGTATGCAAGAACAGAATTACTGAGTTACTGGACCAAGGCCATATGAATGGCATTATCAGTGACTGGGAAAGACAAGCACTGTTTAATAAAAATCTGATTATCCTGGTGTGCTATGCACTCCTTAAGATTCACAAGAACCTCAGACAACCACTTTGCAGATCAGTCATGGCTGGCATTGGCTCTAGTTTAGAACCAATGTGCATTTTTGTAGATTTCTGCATTAAAATTGAAATAACATAAAGAGACAGTTTTATTAAGGACGTGACACATACGTTGAAAATCCTGCAGGGAATAAATAACAGTGGAACTATAACTGGTGATTTAATACTAGCAAGTATGGCTATGAGGGGCACTTACACCATATACCCCACCCCACAGAGAAGAGTTGAAAGAGTTGTCAGAAAATACTGAGATAATAGTGACTTGGATCATTGCTGAATTTTTATTGACTATGGCAGCCCTAGTCTTAAAAAAGAAGTTCTTTAAATTTAAAAGAAGTAGCTTTTAACAACTTAAAGGTACACCAATGATGCATCCATAGCCCCATATTTTGTGATTTTACACATGGTTGGGATTGAATATAAATTTGCTTTGAATTCAAAGTACAAGCCATACTGCATGCCAATTATATGGTAGGGATGCTATATTGATGATGTCATGGTACTGAGGAAAGGCACTCACAATAAACTCCGATTTCCACAATTTTTGAAATAACTGTACAGCCCACATACATTTAATCTACACAGTAGTGACTACTCAGTGCCTTTACTTGATTTACAAACACAAATTGATCCTGAACTACAAGAAAACAAAAGTCATGATGTTCAGCTGCATCCGGAATAAGCACTTATCCCATTCCCTGACCATCAGAAATCACCTTTCGTTCCACTCGAACAAGTACAGCACTTCAAATACTTGGGGGTCACCCTTGACAGCTGCCTTACTTACGTACGCCCAGCACATTAACACCGTTGCCAGGGCAGAAAAAATCAAGATCGGACTACTACACAGGCACAAACATTGCCTGACACTGAATGCCCTTAGACTTGCTATTCACAGCTCTGTCTTATCCATCGTAGACTATGGTCTGGTAATCTATGGTGCAACATCCTCATCATCCCTCTGAAGAATATCCATAACTCCGAATAAGGCATGCAGACTACTCACTGGTGCTGCTCATTTCACCCACACATGTGAGCTCTATGCCCAGACAGGCTGGCTTCGTCTTAGTGGAAGGATTCAATATCATACATGTCTTTTAGGCAAAAAAGCAAAGCACTTCTCAGCCTCATGCCTCTTGCCTCCTGTTATGGAAAACCTTCTCAGTCACCACCGTACTTCTCAACATATGCAAAGCTCTAGTATCCAGCTTCTCCATGTACCAAGATGCCAGACATCTCAGGCGCAATGCTCATTTGCCTACAGGGCTCCTCTTAGGTTAATCGTACTTGGCAGTGATACGTCATCACTTCCTTACCTGGGCACATACAAACTCTTGCTCTGCCAACATCTCACCGCTAATAGCACCTGCAACTGTTATGCCTAATTCCCCCTACTTACAAGCAATTGTCCTACCTATCAGTCTCTCATTTGGCCTCTCCTCAGAGCTACTCATTCTCCTCCCCACCTTGGACAAGGCCTCTGGCTACCTCTTCACCCCTCACCCCTGCCCACCCCACCCTCTCCCAGCCCCTAACCTCTACTTTTAGGCTTGACATGGCCTCTGGTTGTCTCCTCCAACTTTCCAGTTTCCTTTGCTTACCCTCCTCTCTCTGCTTCACCTTTCACCCTTTAGTCCTGTCTCTTTGACAGTTATAGCTGCTTACTTACTCTGTTTGACTGTATTAATTTTTTGTATTTTGAAAGAATGTGTTTTTTTGCCTCCCCTGTTTGTACCCCCCCCCTTTTGACGTGGAGCCTTTGTAAAAGAGCAGTTTGTGCTCCAAGGTATTGCAATCCAAGACTATAAATAAATTTAGAAATATTCAAAGTATAATCATTTACATTTAGGATTTTACAGGAAAGATACAGAAAACAGAATCCTGCATGCCCCAGATTCCACCCCCAAAAAAAAAACAGATACCATTTGTACAAAGCAAAGAGAAACTGCTCTATGGAATCCAGTTTCAAAATAACAGTAAGGATTTATACAACAGCTCCATAACAAGAGGGCACAGTGAGATAGTAGTATCACAGGAAGATAATAGATATGCTAATAATATAAGACACAGCTTGTTAGAGAAAAAAAGAAAGGCAGAATGCACAGAGCAGCATAGCTATGATCACTTCCATTAATAAGCAACATTTCAAAACAAAGCAAAAATTCTTCATCAGAATTGGTAGAACTGACCAGTGCCAGTAGGGGATATGGCAGCTAGTGGAGGACCAACATGGGACGCCATCTCCTGTGCACCCTCGCACCATACGGAGTGGGGGATCCACTTCAGCACTGACCCAGGCATCAATCCCCACATTAACCCCCCATTATCATGTACAGCCCCTGCATGGGGGTTCTGCGCCAGCAGCGGGTGGCGGATGGGCTGTGGATCCCACTTGTCCCCATGTGGTCCCAGGGCACGTGGCAAAGCAGAGCAGATATGCTCTTGTCGATCCTATCTTGCCTGTTCTGTGGATCTGTCCCTAAGAGTGTGGAATACATTAAGATTATAGCTCTGCACAAATCTTTAACTTTGTAAAATGACACATAATCTTATAACAGTGTGTTTAAAACTAAACTATAGTTTTAACTTATGAGAACTGGAACCACATTTAAGCTGTAAATAGCAATCATACATTTACTAGTGTAACCATCAATGATCTCCTGGGACATATGAAAATAGAAATAGTAAAGGGCAAAAGATCCAAGAGTCCAACTGTATATGTGATCACATTTTTTATATTTTTATCATCAGGAACATCAACAAGTTCTTAATGTCCAGAATGGTGTTATCTTACCTGGACAGTATAGTTATGAGTTTTTTTTTGTTTTTTTTTGCTATGTGAATGTAATGCCACCTTGGCCGGGGCAAGCTTGGGCTCCTTTCAGCCATGACCCCTCCGACCACCACCTCCGCAGACTTGCCTTGCTCAGCTTGAGAACACCCCCCCCAGGATTGCTCTACATGATGGGACCAGGAGGGGGAGGGTCACCTTTCTCCGCTCAAGACACAAATCTAGTTCCAGCCGGCAAGATGCCTGGTGGTGGGGCAGATGGGGGATTGGCACACAGAGCGTCATGTACACCTGCCTCTCCAAAAGTTTCCACCATTTTCTTCCTTGAACCCTATGCTGGGGTGCTCATGTTAGCATACACTTGTGGAGGCATGCACATGCCATGGAGACCCACAGCACCCTCCCTTCTTGCCATTCCAGACCCACACTGGCACTAGGCATCTCTTTCTGGTGGCAGTCATTCAGCGGAAATGGCAGTCCTCACTATCCGGGAGAGAGGAGCAACCCCTCAGACTCTTGATCCTCACCCCCAGGCTGACCCCCAGCAACCCAAGTCTGGAAACAGACTCGGGTTGCCAGGGTGGAGCGAGTTGTGGCATGCAGCATCTCAACCCTCAGCACCACCTGACTGGCTTTGTGAGTTTTTTTTTATTTTTTTTTTTAAATCAAACTTGAGATATAAGGTACCAGCAGTGAAGTATCATCCTCTTCTTCACTGGAGATCAAAGCCCAGTGATATTCCCTCTCTGAAAATGGTGGCATGTG
Source organism: Neoceratodus forsteri (assembly GCA_016271365.2). NCBI lineage: Eukaryota > Metazoa > Chordata > Ceratodontiformes > Ceratodontidae > Neoceratodus > Neoceratodus forsteri. The sequence continues at coordinate 480,338,052 of JADMNL010000022.1, forward strand.
TTTCTGTGCCCACTTCAAAGTGTCAGCTGGGTCAGAAAACAAAGATTTTCCTTTGATGTGCTAATCTGAAATGGTCTGGGAAGGCCAAATTTTGCAGCACTTTGACTTCGCTCTACATCGCGGACTCCATCAAAATTATTCTTTTTCTGGCGCATAGCAAAACTGATATCTGGCTACAACTGCAGCAGCTGCCAATCATGCAGTAAAGTTCCTTTCCACCATACAGGTGCCAGAATATAGTCACAGGAGCAGACGACATCTGTGGCTACCATTATCGTTCTTGGGGCTTTGGGATAGTCCAGCCTACCTCTTGATGTCATTCTGTAGTTCTTTTGTATAGCCAGGGGCTCTTCCTTAATGGTATCTGAGTTGTTGCTCAAACCATTCTTTGAGAAAAAGGGTAAATGATCCTTTTTCAGCCCTCAGACATGCCTACCACTTGGATATTAAGGACTCTGGCTTGATTCTTTAGTGATTATAATCTGGACTTCAAGTGCGTATTTTCTTAACACATTTTGCAGTCACTCCCATGACCATTTCTGACCTCTTTTTAGTGTCTGCTGTCTCCAGTTAAACAAAGTCTAGGTCTGTTTGCATAACGACTACTGCATTAATGACAGTGTCAAATTTATCTGCCATTTCAGCAATGGTATTGATAAATTTGTTACAAGCATTATAATCTTCTGTGTCACCATCACTGACTAATTTATTGCAGTAGGAGTTCTGTGGTTGTCTGTGACACAGCTATTTGATGCTTTACGTCGGGGAGGAACATGCTCTGTTATTGCATGTGATACAACTATTTATTTGATTGATTGATTTAATTATTTATTGTAACCTGAATTAGGTGGCCTGAGACCAAAGTCCGTTTTTCAGTCACAACCCAAAAAGATTAGTACAATATATTAGGCTGACAAATGCTGTACGTGACAGCAGGGCAATTATCTAGACATAGAAGAGCACTAACAAGAGATTAGTTTCTGTGGTTATAGACTATAAAATCAAGTTAATGTTTGCTGTTCCTCAGGTAATAACTGTGCTCATGATTATACTTCAAAGCAGGTACATAGTTAGATGGTCATAAGGTGGGTTACAACAATGGTTTAAAATGCAGCTAGTCGGTCTCATTTAGTGCAGTGAGTGGAAGCTTTAGCTTACTCTATAGCCATGGGCCCTGTTGCTGTATGTAGGGTGGAATAAGTTCTGTTTTTGTCTGTCATACAATGATTTACTGCAGAACATTAGGCAGTATGAGCTGTTATAGCATGTGATACAACCATTAATGGCTTTACATGAAGTGGAACAAGCTCTACTATGAAATCTTGCCTTACAAACTCCTATTTATGGGGGTCACACGACTATACTGCTTTTGTCCCTACAGCCTTTTCTCCCTCGACGTTGTCATCACTAGTATGCACTGTTCTTAGGTATATGCCCTCTTCAGGCCTAGTGGTCCTCATCTTCTGGGTCTAGCTGCCACCCTACCACTTCCACAGCTTCCCCTCTGTGGGTAGGGGCTCCCAAAGGAGGGCTGTCCTTCCCCTAAAGCAGTCAATCAGGTGGGCTGGATCCCATGTTGGGTTGTGAGGACCCAGGGAGCCAGGAACTTCAGCCATCATTTAGATAGTGCATGGGATTTTTCTCCCCTGGCTTTTCTCCTGTCCTGTCTCCTCCCCTGGCATGGGCAGAGCCTACTGACAGCCTCAGATGCACACAGCAATGTCTGAGGGGGGAGCAAACTCCCCTGGCCCATCTCAAGAGTCATTATGGCACTGTGTGACCAACACCTTCCTTACCAACAGTAGCATACTGCTGAGCAGCAGATGCAGTGGTGTGGCCAGTCTCCCAATATGGCGATGTGAGTTTGCTCCTGAACCCTAGCTGTCTGCATGTCAGTTCAACATGCTGTTGCTGGGCCACTGGGGAGGAAACACTGGGGTTTTTACTATTGCCCACTACATTTCTTAATAACAGTCACTAGTCCATTGCAACTTTCAATACTCCTTTGTACTATTGCCTGACTTGTCCTCATTCCATGCAGTCTCACTCTCAGGGTCATTAAAAAAATGGCTCGCCAGCCCAGTGGCGCAGAGGGATGAGGCGCTGGCGCTACCTCACCCACACTGGCACAGGTTCGAATTGGACTCTAGCACCGTGGGCTGGCAGGGGGAAGGAGAGGATTGAGCGACTGGAGGACTGTTCTCCTCTCCTGGGGAGGGGTGGGGGGACAGCTCCACTCTGTAGTGGCCCCCAGTGGAGACTGGGGGTAACGCAAGTAGTGAAAGCAGGAGGGACTAAAAATAGAGAAAGTTGGAAATCGACTTCAGCGCCACCGGATGACAGCCCCCGCTCTCCTTGTTCTCCAGGAGCATCCTCTGCCACAGAGGCATCCCGGACCATAAGTAAAAACAGTGTGCTGGGGTTCCCTGCCACCCAGTGCCGTCCCCCTCAAAGGGGGACCTGCCCGGCAATGGGATAGGCCAGAACAACTCAGGATTGGCTGCTATCTGTGGGGAGGTGCTCCAGAAGAGGACTGCTGGGGGAAGTGGAGCTCTAGGAGGCACGAAGGAGTGGCAGGCTTCAGGGTGTAGGAGGAGGAGATGAAAAGAACAAAAAAAATAAAATAAAAAATGGCTTCAGTTCCAAATACCAGGTGCTCTCTGGTGTCAGTGGTACCCCCTCCCCTGCTCCCAATCTTTTTTTTTTAAATGTTCCTGGTATTCCAGTGGCTGATCCCTCCTAGCCCCAGTCATCACCCTCCCACTCCCCAACTGCTGAACCCTAGATGGTGGATGCTATTTTCTCCCCCCCCACCCACCTCCGCTACCACCTGCTGTTTCATGCAAATACAATTACTTGTGTTATCTAAGTGACATTGTTAATACTGTACTCACACAAGTGCAATATCAGCACAGTTACTAAGACAACAGGAGGGATTTTACTTGAATGAGATAATGGCCAGCAGTAGAAGTGGACGGACAGTAAGTACCTGTCACCTTCCCCCAGGCAGCTAGGGAACAGAGAGGTGATGACTGGGAGGGGGGGGTGGCCACTGGACTACCACGGAACATTGCTTTTGATAACTGACTATGGTGGGAGGGCCCACTGGCACCAGGCAATTGTTTTTTTTAACAAAGGTATTGGGAGCATTTGTTTGGGGAAACAAGTACCACTAGTACCAGAGATTTTTCTTAAGGACAGGGATTAGAAGAATACAGTTAGATGTACTCTATGGGTGGGAGGGGGCACTTTTACTCAGACTTGAGGATGCACTCTACAAGATGATGGTAGGTCCGGGGGTGGGTGGGAGTGGCTGCCGTGTGTGATAATATAGACCATGCAGCGCCTTCCTGCATCTCTTGCTCAGCCTCAAATGTTTATATTGTTTCTTCCCTTGTGTCTAAAGGACACTTTCAGTCAGTTGTTGGGGAGAGGCAGGTTTCTATGGTTTTTGGGTGAGTCGGGATACTGAAAACAGTGGCTCTAGTCTTCTGCCCTTTGTGATGCCCGACAGATCGCTACTGGGAACCTTGGGTGGTGGGGCGGGCAAGGTCACCATCTAGGCATGGCCAAGATAGGAGATCCAGAGCTCTCTACATCAGGGAATTCATGCATACAAGGTATGGTAATTTGCCCAGATCTGGGGAGGGGAGTGTGACACTTTCTTTATTCTTCCCTCTGGCCAGTGTGCGGCATGGAAGTGCCACTCAGATTGAGATTTGTCTGTGTGGTGAGGGGGTTGACCATTTCGCCCTCACTGAGGAGGGGGGCTGGCGTATGGCAGCTGATATGCTCAGAGGTATGCACATAAGTTACTGAGGTGGGGATCGGGGAGATGTTGGGGGCTGAGTACTGAGTGCTCTGTTATGCAGGCACCAATTGGAAGGGTACTGGCAGATTCAAGGGGGAGGGTTGGGTAAGCTTTGTCCTTACTGATTTATCCTGGATAGATATCCGGTTGGCCAATAATGAGGTGAGCAATGGGAATGTCTACTGCCAGGGTGTGGGTTTTCTCAGCCCTGGTTCAGAAGTGTAAAAGACCAGGAGAGGGGATGGCACTGGCTCTTGCCTGGCCAAAGATGATGGAAGGGGTTTGTCAGTGGCATTCTCCCCACCAGAAGATATCTGCATGATATCTGGGTATGTTATTGATTACAATAACTGATTCTGAGGGATTGGGGAGCTCATTTTCTACATGAGTAATTTTCCTACACATCAGAGGGTGAAGTTCACAATCTGTTGCATAACGCTGCATAGGCTCTGTGGGTTGGCACACTTCTGTTGATAATGATTGGGATTCAAATGTTCATTATTGGGATAGGGAGGGAGGGGATGGGTGTAGTTTCTTATGATTCTACATGCTATATTGTTTGACTGTTAATATTGCTGTGTTCTGTTTTATGGTCTGTCTTTTCCTGATTCTACTACAAGTTACTCGGCATGTATGGAGATGTCTGGATGGCTATGTGGGGCAGGGGGACGTCCATGCTGGGCATTATATTTGACAGTAGTTATGGGATCTGATAGCTAGGTTATAATTGTTTTATGGAATGTGAGGAGATTTTTCTCCCCAATTAAGAGAACCAAAATCCTCGCAGACCTTAAAAGGCAGCATGCCCAAGTTGCATTGCTCCTTAAGGAGCATGCTAAGTTAGTACAGAACTGGGTATGGGCATGTTATGCAGCTTCCTATTTTTAGATAAAAGGGGAGTGGCAATCTTGATTCATCGGGGCCTCCCCCTGAAGGTATGTCGGGTGGTGGCAGATCCCCGGGAGAGACAGTATATATTTGTAGAAGAGGAACTATCTGAGTTTGCTAGCATATACAGTATGCCCCTGCAGTTTTTGATGTCATATTCTACCAATCTATACTAGACATTATTACCCGGGAACAGTTCTCAGGATTGATACTTGGCAGGGATTTCAATACGGCGATGGACCCCGAGTTGGAATGTCATGAAACAATGGCAGCGTGGGGGTCTGTGAACTGGATTTAGTGGATGGCTGGCATACAGCCAACCTGGGGGGTGAACGAATACACCTTATATTCCAACCCTCATAAATCCTGATCTCGGTTGGACTGTACATATATCTGCCTCATGTACAGTATCACCAGCTGGTGAAGACTTGTCAGAGCCCCATACAAGTGTCGGATCATGACATAGTGGCGCTTTCCCTAGCAGTAGCGGAGAAGTAGGACGGTCCTCCCCCATGAAAATTCCCCACATACCTGTTGGTGAGACAAGATATTCAGACTTATCTCAAGGAGCAATGGCAGTACTTTGGAGAGACGAACTATGGGTCAGCCCTGAATATAAAATTGTTTTGGAATACTGGTAAAGCATTTATGGGGGGGGGGGTCATTATTAACTATGTTGCTAGATACCAAAAAAAAATGTGAAAAGCAGATAGCTTTGGAGATGCAACTTAAGGATTTGGAACGTAGAGTAGCTACGAGGCATACTGAAGATGACCAGCAACTGTTGCATACCACCCAGGAGGCACTTAACTTGCTCCTGACAGAGGAGGCTCGGGCATCCTGGTTCTTAGCCAGTAAGCAGTTTTTTGAATGGGACAACAAGCCTGGACCTTTCTTAGTAAAGCTAATATAGAAACATAGAAACATAGAATTTGACAGCAGATAAGGACCGCTTGGCCCACCTAGTCTGCCCATTTTCCTACCTAACAGATAAGCTGCAGATCCTAGTTAACCAACAGCTTAATTAGAGGGAGGGTGGCCTAACATACATTCTGATCATCAGAACAAAACAGGGTAATGTGGTGCGAGATAAGGAGCAGATCAAGGAAGTGTTCAAACAGTTCTATCACCAGTTATATATAGCAGAATGTTCAGGAGGGCTTGTGGCGGTACATAGGTTCCTTGATGGGATAGCCTTGCCTCAGCTCTTGGATGAACAGTGTGATAAGTTGGGTTCTGAAGTTACGAGGGAGGAGATTCATCGGGCTATTGCTGGACTTAAATGAAGGAAGGCTAGTGGATCTGATGGGTTCACCGCTGAATATTATAAGGAACTGCCAGGCTCTTTGGTAGAACCCTTATGTGAATCAATGAGTGAGGTGAGGGAGCACTTCCTGTCACTTGTTATGAAGCAGTTGTTTTTTATTAAAGCCCAGTAAAGAATATAGTAATTGCACCTCATACCACCCTATCTCCTTGCTGAATTGTGATTTGAAGATCATAGCTAAAGTCTGGGCGAGTTGCCTGGAGCAGCTGCTTCCGAGCTTGGTTCACCCATATCAGACTGGGTTTGTGCAGGGGCATATCTCCTACCATAATATGTGTAAGCTCCTGAATGTAGTCTGGCGGGCCTCTCAGCATCCGGGATGTCCATGTGTGCTGTCCATGGATGCCAAGAAGGTTTTTGACCGCAGAGAATGGGAATACTTCTTTGAGGTCATGCAAAAGTTTGGCCTGGGAGAGGACTTTGTGGGCATGGTGCAAGCACTGTATGTGGTGCTGGTGGCAAGGATCATGGTTCATGGTTCTCTTATGGACAAATTCCCTCTCTTCTGAGGGATGAGGCAGGGGAGCCCCCTCTCCCCTCTTCTTTTTGCACTGGCCATACAGCCATTGGCGATACATATTTGGGGGGACCCAACTGTTCAGGGAGTATTGGGAAGGTCAGGGAGGTCACATAAACTTACTTTATATTCAGATGATTTGTTGTTATATATGTTATAGAACCGAATCGCTCAGTGCCGGCACCGCTTCGGGTGATTGAGGAATTTGCCACTTTTTCTGTATATAAGCTTAATTTAAGCCAATCAAAATTGCTTTCCCTTGGGTGGGCAGTGGGAAGGGACCCTGGGAATATGTGGGGACTCCAGGTGGTCTCTGGCCCCTTCACGTATCTGGGGATTCAGATAGGTAGGAACATCAGTTCCCTTTACCAATTGAATTATATTTTAGGAAATTTGTCTCATTGGAGGGCACTGCCAATTCCATGGTTGGGGCATCTCAATTTAATTAAAATTAACATACTATCCTGGCTGCTGTACACGATGCAGATGCTGCCAATGGGTTTTACAAAAGGAGATCTGAAACATCTGGAGGGTGCCTTTGCTCCTTTTTTGTGGCAGGGTACCATCCCCAAATGAGCTTACAGCATTTTAAAGTGGATGTGTCTAAAGGGGGTCTTAATTTTCCAAATTTGAAAAGCTATGACATAGCCACTCAGTCTAGATATGTACAGGATTGGGGGCACAGACCACTCAAGGCCAGTTGGTTGGACTTAGAGGAGTGCTGCCTTGGTCATCTATTGGCTTATCTGGTTAAACATGGGTGCCAGGCCCATGGTTGACAGGGCACACCTAACCCTCTGATGAGGTAGGTATTGAAGGCATGGGGTCAAATGAGGCATTGTAGAGGGGTGCTGAATGAAGAGACACTGTTAATACTGATGGCATGAAATCCTTTCTTCCTGTCTGGGCTTCTGGATAGCAAGTTCAAGGAATGGGAAGCAAGGGGTATAACCTGTGTCAGTAATCTTTATGCCCAGGAGGGGATACACTCTTTTGCCAAGATGCAAGGTGTCACAGGGCTGCCACATTCCAATTTTTACTGATTCCTACAGGTCCATGCATTAGAGAGGGGAATGGGCAGAGACTCAGTTGCTGCATCCCCCTTGGCCCAAATTGAGCAACTGGTATACATTATACATGGCTAAACAGGATATTAGGGGTTTTGTCCACAAGGTGGTACACCAGGATAGACCATTCTTCCCTAACACCTCGGCTAAAAATGAGTTATTATGGGAATGGGATCTCGGGTCCCCATTAGGGAGGAGGGTTGGGGACTGTTGTTACAATCTCATATGGAGGTCCTGCTGTGTAACAAATACAAAGAATCCCAATTTAAATTTATTCACAGATTATATTGCCCACACTGATAATACATTAATATAATCCTGAGATCTCCCCGCTGTGTGTCAGGTGTCAAATAGCCATAGGTACATGTATGCATTACTTTTGACATGCCCAGTTTTGCAGGCTTTTTGGAAAGCTGTATCACATGAGTTCTCACTTATGGCAGGGCAGCAGATTCCTGTGACACCGGTAGCCCTCCTTTTTTGAATAGAAGATCTGGGGGAAGAGGACTGGGTGTTTCACAGATCTATGTGGGTATTGTTAATATTGGCATGCCAATATATCATGAACACCTGGGTGTCATGTGTTTCGCCCACACCCCTTCCGTGGAGAACTCTGACAATATAAACTCTTGCACGAGAGGACAATACAAACTCTTGCATTAGAGCATCTCTCATTCATCCTGAGGAGTTGGGGGGGACGTTTTTTCACAGTATGGGAGCATTTTTGAATTCCCTGTCCCCCTTGGAAGCCCAAACATTGTGCAAGGGTGTGATGTAGGGAGAAGGGGTGGGGTGGATTTGGAGGGTGGTGACCAGGGCTTGTGGGTCTCCTTACATCCCTCCCAATGATTTAGTTGGGAGGGTACCCCTTTCCAAACTTTTGCACACAATTCCAAGACTGTCAAAGTGTTATATCTCTAATGTATTATTATTCTCCCCTGACATCCCACACAGAAAATAAAAATTAGTTGGATGGACCATATATATTTAAGTTTTTGATTTTGGTTATATGTAATTTTAATTCTCTTCTTATCTTAGTTACATGTATCTTTGGCAAGGAGGTCCTACCAGGGTTTTCCTTATGGTGGGCCATGATGTACTTTGTATTTTGTATTTTTATCTGGTACTCGGTACAAAATAAGTTTTTCTGTCATTGTTCTTTTGATTTTTTTTAAAAAACTAATACAAAGATATTACCAAATAAAAAAAGTGTTGAATTTTGCAAATGCAGGCTCATAACTTTCGTTTTTTTCAATATTTTACCCCAAATTTTCAGCATAACAATTTCTTTACAGCACCTCATGAATGTGACAGCTGTCATTTTTCAAATCCTGCCCAAAATGTGTTTTTGCATCCCGAAAGGAATCCCTGTGCAAAATCACCTTTAGGTAAGCAGATGAAAAATTTCTCTGCCCTTCTTCATGAGGCAGGGTAATAACAAGGCTATATTGAAAATTTGTTGTTGAAATATTAAAAAACAACAAATTTATGGGTCTACGGTACACTGGATTATGCGAACACAGTCTCATAACTTTGGAAATTTTCAATATTTTGACTCCAACTTCCTTGGCTGCAGCCCCATCAGATCTGACCAGATTTTGTTTCTGTATTGTTACTGCTTGTAGACCCTGTGTAGGATGTTTTTGTTTATTTGAAAATTGGTAACGGGGCAAGGCACACTGAGCCAAGGCTCATTTCAAGGTGCAACCTGAGGGAACAGGGAAGGGGAGTACAATAAAGTAGCATACGCCACATCAATGAAACAGTACAAAGTAAAGTGCAAGAACAACACTAGTTAGATTGGCAAAAGTGCAATAACAAACAGGCAATGCAAAAACAATGTCACATAGGGTAGCATTGTTATGCAGAAAAAAGTGAACAGTGCATGTAGCAAAACAGCAGGGCAGTAGTAGTGTTTTCATCAGGATTTGTGATTCTTTGGTTGTTTTGTTTGTGTTCTGTATTGTTTTTATATGATTTGGGGGTTTTAGGTTGTTATAATATCCATCGTTAATTATGGTGGTGGCAGAGGCTGGGAAATGGACAGAGTAAAGCATCTACTGGGACATACAGCAGGAGTAACAGTGTGATCAGGAAATTCAGTGCAAGTGATGCTGCGAGGCTGAGGAACTAAAAAAAATTCCACGTGATTCAATTTGGGTTGCTGAACTATCACATTTAAATTGTGTGTGTGTGGTGAACAGTATAAGTAACTGATGGGTTGGGTTACTGAAACACAAAATGGTGGCTTTTTTAAAACTGAGATTTTCTGAATGATGCACAGTGATCTGAAGGATTTGTAAGAAGGCTGGTACCAGATGTTTTTTTCCCCCATGTGTGCTGGCACATAAACGTATGCTTATGGACAGGTGTCAGCCAATCAGAGGCAAGGATTTTTGCAACCCATTTTCTAAAACATTATAGAGAGCTCCCAAGCTTTTGCCCTTGAAGTCTAAGATATTATTTTCTCCTCAATGGAAACATACCCTTGTTGTGTGGTTGCCCATGCATTATTCTCTGTACAGTATATGGTTAGGGTTTATTGTGCATTGAAAGCAGCCCTTTCAAAAATGTTGCTGTGCCCATTCTAAATTGTTGTGTATGTTCTAAAAACATTGTTGTGCAGGTTTCAAATAAATTTCATCTGTATCCCTGTTTGAGCTTTCTCCTGCTGCACTGTAGTGCTTCACTCAAAAATGAAAGTAAAAGTCATGGCCTCCCACGGTATGTTTAAAAACATTAAAAAAGTAAACATTTCACTTATTTAATACCATATATTAAAAAAAAAAAAGAAACTGTATATTATTCCTCATATTGCCTGTGATATAATGGTTCACTGATGTATGCCTGTTATTGTCTGCGATGCATCCATTTGTTGCTGTACATAGGGTGGTACAGGCTCTATTATTGCCTGTGCTACAACTGTTCACTGCTGTATGTAGGGTGGAACAAGGTCTACTACTGTACTATTACCTGAGATACAACAGTTAGCTGCTGTAGAATAGAACAAACTCAATTACTGCCCATGATACAGCCATTTTCCTACTGTACAGAGGGTGGAATAATCTCTGTTATTGAGTGTTAAGACAACAGATTACTGCAATAAATGTAAGGTGGAATTAACTCTTTTATTGCCTGTGTCGCAGCTCTTTACTGCTGTATGCAGGGTGGATCATGCTTTAGATCTGCCTGTAATGTAATCACTTGCTGCTGTATGTAAGGCAGTGGAGCTCTGTTTTTGTCTGATTCTGCTGTTTACTGCTGTACATAAGGTAGGACAAGCTCCATCAGTTTTTCTTGTGACACAGCCATTCACTGCAGTAGATAGGGTAGAACAAGTTCCATTTTTTTCCGGGACACAGTCCTTTACTGATGTATGTAAAGGCACTTTTACACACAGGTATTGAAAACAAAATGAATGTTACCTGTGTCGGCGTCATACTCTGTTGCGTACTTAGGATCTCTTCTACATTCCTCGAGTTTTCCAGCAGCTCCTGCCTCCATTTGTGTTTCGGCACCTCCATAGGGCTTGCTGCTCTATAGCTGTTTGTGCACCGCTTCAGAATGGCTGTTTTACAAAGCCAGACAAAAAGGAACACATTGGTGCAAACCGCGAGAAGCAGAGATAGCGGTTTGGGTGAACGTTCACCATGGGAACAACAATGATGCACTTTACACACAAGGGATGTAATGGAATACTGTTTCCATAACAGTCATTCCGTTACATAAACCTGTATGTAAAAGCACCCTAAGACAGTGGAGCTCTATTAATGCCTGTGCCATAGCCGTTTACTGCTGTGTGCAGGGTGGAACAAGTTTTATAATTACCGGTTTCCCTTTTTTCTGAAGAGAAACCGTGGCATCATTGCCGTAATGAGGTACTCATTCGCGGCAAACACTTTATGATTTTCCTCACTGTGCGCATCGCCCACCGCACTTCCTCGCTTCACCACCTGCCTGCTTGGGGAACCGCAAATGGACAGCAAACCACCACCTGGACTAGGTGTTAAGTACGAAAAAAAAAGCAAAATCTGCCTCAGTCAGTGCTGTGCACAAGATAAAAAAAAATTACAAAATCAAACTGCTGACTGCGGCCACACACTTCACCTTCACCGAACCCCGACTGCACAGCTGTATTTTATTTTATACAATTGCTGAGGTGAAAAAAGGAAAACCCATCAATTATATAAAATAAAATATGGGTCTGGTTGTGTAAACTCAAATTTACACACACCCTCGGGGTTAGATGCTTCACATAAACCCCTTGGATGTGTGTAAATTCTCGTTACACACCCAAACCCATACTTTATCCTATATATTATTCCCAGTGCCACAACTGTTTACTACTGTAGGTGGGGTGGAATAAATTCCATTGTTGCTTGTGCAACAGCCATTTACTGCTGTGTATTGGTTGGATGAAGCTCTATGTTTTCCTGCGATATAGTCATTTACTGCTGTATGTAAGGTGGTGTAGCTCTATTATTATCTATGATACAGCTGTTTACTTCTGTACATAAGGTAGGACAAGCTCCATCAGTTTTCCTTGTGGCACAGCCATTCACTGCAGTAGAGAGGATAGAACAAGCTCCATTTTTCCCGGGATAGTCCTTTACTGATGTATGTTAGACAGCGGAGCTCTGTTAATGCCTGTGCCATAGCCATTTACTGCTGTACGCAGGGTGGAACAAGTTCCATTATTGCCTGTGTAACAGCCATTTACTGCTGTACATGGGATGGAACAAGCTAAATTTTTGCCAGTGACACAGTTGTTTACTACTGTATGTATTGCTCCAGATAAGGTGAGTACCAGCCCATTTTATTCACTGTCTTTTTGGAAATATCCTTTAAAGAATTGTTTTAAAGAGTACAAATACTCATTCCCCACATCTAAACATGCTCTATACCTACTGCTGCACATTGCAACAGAATTTGATGGCAGATAAGGACCACTTGGCCCACCTAGTCTGCCCATTTCCCTACCTAACGGATAAGCTGCAGATCCTAGTTAACCAACAACCTACTTCCTCCTACCCCCCGCTAGAATTTGTTTATGTCTGTCCCATGCATTCTTGAATTCCCCCACTGTTTTTGACTCTACGACTGCCTTAGGATGGCTGTTCCATGTAACCACAACCCTTTCTGTGAAGAAATATTTCCTCACATTACCTCTGAGCCATCCCCCCTCTATCTTCAAATTGTGCCCCCTTATTTTTTCATATCTCTTTTTCTGAAAGATGCTACCCTCTTGGACTTTGATTCCCTTGAGGTATTTGAAAGTTTCTATCATGTCCCCCCTCTCCCCCCTTTCCTCGAGGCAATACATCTTTAGTTCCTTTAGTCTTTCTTCATATGTCTTCTGATGCAGACCCTGCATTATTTTGGTTGCCCTCCTCTGGGCAGCATCCACCCTGCCTGTCTTTGCAGAGATGGGGTCTCCAGAACTGTACACAGTACTCCAGATGTGGTCTTACCAACTGTCTGTACAGAGGGCCAACAACTTCCTGTTTTCTACTGGTGATGCCTCTCCCTGTGCATCCCAGTATCCCCCCAGCCCTCCTTACTGCCTTCTCACATTGCTGGCCCACCTTTAGGTCATCTGATATGACGACCCCCGGTCCCTTTCCATTTTTGTTGTTGTCAGTATCTCACCCCCCATTGTGTACTCTTCCCCTGGGTTTTTGTTTTGAAGGTGCATTACTTTGCACTTCTCTGCATTGAATCTAAGCTGCCATACATTTGACCATTCCTCCAACCTTGCCACATCCCTTTTCATCCTTTCCACCCCACCTTGTGTATCAACCCTGTTGCAGATCTTTATGTCATCTGCAAAGAGACATACTTTCCCTTCTAGTCCCTCTGCAATGTCACGTAGACACTAAAAAGGATTGGCCACAGTACTGAACCCTGCGGTACCCCACTAGTAACCCTCTTTTCTTCAGTGTGGACTCCATTTACTATTACCCACTGTGTCCTGTTGTCCAACCAGTGTTTTACCCAGGCTACCACACTGAGACCCACTCCCAGGCTGGCTAATTTGTTTATTAATCTTTTGTGCGGGACTGTGTAACATGCCTTGCTAAAGTCTAGTTAGGCCATGTCCACAGCCCCTCCCTGGTCTACTGCTTTGGTCACCCAGTCAAAGAAATCAATTAGATTTGTCTGACATGACCTTCCAGCTGTAAATCCATGCTGCCTTGGGTCCTGTGCCCCACTGGCCTCTAGGTACTCAACAATTCTTTCCTTCAGAAGTGATTCCATCATTTTCCCTACCACTGAAGTCAAACTGACAGGTCTGTAGTTTCCTGCCTCTGTCTTGCTCCCACTTTTGTGAAGGGGAATCACATCGACCCTCCTCCAGTCCTCAGGTACCACACCATCCTACCATGATTTACCAAAAAGGTTAGTCAGTGGTGTTACTAGTTCTTCCCTTAGTTCTTTTAGAATTCTGGTGTGAATCCCATCAGGCCCCATTGCTTTATCCACCTTCAGTTTTAAGAGTTCTTTCAGAACCCTTTCTTCTGTGAAAGGACTAATATCAACCCCCCTATCCAGAGTGCTTCTATTGACTGGATTAGGTATTTCCCCCCTGCTTTTCCATTGTGAATACTGAGCAGAAGTATTCATTCATTATCCCTGCTTTCACTGTCGCTCTCTGCCCAACCACCTGAATCTTTGTTCAGCCTCAGCATCCCTGCCTTAGTCTTTCTTTGCTCCCTCATGTACCTATAAAAGGTTTTATTCCCCTTCTTAACTGAGTTGACCATCTTTTCTTCGGTTTGGGCCTTTGCTATTCTGACTGCCTTGCCCGCTTCCTTCTGTTTTAACTGGTACAGTTCTCTGTCCTACTTCTTCTGTGTTTCCTTATACTTTCTGAATGCTATCTTTTTCTCCCTTACCTTCCCCGCCACCTCTTTTGAGAACCATAGTGGTTTTTCTTTCATTTTGATTTGTTTATTTGCTTCAGACAAAGGCTTGTTGCCTCTGATGGCAGTTTTGATTTTTCCCCATTGTTGCTCATAAGGTAGGACACGCTCCATCATTTTTCCCTGTGACACAGCCATTCACTGCAGTACATAGGATGGAACAGGTTCAATTTTTCCCGGGATATGGTCCTTTACTGATATGTAAGACAGTGGAGCTAACAATGTCTGTGCCATGGCCATTTATTGCTGTACACAGGACAGAACAAGCTCAATGTTTGCCTGTGACACAGTCGTTTACTGCTGTGTGCATTGCTCCAAGTAATGACTCAGCCTATTCACTATCTTTATGGAAATATCCTTCAAAAGATTTGTTTAAAGAGTACAAATACTCATTCCTCACACCAAGACATGCTACATACCCAACAAAAGAATGCTTCATAACACTATGAGTGCTTTAAAAAGGAGCATTTTTATTTAAGGTCTGAAGCACTTTTACTCACCAACATTTTATTTTAAGAACCTAATTTTAAAAAAAAATGGGGAATAAATTACTAGTGTTTGCCAAAATTATCTAGAGGACTGGCTGTATGTAAAGCAATGGGGCTCAGTTATTGTCGTTGATACAGCCATTTACTGCTGTACACAGGGTGAAAAAGCTCTTATTCCCAATGGCACAGACATCTGCTGCTGAATATAAGGTGGAATAAACTCCATTATAAATAACAAATGGCATCCATCAATGATGTCTAATACAAATGTACATCATTCTGCCAGAGTGTGATGCCTGGAGATCAGAACATTATGCAAATAAGGGAACATAGAATGAAGTTCAGATTCTGTGCTGTGGACATGCTATCTTCTGACTTAATGTCAGATTTGTGTCTCCACTTGAAGAGAGCAGACATCCCAAAGATGTTGCCAGCCTTTTGGTCTCTCATTTTAGCAATATATTTTATTATGGTTTGCATTTTAGATTTAGTTTTTTAATATTCAGTGTTGGTTAGGGAGTTTGTTTTATAAAAATGAAAATTTTTAGCAGTTCCTCCAGTCTACGATAGGTTCCCAAAAATGGACAATTATAGGCCCATAAGCCTGACCTCAATATTGGGAAAATATTTGAATCAATTTTAAAGAACAGATTAGAAAAAGATCTTGAAAAGAAAAATATACTGGATGAATCTCAACATGGTTTCCAAAAAACAGATCATGCCTAACTAATAAGCTTACTTTTTACAATGAAGTAAGCAATTTATTAGATAATAATAAAGCGGTGGATGTGGTTTTTTGGGATTATCAAAATGCTTTTGATAAGGTATCACTCTTTACTGATCAATAAAATAAATATGGGTATCAACAAACAAATTATTGTATGGATCAACAACTGGCTGGTAGACAGAACACAGAGAGTTTGCATTAGGAGACACTTATCAGACCCAGGACTAGTGACTAGCAGGGTTCCCCAGGGATTGGTTCTGGGACCGGTGTTCAATCTTTTTACTGCTGATATGAATGTAAATCTAACAAATAAAGTCATAAAATGTGTAGATGATTCTAAAATATTTGCTGAAGTTGAGGATGATGAAAAATCAAACAGATTTAAAAATGACTTACTAAAGATAGAACAGTGGGCAAATGTAAACAGAGTGCACTTTAATATTGACAAGTGCATTGTTCTACATCTCGGTAATAAAAATGAACAATGTAGATATAATCTGAATAATATTTGGCTGAAACCTGTAGAAGAGAGGGATTTGGGTATCTTAATAACTAAAGACCTTTCATTTAGTAGACATTGCAATGAAACAGTAAAAAAGACAAATAGAATTATTGGAATAATTAGATTGTTTGTAACAAGACACAGAGCCTGTATTCTCCCTTTATATGAAACAATGGTTAGACCCCATTTTGATTACTGTAACCCCCTGTGGAGTCCCTACGTTAGGAGAGATTGTAATGCACTGGAGAAAGTGCAATAAAGAGCAGCAAAATTGATTTCAGGACTAGAAAATGATACCTATGAAACCAGATTAGCAAAACTGAAACTTTATCCATTAGAACTAAGACGTACCAGGGGTGGTCTGTTGGAAATGTATAACATCTCTAGAGATCAAAATTCAAATGGAAAATCTTTGATTCATTTTTCTGACCATAAAATTTAATCTCAGAAGCCACAACAAACAATTAATGTTGACACACTCAAATAGGCACAAAAGACATTTTTTTACTCAAATGATAATACATACTTGGAATTTACTTCCTCCTGAAGTCATGGATGTAACAACCTTTGAGGCATTTAAAAGAAAGTTAGATAAACATCTGTTTGAGATTAGTGGACCTTAAAACCCCATGTTATGAGGAGACAGACATAGGCTTAGTCTTCTGTCTGCCTTATCTTCCGAGTATAGTTTCCAGGAATCAGAAAAACCCACTTTTAAATGCAGTTCTCAACTGAGGAAACTAACCACACTTAGTTAAACTGCTTTTATTTTTATTTATAATTTAGTGGTTTTATGTATTTCTTGTCAAAAAATTTATATTTTTACCACTTTTGTGACTGGGAGCTGAATATTTTAAATACTAAAATCTGTCGTTTGGCAAGATTGATAGACCTCAAAACAAAATAGGGTCCACAGGTTTCAAAAATGTCACTTCTTGTTTTCAGCTGCTGGCAAATGTAGACTGCCACGAGCTTTGTTTAGGCTGCCTGGGTTCAGATCACAATTTTAAAAATTGTGAGGTTTGCCAAAAGTTTTCCCGAAGAATGCAAAAGAAAAGGGCTTCAAAAAACAAAGAACACAATTCTGGTTGTGGCAGGGGATGATTTCACAATACATTTGGGCACTGGGTCGACCCAGAATAAAATCTTGTATCATGCAGGCTGATAGGAGGAAGGGGGGGAGGGCTCTCCCAAATCTAAAGAACTATTACATGGCTGTGCAGCTCCACTATGCCCTTCTCTGGTCCACTGAGGGATTTCATTCTCACTGGAAGGACATTGAGATGTCAATTACAGAGGGAGCACCACTAGGGACTAGAGTCATGAACCCTAGTATAGACAAGAGGGAGGAGGATATGAAGTACCACTCTTAATGGTTAGGAATACCTTGGAAACAGCACACAACACTTGGTCTAGATGTAGAGTGATAGAAACCCAGTGGCCATGGAGGTGGTTTGGTTGGGACATTTCCTTTGCACCAGCCCGACTGGACCATAGGTTCTGCCGCTGGTCAAAGATGGGCCTGTGTCAGCTGAGACAGTTAATGGCAGGAGATGTGGTCCTTGAATTTGGTACCATCAGGGATGCCTATCATATTAATGACACAGATCACTACTGATTTTTACAGCTTAGAGTACATATAAACAAACTTAAACAAGAGATCCGGGCCCCTCAGCACTCTAACCACCTGCAAGAAATAATCCAGGCCATCCTAGACATCTCAGTCAAAAAAAGGACAGGTCTCTGCTCTATATAAGGCCATAAGACATCTACATGATGACTGCACTCACCAAATAAAGAATATGTGGAAAAAGGAGACCCGAATTCAAATCAGTAATGAGAAATGGGACAGAATCCTTGCCCACACTAAATGGGCCACATAATCCCCTCTCTGGCAGGACTTTGAATGGAAAATTAAGGTCAGATTCTTTTACACACCAGCAATTCAAAGTAAATGAGGGGCTGAACACCCTCTCAGGTGCTGGAGGAAATGTCTGGAGGGGCCAGCTCACCATACCCATGTTTTTTGGCAGTGCCCGTTAATCCAACCATTTTGGCAGCAGATAGAGGGGGTGCTCTCTAGGATTTTCTCCATCACCTCTCCCATGTCTATAACATACCTCCTGCTGGGGCTTCCACCCCCAGAAAGGAGAGGGACAGATGGTTTATACCTGTGGAATGTCTTACTCATGGCAGCCCACAAAGCCATCACCTGGAATTGGCTGAAGCCAGACCCCCCACCCTAAAACAGTGAATAGCTATTGTTAGAGAGATCCAAGACATGAAAGAACTTACCTATAAGGCCAACTTCAAGCTCCATGTTTTTATCCGCAGATGGGCAAGGTGGGTGCTCTGGTGAGACTCAGCCCCAAACACAGACAGAGAATAACTGAACGATGGTTTAAGTCCACCTCCTTTATCTATATTATGGCAAAAGAGCCTCACATAATTGAGTGTGTGGGAAGTTGGGGGTGAAATTCATTGGAAATAAAGGGGGAACTCCTCATTTAGACGTAATGGAATAAGAAAACAGGATATGTGAGAATTTTAAGATGTATAAATTGCTGTCTGCTGGTTAATGAACTAAAATTTTAATTGTGAAGAATTGTACCCAATGTTTCAATAAACTTGAATTTAGAAAAAAAAGCAAAGAACTTATAGCTTCTCAGTCTGCCTGTACATCACCAAAGCACAATAAAGGCTCAGAGGGAGTTCCCAATGATGGTGGAAAGCATACGTCAGAGGGTTCTTCTCCTCATAAGCAGCAGTCCCTATCAAAGAGGACAGACAAAGAAGATGAAGCTGCTCAGCCCTCGGAAAGGTACAATAAGGACACTAAAGATACCAGGGTGTCCGAATGGGGGAACACTGACCCCACTGATAGCACAAAATTACAAATAAAAGAGCCTCAGAGCAGGTACAGGAACAAGTGCCTGCCATGGGAAAAAAAAGAAAGAAAAACATGTTGCTGCCACTCCTCCAGCAAAGAATAAGGAGCAGTCAGTGGAACAGAGACAAATGCCCTCGACAGAGGACATGGCAAAGCTATAGCAGTTTTTCCAGGCCTTTCAAGCTATAGGAAATTAATTAAATATTTGCCTGCTTCCTCCAAAGGCTCCAGTTCCAGAGCAGTAGCCTGTCTTAGAGGAGAACATTTACTATGGAGAAGAGAAGGAGGGCAAATAAATCAAGCCAAATGACTGTCCTGAGCAGAAATTCGGTTCCCCCTCCTAGAGTTACCAAGGATTACACCCAGTCCTCCAGATAACATTGACAGCCAAGAGTAATGTACTCATTATTTTTGACATTAAGTGAGTGACATATAAATTTTAATGAGTAAAATGCTTTAAACTTGGTGAAAAACTGCTCTTTGTGAAGCATTATATGAGCATTTCTAAGGGTTAGGATGAATATTGGTTCTCATCAAAAATTATTTGGAGAGTATTTCTTAAAATAGGGCATGTAAAATAGGCCAGTACTCACCTTATATGAAGTACTGACTGCACCTCTTACTCCTGATTAATTAAGCAAATGGCAGGTACCCTCAAAATCCCCTGTCATGAAACAGGAGGATGAGGAAGAAGTGGAATTCATGGGCATGATGGGACTGGTCCCAGCAGGGAGGCTACTAGTCACTATACACATAACTCCCTTAAGAAAGCCACTTCTAAAATCATGTCAGCACCAAATTCAGCAGCTGGCATTGATAAGAAAACTGAGAAGAAGTATAGGGTGGACAAGCAAGGGGTAGAATACCTGTATGCCCACCCTGATCATGAAGGAGGGGTACAGGCAGCTGCTTGTGAGAGGGCTGAAGTGCATCTCTCTGCACAGACTCCTGAAAAGGATTCCATAAAACTGGATACCATGGCTAAAAAAGTGTACACAACAGCTTCATTGCAATTAAGACGGGCAGCTCATTTTGGCCCATTCGGTTAATTACCAGAAAGGCCTAGAATTCATGCTGGCACTGAACAAGAAGGTGGATGGTGAGGTGACACAGGACCTGGCTGCAACTGCAAAATCAGCCCTAGATGACACTAAGTACCAATTTCACATGGCTGTAGATGCCAGTGACTCAGCATCAAGAGTCCTGACACATGTAGTGTCCCTGAAAAGCTTTGCGTGGCTAAGGACCACAATCCTTACCCTTGATACCCAGGCAAAAGCCATTGACTTCTCCTTCGAGGGCAGTTCACTATCTGGTGACAAAATAGAGGCATACATGACAAAAGTGGATGAGTATAAATCCATTTACAAGAACTCGACTGAAAAAGAAAAGGCTTCCACTTCCTACAGGCCTTATGGAAAGGGAGGTGGGGCAGAGGCTATTACCCCAGACCCTACTGTACACTGACTATGTGCACCAGCCACAGAAAGAGTACTGTAGGGGTAGGGGCAGAAGGGGTTACAAAACATGCTATGATACCAGACCCTAAGCCACAGTCAAAACAGACCCCTAACAATTTTGCCCAGATCACCAGTGAGCCATTGCCAGTGGGACAAAGGCTGGCCCACTGCTTTCAGAATGGGAAAAAAAATAGTCACCACAGACAAGAAGGTACTGGGTGTAGTGGGTCAGGGATTGTTTTTAGTTTTTATTGACCAGGTAAGCACACTAGACAAATGACATTGTTTCTGCAGTTTCAACAGCTTACCCAAACTGCAGAGACCAAAAACTTTCCGGCTCATTCACCAACAGAAATAAAATTAAGTTGTAATTGTATGTAGAGAAATTACTGCAAGCAAAGGTGGTAGAAAAGGTCCCTGCATCACAGAGGCAAGGGCCTTTTCTCAAGATACTTCCTACCCCACAAGAAAAGTGGAGAATGATGACCCATTCTAGATTTAAGATATCTGAACAGACATACTGTATCAAGAAAGAAAAATTCAGGATAGTAACACTGGGCACAGAACCCCATCTCTGCAGTTAGGAGATTGGCTGGGGTCACTGAATGACTACTTCCACATTTCAATCAGAGCCAGTCGCAGAAAAAAATCTCAGGTTCAGGCTCAGAAACTGTCAGTGCCAGCTCGTATCCTTGCTCTTTGGTCTCACCTCAGCAACATGCGTGTTCACAAAGGGCTTGACTGGTGGCAGCCCACCTAAGAGGACGCAGTATAGTGCTGTGGTTTAGGACACTGAGCTGCACATCTGGAGACCTGGGTTTGAATCCCACAGCCCCCACATGCATACTGTCTGACGCTGAGCAAGTCATTTAACTTCCTTGTGCTCCCACGTCACACCTGGAAACAAGCTTTGGCTTAGTGTGCCTTTCCTGATTAAACAATTTCCACCTTCCCTTCCTAAGAAGACAAGGTTTAGTCGTTTTCCCCTATCTGGATGACTGACAAGTCTCAGGGAAAACAAAATAACATGAAATTTACTCCATCTAGCTGGTAGGAAACACCTTGGAAAACCTGGGGTTCTTAATAAATCTGCAGAAATCTCAGACTGAATCAGTACAGGTCGTGGATTTCACTGAACCATAACTCTCTGTGTCACCAGATCATTTGAGGCCTGCAAGGGATTCTCTGTAACTATTAGGTTACATGCCTTCAGACACAGCTCTGGTGCCATGGGCTTGTCTACAGATGAAGAACATACACCACCACCTTAGAGGCTACTGGCCCAAAGGTCAGATCCCTTGTCATACCTAGTGCCAGACACAAAGAGCTTTGCTCGAGCACTGGAATGGTGGAAGGAAAAAAAAACAACCGCAGAGAGGGCATGCTCCAAATATTGACGGACAATACCACAACCATGTACTACATAGAAAAAACAGGAAGGAACAAGATCCACAAAACTGCACAGAAGCAATGATGACTTAGGATCTAACTTACTCCCTGGATATCAGAATTTCTGCAGTGCTTCTGCCAGGAAAGGCAATGTGCTGGCAGACTTCTTAAGCAGAATCTGCCAAGGAAACCACAAATTGGCCTTGAACTAGCAATCACTGGCTTCATTTTTATGTTGCTTGCATGCATGTGCAAGAAACATAGTGCCAACATCGGAGATTTCGGAGGTGTGTCACCTCCTCCTCCAATTCAGTCAGTGTGCTGGCAGGCGCGGCCCCTGTAAGCCAATGCATTTTGGAGCTGTCTGTGACACGCTCAAAATGCAGTAACCTCTGATTGAGGGGGCTATGCTTGGTGAGCACCGATAAGATATCGGCTCACTGCGCTCCCGCTGCCCACCCAGCGTGGCATAACCTCCATGGCGATGGGGTGCCCAATCCCCGTCGGCTGAAACACCTAGCGTCCTTGTGCCGCACGCGGAGCCCACCCCAGCGTGGCAAGCGACTCCACGGCGTCTTTTTTCCCTGAAAAAGCGGTCGCGGCGCTCTCCCGACCACCCTCCACAACCCGCACCCACCCACCGCGCAGCCTCAGCCTCCCCACCCCACCCCATACCTCCGGACTCCGGTGCGACGATCTTCGGTGGACCGGGAACACGTCTGCACTCTTCAAAGCCGACCGCAAACTGAGGAAATGCCAGTAAGCTGTATAATGGGCTAGATAAGGGGGTTTCAACTTTGTTGCATATCTCAGGCATTTTTGGGAATTTTTACACCAAATTTTCAACATGGCGTTTTTGGGACCCCTTCTCATGAATGATGTCACTGTCATGGAGTTATTTGGGCCCGAAGGGTGATTTCGCGCAGTGACTGCGAAATCACCCCTCGGGCCTGAATACCACCATGCTAGTGACATCATTCATGAGAAGGGGTCCCAAAACCCCATGTTGAAAATTTGGTCATATCAAAAATGACTGTTTTGTGGCGATGGTTGCAGGTTCCTCATGAGCCTCGTAAGTTTCTTGAAATTTCAATATTTTCACTCCAGATTTTCAACATTGCCATTTTATCACACCTTCTTATGAGCAGTACAGCTGTCATTTTCACATCTCACCCAAAATGTGTTTCCGCCCATGTAGAGCACAATGGCGCAGTCGGTGTGCGAAATCAATGTACGAGGCACATTAAGAAAATCACAGTGTCACCGTTCATGAGCAGGGGTCTTAAAATGGCTATGTTGAAAATTTGGTGAAAAAATTCCTAAAAATGACTGTTTTACGAGTGTGCGTTGCACAGTTCCCACGCACGCTCGTAGGTTTGCGAATTTTCAATATTTCCACTAAAGATTTTCAACATTGCCATTTTACCACACTCCTTATAGAGCAGTACAGCTGTCATTTTCACATCCTGCCCAAGCGGTGTTTCCGCCCATATGGCGCACAATGGCGCAGTCGGTGTGCAAACTCAATGTATGGAACACATTAACAAAATCACAGTGACATTGTTCATGAGCAGAGGTCTTAAAATGGCTATGTTGAAAATTTGGTGAAAAATTCCTAAAATGACTGTTTTACGATGCATGCTAAGCATCCTCGCATGCTCGTAAGTTCGCAAATTTTCAATATTTGCACTCCAATGACTTCCAAATACCTAAACAGCACATAGAAGCAAGCAACATTCGGCATTGACAAATGCTTGTTTAGAAGGTGGGGCACTCCAGAGGTAGACCTGTTTGCCTTTTGGGGGAACAATTGGCTCCCACTGCTCTGCTCTGCTGCAGGCCCCCAGTCAGGGCACAGTCCCAGAGGATGCCCTAATTCTGACTTGGATGTGGGTTTCTCTATGCCTTTCCCCCATTTCCCCTCAAACAGAGGGTACTCATGAAACTCATAAGAGAAACAACAAGAATGAGTCTGATAGTCCCAGACTGGGCCAGGCAAGAATGGTACTCAGTGCTACTTACTCTGTCATGCAGGACCCCAATCAACTTGCCACTGAGGTACAACTTGCTGACTCTGTCTCAGGGCACTATAAACTTCCAAGACCTCAGAACAGTATGCCTGAGGGCACGGTTGTTGAATACCTAGATTGTGATTTTAATCTGTCACAAGAAGTGTTAAAAGTCTTGAAGGTTTCTAGGAAACTAGCCACAGAAAAGGCATACGCTTCAAAGTGGAGCTTCTCATACTGGAGTGCCCCCAGAAAGATAATCCCAGTGCAGGGAGGACTCGTCACAGTTCTGGACTACTTGGTACACTTACAATCCTTAGGCCTGATACCCTCAGCTCTGATAGTGCATCTGAGAGCTGTATCAACTTACACATCAGCAGGCAAGGATAGATCTCTGGCCTCATAATCTGTTTTTAAAAGGTTATTCAAATGCCTATTTCACCTGCACCCTCCTGTGAGGGAGCAAGTCCTCCATGAGACTTGAAAATTGTTTTGCTCAGCTAATGGAATGGATATACTATGGCATCCCTAAACTCAGAATACTGAGTCTCAGGATACCTGCCCCAATGGCCCAAAATACAGCCTGCCGAATCAATCAGATGCCCGAATATATGATTTTGGGCATCTGATTGTAAAATCACAAGGCAAATGGGGGGGCTTCAGCCCCCAAATCTCCAATTTGTGGGGCTCCACCCCCCACAACTAAAATGTCTAACTCCAAGGGGAAGTGGACCACAGAGATATTAAAAAATTAGTTACTGGGGCATGCACTGTAAAAGATTTGCCACCCACAGCATGAATAGAACCTGTGCCTCCATGGCTAGCCAGTCAAGCCGCCAGTGGTGTACTCCTCAACACCACTGGGGCAGCTCAGCCAGCCTCCCAATTCCTCCAGGATTTCAATCCCTTGGACAGGAGCAAGGTAGCAAGCTGTCACATCTGGTACCTTACCCTTGTAGACGTCCCTTGGGATTCCTAATGCCAGGCTGCTCACTGTCCGGATACTGAACCCATTGGGCAATACTGCCCAAGCAGGTTAGTGTCAAGATAATGAGCCTCAGTATACCATGAGGGTACCAATGAAATCTCTCTTTGAGCATATGGCTACAGCAGACTTAAAATCTGTCAACTGGAAAACAGTTTTCCTAGTGGCCGTGAAATCTACCAGGAGAGTAAGTGAACTGCAACTCCTTTTTACAGATCCAAACTACATAATATTCCACAAGGACAAGGTAGTGTTTTGAAGGAATAGGAAATTCCTACCAAAGGTGGTTTCAGAATTTTGCTTAAATAAGTCAGTGACCATTTGTGTACCTTTTCCTGAGCACCCCAGTGCAGGTGAACAGAAGCTGCACTGTCTTGATGTGAAAAGGGCACCGGGCTGCTACATGGACTGGACAAGGGATGTCCGGTCTGACAGCACACGTTTTGTTACCTATGGAGAGGTTGGGAAAGGTAAACCAGTAGCCAAGAAGACTATCTCTTGTCGATAGTATCATATATAGTTCTGTTATGAGAAAGCTGATAAATTACCTCCCTGTGGCCTATGGGCACACTCCAGACAAGGGGCACCTCTTCCCCTGTGGAACCTACAAGAGGCATTCCCCTTCAAGAAATGTGTAAAGAACCTATCAGGAAAACAGTACAAACCTTCACAAAACTCTGTTGCCTGGACATACAGTCCAGGAAGAATGTCAGTTTTGGAACTGCTGTCTTGCAGAACCTTTTCCCTAAATAAGTTCTAGACCTATTCTCTCAAGGTACTGCTACTGAGTCTGTACATTTGTAGTAGGCATCACTTATGGATTCCGGTTAGATGGAAAAAAAAAAATTCACCTTACTAATGTTGTTGCTTCTGTGACATCCATCAATGAGCCAATACAAACATTGACCCTGCTTCACCTTCTAGAACCTGAAAGTAGGCTTACACAAGAATCAGTTCTTACTTGTATAGTTGCTTGAGCATTACTTTGTTGAAGTGTCAGGAAAAAATGTAAATGTGTGTTCATTTCTTGACAAATTTTGTCTACTGCTATTGTATCTGGATTTAAAAAAGTCAGTTTTTTAATTACAGTAGTCATTAGATAGTTTTAGTGGTCATTGCAACCCAGGCTTTAGAAATAAGTCTTGCATTAAGATAGTAAGGGACAGTGAGAAAAGTACAGAGTTTGAACTTCATTCTATGTTTCATTATTTGCATAAAGTACTGATCTCCAGGGAATCGCACTCCGGCAGGATTATGCACATTTGTATTGGCTCATTGATGGATCCCAAAGAAGAAACATCACTATAGTAGGTAATGTTTTCTTATTACCTGTGATACACCTGTTTGCCATATGAAGGGTAGGGCAAGCTCTATCACTGCCTGCAACACATCTGTTTACTACTATACTATATGTAGGTTAGGACAAGCTCTATTCTTGCATGCAACACAATTGTTTTGCTATACTGTATGTAGAGTAGGACAAACATGCATGGAACAGGCATAAGGGAACCCTAGAGGTAGGAAGGAGAGGCCAAAGCCATTAACCAAGTGGGGTCAGCAGCTGCTAATAAAGATAGGGTTATGGGCAGACTAGATGAGCCTAGCGGTCCTTATCTGCCATCAATTTCTATGCTTTTGTGTAAGCTCTATTCTTGCGTGCAACACTGCTGTTTACTGCTATACTGTATGTAGGGTAGGATAAGCTCTGTTCTTGCTTGTGACAGAGCTGTTTACTTCTGCACATATGGTGGTATGAGCTCTATTAATGTCTGTGATACAACTACTTACTGTTGTACTTAGGGTGCTATGAGCTCTATGACTAATGACTGCCTGTGGCACAGTCATTTACTGTTGTATATAGTGTTGAACAAGCTGCATTATTGCCTGTGACACAGCTGTTTACTGCTGTACAAAGGATGGTATGAGCTCTATTGGTGAACAAGTTCTGATTCAGATCTGTACCCTTCCCAGCTCAAGACAGGTTGCCTTGGATTGTCTTTCATTATCTGGGTCAGACTTCTGGATATCTGGGACGAAATCAAAGACAAGCCACTGAGGGGTTACTAATACATTAACATCTGTCCTGGATCCCAATCACCCCACCTGAAGTGGGCTGCCTTAGATTTATTTAGATTGGACATCATAAATTCTCAGAAATGTGGAACAGAAACTAAACTGGGTCACAGCTGCCTTACTAAGTCATAATCTTTTTATTTTGTCACTCAAAGAAGGCAGCTCCAAGCAACACTGGACTGGTGCCAAGCATAAAAGTCACTTACAATCTCAAAGCAGCTTGGCTCCTCGGTTGCCACCAATTCAAAATAAGCACACTGAGTCGTGTATAGGATAAATACTTTTATTTGAAAGCAGCATAACAAGTTGAAAAGGGGCTGCACCCTCCCTCAGCTAAACGTTTTTATGCCCTACTAAGCACTTTAAAAAAAAGCACTCAGTAGGGCATGAAAACATTAGCTGAGGGAGGGTGCAGCCCCTTTTCAACTTGTTATGCTGCTTTCAAATAAAAGTATTTGTCCTATACATGACTCAGTGTGCTTATTTTGAATTGGTGGAGACCGAGCTGCTTTGAGATTATAAATCTTTTTATTTTGCAGTTGTCATATAAAAAAAATATTTCCATCAAATGTAATCTTTCCTTGGCACTGCATTATGGTATTCATTTTTTTCTAGCAGTCAGTGATACCTACTGTAATCCCAAAAACAGATTTCTCTGTGTATATGCTGTGAAAAACACATACTGTGGTAGCCAGTGGCATCAGTAATGATATCATAAATTATGGTATGCCATGAGGCAATATCATTCTCATTAACTCTGTGTTACCCAATGCATTGAAAGCGATATCGGCTGGCTAGCCCACCTATGCAGCACAGTGGTAGCACTACCACTTGCTGCACCAGTGACTCAAGTTCAGGAAGAAGTTTGTGACATTGGAGGATCAGCTGGGGAAAGGAGGACTGAGCATCCATTGGAATGCTGTCCTCTTCCAGATGGGGCCATGGAGGTTTATACAAGCCTCGCTCTTAGTGAAAGCTTGGAGGTAGGCAGCTTGGGACCGCAAATTGGGGAGGAGGAGTGGCAACCCATCATACATCATAACTGCACTGCACACATGCTTCTCCAATGGGGAGGAAACAGTGAAAGCTCTGGCCAACAGGATGACTCCGGCCACTAGTAGGCCTAGTACCCAATGACATAGGTGATGCCCCCAACCAGCTCTGTGTCACAGCAGAGGTTGGGTAAACCTGCCAAACCCACAAGGAGGGGCAGGTTCTGAGTGAACACGTGGCAGGTAAGACCTGAAGGAAGTCAGGGTGATGGGGCTGGTGCAGCTGGCAAAGATGGGGGTCACAAGGAATGTGGGAGATAGAAACATAGGGCCCAATTCCAAGAGGGGCTATGCCAGCATAAGCCGAGATACACCAAACTCCATGGCATATCTCATGACTTATGCCGTACGTTATGCCAGCCCCTATCCCAAGTTGCGACTTGCACCATGGTGGCTGCGGGCTATGACAATCGTGAGTTACGCCACCCACTACACTGCAGCCCACAACACCAAGGCATAAGTGCAGGCTACAACAGCAACATCACCCAATTCCAGGTGGGCAGCTGTTGTAAACCCGCATTTGCAATTCTGAAAGGTGCAGTGGCATAGCGTACTTACGGCAGCTCAGAGTTGTCCTAAGTAGCATCCAACGGCTGGCACCATCAGATGCTGCCATGCAGTGATGCAGCAATGGCACCATACAGCTCCCCAAGCCCCCACAAGCACGACCATGCTCCCCAACCCCCAATCAATGTTAGCCCCCCCAGGGTCCGAGCCATGGTGCATCCCCCTGGATGCCTGTGCCATCAATCCTGCTCCCCATGCCCCCTGGTGTGTGCCGTGGTGGTCCAGGGTGGGGGGGCTTTGTTGGGGTTCCCTGTCACTGACCATGATGTGCGACATGCGGGCCATATACACCATGTGAATGATGTTAGCCTACGCATGGTGTATCCTGCTTGTCGCAAGTGCCAGGACCCTGCTGCTCTTGAGGAATGTGGCATAGGGTCACTGGTGTAATGGCAAATGGTGTAACTTGCAGCCACCTGTGAGTTACGCCATTCCTCTTGGAATCAGTCCCATAGAATTTGTCAGCAGATAAGGACCACTTGGCCCACCTAGTCTGCCCCTGCCTACACTTTCACCACATCCTATCTGATCTCCAGCTACCCCCCCCATTTCCCAACTAAGATTCCCTTGTGCCTGTCCATGGATACTTGAAGCCCACTACTGTTTTCACTATCATTACCGCCTCAGGAAGACTGTTCCAGGTATCCACCACTCTTTTAGTGAAGTAGTTCCTCACATGCCTTCTGAATTTTCCTCCTTCCAGCTTCATTGCACGTCCCCTTGTTCTTGTGCACCTTCTCCTCTGAAAAATGCTCCCCTCCTGTGCCTTGCTCAGCCCTGTGAGGTATTTTTAGATCTCTTTTATATCCCCCCTCCTCTCTTCCAGAGTGTACATAGTGAGATCCCTCAGCCTCTCCTCACTGGGCTTTTGATGCAGCTCCTGCATCATTTTAGTTGCACTCTTCTTGGCAGCCTCCACCCTGTCTATGTTCTTCTTGAGATGTGATCTCCAGAACTGGACACAGTACTCCAGGTGGGATCCCACCAATGATCTATGCAGTGGTAATACCACCTTTCTTCTGCTGGTGATACCCCTTCCTATGTGCCCAGCATCCCACTTGCCCTAGCTACTGCCTTGTCACACTGTTTTGCCACCTTGAGGTCATCATATATGATTACTCTCAAGTGTCTTTCCTGTTGGCTGACCATCAATACCTCTCCCCCCATATTATACTCTGTCTCTTAGTTTCTGTGACTTAGGTGCATAATTTTGCACTTTTTCTTGCATTAAAACCCAGCTGCCATAACCATGACTACTCCTTGAGGTTTCTCAGGTCTCTGCACACTCTCCCCAACCCCTCTGGAATGTCCACTATATTGTAGAGTTTGCTGTCATCTTCAAAGAGGCATACCTTCCCTTCCAGCTCTTCTGCAATGCCACTTGTAAAGACATTAAAGAGGACTGGACCCAGTACTTTGCTATAAGATACCCCACTGGTCACTCTCCCCTCCCCCAACTGAATTCCATTTACCACCACCCCCTGTCACCTATCCATCAACCAAGTCTGTACTCAATTTACCACCTTAGAACCCGCCCACAAACTGCCCAGTTTCCTAACAAGCCTTCTGTGTGGTGCAGTGTTGAAGGCCTTGTTGAAGTCTAGGTAGGCCAGGTCCACCACCTCACCCTGATGTATTTCTCTGGTCACCTAGTCGAAGAACTCTATCAAGTTCGTCTGACATGAACTCTTCCCCCCACTGTGAAGCCATGCTGCCTCAGGTCTTGTCACCCACTGGATTTAAGACACTCCACAATCCTTTCCTTTAAAAGTGACTCCATTAAGTTCCCCACAGCCTATAGTTGCCAGCCTCCTCCCTTCTACTGCTTTTATGAAGCAGGACTACATCTGCTCTCCTCCAGTCCTCTGGAATCACTCCTGTTTCCAGTGAATTGCTGAACAGGGCTGTCAAAGGTACGGCCCGTACGTATCCCCCTGAGTTCTCTCAACACTCTTGGGTATACCCCCTCAGGCCCCATAACTTTGTCCACTTTCAGATTTGCAAGTTCTTTAAATACTCTCTCCTCTGTAAATGGACTTGCTTCTTCCTCCCTCCCCTCATTGTTCCTGCTGCTTTTATGTGGTCCATCCCTTTCCTTTTCCACCTTAAAGACTGAACAGAAATATCTGTTCAGGACATCTGCTTTTCCCTGATCCTCCTCTGCACAGTCCCCCTGCCTTTTTAGCAATCCCTCCTCATGTCTTCCTCTTCTCACTTATGTACCTAAAAAGATCTTGTACCCTTTAGTTACCCCTTTGTCTATCCTTTCCTCAGTTTGTGCCTTTTGCTCCTCACCAATTGCCCTGCTTCCCTCTGCCTTTCCTGGTACATTTTTTATTTTTTTAGTTTAACCAGGAGTATCCCTTTCCTCTTCATTCTGTGTCTCTATGTACCTTCTGAATGTTACCCTTTTAACCTTAATTTTTGTAGCTACTTCCCTTGAGAACTATAGTGGTCTTTTTTCTTCTGTTTTTGCTCAGTTCTTTTGCACAGAGGGTTGCTGCCTTCACTATACCTGCCCTTAATTTGGCCCATCGTTTCTCTATTCCGCCCTGGCTATTTCCCCCTGCTAGGCTGTCTCTTAGGCATTCACCAATTTTTTTTTTTTTTTTTAAATCTGCCCTCCTGAAGTCCAGGACCCTCATTTTTACATGGTTTGTTTCCACTGCTGCTCTTATGCTGAACCACATTGTACCATGTGCACTGGTCTCCAGATGGCCTCCCACTTTGACATCTGCAATACTGTTCAGTTAGTGAGCCCAGGTCCAATATTGCCCCATCAAGAGTGGGCTCCCTGACTAGTTGCCTGAGAAATGCCCCATGCAGGGAGTCTAGGATTTCCCTCCAAGCAGAGGCAACAGCTGGTAGGCTGCAATGTACAATCAGCAGATTAAATTCCCTCGCCAGCAGCACCTGTTCTTTTTCTGACATTGTGCTAAATGATTCCCCCAGTGCCTTTTCCAGTTGTTCCCCCTGAGTTGGAGGTCTGTAGATCACCCCAGGGCAAATAGAGGCTCCATCTTCTGTCTCCAAGGAGACCCACAGTACCGCCAATCCTTCCTTTCCCCATTTCCCTGCATTTCCATTGCTTTGGTGCTCACTCAACATATAACACCACCCTTACTCCTTTCCTCCACAACCTCTCCTTCCTCAACTAGGTATTTTCTGGTATGGCTATGTCCCAGTCATGAACTCCTGTGCACCACAACTCAGTAATGGCCACAATATCCAAGTCAGCCTCTCTGCCATGATTAATAGATAAAGAAAAAAAAAAGCAGCATCAGTAAAATGGTACCAACATGGCCCACTCTGTGTACTGATGGTGTCAACAACCACTGTATATTGCGTAATAGATGGTAGTCTCTTTCCGGTGGTATTTTTTTTTTTAGCTGTTTGGCCCTTGAGCCATCTCTCTTTTTGCTGCGATTCAGGACCCTGCCAGCCACCCCCAACACCAACTGTCCCCACCACCACCACCATTGAGGCCGCTGGGGATCGACATGGAGTGAGGCTCAATAGAGTTGGTGAACATCATTTAGATAGTTACAGGTACTTTCTTTTTTATTTTTGGGGTCCTCCCCCCTTCTCTTCCAAGTCCCTCCCACCTCTCCTTATGTCAACCAAGCCTCTAGCAGTCTTGGACATTGGAGCAATGGGGCAGATGCCACCCCTCACAAGGGAGCAAACTCTCTGGCTCACCATGAGGGACTACTGGAATGCCACAACCCAGATGTCTTCCTCCCTGAGCTGGTTCTTGCTGCAGCTGGTAGCCCTCACTTGCTCTGGCTGTTCTGACCCTGACTCCCAAAGTCCACTCCCAGATGTGAGTCACCAGTACAGAAGCATAATGTGCTTCAGGTGAGCCATTGGGCATACCCTCTAGTTGTGTTTTTCTGAAGTTATTCTTCATTGCAAGCTATGCAGAATTACTTAGAACCTGAAGAATAACAAAACACAGGTGCAAAAATCAGCCTTGCATTTCTCTACACCTCATTATACTGCAAAATCTAGATGTAACTTTTTTGTCTTAGACTTTAAAACTTTTTGCATTAAACAAAAGCTTTATGTACTGCACCTCACAACATAAAAATATGAGTGTTAGATGAGCTAACAATCTATCGTATATGATAAAAACAGTAATTTGTTAAGAACAGCATTGTTACAATAGGTCATTTTAGGGGTTCTGTGACATTGCATGACCACTCGAGCTTCGCTCCAGTCACTTGGTGATGTCACTGAACCCCCACAGCTTCTTAACAGCACTGCTCTTGAAGGGACACTGTCAACCTGTTTTCCATCATATTATTTCTAGTTAAAAATCAACATTTTATGAATGCTTACCTTCTCTAAAATTCATTGATGTTGCTATTTGTTTTGTTTGTCTCCTTGTTTAGTAGAACTGAAATGCATGCTAATGTATCTTTATAAAAACCTTGTTTTGTTTGCAATCCTGGATCTGTTCTTACTACAAACTTCCTGTGCAAACACACCCAAACAGTGCAGTCCCTCATGAGGCAGTAGCCTCCTAAACTCCCACTGCATCATGAGGGGATAGACTGTGTTGTGGGTGTTCCCAAGTCTAGAAAGGATGCAGTTGGAACCGATCAAGGAATGTAAACAGACCTGTGTTTGTGAGGTAACACCAGTTAGTGGGCAGTCTGTTTTTCACTTTTTCAAAGAAAAAAAGAGAATCAAACTATGAGCTACATCAGCAATCTTTACAGAATGTTGGCAATCATAAAGTGTTTTTTTTTTTTTTTTTAAACTAGGGACACTTTGAGACCTAAGGGGATTTAAAAGACTTGTTAATATGTTATCACTGGTACAGAATACTGCAGAATTTATTTACATAAGCCTTTAGGATACTGACCTCCACGATTCCCTCCCATCCTTCTCTTTCTGTTACAGTACCTTCCCTACTACTCCCTTTCGAGCCCCCTCTGGCCCCTCCACAGCACCTCGTCCTCTTAGTGATTACCACCCTCACTTGTGTGAGTTGTTTCTGCTTACTGTTAGAATACCTAAATATTATTCTTATTTTGTAGAGTCATTAACTCATCATACATTTTACGTAATCATGTACTTCACTGTATTTTTTCTGTATTATGTATCATGTTTCCTTTCTTCCCAGCATGCACCTAGGAAATAAGCTGGTGTTCATTTCAGTTTGCCCTTCTGGGCAATTATTTTAAATAAATAAATACAATAATAAGTGTGTGGAAAGTCAGATACAGCAAGGAAAAAACCCAGAAACATAACATAATTAGGAGACTGGAGAACAGCTCTCATGTTATTCAGAAGTACTGTACTTTCATACTGTTGCAGAGTACATGCCATTTTTTGTTATGCAACTATCTGCTATAGCAACAAAAAAAAAAAATAACATTAAGGTGTCAGTATTATAACTTATACCACATATGGACCCTGTCCTCCAATTACAAGTTAGAGTTCCAAACAGTTCATTGCACAGCAATCTCACAGATGTCATTTTATTCTCAATAAAATGACTGTCGAGAGCTCAGAACAGTAATTTTATTGCCCAGTTTTATTGTCAATAAAATGAGACAAGTGACATCATTGTCCTGCCTGACATGCGGATTGGTCAACAGTCGCAACAACTGCAAACTAGTATAGTCCAGGGAGGAAGGAAGAGTAGAATTACCACTCACTTGCCTAGGGAAAAAAAAAATACCACTAGCTTTTTACAAACACACGAAGCATAATAGTGATAATGTGTTGGTTGTCTCACTGTGCAATAATGTGATTGTCTCATGAAGATACAGTCCTTGGCCTTCAGCCTTGTACTGTATTCACTCGACGGTCACATTTTTGCCTCCTTTAGTGAGCCAACTAGCACATTATCAATTAAATACTTGCAGAATTTTAGAATACATTGTGTAGAATGTTTCAGTATATTGAGCAGATTTAAGAAAAACAAAATAAAAGTGGTTCAGACAACTGGCATGTGTTTCTCATATGTAGACTTGTTACAGTGAGAAAGTTTTTTCCTGGGTGCTAAAATGTAACAATATTGCTCTATAATTTCTCCTCTGACGTAGGGCTTTTACATTTGTGATACAACCCTTACACCGAGTTCATCCTGTAATTTCTCTTGTCTTGGCAATTTTTACACTCTGGCTCTTGGATTTATGGAAAGAAGAGACTTTGCCTGCAGGCACTCAGCTGCTGCCTCAGTTTGGTTTGCGAAAGAGCTGTGGGCCTTGTATCATTTCTACCTCAGTCCTTCACTGCCTGTCATATTTAAGCAGTAGCCGCCCAGTACACAATAGGTTCTGCACCTGGGGAGGGGTATTTTTGTGGCCAAGTGATGCGCAGAGGTCCTGCTCCACACATGTGGAGACCTCTGAGCATCTATGACACCATGTAAGTGCTCTTTCCCTAGCTGCCAGTGCTCTTTTATGTGCAGCTGGGTCTGGGGTGGGCACGGGGTGGGCATGTGCCCCATTCACAATATTGACTGTGCTTTCTGTAGGACTGGCAGTGGCAGAGGCTATGTTGCCCAAAGAGCAGCAGTATTGAGTGTGCACCCCCCTCTGAACATACACTGGCAGATCCTCGGGGCTGGACCAGCCCTCCCCCCACAAGCTCATAGCCCTGAGAGCCTCCACATTTGGCTGGGGACTGTATGGGCAAGCATCCCCACAAGTTACCCAAAGTGAGATGATTAAATTCAATGAACAGAGAGGTGCTGGGGATTCTGGGCTGGCTAATGCCCCTTTCCATAGTAAACATTTGGTCCAAAACAGATTACCCCCCCCCCCCGCACTTTCTCATGTAAAGTTCATGCTCACTGGATTTTTCATTTAACAAAAAACAGTGCTGCACTCCATCCAAAAAGCATTCGACGACAACTTAAGTATAATCAAAAGACTGATATTTTTCAAGCACATTAAGGTGCAAGTTCATAGTCAGTGCAAAACTCTGCAGTCTTGTAATAGATATTGTGGCTGTGCCATTCTACGACTTACAGGACAAACATACAGGTCCTGTTATTAATGGAATCCAATAGCTATGGCTACACCAACAGTACAGAACATTTCAGCCTTCATAAAGTGCAAAAAGGTGCAAGTGATGGTATCATAAAAATATAATAGCAGCATTCAGTATTCAGTATCACCATGACAGCAGTTGGGCTATTTAAAGAATATGTGCTGGGTGATTTAGCAACGCTCCCTGAAGAAGACCTATTGGTAGAAGCACCAGGGTAGAGGGATGGTGGGACTTTGTTGGTAATGTCCATTGCCGGACAGAATAGTGAACACTGCTGTTAAATTCTTATGATGACATCATAAGTCAGTGAGTGCTTTTTGAATGGAGTACAGCATTGTTTTTTTCAAAATGGAAAATACAGGCAGCACGAACTATACATAAGAGAGTGTGGGGGGTAATCTGTTTTGTACTGTACCAATGCCAGCAGGGATATTTGTTAAGTTGTACTGTTCCGACAGGGATATGGCCAGCACTTACATTGTATGGAGCCAGAGATCTCACAGCAAGCTAGCCATGACTGAATGACTGAGGACTGGCAAAGCAACTACTCTAGACTTACTCCTGCCTCTCCACATGGTACTCTACATGTGTCTCCTGGGGAGGCAGGGATTATGCACCCACTGAACAATTCAAGGTTCCCCAGATACTCACTGTTCACATATATCTGAGATGCTTTAGAGGTCTGGGCCATATGGCATGATAGGGTGGGAAGGGGGTGGGCTACCCTGAGGTAATCCCACCCCTGAGCACATCACCAGATAAGTCAAGGGTGAGTGTGGTTCACTGTGAGGGAGGATGAATGATCAGTATCCCCCATCCTAGAGTCGCCTTACTGCTCTTTTTGTGACATTTTTATGTTTTAAATAAAATAAGCTGACTGCCAGTTCCAGTGCTTGTGCCCCTGCATCAGGCCATGGCAGGGTGGTACGACCCATGTACATATTGTTTGATATTCACATGGGCTCCAGCCAGTCACAAGTCTGTATTTCTCACTGCAGTCTCATCATATGCTTTAAATTCTGAGGGCAGGAGTTTCAGAAGGCTTTGAGATCCACCAGTGATTGTGTCAAAAAAGATCTGCCAGTGTCACCTCCAGCTTTTTCCAAATGCTATGAGTGGTTTGCCACATTTGCCCAGATTTGTAGCTACTTGCATCAAAATAATGATGCATGATTTTGTCACAAGTGTTGGCATTTTGGGTGCAAATTTGTCTGACTGATGCTGTTAGATCAGTTAATATATGGCTGCTTTCATAAGAGAAAGTGGGCAATTCCATGACAGATCCACTTTGAGAGCCTACAGCCATTTTGGGATTGATCACAGCTCTAAAAAACATCCAATCGTGGAACCTTCTGTTGGATTTTTGGAAGTATCCTTCTGAAAGTCCAACAGAGCTTGAAACACTTTGCCACAATCAGCTGCAACGGAACAGCTGCACTATTTCGGCTGTTAGTTCTGCATTCCGGGGCAAGAACTACTCATGTGTGCGACTGGCACACATGTGTAGTTCCACTAGTGCTGCCATGTTGTGAATGGCAAAATGCAATTCACCGCAACTATGCATGTACGAGTGCCACACATGCACAGTTGTGTCACTACCACCAGCACCAACAGGAAAGAAAACCCTCTCACTGCTGCTGTCCTCCCTACTCCCTGTCCCCGTGCTGATATCAGAGTCCCCAATCCCCATGTCGGCATTATGTAGCTCCCCCGCCCAACTCATGTGGTACACTTGGAGCCCACCCCAGTGTGCCCAACTGTATTTATATATTTGCCCTGAGCACCGACATCAGGGTGCCCAATCCCCGTGTCGGCATTATGTGCCCCCAACTCATGTGGCACACTGGGAGCCCACTCTAGTGTGCTCAAATGTTTGTTTTTCCTCCCCCCCTTCCGACATTGGGGTGCCCAGTCTCCATGTTGGCATCATGTACCTACCCCCCAACTCATGTGGCACATTGGGAGCCCACCCCAGTGTGCCTAAATGTATGTTTTGCTTTATTTTCCTGTAAATAAAAAAAAACTTCCCTAATGTGTTTTTTTACCTGTAAAAAAGAAAACAGTCCCTCATCGTCACCTCAGTCCCCCATCCCCACCCTCCCACTGGAGCACCCACCTCCCACACCCCTTACCCCATACTTACCTCTGGAGGTCGACACTGTCATCTTCTTTGGACCAGAACACGTCTGCACTCTTCAAAGCCGAACCACAGACTGAAGAATCAAAGGTAAGCGTGCTATAATGGCATTCAATGGGGTTTTCTACTTAAGCTGCTAAATCAGCCATTTTTTTTATTTTGGGCCAAAATTTTCAACATGGGGTTCTTGGGACCCCACATCATTAACAGTGTCACTGTCATTTCGTTACTCGATCCCAAAAGGCGATTTCGGGGTCACTGCATGGAATCGCCTTTCTGGGTTGATTAATGAAATGACAGTGCCACTATTCATGAGGCAGGGTCCCAAAAAGTCCATGTTGAAAATTTGGTGGAAAAATTCCAAAAAAATGACTGCGTTACGAGAGTGAGTTGCGCAGTTTCTACATACGCTCCTAACTTCGTCAATTTTTAATATTTTCACTCCAGATTTTCAACATTGCCATTTATGCACATCTCCTTTTTAACAGTATAGCTGTCATTTTTCACATCCTGCCTGAAACATGTGCCATGGAATGACGCAGTCATTTTGCAAAATCACCTTTAGGGACAAGTGAACAAAATGACACTGGCACTCTTTGTGAGGAGGGGTCCCAAAATGGCCATGTTGAAAATTTGGTGCAACACCTCCAAAGAAATGGCCGTTACACTCGGGCGTTCAATAATTTTATGTACACGTGTAACTTTGGTCATTTGGCAGCTCGGCACAGCCCTATTGTCTCTGGCCAGAGTTTGTTTTGTGCAGAAGTGGTACCACCCTTTAAAATGCTTTTATTCAATCAAAAATCTCTATTCCTGGACTACTGCTTTATAACAAGGTTTTTGCAGTTCTATAGAACAATTCCTGTATAATATT
This sequence comes from Neoceratodus forsteri, assembly GCA_016271365.2. NCBI lineage: Eukaryota > Metazoa > Chordata > Ceratodontiformes > Ceratodontidae > Neoceratodus > Neoceratodus forsteri. The sequence continues at coordinate 480,376,749 of JADMNL010000022.1, forward strand.
TAAGCAGTAAAGCACGATCAGGGATTATATTAATGGTATGTTAATTACCTTCTAGGGATGTAATATGGCATGACTGAGGCATAGCCAAGTCCTGAATGCCCCTAGAGGGTGATTAAATTGCCATTAACGTAACCCCTGGGATTGCCTTATTGTTATTAGAATAGATTTTTAAGTGTTGTGACTTGTACAGCATGTGATTAGGCTCCAAATTGATGTTGACAAAAAAATTAAAATTAGGCTGATAGACTGCTTACAGTCAATCAGAAAGCTTGATTTCTCAGACCCTTTCTACAATCCCTAAATTAGCTAAACCAAGAATGTTGAATCCTGTTTTGCTAACAGCTGCTGCAAAACCCAAAGGAGTTGCCCTTCTCTACAAATTAAAAAGAATTAAAAAAATCCTGCTTTCATTTAAATGCCTCCATGGGGCCTTGAATTTTTCATTTTGCCTGAGATCTAATGGCTGCAACAACCACTTGGCTGAGGTCCATTTATATCACCCCAGCTTGATGGGAGTTGCATCTTCCCCTGCAACTATCACCAAACTAACACAGCAGTATGGAGGAAACTTTTGAACTGCTGCCATTAGTTATAAAAGCTGCTGTACTGTCATATAGCCTCTGTTTAATTCCTTTTTATATGTCATTGTCTTAGTGGTACAGTACATGTGATTGAAGGGATAAAGTGATAGTATATTATGTTTCAATGAAGCTTGCAATACATGGCTGACTTTTGTTTTGTTATGGATTTTATTACTGGACTTCAATGTTCTTATTTCTCTTTTTTGATTTTTGTATTGCAATATATTCAAATTAAAATGTTAAATATTAAAAAAAGAAGAGATTTACCTTGTCTGAGTATATCGACATGCGCGTTGTCAAGCCAATGACAGGTATCCTGTAGAAGCCAGCTGTGTAAGATACTGGTGTGGGAGTGAGGTGATCATTTGGAGCAGGAGGATGGCTCACTAAAATTGCATAGACCTACAGAAAATAAATGGCAGCATATGAGCATTTGTGAGAACAGACAGAAAAATGGTTAGTTGTACTGTGCTGTGAAGAACCAGTATGGTTAAAGGGATACTCTCAACCCCCTGAGGCCTCAAAGTGTCTCTAACACATTTTATGAATGGTCACATTCTGTAGAATTTGTTGATGTAGCTGGTCAGTTTTATTCTGATTCAATTTTCCTTTTTCTAAAGTAAAAAACAGACTGCCACCATATTGATGTTACCACACAAACACTTGTTTGTTTACAGTCCTTGATCAACTCCCACTGCATCTTTCCTGGACTTGGGAACACCCCTAACACAGTGTAGTCATCATGACTCAGTGGGAGGAGAAGCGACTGTTACATCGTGAGTAGCTGCACTGTTTGGAGGTGTTCCTAATGTTCAGAAAGAATGCGATAGGAGTAGATCAAGGACTTGAAACAAAACAAGACTGGTTATCACTACTCCATTAACATGCATCTCAGTTTTACCAAGAGAGGAAGCAGTTAATACAACCAGCAACATCAATGAATTTTTGAGAAGGTAAGCAATCATAAAGTATGGGGGTTTCAAAAAATAATATGATGCAAAAAGGATTGACAATGTTCCTTTGAGCTCCACTCCATCAGAGCAGATCAGCACAGTAAGGGAATGGCACTGGATTACCATTAAAGTCAAATGATGGTAACTAATGAGTAGTGAAGCTAAGAGTGTATTATAAATAGAATAATACATGGGTGGGTGTGTGTAACCAGAATTTTAGACACATCCGAGGTGTAGGATGCTACATAAACCCCAAGAGCGAAGCTCAAGGGGTTTATAAAAGCATCCCACACCAAGGGTGTGTGTACAGTTCTGGTTTTACACACACTCACCCATGTTTTATTTTATTTAATTATTGTCATTTTTATGGCATTGTACTTAAAAAAAAAAATCAAACTGTGAGAGAGTGTCAAATTGTTGTAAAGTGTTTTTGTTTCAGTAAAGTTTAATATGAAAGTAAAACTTTGTTTTAAGTAAAGAACATTTATATTTCATTTTTTTTAAAACATTAGCTTGTTTTAGAAGTAACTTATTTAGTTTGATTGACAGCTACTGATTATAACTACCCAGTTATAACCAGAAAATATTTATTATTTTTTTATTTAGCTTTTGTTAATCAAGTAAGCACACTAGACACAAACAGATGCCTATTTTCAGGTGCGATCTGGGAGGTTACAAGGAAAATACAGAGACAAATTACAGACAGGCTAAGGATGCTCAGAGATTTCAGGTAAGCAGGTAACAGTAAACAATAAACAGACATTTCCAGATGTAACAGGGAAACAATTAAACAATAATTAGAACTGATAACCAAAGCAAGGAGACAATTCAACAGTAATTAAAATTCATCACCAATACGAAAAGGTAAGTTTAGGCAGGCAACCAATGCAGAGCTCAGAAGAGTGCTCCAAGGAAGGCCAAATAGTGTGAATACCTGTATGGGAGCCTATTAACATCTTAAGTACAATTGCATGATGAGGAGAGCAGCAGGTGACCCCAAAGGGAGTTTTGGAACCAGGTGTGGGAGGGAGAAGTATGAACAGGGGCAGGAAGAGAATTCCATAGTTTAGGTGCACATATAGCAAATGCACTGTTGCTCATTTTAGTGCAGGTATTTGGAACCTGGAATACTTTAGAACCATGTGACCTTGAGGAATAAGAGGAGTGAGCAGGCTTAAAGAGTTCTTCCAGAACAGGTGGAGGGGTGGCCATTCTAACAACATTGTCAGTAAAACACCTTAGGACAAAGTTCTCATTGCCTGGGGAGAGCCAAGTAAGCTTGTTGTGAAGGTCACAGTGGTGGGTGAGATGAGGGTCTGCAAGGGCAAAACAGCATATGTAGTCATACTCCACATCCCATTTGGAGAGCTGGGTTTTACCGGCTTGTGTAAATGTGATGAGTCCATAGCAGAGCGTGGGGAGGAACATGCCTCTAGCCAGGGCAAGGCAAGTGGCAGGAGTGAGGTTGTTTTTTGCTCTGAATGCCAGGCCCAGCTTACTATTTACTGCCCTACATACATTATGGATATGCTGGGAGAGGTCAAGCTGAGGGTCAAAGGTAACTCCCAAATATTTGATAGCGTCAACAACCTTCACAGGGGAACAACTGGAGCCAGTAATAGTCAGAGGTACAGGGGGCACTTTTATTTTGGCCTGGGATCCAAAAAAGCATGGTCTGGGTCTTTTTTGAGTTTAAGGACAAGTCTGCCTTTAGCCAGGATTGTACATTGCAAAAGTCACTTATTTTTTTTTTTATTTTTATTTTAGTTTTTGTTGACTGGGTAAGTGCACTAGAGAAATCCTGCCTATTTTCAGGCACGACCCGGGGGAGGGGGATACAGATGAATGCCAACTGGCCTTGAACCAGATTAAGCTGTTGGTGGTATTTTTAGTGAATGAGGGAAATTTAGCTAGGACACTGTGGAAATTCCCTTATTTTGCGGTAGGGACCCCCTACATCCTGGTATTCTGCAAAGATGGCCATCCCTGGAGGTGCTGTGGAGGACATGGAGGTGTTTGAGGCAGAGGAGTTGGTCTCCTCCCCTGTCTCTGGAAACCAAGAGACCAAAACAGAACAACGACTTTCTGCAAATGAGACAATACAGCTTGCTTCACAACAGGACTTAACTGAACCTTCTAAGATTTCTGATTCAGAAGCTACAGGTACTTCCCAGCTTTCATCCTCAGTTACTCACAATGTTTGTTTACTTTCTAAAACCTCAGTTGGCTTAAATTCTGACTTTCCTTCTGCTGCTCCTGTCGATATTGAATCACTGTTAGCATTAGAGGTACAACGCTATTTAACAAAATGCATGGAGCTTTTAGCGTTAAAAAACAATCAACGAATGTGTCACATAAAGATTCTTCTGCTGACTTGTCTGTGAGTGCTACAGTTGTACCACGAGCTGATACCTCTGATTTTGTTTTGACACTTCCTCATTCCTCCATACCAAGTGCTTCCGGTGTTAATTCAACAGCTGGTGTTTTACCTGATGGGAGCTCGCCCGGCAAGACAAATGCAGCTGATAATCAGTCCGGCCTAAGACGAGCCCCGTTGCCTGAAACTAAAGTCTTGAACACTACCTGGTCTGTAGAGTCAGCGCTCAATGCGGCAGGTTGGGAAAGAGATCCTGCTGCAGGCACTTGCATTCTGGCCCTTCTCCTATCCGGATTTCAAAGGATCCTGCTTCTGTTGCAACAGTTCCTGAGTCTACTGCCCCTTCTGCATCTTCTGACTTATTTTTGCCTGCTGAATTGCAGCTTACTCAAAATCCTATTTCACAACTACCTACAGATCTACCTTCTGAGGTGCCTGTTTTAGAAACGACTACCACTGCTGCTGCTTCAGCTACTTTACGACATTTCAAACCCCAGGGCCCTGAGTCTCGACCACTGCTTGCACAGCAATCTACTTTTTCTAAACCTACAGCATCTAAAACTTATGCCCCATGCTTTTCTGTTCCCACACAGCAAGCAAAATGACATAATGCAGTTAGACTCCAGTATTTAGGTGGTATGCCAGAATTACCCGATTGTGTGTTTGTAAGTAGAACCTTACTTAAAGATTCTACGAAATTTACAGCGTACGAAATTCATGCTTTAATTCATGTTTCTGCTGAGCCAAATTTTGATGTTAGCTTTAAAACTTTGGGAGGATTGGAAAAGTTGTGGACCCTGTTTCATAGGTTAAAATCCACTCCATTATGGACCCCTTTTAGTGCTTTACCCTTAACTAAATTTGCACAGAAAACTGTCACTATTTTATTTCGCAATGAGGGGGTGAGCTTAAATGATATTACTGTCTGGTTATGATAGTGCTGTACCCTTCTCACAGACCCAGAAGCCATTTTTGACTCAGAACATTTGTGGACGGGAGGTTGGAAGGTGAGGATTATGCTTAAGACCACTGAGGATGGTGTTCAGCATTTACCTAATAGTTTTCTGTTAGGTAGGGATGGGGTGTTCTTTTTTACCTGGGACAGCCCAAAGCATGTTACAGATGTAATTCAGTCAGTCATCTTAGCAGCATCTGTGATATGGTGAAGTGCACTGTATGTGGTGAATTAGGTCATGCTGTATCACAATGTGTTGAGGAACCTAAATGTGTTCTTTGTGAGGAATCTGGCCATACATTTCAATAATGCACCTGGGCTGCTCATAACTCTCCTACTTTGGCTGATGGGGAAGAGCAGAGATTGATTATTACTGTGGCACAGCGCTCCAAGCTTCATTCTCAACCTTCCGTCCCCCAGCTTAGGCGTCAGCCTCTTCAGACTATGGCAGTACAACCTCCACCCTTGTCACACCCTCTTGTTAACATTGGAAATGATAGTGAGATCCCTAGTACTTCACGCTCTTGCTCAACTACATCTGTATCTAACCCCTTCCCCCCAGTTTCATCAGATATTTCTGTTCTGGTACCCCCAGCCCCTGACCCCACTTCTGACATACCTCCTGGTAATATGGACCCCGCCCCCGAAAATACTATCTTGAAATCCAGAGTCACTAGAGGTTCTAGGAACCAGGGGTCACCACTCTCCAAAGTTTTGAAAATGGGCGATATCTTTTTAGAGAATAAATTTGAGTTGTTATGTGATCCCTCAGAACTTACAGATTCTGATTCTTCCTCAGCACTTTCCTCTCATCCAGAGCTCACAACTGATACGGAGGTTCCTGTTGATAATGTGGGTTCTCAAAAGAGGAAAGCTAGAGCTAAGGTTAAGTACAAAGAGTCTGCATCTATAAGGGGTAAACCTAGATAATGAGTCCTTTTTTTTCTTTCCCCGATTTATTTTTGTAATGGCATTTCCCTTTTCCATTCATACTGTGACTGTAAACAGCATAAAATGACAATCTAAAAGAGGTACTGTTTTCTCCTTTTTGTCTTGTCTAACGGTTGGGGTAATACTATTACAGGATGTAAGACTTCATTCTCTACCTGAAATAACAAGAGCACAAAAGGCTTGGTTTCCTGGCCTTTCTTTTTGGTCCTTTGGACAGGAAATCTGCTCCAGGGTAGGGAATCTATTTAGTATCCCAGACATTTGTATTATTCAAGTCCTCGATTTATGTCCAGGTAGGATGTTACTTCTTGATGTAAACATTTTCAATATTACTTATAGAATAATAAATACTTATGCACCACAATCTAAATCCCTTAGGATTGATCTGCTAAAAATTGGCCAACTTTACCTTCATACTTCTCAGTATGTTATCGTTGGGGGTGACTTTAATTGTGGCCTATCCATTAAAGATAAATCACACACAACAAAAACGACAAAATTATTCTGTGACACAAATTTTTTTAAATCCATGTTGCATTCAGCTAAACTTCAAGATGCTTATTATACATTGAATAAAGCCCATACATCAACTTTTCATAAAGGGTCATTAGCTACTCGTATTGACTTTTTTTTTGTGTCACAACACTTACAGCTTTCTGCTACCACAATCACTGTAGCTGAATTCACTGATCATAACCTTTTAACGATAGTTGTAGGTACTTCCCATACTAGACATTATGGTTCAGGTACCTGGAAATTGAACACGACCTTACTCAGTAATTTGCAGTTATTGTCCCATCTTAAGTCCTTTTTTCAAGCCAGGAAATCAGTCTTTTTTTTATACGAAGACTCCTGGCAGTGGTGGTCTGACACTAAAGCAAGCTTACAGTACTTACTGAAAACATTTAGCAAACAACATCATCAGTTACAGTATTTTGATTATCATAGGACACGGCATCAATTACAGAAGCTTCAATCTCTGTCATACACTAGGGGCCACGATTTTGCTACCCAAATTAGTACTTTAAAAAATACTTTAATGGATTACCATTCTCGTAACTTTGCCTCACTACAACAGCAGCAAAAATCTGGCATATCAGGCTCCTATGATGTGATATGTCTTTTTGATACTTGTGCTTCCCGTCTAAAGACTAAAGTTTTTGAGACCCTTCTTGACAAAAATAATGTTGAAGTAACTAACAGCCTGGGAATACAACACTGTATAGCTGACTATACAAAACAATTGTTTGGTCCCATTCCTGTCCAGGTGAAGGAGCCCTCTGCCTATCTCTCTAACCTGGATATCCCGGCCATCCCTCATTTGTTACTTGACTTATCTCATAGCACTATACAAGGCAAAGAAGTAGAAGATGTGATCCGTACTTTATGGTTAGGAGTATCTCCAGGATTAGATGGTCTGCCGAATGAGCTTTATAAATTATTAAGTACGGATTTAAGCGATGAACTGGCTGCTGTATTTAATTTCATTCTACAATTGGACAGTTTACCCTTAGATCTGAACATGAGTAGTCTTATTTATATTTATAAAAAAGGAGATAAGAGACTTTTACAAAATTGGAGACCCCTTAGTCTCTTGAAAACTGATTTTAAAATTTTGGCTAAAATCCTAGCACTTCGATTGTTGAAAATAGCCCAGCATGCGATTTCTACAGCCCAGTTTAATAATATACCAGGGAGGAATATTTCAGATCATTTCATTTTATTAAGGAAATTAGTTGAAAGAGGAAATCATAATTTACTGACGGGTTTCCTGATATCCTTGGACCAGAAACAAACTTTCGACTCAGTTAACCATGACTTCTTATGGTGTACATTACAACATTATAAAGTCCCTGATAAGTTTATTTCCTGGATTAAATTACTATAACATTCAGCAACGATTGTCCCTATTGCAAATGGGTGGAAGGGTCCTCTGATACCATTACAAAGAGGAGTTAGACAGGGCTGTCCGCTTAGCCCTAGCCTGTATATTTTTTTTCTAGACACTTTGCTTCATATTATTAACCCTGCTCAGACAATAGTTCCACTCTCCACTTCATCACACCCTACCCCCCTTCTGTTATGGCCTACACAGATGGTATGAGCCTGCTTGTTGCAAACATCCCTTCTGTAAATGAAGCAGTCTGGCATTGTGTAGTTTTTGGGTCCATTTCTGGGGCGACTTTGAATTTAACTAAATGTATAGGTAGAAAATTGAATACTGGGGTTCTGAGTGCCTCCACAGTCTCTGATATTAGACTTAGCTCTCACCCAATAAAGATTTTGGGAATTTACTTTGGGGATGGTCCTCTTGATGTTTTGAATTGGGGTCCAAAACTTGATATTGCACAAGCTAAGGTTGCACATTGGAATAAATGGAAATTGGGTAAACAGAAAAGGGTTTATCTGATTCGGACTTACTTGTTCCCAGTTTTTCTTTTGTTGAGTTATGTGTTTCCCCATCCATGTTGTTTTGAGGCTAGGATACTTAGCATTTTTTTTCAGGCGTTATGGGGCAGCAGTCTTAACCCCATAAAACATAACATTACTTATCTACCCCTCAAACAAGGTGGTCTGCATATGGTTCATCCTTTATTTTTTTACAATAGTATTTTTTTTTTATGGCCAGTATCAAACCCCTTTTGATTAATGGTGACAAGGGATGGGAATCATGGTTTTCTGAATCCTTTAAACCATGGTTGAGGCAATGGGAATCCAATACTCTGAAAATGGTTAGGAGTCCCCCAACTATACTGCCTTACATAAGGGAGACTTTTTTACAGTTTAAACAGTGGAATGTATCTAGTACTCTTATTATAACTCAAAATAGAAAATCTTTGTACCAGTATCTTCTTGTTCACATTTGTGCTGAGCCTATTGTCTTTTCTAAATGTCCAGACTCCTATCTAAACAATCTTTTGACACTCCTTCATAACCCAAGGATTCCTCAATGAATGTGGGACTTCCATTGGTTGAGCTGTCATGAGAGGATAAATATAAAAGCACAAATAAATATTGGAAAGAATTTGCTCTAGATTGAATTGTGTACAACAGGAAGAGACGATACCCCATTTATTCTTTTCTTGTTCCTACATACAGGGTTTCTGGGCTTTTGTTGCCACTACATGGAATGAACCATTATTTACATCTGTCGCTTATAAAAATTTAATGTATGGGTTTTTTCAACAGGCATGGCGAAAATGGAACATTGATACTTTGAATGTTATTTTTACAATCTTGAAATGGCATATTTGGACTGCTAGATATCTTTTTTCACTGCAACAATTGGATTTGTTCCATCAGGTTCTATTGTATAACATGAATCTGATATACAATCTGTTTACCTATCTAAATTACACTCACTACCTAGAAGACTTGTGTTAGACTCCTGGAAATGCTTGCCATGGATTACTGATTCCGATATTCCTCTAACATGATGATTTTGTATTTACCTTTTGATTGTAATTTCTGTACTTTTACTCAGTTTTCTTGTTAATAAAAATCTCTCCAACTCTCCTCTGGGGGACTTTCTGGTCATCTATGCAAGATGGCCACTTCTCCAGGATGCGCAGAGAAGGAGGATGTTTCTGGGACAGGAGTTCAGGCCTCTGCTCCTGTCCTTTCTATGCAAGAGGCTGTGGATCTCGCCTTGGTTGCGGCTGATTTTTCGGAGATTGAACAGGACTCGGTAGATATGGAGGTAACGACTGATTCTACTGCATTGCCTACCATTTGTACGAATGCTGCTGGTGACCGTCTTGAGGATTCCATGCATGTTCAGGGGGCAGTTGCTCAGAAGCGTGCTGCTCTTCTACAATGGAAGCGGGACTGATTGAACAAAGTGAGAGAAATAGACACTGAACATGTGGCGCTGACAGCCATCTCTCCCTTGGCAGCTGAGTATTTTGAACAGCTGGAGCAGACCCAGGAGACTGTCGGCAAGGTGACTGCTGCCGTCGACTCTCAAACTCCTGCTGGACATGTGGACAATGCTTTCTATGCAGCTGGCAGTGAAAACAGTTCATACGCCATGTACCAAAAGCCGACTGGTGTTCTTAAGGAAGGACAGAGTCGCCAGAGAAACAACACAGGGAAATTTCGACTTGGAGTAGGCCGACAGACTATTGATGGCCTTTGCAAACTGAACCAGATGGTTTCGGAATCGAGAAAAACTTTTTCTTTTCATGATTGGAAGAAGGAAAAAGACTAGATTAATCTTGTTGAGGACTCCCACCCTTTGGACTCCGTTCCGGCACAGAAACTACATGATGACTCGGTCACCGGCTACTGCCTTGGAAGCTGCAGGCTGGATTAAAGACCAACCAGGATGATAGTCTCCTAACCCTAGGGATCCTTCTCATAGGAGAATGTGTGCACGTCTTCTACAACTGCAGTGGCCACCAACACGGTTTTAATGGAGGGCTCCACCGAACCCCGGGGTAATGACTATTATTTCTAATGTTGATTCAGATATTGCTTCTCACACAGAGGGTTTTGGTATCAAAACTGTACAGGTTGAGGGGAATGACCAATCTGTGGAGTTTCAACTAGGGCCTAGTCCTGAGGCCTTGCTAGAACATCAAGAGGAGTCTTCTATGGCTCCCTTCTTTAAGCTGGCTGATCTCTTTCACTCTAGTGGGGAACCTGCTCCTAGGAGGAATGCGGTCAGGCTGCTGTACGGGGGCGGGGGCTGGAAAATCCTCCAGATAGGTTTTCTATTGCTAGAAATTTATTGAAAACTGCTACGAAATTCTTTTCCTTGGAAATTTTGGCTTTGATTTCTTTGAGTAATTGGAATTTTGATATTAGTTTCAAAAATGTGTCAAATCTAGATAAATTCTGGGCCCAGTACCAAGCACAGAAAAATAACCCAATTTGGATTCCTTTTCAGGCTATACCCCTTACTAAGCCTTTGATTAAGATCGTTACTGTTATGTTTAAAAATGAGGGTGTCAAGGTAGAGGACATTCTTTTCTGGTTACGCCAAAGATGTGAGATTTTGAGGAGGCCCACACCTAACATGGATAGTGAACAGATTTGGGACGGGGGTTGGAAGGTTAAAGTGAAACATCTTTCCACTAATTCAGGCCCAGTACATCTGCCTAGTTTGTTTATTTTGGGGAGGGATAGAGGATCAATCTTTTATATGGGGCAACCCCGGTCATGCTTTAAATGTGGGTCTCGGCTGCATCTTAGCTCGGCCTGTGATACCACCAAATGTAATCATTGTTTGGAGTATGGGCACTTGGCTTTGGCTTGCCTTAATTTGTTTAAGTGCAATCTTTGCGAACAAACAGGGCATGCCTATGGTCACTGTCCCTGAGCATCTCACAACAGTGAGGATTGCCCCTCTCAAGAAGGGCTAATCAGTCATGCCCAACATGCCCTAGCAAAACGAGTTGCAACTACACTACCTAGCAGTCAGGAGACAGAGAAGGATGACACCCCTGCTGTTTCCCATCAGGCTGACCCCCTTGACACATCAACCACAGTACTACAAACAGATAGTATAACAGTTGAGCAGGATGTTCTACAGAAGGATCAGCCAGTAGTTGATGAGGCTGTACGTACTGAGAATGATATGCCTCCTCCTCCCCCTTCCCCAACTGAAGTCCCATTCAAGATAGTGCAACCGAGGAAGTGTAATAGACATGGGAAGGCGATGTCTTCAGCAAAAAATATCCCCAAATCAGTACCTCCTTGGGATGCGGTGCAGTTGGGGAATCCATTCACTCCCTTGGAGGATGATACAGTGGGGAGATTCAGGGGATGATACTGATACCTCCTGTGTCATATCTACTACTGACGCTGAATGTAGGCCTGAGGATTCTATTGCAAAACGGACTAGACAGAGATAAACAGGTAAAACCCCATAGGGTTGTTTTTTTTATGTGTGTTTGGTAGTTTCTCTATTCCACTCTCACCTTCATGCACTGTTTAGTCATTTCTACTTTAAAATTTAATGGAATTAAGAGTGAGAAAAAACTTATAGGGGCCTTTTCTGTCCTTAAAATCTTATGGTCAGTCATCATTTGTTTACAGGATACCTGGTTAAAATTTCATATAGACCTTCAGCATGCTGCCAAGTGTTGGCCATTAGGGCCCTCTTTTTGGTCCATTGGGGAAGAACTCTGTGATGGGATAGGAATTCTTTTTTCTAATCCCCTCCAAGGTTTCCAAATTGGTGGATGTTCACCCTGAGAGAGCTCTTTGTTTAGATATCTCCCTCTTTTCGGAAACGTTTTGGGTCATTGCTGTTTATGCTCCTCAAACTAAGGCACAGAGAATGGTTTGTTTCAGGAGGCTCAGCCCCTTTTACACACTTCACATTTGGTGGTTTGGCTGGGAGACTTTAATTGTCTGTCTCAGGCTGATAGAGGCCTTCAAACCCAGAAACTTTTTTGTGATTCACTAACCTTGAAGCAAATGGTTTCTACTGCTAATTTGATTGATGCTTACAGGGTACTTCATCCTACGGGGGGATTTATGTATTTCCGGGGTACACTCAAGAACAGGATAGATTTTATTTTTTTTATCTAAGATTATTAAAATTCTACAGGTTTCTATTGGGCTGAGAATTTTCGGATCATGGGGTTTTTACGGCTTCTATTACTTGAAAGGGTGCTCCTAGATGTAAAAAGAACAGATGGAGATTGAATGAGACAATGTTGGATGATCCTAACATTAGAAAACTGTGGTTATGGGATTGGACAGCCAGTCTTTTGGTCTCTGAATGCTATGACACAGTTTTGGACTGGTGGGAAGATACCAAACAAGGGTGGAGACGTTTATTCCAGCAACAGGCCCACGTTAAGGCTAATAAAGATTATTTGGCATACTTGAAACTTAGACATCAATTACAGCATTTGATCTTAACTGAAACTATAAAACAGGACTATAGTTAACTAATTTCAATAGTAAAGATACAAATGATTCGAATGCAGTATGATAGGGGTAGATCTTTAGACCAGGAACTGAGATTTGGGATGAAAATGACTAAAATGTCTTTAGATCCCTTTAAGGAAAATAAGGCTAGGATTGATTCCTGGCTTATTACAACCCTGACCACAGCAGAAGGACAAACTGTAGGTGATCCCCAAAAGCTTCTGCAGGTAGTGGAGCAGTATATCACTACTATGCTAACAGCGGCACCTATTTTGAAAGACGCTGATATACAATGGTTTTTGACTGTACTACATTTACCTTGCTTGTCTGACACTGACAGGAGTGTTCTGGAGGCTGACATTGTTATAGATGAAGTTCATGCCGCCATTAATAGGTTAGCCTCTCAGACGGCTCCTGGATCCAACGGTATTGGTGCAGGGTTTTATGAAACCTTCTTGAATTACTTAAGTCCTGTACTGGTCATTTTGTTCGACCACATCTTGCAATCAGGTAGTTTTGCTCCTTCAATGAATGAGGCTACTTTGATATTATTATACAAAAAAGGTGATAGAAACAACCTATGGAATTGGGGCCCCCTGAGTCTTTTAAATTCTGATTTGAAAATTTTGAGCAAAATTTTGCTAGCCAGACTTTCTAGGGTTACTCCACTGCTTCTTAGCCCTGTTCAGACTTGTGCCATATGAGGGAGGAAGCAGCAAGATAATCTTATTTGGCTGAGGGAAATCTTTTCTAAAGGGGACTTAGAACAGTTACAAGGGATCGTTCTTGGATTGGATCAGTAAAAAGCTTTCGATCGGGTCGCACATAAATTTTTATTTCTAGTGTTAACAGCCTTTGGGATTCCTGATAGATTTGTGGGTTGGCTAAGTTCAATGTATCGGAGGCTGTAATTATACCAAACATGAATGGGTGGTATGGACAGAAAATCTGTGTGGGTAGAGAAGTCCGTCAGGGATGCCCCCTGAGTCCTACGCTTTATGCCTTTACAATAGATATTTTTATCACAATGTTATAATTCAATATTGAGTTACAGGGTATAGATGTCTCTCCATCTGTGCCACAACATAAAGTCCTTGCTTATTCAGAAGATTTAGTCTTGCTTTTAGCTCCTCAGTTTTCGGCCTCAGCATTACTGGAAACTATAGGTAGTTTCTCGAGTATTTCTGGTTCCAAGACTAATTATAGCAAAAGTAAGGGGGTGGTCATTGGGTCCACTCTGGTGCCACCCTTAGGTATGATAGCGGGAGTTCCTGTTTCCAGAAATCCTATTACAATCCTAGGGGTACTGTTTGGACCTGGAGACCTGGCAGGCAAAAACTGGGAAATAGTCCTCAGTAGGGGGAACCACTTTGTAGGAGGATGGAAGGGACAACAGCTTTCCAAAAAGAAAAGGGTTATGCTTATTAGAACCATTCTTACTCTGATATTTCTGTATGTAAGTTACATCTTTCCTCTACCCTCGCATGTAAGGATTCAGTTATTTAGTATCTATTTCCAGGTGTTCTGGGGGTCTCAGTTGAACCCTATAAATTGAGAGTTGACCTATCTTCCTATTTCAGAAGGGGGGGTACATATGCTTAACCCCATTGCACTTTTTTTTTAGTATTTTTTTGATTTATAATTTGGGGTCAGTCCTGAGGCCTGGAGATATTATATGGAGACCTTTAATAGAACAGTGGTTGCACCCATGTATGTCTTATTGGCAAGAAAAGAAGCCCAGATTATTGACTAGAATCCCTAATTTACTGTCTTTTGTAACTGATTTTATGAAGCAGGTTATTAAGTGGGACATTACCCCTCGTCACTTACAGACCTTGGATCGGAAGAAGGTATATAACTGTATATTGTCGGTTGAACACAAGGTGGAAGTTGTGTTTCCTGACTGTCCTACTAATAGACAGTCTCAGATATTAGGACACTTTAGGAATAAACAGATCCCCCATATGCCTGGGATTGCTTATGGTTAAGCAACTATGGGAGGTTGGGAGTTAAAGGTAATAGTAAGCGGAAGCAGTTGTCGGAAAGATATTGCCCTAGAATTGGATGTGGTCAAATTTTAGAAACCCATAGACATTTTTACTTAGAATGTGAGTATAACAAACCATTTTGGACATTCTTGGTGGACCATTGGAATAAGGCCGAGGGGTATTGATTATCCCACTATAATGTTTGGACCATTGGAAAACACATTTGTAAAATATAACAGCGACACTATTTGTGTGATTTTTTGTATTATAAGGTTTTATATTTGGCAGTCTAGGTGCATGTGGATTTTGCAACAGAAAGATATCTCTTATGCTGAATTATTTTCCAATATTTGTAAAGCCATTGATAGACTCATGAAATGTGATTTTGAAACAGGTTCATATGAACTAAGTCTCTATGGATCAACTGCACTGCCTGGCTTAATTGATGTATTTCTGTTTTTCTTGTGTATGGATTTCTGGATATTGCTTTACTTCTGATTTGCCTGTAATGAAGTCCAATTTCTCAATAAAATTCCCCTACTCTTCAGTAAGTGCCATGGGATCTTTAACATCCACCTGAACTACAGTACAAGTCACATTAAACTGTTCCCTCAGCTCACTGGTATAGCATTGTTCAATGAGTTTCCTAATCTGTGCAGAGTATAATTCAATGAATTAGTAAAAGTTTAGCCTTGGTATGCATCTAGCTGCTAAGAACTATAAGCTTTATTTTCAGCTAAGTGCTTATGAGTTTCATTTCAGAAGGCAGACTAAACAACTCTTAAAGGAATGCTGTGATATTTATAAACAATGCTCTTAAGGAATGCTGTGATATTTATAAACAATGCCATGAAAATGCAGCTACTGCCATTTCACTAAACAGTTACATGTGAGCTGAATGGGCAGTGAAGGATGATTGGAAAAGAGTTGAAAGCTTCAAGAGTTTGAGTTGCCAATCCAATAGCATCACAAAAAAACAATTCTACACCACTGAGTTGATGTAACAGTTTAATGTGACTTGTACTGTACCACCAATCCAGGCAGATAGGACCTCGGTTTAATGTCTCATCCGAAAGACGGCACCTCAGAAGTGCAGCACCCCCTCATGCTGCACTACAGTGTCAGTACTGGGATATTAACCCAAGTGCCAGATGTGGGAACTGAACCCACAGCCCTCTGATCTCCCAGCCTCAGAGGCGAGTGTACTACCTACTGAGCCACTGACACTGACAAAGTTACCGGCCTATGACACTGATGTCACAGGAGTGGGTAAGGATGACCAAGTCATCTGAGTATAAGGTGACACTGCTATGAGATGGTATGGTGGGGAGATTATTAACAAATAGTGAAAAAAGGAGCGGCCCTAGAACAGACTCCAGATTTTACTGGAGTAAGCCCGAGACAGCCTTGTTGAATTTGGTCAGTTGCTGCCTTCCTTGTAGATAGTTGGAAAACCAAAGATCAACAAAGATGGTGCCAGAGAGTTTACCTTGATCCATGGCAATCCTGACCTCTGAGGTAACCTTAGCAAGGACAGATGAGGTACTATAACCCTTGCGGAAACTGCTCCCCCCTCCAATTGTTTAACCAGGTGAGACACACTAAACTGAAAGGCTGTTTACAGGTGCAACCTGGGAGCACAGGGAAGTTAAGTGACTTGCTCAGGGTCAGACAGTATGCAAGTGGGGGCTGTGGGATTCAAACTCAGGCCTTCATCTTTGCAGCTCAGAGCCTTAAACCGCTGTGCTATACTGCCTCCCTCCAGTGCCTGCACTGTGTTGTGCTGGTGACAGCAGCTCGTGAGTCTAAATGTATTAAGTCAAGTGGGAAGCAACAACTTTTCCAAGAAGTTTGCTGACAGCTGATAAGATGGCTATAGGCCGGCAGTTTAAGGTTTTTAGGATCACCTTGTTTGAAAACAGGGACCCCTCCAGCCACTTTCCAGAGATCAGGAATATGTTCCAAGGTGAGTGACAAGTTAAAAATGTGGGAGATAGGTAAAGCAATGAACAGTTTACCAAGACGGAGGAGTTTAGGCTCAATATTATCATGACTAGCACTAAAGTGAGGGAAGAGACCAGAGAGACGTCTCTGCATCTCCCTGAAGGACATGGCCTTAAAATAAAAGGGAGGGTGAGAGAAAGATTCAGACTGGTAGCTAAGAGGTGCTTCTTGATTAATATGAGCAGGATCAGGGAATAGGAAGGTATACTCAGACAGGTCTGAGAAATGAGCATTGAATGCATTAGCAATTGTTAGGGCATTTTTGCAATTTGTGCCATCTATAGTCATGTCTGTGAGATCACCTTTTGAGGAGCCACTGACTATATTTTGATATTTCTCCAGAAATTCCTAGGGTCCCTGGCTGAGGTAAACAAGGAAGATTTACAAAATTCACTCTTTGCAGACCTAATGGTTCTCACACACATTTCTGAGACACTGGTACTCCTAAAATATGGACATGTCATCTGAGGCCTTGAAACTAGCCCAGCATTTATCCCTAGTCTTCATGAGGGCAAGTAGGCTACCATGAAGCCATTTTGTAGCAGAGCCCCTTACCCTCCTTTTGATGAGAGAGGCATGTTTATCTTGCAGGGCAGAAAAGATGGCAAGAAAGTTAATCAGAGCAGTAGAGATGTCAGGAGCATATAACACCGCGGACCAGTCAGAACATCCCAGGTCTGCATGGAAGGCTTCAGGGTTAAAGTTGGAGAAATCATTCATAAGGAGAATTTTATAAACTAGGCAGTTATAATGCAGGATAAAACTCTTGTTATCTGTGTATAAAAAATTATGACCAGTAACTAAAAAATAGCTTATTTTTATTGGTGCGGATCTATATAGTCAACAATAGAACTGCCCTTGCATAGTTACCTGGTAAGGCCTCACCTAGAGCACTGTGTACAATTTTGGTGCCTACATTTGAAGAAGGACAAGAATGGGTAGAAAACCACCCCAAGTAGGGTGACAAAAATAATACACGGTCTACAGGGAAATCATGAGGAAAGATTGCAAAGCATGAACACGCATTCCCTTAAACCAGAAGAGAGAGGGGGACATGATAGAAACCTTCAAGTTTCTACTAGAAGGCAACAGGATAGACTCTTCTGAACTATTTCACAAGAACTGAGAGTAGCTTGGATACCAGGGGCACAATTACAGGTTGGTGGGAGCAGATTTAAATTGTGATGTGAGGAAGTACTTCCCAGAAATGAAAGATGTACAAACGGAATAATTTGGCTAGCAGTATGGTAAAGGTTGAGTCTATCCTCGGGTTCAAATCTGGCTGAGATACATGCAAGGGGCTGATTGTGGTTGTGGGGGCTCAAGGGAGGAGGGGCATGGTCCGAGGAAGGAGGCATATACAGAATGGCTTGTTTATAATAGGGGGCTGGACAATATGCCACTGTTAGTAGTTACGGTCTTTGGGGAGACTGAGTGAACCATTGGTCTTTATGTGCCTCTAACAGTCTATGGTTCTCTGCAATAACTTTAAAACAATCTCTTTATATAAAAATTTAACTGTTTCTGATTCTATTTTGCAGTTTTTGGAGATCATTATGAACCATAGTAAAGTCATCAGATATTTTAAATACTGCGGTCCTGTTTAGACATGAGTCAAGTTGTTTTTTGTCATATGACGTGTAGCAGTACATGGTGGCAGATCATGGCAGTATAAAGATAGGTGATAAGTGGTATGTGATTATGCTGTAATAACTGCATGCGTTGGGTAGATTATGAGGCATGGGCAGGTGCCTTCAACCATTCAGGAAATGTGGTTATTACAACATAACTTCACACTACAGGGTGGGTTATCACACTTATAAAATGGTGAAAAAGGCCCCAGTTGCTCCAAAAAAGTATTTTAAAAGAGAAATTGGTACCTCTGGGAAAGCACTGAAATAAAAATTTAAATGGAAGTATAAATGGAGTCTAGCTTATAATTTAAATACTTTCTCTTTTTTATATATAGCTTTTTGCTCCTCCTTGGCCACCTTGCTCCTTTTGTTAGGCCCCCTACTGGCACACAACCCTGTCATCCTCCCCCCCAGGGATCTGCAAGGAGCGGGGTTCGTAAGCATCATGGGCCATCGCATAAGGCCACAGAGAGACACAGGCATTTTTCTGTTTTTCTTCCTTATCCCCAAGGTCACAATAACATGGTCACACGTGCATGTGGAGGCGTGCATCTGCCCCAAGGCTCATCGAACCTGATCCTCCCACCGGCCTAGTGCCAGCCCCCTTTGTCTGACACTACCAAAAAACTTCCACCTGGTGGCAGTCTAGAGCAGGCAGGGCTTACCTCCCCAATCCAGAAGAGGAGAGCTTCCTGTCAGTTGCTTAATCCTCTTCGAGCCGCCCTCCACCGACCCATAGCAGCCCGAACTCGCTCCCGAACATGGGTCACTAGTGTGGTGTGAGGTTTGGCATCCAGCACCTCAGCCCTCAGCACCACTGGGCCACCAGCTAATTTAAATACTTTCAGTATAACGTTTCTCCTTGTTCTCAAAAACCATGAATGAAAACAGGATTCTTGCACCTTTAAATTTGTCCAAAATTCATCCAATCCAGCTGTTCCTTCCCCATCTGAAATCAGATTCCTCTTTTGTAATATCACTGTCTACGGCCAATGAAATTACATTGATGTTACAGGCAGAGGATTATGACTTCAAATGGGGAATAAGCTTACATATAAAGTCTGTGGAACAAAAAGCCAGTTACATGTAAATATCCTTAGTGAGAAAGAACAAGGGACGGAGAAATACATCAAACACATTAAATTTAAACTGAGATGTATCTAAATATTGTGTTTTCAAATGTTTTCCAGGGGCATTGTCTGCTCTTTAACTTATCCATGTTTTTATATGATAATAACCACATGGTCATGTGACTGAATTCCACCAATTATAGTCCAAGATTTCCTTAGCCATTTTATAAATGTATAGTTTCACATTCTGTGCCATCAGCATGTTATCTGCAAATTGCATGTCATAATGCCACATTGTACTTTTCATTTAATGGGGTTTATTTGCTCTGGAGTGGTAAAACATGACAGAAGGACAGATAGATGAATAGACAGATGGATGTATGGACTGATAGACAGATAGGTAGATGTATGGATGGATAGACAGAAAGACAGACAGGAAGAGAGATTTCTTCCCCATTTAGTTCCACATATTCCCCACCCCAAAATTGAAGTTGCTGAGCTGCATCCTTCCTACAGCCAGTAGGTGGAGGTGAGGGGATGACTTCATAGCTGGTGACAGTGATGCTCTGCAGTCAACCAGTAGGGGGTATGCATATGTCAGAGGGCCCACTCTCACCCTTCCAGGGAGCTGAGCGTCTTACTTCTGTGATGTACCAACCTCCTGCTGACTCCAGCATGGGATCTTGGGATCTCTCACCCCCTGGTCTCCCTGGTGACAGCTCAATGTTCTGCCTTTGTGCCACTGGGCCATACTAAGGAATGGAGAAACAACTGGACCAACTAACAGGCCCAACAACGGTGCATAGAGCAAAAAAGGAAGCACAGTCATTCATTGAGCTCAGCAGCTCACCACACTGGTAACAAACACTGGCCAGAGCCAATATGGCTGCAACCACGCTCACAGAGGTCATGGTGGAACACGGCATAGTCTGCCATATCCAAGATGGCCACCTAACTCTATTGTGCGTGCGCAAATAGTCGTGCATGTGCAGTACAGTTCGACAGCCATCTTGGACACAGTGGATTATGTTGTGTTCTGCCATGAACTCCGTGAACTCATCTGCAGCTGTATTGGCTACAGCATGCAGAGACAGGACACAAGAGGGAGAGGGAGAGAGCGACAGAGAGGGAAGGAATGGGCTTTGTTTTTTTCTTTCTCTGCTGTGACTATGGGACTGCTGCAATGAATGGAGACAGCAAAGTACTTCACATACCGTGGAGGAAACTGTCCACAGAGGAGACTGAGGTACAACTCCAAAATTGTTCCTCAGTCGGAATCTGGTGAGTCTTTTTTTGATCCTTTAATTCAAAGACATCTGCAGGGCCTTGCCCACTGCAGCCATAAAAATGAAATGCACCCAGTGTCTCTAGGTGCAAAAGGCAGTTCTTTATGTGTAAAAGTACAGTGCAGTAGTAGCACACAGACCTCCCCCAACTGACATCCAACATTTCACTCTGGACTTGTGCACTGGACTGGTGCTTTCTTAAAGCACAAATCTAGTGTGAAAAGTTAGATGACATTCAGAGGAGGTCAGCATGCTGCTTTTTATTCTTACAAATAAAGAACTGTCTTCTGTATCCAGAGATATCATGGACATGGTATTTACTGGTGTGGTGTGCTGCTCATCCCAAGAAAGGTATGATCTGGTAGTGCCTATCAGAGAAGTTAGTTTCAAAGATAAGTCAGGGAAAACCTTTGAAGCAGTGAGCACCATATGACTTATCAGTGGAGTTGTGGGAGGGATAAAACAATTGCCTGGACAATGACCTGTGGGAAGGCCAACTTTCATAGATTGTAAGGAAACTAATGCAGTCAGTGGGGAAGGAGATTATGGAGGAGATGTGGGCTAGCTACAATCAATTGGGCCTATGCTCTAACAGGTGGGAATTACACACCAAAGGTGTGTATCCAACCCACAGAGCTCTGTATGTGCGGACAGGTGCACACCAGCAGCATTTACAACTGCCAGCCACCTGTCTGTGGCCCCACCTCCTGGGGCGTGGGTATGTGCAGGTCCGCATGGGGCGGCCATGGGCAGAGCTGCACACCGGGTTGGGCATCCAATGGGATGCCCATCGTGGATCCCTTATGTGGTGGAAGATGCATTATCTGTGCTCCCTCATGGATGTCCACATGGCCAGTGGCCATGAAGGTGAGAGATGGGATGAGCTGCCGGCCATGTCATGCCCCCAATTGGACGGGGAGGTACGGGGTGGGGGGCTGTGCCATGAGGGTGAGTGTATGTGTGAGGGGGTCACAACAGCCCACCACACCATCTGGAGTGTGGGGAGCTGCAGAGGAGGGCAGGGAGGTTCATGCGGTCCAGGGGCCGGTGCCCCCATGAGTGTGTGTGGGGGCAGTTGGCACACATGGGGGTGGTAGGGGCTTGGCTTGGTGCTGGGGTTGGTGGCCCTGGTGGCCAATGGCTGTGGAGGCAGTGGTCCCCTTGGTGTGGGACATATGCATGGGGTGCATAGGGTATTTACAGCAGGGTTTACCCTGGTGTACCAGCTACACTTCTACACACCCTGGTGTGCAGCTCTACATGGCTATGTGCATGCTGCATAGTGCTGGCATGCCCCCGCCCACCTCATGTGCATTGCAGTCCACATGGGTGGAGGATCAGGTGCATGGGGGCTGTGCCACCCTCTTAGCGCATCCCCGTAGGGGGCACAATGGGTGTGGAGTGTCTCTGCACCTCACATATGTGGTGCAGAGTCACTCCGCACCTTCCAGCATAGGTCCCAACAGTAGAGAAGGCTGTTGGAGAATGTGTCCCTGCAGAGCAGATCAGGAGAATCACAAATGAGACCAGCTTGAATGAGTCAGGCACATAGGGCAAAATCTATGAGGAAATGGGAATGCATTGGAAGCAACAAAGAAAAAAACCATGAAGAAACACCAGGGGCCTAATATTCAAATTTGCACAATGCAGAGTACAAAGATTTGTGCTGCACCTTGCGATTGTATGGGTGCCTGAAGATGCTGTATTCAGTTGAATAGCACACCAGCACTATCTGACTGAATATGGAGCCATGTTGGTGCAGCACTAAGCCATTTAGCACTGCTCCAACAATGCTCTCGAAATACACTGCCAGAATGGATAGCACCGGAGCACTATTTGCAGTATTCAAATGTACCCAAGCAAATGAGCCCATTGGGCATGAAAGGCACAAAGGGGTCATTTGAATGTCCATTATGGGCTCATTTGCATGGGTAGCAAGGCAGGTTAGCACTGTGCTACCCCCTAGTTGCCTGATCCCATGGCAGTGTAGATATTCCTGGCACTAGTGGTCCCCCACTCCGATTTCCAGCCCATAAGTCACAAGTACAATCCCTGGTGTTAGTGGTCCTCTCTCCCTCTGATCTCCAGCCTGTATGTCACAAGCACAATCCCTGGTACTAGTGATCCCCTCTCCCTCTGATCGCCAACTCGTAAGTCACAAGCACAATTCCTGGTGCTAGTGGTTCCCCTCTAATCATCAGCTCATAAGTCACAAGCACTATCCCTGGTGCTAGTGGTCTAATAGGACAGGGAGATGCACCCTGTCTTGTAAATAAGGGGTGCACTCCATGCCTGGCCATACGGCAGCTGGCCAGTGAGGTGTGCGAAAGGCAGCACTGGTCACCATATGCCCACATGGCACCAAAGATACTGATAAGGTGACAAGGGGGTGGGTGCTCAGTGCTCTGGTGGGGTGGCTGCTAGATGCCAGGGAGTGGGGAATTGTGACAGGCAGTACCATGAATCAGTGCCGGCGTGGAACCGCTGGACCCCAGGGAGTGTTGCAACTTTAACTATAGGCTGACAACTGGGGGAGGGGGGACAACTACTACCAAGGATTGTGCTTGTGGCTTATGGGCTGATGATTGGAGGTAGGGGGGACCACTAGCACCAGGGAGTGCATTTGCACAGTAGGGGCTGGCAATCGGAGGGTCAGTGCCAGGGACAACGGGGGTGAAGATGCTCCCCAATGACCATGGAATCCATAGGAGCACAGGATCCAAGATAGTTTACAACAGGAAGGTCCTGTCAAACTAATTTCAGATTTCTTTGACTGGGTAACCAGAGTGGTGGACCAAGGGGGGAGCAGTTGATATCGCCTACCTTGACTTCAGCAAAGCTTTTGATACTGTTCCACATAGAAGATTGATTAATAAGCTGAGTAGGCGTGGGGTGGGTCAAAAGTTGGTCAACTGGGTGGCAAATCGGTTGATGGGCAGAAAACAGAGTGGTGGTAAATGGTATACAGTCAGAAGAGATGCAAGTCACAAATGGGGTACCTCAGGGATCAGTCCTTGGGCCAGTCCTCTTCAATATCTTCATCAGTGACATTGCAGATAGACTGAAGGGTAAGGTTTTTCTGTTTGCAGATGACACCAATATCTGAAACAGAGTAGATTATCCAGATGGGATGGGCAGAATGAGAAGAGATCTGGATAAACTGGCAAAATGGTCAAAAGAGTGGCAACTGGGGTTTAATGCAAAGAAGTGCAAGATCATGCACATAGGGAAGAGAAACCCTGAAGCCACCTATAGGCTGGGAGGGGAGTTGCTGGCAGTCACAAGGAAATAAAGAGACTTGGGCATCATCATCACAAATGACCTGAAATCATCCAAGAAGACCACTAAAACAGTAGGTAATGCTAGGGGGATGTTGGGGTGTATTAGTAGGGGTATCGCAAGTCAGAAGAGGGAGGTAATAATCCCTCTTTACAAGACACTGGTTAGGCCCCATCTGGAGTACTGTGTGCAGTACTAGAGGCCACACCTTCACAAGGACATTAACCAAATTAAGACAGTCCAGAGAAGGGCAACCAAAATGGTGCAGGGACTGCATCAGAAAACATATGAGGACAGATTAGCGGAGCTGAATAGGAACACCCTAGAGCAAAGGAGGGAGAGAGGTGATATAATCGAAACATTCAAACACCTTAAGACATTAACAAGGTGAAAGAGTCTAACATGTTTCAATATAAGAAAAATAGCAGGACAAGAGGACACAGCATGAGATTAGAGTGAGGCCGATTAAGGGGTAATGTGAAGAAGTTCTTTTCACAGAAAGGAAGGTGGATGCATGGAACATCCTACCTCAGGAAGTGGTGGATATGAATACAGTGCAGGGCTTGAAACATGCATGGAATAGTTATAAGTGAGCAATACAGAGGAGTATGAATAGATAGGCCATTGACAGAGAAAAGGCCAATGGCACATTCATAGGGTAGAAAAAGAAATGGGCAGACTGGATGGGCCTTGCGGTCCTTAGCTGCTGTCAACTTCTCTGTTTCTATGTAACCTGCTAGGTGGCTGCATTATCATCCAGTAGTCACTAGGGCTACCCGAATTAAGTTGGAGTTTTGTTAGGCAGTATTTGCGCTGTGCCAAAGGACTGCTCTAAAACCTTTTTTGCAGCACAAAGCTGTTGAATATGGGTGCAGTGCTAGTCATGCCATGCCCTCCCTTGCCCGCCCACATACATTATGTTTTGCATGGGCACTAACCTCTTGCCTGCACAACTGCTCTTTTGAATATGGGGATCCAGCATAAACCCCAGTTTGCACAGGCAAAGACCCATTAGTGCCCGCACAAACCTTTAAATATTGGGCCCCAGGGAAGAATACAAGCTCTTAGACAGAAAGAAAGTGGAAGAAGGTTTTCAGGAAGGCAAAACAGGAATATTTATGAATTAATTTATTTCTTGTTAACCAAGTAGGTGCACTGGACAAAAAAATATCTCTTTTCAGGCATGATCTGGGACTGTACAAAACAATCCATAGGTCAAGACAGTTGTAATATGCAATAAGTAAGTAGCAAGACAATATAACATAGCATAAAGAATAAGATAATAAGGGCCTGAATAAAACTCTCTGATGCTATGATTTATTGCCTCTTATTTTTTTCAAGTTGCAGTGTGCCATAGGAGATACCCTTATTGCAACAAAGAGAAAACAGCTTGGTAGGGACCATAGGATAGGATAGGAGCCTCATCTGTGGGGATGGCCATATAAGGTCTACAAAGAGACTTTGATTTATGTTTTCTTTGAGTGTTACATAATTTAGGAATTGCTCCTATCATTTGATATATGCATGGTGACATTTTCCTAGTTAAGACGTGATATGTTTGGCATTGTCATCCAGTGTGCCTCCCGAAAGAAGAAGAGATAAATGGCCTGCCAGCCAGAGTTGGAACAACAGCTCTTTCATCTGGAGGCCACTCATAAAATAATGCTTGACGAAACCCTATTGCCACAGATTAAACACTGCAAAGAAGCTTTGCAGTTATTTCTTGAAAATAAAACTGAAGAACAACTAAAGGTATACCAGACAGCATTTCTATGAGGGAGGAGGTCATGCTGGCTGGGTTTGGGCCTGACAGATTCAAAAGGAGGCAGCTAGCAGGGCAGTCCTTAAACTCCCAAACAGGCTCCAGCTGGGGCTTGTCACAGCATACCCAGTAGAAAGAGCAAACATTTTTGCTAATTACTACATAGCCTCATACTCACAGGAGACCAGGATAGCTGCCTATCTGGGTAAAATGCCCCTCAAAACCTTGACTCAGGACCAAAGGCAGTTACTGGAGCAGCCAATCTCTGACACAGAACTACAAACAGCCATACAACACCTTAAGAATGGCACAGCTACAGACACTGATGGGCTCTCTACAGAATACTATAATGCTTTCAGGGAGCTGCTGACCCCTGAGCTCTCCAACTGTTTCAGTCAATGCTGGGGGGGGGTATCCTACAAACATGGCTCAGAACACAGGTGCCAGTAATCATAAAACCTGGAAAGGATCCCACGGCCTGCAAATCCTATTGCTCAATCTCACTACTCCATGTGGACCTCAAGATTTTCACTGATATTATGACAGCCAGGGTACAAGGGGGTGTAGCACTTAGTCGACACAGACCAAATGTTTTAAAGGGTGAAATCTTCTCGATAACATTGGGCATTTTCTCAATATTCTTACAGTGCAGTGCTCGGTAAACACCCTCCAGCTGGCCATATCAATGGATGCCAAAAAAGCATTTGACTGGGTTGACTGGGCCTACCTCTTCTGCACCCTGGATGTGCTGGGATTTGGACCAAAATTCATCACTAGCATTTCTGCTTTGTACTCCTCCTCAGAGGCTATGGTCAGAGTGACCAAGGTCTTATCATACAGATTCCCCCTGCATAGAGGTGCACACCAAGGTTGTTTCCTCTCCTCCCTACTGTTTGTGCTCTATAGAGAACCCCTGGCAGTGGCAGTAAGGAAAAATGCAGACATTTGGGGTGTGAAAGTGGGGCAACTGGAACAATAAATCCCATTATATGCTGATGACTTTATTTTTGATCAGTGATTCTCAAAGCTTTGTTCCAGCCCTCCTGCAGGAATTGCAGGCATTCAGCCCAATCTCAGTCTATACAAATTAATTTTTTTTTTATTAATTTGTACGTCAGTTTACAGCTTTTGAGCCAGAGGCTTATTTCCAACGGTACCGCGTCACATTGAGGACAAATACATTACAACTTTTTGTTACATCATAGAGGTTACAAGTTTAGCAATCACATGCAGTTACAATCATTTGTACAGGGAGAAACAGTTAACTTACAATGGCTTAATTCTCGCACGCGGTAACGTGCAGAAACAGCAAGGTGGTAATAGTTCAGTGGGCGACGGGGCGAGGTTGGGGTGTGGTGAGGTGAGGAACCGCTCAGTGAGCTTTGTATACTAAATCTGAGGCTATGATTTTATCAGATGTCTGTCGCCTAGATATTAGAGAAACAATTCCTTTCAAATGGACCACCAGAAATACTTTCAGGTACCTCAGCATAAAAATTACTCCCAGGTTGGCCAAACATTATGCACTAAACTTTTCACCACTGTTGGAAGAGACAGCAAAGAATCTGTAAACATGGAGTAGCCTTCCGTTATCACTGAGGGTGTAGGAGATAAGTACTAAAAATGAATGCCCTGCCCTGCCTAATGTTTCTTTTCCAGGCCCTCCCAAAATGACTCCCATGCACCTTCTGGTCATGCCTTAAAAAATGACAATGAAGTTTTTCTGGCAGAGTCATGAGATTCAGGTGGGCACGAATACTCTGCCTCCCCAAGGAGAACTGTGGATGGCATATGCCCAGCTTTGAACACTACTAGCTGGCTGCCCATGTGGCAAAAGTAGTTACTCTGTTAAAATAGAAATTAGACCCTGGATGGTACACATCGGAGAACAGGGTGGGACTGCCTGCTCCGCTGTTTGCCTTTCCAGTGGCAAAGCTTACTTTCACCTTGTTGAGAACCATCACCAACCCTTGGAAAAGGCACTCTATGAAAGTAGTTAAAATAATTAGGCAGATTACTAATACCCCTAATGAAATAGGTCCAATTAGTGTCATCACTGGGGACCCAGAATTTGACCCAATGTACAGGGACCCTAATTTTGGGTGCTGGAATAGGATGGCCCTTATCACACATGCTCAAATTGTGCAGGAAGAACTTGTAGTCTCATTTGAACATTAAAAGGAGAAATATGGCTTGCCAGGAGGAATATGGCTTGTCAAATGGCGACCTGTTCTATTACCTGCAACTGAGACACTATTTAAACACAGACTGATGGGAGATAGGTTACCAGACCCCCAACTCCCTGGGAGGATTTTCTTTACTGGGCCTATACACTCAGTGTGCAAGGCAAATACATCTGTTTAGCATATAAAGTACTACAGTCTGCCAGCAACCAAGCTTTAGTAGGCATTAGGGAAAAATGGGAGTCAGAGATGAGAGAACCTCTCCCTGATCCAGACTGCAACATGCTCCTGAATGATGGCTGGAGGGTCATAGCACCCTTCACTTTGTGGGAGTTTATGTGGACTATTCTTATTTGATATTTCCATACCCCTTCCATTACCATTCATTTTGGTGGCAGAGCTACAGACAGATGCTGGAGAGGTTGTGGGGAATGGGGTCATCACTGCCACATATATTTTCAATTCCCACAGGTGCAACAATTCTGGTCTCAGCTCCAAAATCAATTGAGCAGGATTTGGGGGTCTGAATACCCCTCTAAACCTTAAGGTTTGTGTCCTGAGTTTCCCACCTAGGCGTGTGACTTCCAGGGGTTATGGAGACATCTTCAGAAGCATGTGCCTAGCGGCTCTTAAAGGTATCACATCTCATTGGCTGTCACCTCAAATGCCCATGTTGGGCAAGTGGAGGGAGTGGGTGCATTCCATCATGTGTATGGAATGTATAACAGCCACATTATGCTGAAAAAGGGAGAAATTTATTGAAAAATGTAGTTTGGGTCAATGATCACAACTTAAGTATTGGTGGATGTCAGATGATATGGCCATTTGTCTTTCCTTAGTAAAATACAGATTAAAAAAAATATTAAATACAATAAACAGTGATAACACATAACATACATGGAGATTAACAGTGGCAAGAAATAGTGCTAGACAGACACAGTATAATAGTATTATATAACAACTTCCACAGACAAGAAGCAGCAGAAATACCAAGCAAAAACAAGGAGTCGAAGCATAACAATACACACAATATAGATTAACCACTGGCATGAGTTTCAGATGTATGCATAAGCATACAGCAAATAATCCTTGAATTTAAGTCTAAATACAGCAGTTGGTCAGTGGACACAGTCCACAGCTCCAAGGGAAGAGTATTCCAGAAATAAGGGTTGTGGAAGGAGAAGTTGTCCTGCCTACCCTGAGTTGGTGATGAGTTTGGGAACACAAAGTAAAAACATATTCATTGACCTGAGGAGCTAAATACTACAATAGCAATGAAGTAACTCAACCAAGGGAAAATGGTACTTAAGACCAGGATACTTTATCTTGAAGCAGCCAAGCATAAATGAGCACTTACTAGTGGAAAATGGACAACTAAAATCAGTACAGCAAACAGTGAGTGAGTTGATTAGGGCAAAATGACATGCATTATTGTATGCCAGGTCCAATTTAAATAGGTTTCCTTTCAAGGTATTAAAATAGTTCAATAAACCACAGTGCAAGTGGGACAGAAGGATACCATGGGCAATAGTAGACAAGCTTTGGGAGAAAGAATATGCCTGATTCGGTTAGTAAGTCCTAGCTGACAGCTGATCGATTTGTAGACATTAATATAACAAACTCTGGCCAGAGCCAATAGGGCTTCAGCTGAGGAATTTGGGGTAAAAAATATTTAAAACTATCAAAGCATGAGCCTGTGTTAGCAAAATGTAGCACAGGATCATTAATTTTTTGTTTTGTAATATTTGTACGCCAAATTTTCAACATAGCCCTGTTATGACCCTGCCTCATGAAGAAGGGCAGAGCAAATGTTTAACTCCTGCCTGAAAGGTGATTTTGTGCAGGGACTGCAAAATCAACTTTCAGGACACAAAAGAAAAAATTATTCACCATAGTAATGTTGTTTCTTCTAATGGAGTCTTGCTATATTATGACAATAGCAGTTTGTCCCACCATTAGAACTGCTCCGGAGGTGAAAGAGTTAACTTCCATGCCAGGCATGGAACTTAGAGCATGAGCTCAGTTAGAAAAGCTCTGTCTGGAATATTTCAAACTGAAACGGTCAGATCTTTACGAGCAAAACTCACTAAGGTTCTGTGTGGAAGCTTTAATCTACACTAGCCAACTGGCTACTTAAATATTAACACATTTTCCTGGCCCCAACACCAAGACTCAAGTCAGGGGACCAGAAAAAGATAAGACAAGATAAGATAAAATAAAACACAACACCCAAACACCCCAAAAAAGGAAGGGGTGGAAAACATAAAATGGGCATCAATAAGTGCCAACACTGGACTGCCCACCCCATACCCAAAGTAGAAGTTCTAAGAGGGGCAGGCTGGGAGGTCATAATATATCAAGACTCCATTAGAAGAAACAACATTACTAAGGTGAGTAATTTTTTCTTCAAACAACATGAAGTCTTGCTATATTATGACAATTGCAGACTACACAGCAGTACCTCCATGGAGGAGGGACAGAACCTACTTAGGAATAGGCTCTGAAGTACGGTTGTAAACCGAGCATCCTCCTGGCCTGAATATCCAGGGAGTAATGCTTGGTGAAAGTGTGTACTGTTTTCCAAGTAGCTGCTTGACATATCTCTAAGATAGGGATGTCTCTGGCAGCAGCTAGAGACACAGCTGTACCTCTGGTAGAGTGAGCCCTCAGGCCTGAAGGGGGAACCTTACCCAGTTTTTGATAGCAAAATTGGATACAAGAGACAATCCACCTGGCAATGGATCTCTTAGTGGCAGGTTTCCCTTTCCCAACCTCACCATAAGTGAGAAATAGTTGGAGGGAGTCAAACCTGTGACCCTTGGTATGCTCTATATAGTAACTTAGGGCCCTCTCAACATCTAAGCTGTGCAACCTCCTCTCACCAGAGGAGGAATGGTCAGTGAAGAACACTGGAAGAGAAATAGATTGATTAAGGTGGAAATCTGAAACCACCTTAGGCAAAAACTTCCTGTTAGTCCTGAGGACTACCTTATCCCTGTGAAAGGAAATAAAGTCAGTCTCCACTGACAAAGCTTGTAACTCACTTATGCGCCTGGCAGAAGTGATGGCTACTAGAAACACAGTTTTCCAAGTCAAGTACTTAAGCTCTGCCGAAGACAGAGGTTCAAAGGGGGGTTGCATCAGCTGAGCAATGCAAACATTAAGATCCCAGGCAGGGGCAGGGTCCCTGAATGATGGATTGTATGAAGCAATCCCTGAAAAACTTGGAAAATACAGGGTGAGCAGAAAGAGAAGAGGGCTTCCCTGCTGAAATAAAAGCAGAGACAGCTACCAAATGCACTTTCAGGGTAGCTAGTCTCAGTCCCAAAGAATTAAGATGGACCATATAGTCCAAAACAGTGGGAAAATCAGCAGATTCCGGGGAAATATGCTTCCCAGAACACCATATGGAAAACCTTTTCCATTTGGAGTTATAAGTAGCCCTGGTGGAAGGCTTCCTAGAAGCTTTCAAGATTTCAAGAACACCTTGAGAAAGGTGTAGGTCAGCAAACTAACTCCTCAAGAGCCAGGCCTTGAGGTTGAGGGATTTGAGATTCGGATACCAAACTCTCCGCTGGGCACAGGTTAACAAATTGTGGTTCCTGGGGAGACACAGGGGAAGATGGACTGCTAAGGACAGAAGGAGTGGGTACCAGGGCTGCCTAGCCCAGTCTGGAGCAATCAGAATCATCTTGCAGGGCTGAGATCTGAATTTGATTAGCACCTTGAACAGGAGAGGGAAGGTGGGGGAAGGCATAGAGAAACTTCCCTTCCCAATCGAGGAGAAAGGCATCCAGAGGGACTGAGCCCAACACTGGGGGCCTGCAACAAAAAAGTGGAAGTTGATGATTGTCTGGGGCTGCAAAAAGATCTATCTGAGGGGTGCCCCATCTGGCAAAAACTATCCCCAGTACTCGGGGATCCAGTAACCATTCGTGATGGCCCTGGGAAATCCTGCTGAGAGCATCTGCCAGGACATTGTCCTTGCCTGGGAGGTGAACTGCTATGAGGGAAGTGTTCAGGGAATAAGCCAGAGACCACAGCTTCATTGCCTCGGTGCACAAGGCCGAAGACCGAGTGCCCCCTTGTCTATTGATGTACCACATTGTAGTGGTGTTGTCTGTTCTGACCTGTACCACTTTGTTCTGAACAGATGCAGAAAAAACCTGAAGTGCTAGAAAAACAGCTCTGAGTTCCAACAGATTGATGTGGAGCAGAGATTCCTGAGGGGACCACAATCCCTGGGTAGAGAGGTCACCCATGTGAGCTCCCCATCCCAAAAGGGACACATCTGTATTAAGGGTCAAGGAGTGAGATAGAGGATGAAGGGAACCCCTTGTCTCAGATTGCTCTGATCCTGCCACCACTGACGGGCCTGGATCAGGGTTCGAGTCACTGGGATCAACTTGGATAGGGGATCTCTTCTTTGAGACCAAAAGGCTCTCAAATGGAACTGAATGTCCCTCATCTGAAATCTTGCTCCTTGCACTACAGCTGTGGAAGCAGCCATGTGTCCTAGGAGCTGTAGGAAATGCCTTGCTGGTTGAGAGACCTGCAGAGTGAAGGAGGAGGAGGCCAGGGCCAAGGGTCCTTACCCTTTCTAGGGGAAGGAAGGCTCTGGCCTGCTTTGTGTCCAGTTCTGCACCTATAAAGGTGAGTACCTGGACAGGTTCCAGAACTGACTTTGAAGATTGAAAAGCCCAGAGAGGTAAGCAGCTGCTGGGTAACTTGCAGGTGTGATTTGACCTGGTCTGGAGACTGACCCACAATGAGCCAGTTGTCTAGGTAGGGAAAGATGGCAATCTTTTGCCTTCTTAAATTAGCAACTGCTACTGCCAGGCATTTTGTGAATACCCTTGGGGCAGAGGTAAGGCCGAAGGGCATTGCTCTTAACTGATAATGGCCTGAGGGCAGTTCGAATCTGAGGTACTTTGATGGGAGCTTCTGATAAGAACATGAAGTAGGCATCCTTGAGGTCCAGGAAGCTAGCCAGTCCCCTGGCCTTAGGAAGGAAAATCATTCCCAGAGTCACCATTTTGAATTTTGGTTTTAAAAGGTGCTTGTTTAGATATCTTAGGTCCAGGATGGGCCGCCATTCTCCTGTCTTTTTTGGGGTAAGGAAGTACCTGGAGTACAGACCCTTGCCCTGGTGTAGGGGATAAACCCTTTCTACAGCTCTGAGAGCCAGGAGGGGTTGAGACTTCTGTTTTCAAAGCAAGAGTCTCTAGAGGATTTGCAGGTGGAAAAAATCTGATTTTCATCTTTGGAAATTTTTTGAAGCTGAGAACCAGACCCTGGCTTACTACTTCCAGGACCCACTTGTCAGATGTTAAAGACTCCCAGTCCTGGATGAAGTAAGCCAGCCTTCCCCCTACAGGTAATGGAGAACCGGCCCTGGGCATCCCATCAGGGTGCCTGTTTGGCAGGGGCTTTAGGCTGAGGGGTGGGAGCAGGCCTGCTCATACCCCGTCTGCCTCTCCCTCTGAAGAACCCCCTCTGAACGTAAGCTGAAGAGGAGGCCTGGGTTTGGTAAAAAGGTCTGTGAAAAGGCCTGCCTCTACCCCTGGGGGGCTGCCTCTGAGGAGTGGCTTGCCGTTCCTTGGCTTGTGCACTCCTATAAGTGGTTCTATATTCATCCATTTTCTTCATATAATTCTCTGTCTGCTCCCCAAACAGAGAATTTCCCACCACAGGAAAATCCATGGCCTTAGCCTGGGTATCCTGTGACAGACTAGTACACCTGAGCCAAGCCAATCTATGAAAAGCCACAGATGTAGCCATGACTCTAGAGGATACATCATTAGAATCCACTGCAGCATGGAATTGCACCTTAGATGCCTCAATACCATCAGCAGCCACCTGTTCCAGCTCCTTAGCAGGCTGGCCAGGGGCCTGTTTGGCTAAAGCCATGACAGTATCCCATCTAGATTTCTGGTATCTTGCAACATAAGCCATATAATTTGCTTGTCTGAGTCCCAAGGACGCTGCCATGTATTGTTTTTTAGCCATGGCATCAATCTTCCTGGAGTCCTTTTCAGGAGGATGTGAAGCCAGGGGAATATTAGCCTTATCACAGGCTGCAGCCTGAACTACCCCAACATGGCTGCATTGCTGTGAAAGAAAATCTGTATCAGGACCTGACAAAGTGTACCTCCTGTCCATCTTTTTATCCACAGGAGGCACAGAATTAGGAGCTTTTAAAATTTTTATTGTTTGTTTCCTAAAGGATTTATGTAAAGGAATAGACAATCTCCTGGACTCTGGGATATCCATCATCTCTACAAAGTCAGGCTCCTCTTGCTCATCCACAGCTTCCTCCAAAGGAAGCTGGAGGGTTTCAACAACTTTTTTATAAAACAGAAAATGAGAAGGGGGCTCAAAACCTAGGGGGAGATTCTCCTAAAGGTCTGTCTGGGGAGATGTCCGGTTCAATGGGCACATCCAGACTTTCAAAGTCACATTCACACTGTTCATAATCATCCTCCCCCTCCTCTGGTTCATAAAACTCCTCTATATCATATTCTTGAACCGGTGGAACCGGCTGAACTGACCTTTGCCAGATAGTGGCGGTTCGGAGGAACCGGGAAAGTGACTGGACAATTTGGATTGCTTTAGCTATCTCTGCAGCAGTTGGAGAAGGAATTTTTGACTCCACACCTGCTGATTTTCTAGTTCTCTTTGCTGGAACTGGCTCCTCTGAGTCAGCTTTACGTTTGCCCGAGGAAGTCTCGCCCTGGTCAGAGGACACTCCCTCCGGTTCGGTTGGCACTGAACCAGGCTGGCCATCCGGGTCAGCGGACTTTTTGGCCTCTCGTTCCCTGAGCCTACCAACTCTCTTATCTAGGGTAGCTGCAGGGAAATTCTTGCAAATCTGGCAGTCTGCATTGAGGTGGTCAAACATAATGCCAGCCTTACCAAAAACTTGCCCTTTTTCCGGCAGTGCCAGGCAAGACACCCTTATCGGTTCCCAACCGTGTCACGGGTTGTGGAAAAAACCGTAATGAAATCCGTTTTTTTTTTTAGAACCAATAAGAACCAGGAACCGCACTCTAAATAGCTTTTAAATGCTTCAGAATAAAGTTTTAAAACAACCTGATCGGTTCAAACCAAACCGATAAACATTTACAAGTTCCACACAGAAATAAACCTGTCTATTACTTACAATACCACAGACAGAGCTTGAACCGATCGGTTTGCGGTTAAAATAATAATAATCGCGGTTGAATTTAACCTAGAAAAACTCTTAAACCGAGAAATGAACCGAGCAGTAGGAGGAATCTCCGGAGCGACTGTTCAGTGAGGCGGAGTAAAGAATCTGACAGTTTCAGTTTGAAATATTTCAGACAGAGCTTTTCTAACCGAGCTCGTGCTCTAAGTTCCATGCCTGGCATGGAAGTTAACTCTTTCACCTCCGGAGCAGTTCTAATGGTGGGACAAACTGCTATTGTCATAATATAGCAAGACTTCATGTTGTTTGAAACACATTTTAGGCAGGAGTTGAAAAATGATAGCTGTAACATTCATTAGGTGCTGCAAAGAAATGACTATGTTGAAATTTGGGGTAAAATACTGAATATAACCACACTTATGAGCCTGCGTTTGCAAAATTCAACATAGCATCATCATTTTTTTGTTTTTAAATATTTTTTACACCAAATTTAGAACATAGTCTTCTTATGACCCCACCTCAAGAACAATGGCAGAGAACATGTTTAACTCTTGCCTGAAAGGTGATTTCATGCAGGGGCCACAAAATCACTTTTCAGGATGTAAAATAAACCTCATTTTGGCCAGGATTTGAAAAATGACAGCTGTCACATTCATGTGGTGCTGTAGAGATGTAGCTGTGTTGTCAATTTGAGGTAAAAATATTGAAAACTACTAAAGTTACAAGACTGCATTAGCAAAATTCAACATTGGGTCATATCTTTGTTGTTTTTTAATATTTTTACACCAGATTTAGAGCACAGCCTTCTTATCACCCCACCTCATGAACAATGGCAGAGAAAATGTTCAACTCCAGCCCGAAAGGTGATTTCACACAAGGACTGTGAAATCACCTTTCAGAATGTAAAAAAAAAAACATTTGGGCCAGGATTTGAAAAATGACAGCCATCACATTCATGATATGTTGTAAACATATGGCTATTTTGTAAATTTTGGGTAAAAATATTGAAAATTACCAAAGGTACCAGCCTGCAATCGCAAAATTCAATGCAGGCTCATAACTTTGTTGTTTAATATTTTTACACCAAATTTTCAACGTAGCCATCTTATGACCCCACCTCATGAACAACAGTGGAGAAAATGTTCAACTCCTGCCAGAAAGGTGATTTCATGCAGCAACCATCAAATCACCTTTCAGGACATATTTACCCAATGTCACTTGCATTATTCATGAGGTAGTATCCCATAAAAGGCATGTTGACACCTTGGTTCAAAAATATGCATAAATGCCCAAGTTATGGCACTAAGTTCAAAACAGCATTGAAATACATTAAACTGCATACCTGTTTCATCAGTTCAATGTCCAGCTTTGAAGAGTGAAGATGCATCAGTGGTCCAGAGAGGATTGCGGCATTGGACCTCTGATCGGTAAGTGAGGGCTTGGGTGGGGTGGTGGGAGCTGAGTGGTAGGGTCAGGTGGTGGGGTCTTCACAACAAAAAGATATCAATGGACAGTTTTGTTTTTACAGGCATAAACAAGACCAAGGATTTCTGCACTGGGTATTGGGCACCCCCTAGTGTCTATTACGTTTCTTTTTGGGGAGGGTGCTGAGAGGGAGGGTCAGGTGGAGAGGTATGGGAAAAAAATTGGGCATCCTGATTGTGACACTGGGAGATTGGGCACCCCCAGTGTCACTCTTATATTTCTCGGGGGGATGAGGGTGGTGGGTGCTGAATGAGGGTCAGGTGGGGGAATATGAAAAAAAACTTGGGGGCATGCTGATTGTGACACTGGGGGATTAGGCACCCCCAGTGCCACTCTTATGTTTCTGGGGGATGCAGGGTGGTGGGTGCTGAGAGGGAAAGTGGGGTGGCGGGATATCTGTAATTAAAAAAACAATCAGCAATCATGTTACAATGCACCATGACCAAGATGGCTGCCACAGTCTACTGCACATGTATGACCACTAGCACATGCACGGCAGTGTGTGGTGGCCATGTTGGACATGGCAGGGTGTACCATGACTGCCAATTTGTTTTTCTTTTAACTTATAGTTAGCCCCACCCAACCTTCCCTATTAGCACCCACCCACCCCTGCTCCCCAAAACATAAGAGTGATAATGGAGTGCCCAATCCCCAGTGTCATGATCAGGCAAAAAAATTGGGTGGTGCCAGTTGAGTCAAGGAGTGGAGTGCTCCAGGGACACCACAGATGCAGAGATGACTGTGCTCTGATCCAACATGTTGTTCGGTTGCAAGAAATGCTGGAGTTCTTTTCTCATAGCAAGAGGTCTTCAGAGCTATGCCCACTGCAGCCCTAAAAATAGCAATCCACATACATGGCAGGATGCATACTTCCTAACTGCCAACGGGGAGAGGTTGGAGCTGAGCAGTCGAACTTTCTGAGAACTGTCTGTTACTTTGGGGTGGGTCAATATTTGCATCACAGACCCCCCATACAGCTAGCATGTCTACTGTGATCTAATTTACTTAAATGTTTAGTTTTCTCTCACAGAAGTGACCCTGATCTTAATTAGATTTATTGTTGTCATTTCTTTTCTTTTCTTCAGCTTTGAGTTCACTCCTGCCACTGGAAAATGTTCTTGTATTGTTCTCTTTCCTTTCTTCATGTTATATGTTGCAATATATTTACATTTTATATTTATAATGTTGCTATGAGGCTGCTAAGATATGAACATGGTGTTTTTTGTTTTTTGTTCTTTGTTATTAATAAAAATGTGATTAACTTCAAACAAGAAAGATAGCCCTTTAGTGTGAATGCCGGTGCCTGTCTCGTGGAGATTCTGTACTGATGACTCTGAAATGATTCCTATAGATGTGACAGCCAGAATACAATGCACAAATGCTGCAGAATATCACAGAGTGCTGCAGTTTACTGCAGGGACCATTGTAAGTCAATGGCAATTAAGCCCTTTTGTCATGCAGGATTTTGTGACATGTCATTACTGCAAGTTACTGTACTTTATCATGGCTGACTCCACTGTATGTCAGTTTCCAGATGCAGCATGTTTTCTTTTATTGTGTGGGACCCTGTATTGAGTAACTATTTACGAGTATTAATAATAAATGTCTGTAAAGTAAAATGCATTACAGAGTGCAGATTGTCCTCATTGGTAATTGGCAACAGCTGGGTAGGAATAGGTACACTGGAATAGCTACTTTTCCATCTTTGTTGTTACTAAAAGTAATACATTGTATGAAGTTGTAAAGGATTGTAAAACATGGCAGAATATCTTAAGACTTTTAAAAAATTACTCAATACAGGGTCAAACACAATAAAAGAAAACCTGCTGCCTTTTTGCATTTTTATTAAGACTCTGAAATATTTATTAACTACATGGCTGCACACAAAGAAAGAAAACATGCTACAACTGGAAACTAACATATGAGTCCCTCTGGAGTCATCAGTACAGAGTCTCCATGAGACGGACACCAGCATTCACACTAATAAACTGTTTTTACTTGATGTCAGGAGTGGACTTAAACAGAGCTGACTCAAAAAAGAAACAGAAAATAAAATCTGATTAAGATCAAGCTCACTTCTGTGACAGAAAACTAAACATTTATGTAAATTAGACCATGGTAGATATGCTAGATGTGTGGCAGGGGGTCTGCGATGATCATATTGATCCCCCCCCAAACTAACACAGGTCTTAGAATCTGAAGGTTTGACTGCCCAGGCCCAGCCTCCCCCACCCCAGGTCAGCTGTTATGCATGGTGCTATTTATGTGGATTGCTATTTTTTTAAAATTTAGTTTTCTACCTGCTTACTTGCAAAACTTATTATAGATAGACAGACAGACAAATAGATAGATAGATAGATAGATAGATAACCATTACACATTATGGTCAGGACAAAGAAAGCATTTTTTTTGTTGTTTTAATACAATAACTCCCCCTTAAAACAGCACCACCATCTACCACACCAATTAAAACCAATACAAACTACAATAAAAACAAAAATACTAATACTACAAAGATAACTAACAATAATACCAAACTCAAATGCAACAACAACAAAAATACTAAAACTCAAAATAAAAATGACACAAATATAAACAAAAGCAAAATTCTCATAATTGGGGAGTCCATGATCTGAGGAGTGGAACACCACCTAACACAAAATGTTAAAAGTGACATTGTGGTAAAGTGTCTACCAGGAGCCTCTGCAGGTAGGGACACTAACCGCATAAAGACAGTTGTGCAGGAATCAGGGGACATTACACATATAACAATACATCTCGGTACCGATGACTAGGTGAATCACATAGTTCAGGAGGCCAAGAAACACTTCAAGGACCTGGCAATAAACTTTCTTCCCTTCCATCCAAATTAGCCTTCTCAGAAGTGCTGCCAGTGTAGAAAAAAGGAAAAAGCACCAAGCGAGTCAAAGGGATTGCAGTAGGCGAATTCAGCTCATGGCTGCATGACTGGTGCCAAGACAATGTATACCACCACATAGGGAACTGGTACAACTTTTGGGAAAGAGCTTTTTTTAATTATGACGGATTGCATCTAAACAAAGATGTGTGAGCACTCTGACAAAAATTTGATGGCTATACAGGTAGTTTAAACTAAATAAAAAGGAGTATGATGCAGCTCACACCTCTGCCAATAGTGGGCTGGTCATCACTCCCCAAAATGCCAAATGTGTGTATACAACCTCAGAAAATAAGTCAGAGCCAACAACCACCCGAACCAGCAACCTCCATAATCTCTTGGCAGGAAAGAGCAAACTGGAGCAGTCCAGGAAGAGGATGCACATTCCTGAAAGGCAGTGGTTGCAAATACTAGGAGCCTAACCAACAAAATTCTCAAACTCACAGCCATCTTGGAAACAGAAAGCTTGGACTGGGTGGTTGTAATAGAAACATGGTTCACGGAAAACCATGGATGGGATATTGACATTCCCGGTTACAATCTGGTCAGGAAAGATAGGCAGGGCAAAAAAAGTGTGTGCGGGGGCGTGTAGCCATTTACATTCAGGAGGAAATGACAGCCACAAAAGTGAAAGGGCAACCTGGGGACTCTGAGTCACTGTGGCTAACAGTAGACACGGACAAGGAAAAACCCTTCAGAATCAGCGTCATGTACAGGCCCCCAAATCAAGGAGATAAAATAGACAATGAACTAATAAAAGAAATCCACAAAATATCTGATAAAGGGGAAGTAATATTGGTGGGGGACTTCAACCTACCAGATA
This sequence comes from Neoceratodus forsteri, assembly GCA_016271365.2. Taxonomy (NCBI): domain Eukaryota; kingdom Metazoa; phylum Chordata; order Ceratodontiformes; family Ceratodontidae; genus Neoceratodus; species Neoceratodus forsteri. Next base: position 480,417,050 of record JADMNL010000022.1, read on the forward strand.
TTAACTGGAACACACTAACAGCAGCAACAAGAAGAAGAAGGGATTTCTTATTGTCACTTCAAGGTGCAGGACTGTGCCAACTTGTTAAAACCCCAACAAGGGGAGATGCCATTCTCGATCTTTTCCTCACAAACCCAAAAAGGATCAAGGACTTCGAAGTGGGATGCCATATGGGCAACAGCAACCATCTCATGGTAAGCTTTAAGGTAAACATAACACAGGACACCAGCCACTCAAAGATAAAGGTGCTAGATTTCAGAAAGGCTGACTTACAAAAAATGAGGAACAACATAAATAGCCAGTTAATGGAAATAGAGGTTGAGGAGGTGAAGGTCACGTGAGGGAGACTCAAGAAAGCAATAAAGACTGCCACAGATCAATGTGCCAGATGGGTCAGCAAAGCAAAAAGAAAAAGAAATCCCCTATTGTTTTCCAAGGAAGTAGCTACCACAGTCAAAGAAAAATAAGAAGGCATACAGCATACACCAGAAAACCAAAACTGAGAAAGACCGGGAGTCGTACAAGGAAAAAGTGAGAGGGACTAACAAACGTATCTGAAAGGCAACAGCCCAGACAGAGGAAAAGATAGCAGAAGGGGCAAAGAGAGGAGACAAATCATTTTTTAGATATATTAGAGAATGTAGGGAATAGCAAAGATTGCTACTGAAGAAGGGAAATGCACCAAACATGACCCAGAGAAAGAAAATCCTCAAGCAATACTTCTGCTCAGTGTTTATCAAAGAGGACCAAGGGGATGGCCCAGCCATGAAAAAACACAACGCCCCAGGTCCAGGGGTAGACACGAATCCCTTTACAGAAACTGAAGTATGGAAGGCACTAAATAAACTAAAAGCAGGCAAAGCCATGGGACCAGATGAGATGCACACCAGAATCCTTCAGGAACTGGGGGCAGAATTAGCAGCCCATCTGGCACTTCTATTCATGAAATCCTTGAAGAGTGGTGTGGTACCTGAAAACTGGAAAAAGGCAATAGTGGTTCCAATTCACAAATCAGGCAGTTGCAAAGAGGGTAGTAATTACAGACTGGTGAGCCTCACTTCTATAGTAGGGAAACTAATGGAGACACTACTCAAACAGAGGATCACAGCATTCCTCAAAACTAGCAGCCAACAAGACCCTAAACAGCCCGGTTTCACAGCAGGTAGGTCATGCCAGACAAATCTGCTCGAGTTTTTTGATTATGCTACAAAAATAGTGGACGGCAGTGGGGCAGTAGATGTGATCTACCTGGACTTTACTAAGGCCTTCAACTCGGTTCCATACAGAAGGCCAGTAAAGAAGTTTGACCACACAGGGGTTGGTCCAGAAGTAGTCAGATGGGTACAAAACTGGTTACAAGGCAGACAAAGAGAGTACAGGTCAATGGAACACAATCAACAGAAGGCAGGGTGGCTAGAGGGGTGCTCCAGGGCTCACTGCTGGGGCCTATGCTCTTCAGTGTTTTTATAGCAGACATCACTGACGGACTGGAAGTGAAGGTGTGTCTATTCACAGATGACACCAAGATATGTAACAGGGTGGACACCTCAGAAGGAGTGAGCAATATGGAAGCTGACCTCAAGAAACTAGAACAATGGTCTGGAGTGTGACAGCTGAGATTTAATGCCAGAAAGTGCAAGGTCATGCACATAGGAAAGAAAATCCAAGAAAGGAGTATTACCTAGGAGGCGAATGACTGGCAGCCTCAATCCAGGAACAAGATCTGGGAATCATAATCTCAGATGACTTCAAGGATAGTAAGCAATGTGAGAAGGCAACATTAAAGGCCAACAAAATGCTGGGCTGCATTGGGAGGGGAATCATGAGCAGGAGGAGGAGGAAGAGACAGGTAGTACTACTACTGTACAGATCGCTGGTCAGAGCTCACCTGGGATATGAAGTGCAATTCTGGAGGCATCAGCTCAGGAAGGACATTGACTGGGTGGAGACAGTACAGAGAAAGGTGACAAAAATGATTCAGGGTCTGGGCCGACCCACTGGCGCAGTGGTAGATTTACTGCTCTTAGCACCAACAACCCGGGTTCAGAAAAAGACTTGGGTAGCTGGAGAGGGCAGGGGGTGGGGGAAAGGATTAGTGCCCATCAGCAGCTCTCCTTCTCCGGGGAGGTGAGGGTTGCCTTTCCAGGCTACTCTACTTCCACCTGGGTAACCACAGGTGGTGGTACAGCATGGACAGCCAGTAGGAGGGTAGGACATGGGCCGGGAGCCAGTGTGTCTACACGTCATGACATGCTCCACCCCTTGGCCCCCCTTGCATGCTTATGCCCTTTGGGATGGCACCAGAAGCATGGAAAAAGGCCTCACAGATGCCAGCATAGATGGGGATCCAAGCTCCCAGAAACTATAACCTGGCTCACAGGGACCGACCAGAATGCCTGACGCACACTAATGGACTGGAGGGGGACATCCTGGGATCCCCCTCCTCCCTGCCCGGGGGGGCAGGCTGAAGCAGCATGAGGGCAGACTTGGCGGGTCTCAGAGATACCAGGGGTGGTCAGAGTGAGCAGAGGATACCCCTGAAGAGAGCAGCGTCCGTGGAGAAGGAGGCAAAAAATAAAATGATTCAGGGTCTGAAGTACATGTCCTAGGAGGAAAGACTTAGGGAACTGAATATATACTCCCTGGAGCAGAGAAGAGAGAAAGGGGACATGATTGAAACATTCAGGTACATAAAAGGCATTAACAAGGTACAGGAACAGGAATTTTTTCATTTCAAGAAGGGCTCCAGGACCAGGGGACATGACCGCAGGCTGCAAGGAGGGAGGTTTACTACCATCACCAGGATGTTTTTCTTCACAGAAAGAGTGGCGGATGCTTAGAACAGCCTGCCCCAAGATGTTGTGGTGGTCAACACTATGGGGTGATTCAAGAATGCATGGGATAGACACAAGGGAGCCCTGACTACAAAGGGCAACTAGAGTGTCAATATAGGCCTAAAACCAATAGGCAGATTAGATGGACCTCCTTCTCCCATCAGCGTCTATGTTTCTATGTTACCTAGCCACACAGAATACAGAACGAGTCACTGAATTTCTGATCAGACATACTATCAGGAGTCTGACTGAAACACTATTACAAGACTATATATTACTAAATGCAAACCACCCCCTCCTCCTTTTCCTCCCATATCGAACATCGATTGTGACAGTCACATCCCAACTGGCTACATACATTCTAAGCACTCCGACTGGGACAAGGATAACAGACTTTTTTTTAAATTCTGTAAACAAGTCTCCCTTCATCCTTCCACATTCCTAGTTATAAACATCACACAGAGTTTGCCACTGAAATTCTGACTGGGTGCACTATCAGAAGTCCGATCACACCAAGGCTACCATGTTCCTTATTTTTTTGCTCTCTAAAAATTAAAATTGCAATAGCACTCACCCCTTCCTGCCAACTCAGAGTATACCACTCACACGATAACTGGCTCCGCTATCAGGAGTACAGTTGGGACAAATATTCCAGAATGTTTTTAAGAACCAAACAGCATCTAATAGCTGACTGATGAGGTGTATCTGCCCTCTATCTCTTACATCCTATTGAATCATATTTATTACAGACATGGTAGTATGGTGGGAGAAGATGTTTGACAACTAAGATTCTTTCCCCACCATTAAACAGATGGCATTTTTCAATAGTCTAGATGTCTTCTGCATATGCAGAAATGAAAACATACAGGGGTAGGGTGGGGGTGGGGGCTGATTAGTCAAATGGAAGATTCTGAGAACTGTCTCTGTTAGTTTGGGGTGGGTCAATAGTCTCATCACAGGCCCTCCCCCATACAACTAGTCTACTGTGGTCTAATTTACATAAAAGTTTATTTTTTCTGTCACAAAACTGAGATCGATCCTAATTAGATTTTTTTTTGTTTCTTTCTTTTCTTCAGCTCTGTTTGAGTCCATTCCTGACATCGAAGAAAGACAGCCTTTTACTAACATACTAACATACTAAATTGCCAGCAGAATAGGCCTAACGGTCTTTCGTGTCTGCTCGTTTGGTCAGCCCCCACCCTGGGTGCTGACCTTGCTGCCCACCTCGCCTTCTCTGGCTTCTCCCTTCCCAGTTCCGGATATTCTTGCTGCATTGGATTTTGCTTCCAGAACCCTTCCCCTGTACCTGTCCCACCCCCTCTTGAACCCCTCCACTGTCTCTGCCTCCACCAGCCCCCTAGGCAGTGCATTCCATGGCTCCACCACCCTCTCAGTGAAGTAGCACCTCCTCCTTTCTCCCCTGAATCTTCCCCCCTCCAGCTTCCACCCATGCCCTCTAGTGGCCCCTCCTCCTTCCTTCGAAGCACCCTGACTGTTCCTCCCCTATTTACCCTCTTCATGTACCTGAAGACCTCTATCATGTCCCCCCCGTCCCTTCTCTCTTCCAATGTGTACATATTTAGCTCTTCGAGCCTCTCCTCATAGGTCCTGTCCCCCAAGCCCCAAATCATTTTGGTTGCCCTCCTCTGGACCCTCTCCAGGAGGTTAATGTCCCTCTTTAAGTGTGGCCTCCAAAACTGCATGCAGTACTCAAGGTGCGGCCTCACCAAGCAGTTATACAGAGGGAGTATCACTTCCCTCCTTCTGGAGGTGATCCCCCTAGCGATGCATCCCAGCATCCTGTTGGCCTTGGCTGCTGCCCTCCTACAAGTCTCAGAGTTGTTCATCTTGACATCCACCACCACCCCCAGGTCCCTCTCAGCCATCGAGACTTGTAGCATTTCCCCCCCAGGGTGTACACTTGGCCCGGGTTTCTGGCCCCCAGGTGGAGTACCTTGCATTTCCCTGCATTGAACCTCAGCTTCCACTTTCTAGACCATCTTTCCAGAGCCTCCTGTAGGGCCACCCTCCCCTCCTCCCTATCCACCACCACCCCCAGTTTCGAGTCATCCGCAAAGAGACTTATCTCACTCCTGATTCCTGTCCTTATGTCAGAGGCGTAGGCGTTGAACAGAAGGGGCCCAAGGACTGATCCTGTGGGACCCCACTAATGACCCTCCTTGGGGATGAGACTATCCAGCCAACTAGACCCTCTGGGTCCGGTCCTGGAGCCAATTGCCTATCCATCTGATCATCTGGTTCCCCACCCCCATTTCTCCCAGCTTATCCAACAGACCCACGTGAGGAACAGAGTCAAATGCCTTGCTGAAGTCTAGAAAGAGGACGTCCACTGGTCTACCCAGGTCCAATGCACTAGTCACCCAGTCATAGAACTCCACCAGGTTTGTCTGATACGATTTCCCCGGGATGAATCCATGCTGTCTATCGTCCAGGCACCCTGACTTATCCAGGTCCCCCCCTAGCCTCTCCTTGACAATGCCCTCCATCACCTTGCCCACCACCGATGTCAAGCTGACAGGCCTGTAGTTCCCTGCCACCCTCCTTAGTCCCCCCCTTGGCGGATAGGCACTATATCATACCTTCCAGTCTTGGGGCACCACCTGCTGTCCTCAGAGGATGGTGAAAAGCTCCATGGGGGTTTCACCAGGACATCCATAGTTCCTTCAGCACTCTGGGATGTAATTTATCCGGCCCGGTGCTTTCTTCATCTTAAGGGGCTGAGGGCTTCCCCTCTCTCTGCTGTGATTTCCACTTCCGGTGCCTCTTCTCCTGCTTAGCCCTCCTCCCACCTGCTAGTGATGCCTCCCCTCTCCCAGACCTTGATCAGTAAGGTCCCCCCTCCTCAGTATCTCTGTCTCCTCCCATGTTGATGCAGCACCCCATTTTCCTTGGTGAAAACTGGGTGAAGTACTCATTTAGTACCTCAGCCTGCTCCCCTGGGTCTTGTGCCCATCTCTCCCTGATTTAATCCTGCTAATCTTCCCTTCACCCTTCGTTTTCCCCAATGTATCTAAAGAACCCCTTGTTCCCTCTCCTAATTTCCCTGGCCAGGTTCTGCTCCTTCCTTGCCTTAGCCGCCCTCACCACCCTAGTGGCCCTTCTAGCCATCAGCTCGTACTCCCCTCGATCCCTTTCACTCCTTGAGCACTTGAATTGCTTATAGGCTGCCTTCTTTCCCCGCACCACCTCCTGGACCTCCCTGGTCCACCAGCAGGGTTTTGGGCCCTACCGCATTTTCGTCTTACTCTTGCACAGGTGCTGGTAGCATCCTGCACCCCTCTCCTGATGATTTCCCACCTACTATCAGCATCCATGTCTGACCCAATCCCATCCAAATGCTCCTTAAGGATCCTTCCCATTTCCTTAAAATCCGCCCCCCTGAAGTCGGTTACTTCCATCTTTGTGCAGCCTTCTACCCCTCCTAGGTCCAGGCAGAACCAGACCGTGGCATGGTCACTCCCCGCCAATGGGTCCCTTACCTCCAGGCCCCCAATCTGGTCACTGTCTGCCAGGACCACATCCAGTACCACGCCTCCCTGGTCGGTTCCCTCACCTGCTGAGTTAGGAACGAGTCTTGAAAGACATCCAACAACCTCTGTTCCCTGGTCACAGAGGATGTCATAGTCTCCCAGTCTGTTCCTGGCATGTTTAAGTCCCCCAACACCACCACCGTTCCTCTGCCCAGTCTGCAGTGTCTCCCAACATCTGCCACCAGACTGTCCTCCAGCTCCTCCGCCAGGGCAGGGGGTCTATACACCACTCCTATTTTTACTTTCTTGCCCCCCCTTGTTATCAAGGTGACCCAAATTGCCTCCATGGTTCCCTCCACCTCCTGTACTCCCCCTATGCCAATGCAGTTTTTGACTATCATTGCTACCCCTCCTCCCCTTCCCTCCCCCCCCGTCCTTCCTGAACATAGTGTAACCGTCCAGGTTCAGGCCCCAGTCATGTCCTGCAGTGGCCCAAGTCTCAGTGACTGCTGCCACATCCACTGCTCCCTCAGTTAGCATCGCCTGGAGCTCAGGCATTTTATAGCCCAAGCTTCTGGCATTTAGCAGGACTACCTTCCACCCTTTCCCTATAGTTCCATTTCCCCTGCTCGTGTTCCCATGGGGATTCTGTTTTCCCGTGGTCTGCACTTTGCCAGTCAGCCTTTTCCTGCAATCCTCCTGCTCCCCAGGAGGGTGGAGACAGAGTCCCTCCTTTATCGGCACCCCCTTGACAGCCTTTTCTCCCATCCCGCCCCCCTTCACAAGTTTAAACCCCACTTTTCACCAATGAACCCCTCTATTTTCAACTTAAGGATTCCCTTCCCCTCCAAATTGAGATGGAGTCTATCTCTAGTATACAGCTCCTTATCCTCCCAGGTCTCCCCCCAATCCCCCATCAACCCATACCCTCTGGCCTCACACCACTCCCTGAGCCACTGGTTTATCTCCTAATCTTCCTTTTGTGTTCCCACTAGCCCTTGGCACCAGCAGGATTTCTGAGAAGAAACTGTGCATCCTATGTCATGACAGACCCTGGCAAGCTCCCTGAGATCTTGCCTGTATCTCTGTTTCGCTATTTCCCTCAATGTCCATTTGTGCCCAGGTGGACCAGTATGTCTGGGAACCCCACAATCCTTTGCCAGCTGATATACCTCGTGCTTAGCCCTGTGCACCATTAGTCCAGGGAAGCATCTTGTTCTAACTGGCCAGGCTTCTCCTTCCCTATCCCATTTGATACCCCTGATCATAGAATCCCCCAACAGGAGCACTCTTATTATGAGTGCTTGTGCCTGCCTCGTGGAGACTCTGTACTGATGACTCCAGAGTGATTCATATGTTAGTTCCTGGTTGCAGCATGTTTTCTTTTATTGTGTGTGACCCTGTATTGAGTAACTGTTTGCATATTGATAAAAAATGCCTGTAAAATAAAATGCATTACAGAGTGCAGACGCAGTTTACTATGTCCTCATAGGTAATTGGCAACAGCAGGGTAGGAATTGGTACACTGGAGTAGCTACTTTCCTATTCCCTACAGGGTTTCCATCTTTGTTGTTACTAAAAGTAATACATTGTATGAAGTTGTAAAGGATTGTAAAATATGGCAAAGTATGTTAAGACTCTTAAAAAAATTACTCAATACAGGGTCAAATACAATAAAAGAAAACCTGCTGCCTTTTTGCATTTTTATCAAGACTCTTAAATACTTATTAAGTACATTGCTGCACACAAAGAAAGAAAACATGCTGCAACTGGGAATTAACCTACGAGTCCCTCTGGAGTCATCAGTACAGAATCTCTGTGAGACAGACACCAGCATTCACACTAAAAAGCTGTTTTTATTTGATGTCAGGAGTGGACCTAACAGAGCTGACTCAAGAAAGAAACAGAAAATAAAATCTGATTAAGATCTAGCTCACTTCTGTGACAGAAAACTAAACATTTATGTAAATTAGACCACAGTAAACATGCCAGATGTGTGGCAGGGGGTCTGTGATGATCATATTGATCCCCCCCAAACAGACAGTTCTCAGAATCTGAAGGTTTGACTGCCAGCCCCAGCCTCCCCTACCCCAGGTCAGCTGTTATGCATGGTGCTATTTATGTGGATTGCCTTTTTTTTTTTTATTTAGTTTTCTACCTGCTTACTTGCAAAACTTATTATATCAAATCAAATCAACTTTATTTTTATAGCACCTTTCAAAGCCAAGGCACTGTACATAAAACCAGGTGCAACAAGTTAAATAAGATTAAAACAGCAGTAATAAAACAAATTATCCATATTTACGGAAGGCTAAATTAAATAAATAGCCAGACAGCCAGACAGCCAGACAGATAGATCACCATTACACATTACAGTCAGGACAAAGAAAGCATCTTTTATTTGTTATTTTAATACAGTAACTCCCCCCAAAACAGCACTACCACCTACCACACCAATTAAACCCAATACAAACTACAATAAAAACAAAAAAAAAAACAATGCTCAAAACATAACTAACAATAATACCAAACTCAAATGCAATAACAAAAATACTAAAACTCAAAATAAAAATGACACAAATATAAACAAAAGCAAAATTCTCATAATCGGGGATTCCATAATACGAGGAGTGGAACACCACCTAACACAAAATGTTAAAAGTGACATTGTGGTAAAGTGTCTACCAGGAGCCTCTGCAAGTAGGGTCACTAACTGCATAAAGACAGTTGTGCAGGAATCGGGACGTTACACATATAACAATACACCTTGGTACTAATGACTTGGCAAATCACACAGTTCAGGAGGCCAAGAAATACTTTGAGGACCTGGCCAACAAACTTTCTTCCCTTCCATCCAAATTAGCCTTCTCAGAAGTGCTGCCAGTCTAGAAAAAAGGAAAAAGCACCAAGCGAGTTAAAGAGATTGCAGTAGGCGAATTCAACTCATGGCGATGTGATTGGTGCCAAGACAAGGAATACCACTACATAAGAAACGGGTACAACTTTTGGGAAAAAGCTTTTCTAAATACAATGGATTGCAGTTAAACAGAGAAGGTATGTGAGCACTCGGACAAAAATTAGATGTCTGTACAGGTAGTTTAAACTAAATAAAAGGGAGTATGATGCAGCTCACACCCTTGCCAATAGTGGGCTGGTCATCACTCCCCAAAATGCCAAATGTGCTCATACAACCTCAGAAAATAAATCGGAGACAACATCCACCTGAACCAGCAACCTTCATAATCTCTTGGCAGGAAATCGCAAACTGGAGCAGTCCAGGAAGAGGGTACAACCTCCCGCCAAAGAGGATGTACATTCCGGAAAGGCAATGGTTGCAAATACTAGAAGCCTAACCAACAACATTCTTGAACTCACAGCCATCTTGGAAACAGAAAGCTTGGACTGGGTGGCTTTAATAGAAACGTGGTTCACAGAAAACCACGGATGGGATATGGCCATTCCCGGTTACAATCTGTTCAGGAAAGATAGGCAGGGCAAAAGAAATGTGGGGGGCATAGCCATTTATATTAAGGAGGAAAGAAAAGCCACAGAAGCAAAAGGGCAACCTGGGGACTTCAAGTCACTGTGGATAACAGTAGACATGGACAAGGGAAAACCCTTCAAAATCAGCATCACGTACAGGCCCCCAAATCAAGGAGATAAAGGAGACATGAAGCTCTGTGAGCCAAACTTTTACTGTCCCTCACTGTCAAACTTCACTCCGACAGCTATCCATTGCAGTTAAAGTTGCTAATTTATTTAATTTCCTTCCTACTGAGATTGTGATGACTGCAGCCTTGGGACCATTTAAGCAGAAACTGCATCAATTCCTAGTTTCCAGAGCATCACTTGACTGCTACATCTAATCTCTGCTGACAGCTAAATGCACTGGGACCTCCCTCTTTTACCATTTGCCCCTGTATAGCCCTGTCCTGTTGCTGTGCCATTCCATTCACAGCACTTCCTCCCTTATCCCTTTCCCATTCCTGCCCTCTTTTCATCCTACCTCATCCCCCTTCCTTTACCCTCCACTCCCCTTCCCCTCTCCTCTGTTTCCTCACCTTCTTCCTCCTCTACCCCCGCTCCCATGTGTCTTTCCTGCTTAAGCTTCATTGTGGAATCTCCTCTTGCTCTTATTTTGCTCCTTCCACCCCCCAATTCACCCCCCGTACTTCTCTCCTTGTAATCCCTTTCACCCCTCCTCAGACAAGGCCACTGGCTGCACTTGACACAATATTTATCTTACCGTATTGTTCTTTTGTTTATGTAATTACTTTCCTCATGTTGTACTACTTACTGAAACCATTGTAATTGCTATTCTTGTGACTTGACATGGAACCGCTACAAAAGAGCCCTTGGCTCAAAGGTCTTTCCAATTTGTTAAATAAAAAAAAAGAAAGAACTAAAGAACTAATAGAGGAAATCCACAAACTGTCTGATAAAGGTGAAATAATACTGGTGGGGGACTTCAACCTACCAGATACTAACTGGAGCACACTAACGGCAGCAACAAGAAGTGATTTCTTATTGTCACTACAAGGCATGGGACTGTGCCAGCTTGTTAAAACCCCAACAAGGGGAGATGCCATTCTCAATCTTGTCCTCATAAACTCGGAAAGGATCAAGGACATCGAAGTGGGTTGCATATGGGCAACAGCGACCATCGCATGGTATGCTTTAAGGTAAACATAACACAGGACACCAGCCACTCAAACATAAAGGTGCTAGATTTCAGAAAGGCTGACTTACAAAAAATGAGGAACATCATAAGTAGCCAGTTAATGGAAATAGAGGTGGAGGTCACATGAGGGAGACTCAAGAGAGCAATAAAAACTGCCACAGATCAATGCGCCAGATTGGTCAGCAAAGCAGAAAGAAAAATAAATCCTCTCCAAGGAATTGGCTACCGCAGTCAAAGAAAAAAAAAACAGCATATACCAGGAAACCAAAACTGAGAAAGACTGGTAGTCATACAAGGAAAAAGTGAGAGACTAACAAACAAATCAGAAAGGCAATAGCCCAGACAGAGGAAAAGATAGCAGAAGGGGCAAAGAGAGGAGACAAATCATTTTTTAGATATATTAGAGAATGTAGAGGATAGTAAAGATTGCTACTAAAGAAGGAAAATGCACCAAACATGACCCAGAGAAAGCAGAAATCTTCAACAAATACTTCTGCTCGGTGTTTACCAAAGAGGACCAAGGGGATGGCCCAGCCATGAAAAAACACAACACCCCAGGACCAGGGGTAGACTTGAGTCCCTTTACAGAAACTGAAGTACGGTATGCACTAAATAAACTAAAAGCAGACAAAGCCATGGGACCAGACGAGATGCACCCCAGAATCTTTAAGGAACTGGGAGCAGAATTAGTATCCCTTCTGGCACGTCTATTCACTAAATCCTTGAAGAGTGGTGCGGTACCTGAAGAATGGAAAAAGGCAATAGTGGTTCCACTTCACAAGTCAGTTAGCTGCTACAGGCTGGTGAGCCTCACATCTATAGTACGGAAACTATTGGAGACACTACTCAAACAGAGGATCATAACATTCCTTGAAACTAGCAGCCAACAAGACCCTAAACAGCATGGTTTCACAGCAAGTAGATCATGCCAGACAAATCTGCTTGACTTTTTTGACTATGCTACAAAAATAGTGGATGACAGTGGGGCAGTAGATGTGGTCTAATTAGACTTTAGTAAGACCTTCAACTCGGTTCCACACAGAAGGCTGGTAAAGAAGCTTGACCACACAGGGCTTGGTCCAGAAGTAGTCAGATGGGTACAAAACTGGTTACAAGGCAGAACCCAGAGGGTACAGGTTAATGGAACACAATCGACAGAAGGCAGGGTGACCAGAGGGGTGCTCCAGGGCTCACTGCTGGGGCCTCTGCTCTCCAATGCTTTTATAGCAGACATCACTGATGGACTGGAAGTGAAGATGTGTCTATTCACAGACAACACCAAGATAAGTAGCAGGTGGACACCTCAGAAGGAGTGAGCAAGATGGAAGCTACCTCAAGAAACTAGAAGAATGGTCTGGAGTGTGGCAGCTGAAATTTAATGCCAAAAAGTGCAAGGTCATGCGCATAGGAAAAAAAAATCCAAGAAAGGAGTATTACCTAGGAGGCAAAAGACTGGCAGCCTCAAACCAGGAACAAGATCTGGGAATCATAATCTCAGATGACTTCAAGGTTAGTAAGCAGTGTGAGAAAGCAACATTGAAGGCCAACAGAATGCTGGGCTGCATTGGGAGGGGAATCACGAGCAGGAAGATAGAGATGGTACTACCAGTGTATAGATTGTTGGTCAGACCGTACCTGGAATACAAAGTGCAATTCTGGAGGCCTCACCTCAGGAAAGACATTGACTGGGTGGAAACAGTACAGAAAAAGGTGACAAAAATGATTCAGGGTCTGGGCCAGCCTGCCAGAGCATTAGTAGGTTTACTGCTCATGGCGCCAGTGACCTGGGTTCGGAAATGGACTTGGGTAGCTGGAGGGCCGGCTGGGGAGAGAAGGATAGAGCACCCTTCAGCCACTCTCCTTCTCCGGGAGGGAAGGGTTGCCTGTCCCACTACTGTACTGCCACCTGGGTGACCACAGGTGGCAGTGCAGAGTTGACAGCCAGTCAAAGGGTAGGACGTGGGCCGGGAGCCGGTGTGTCTGCACGTTACATCGTGCTCCACCCGTTGGCCCCCCTTGAGTGTCTACGTCCTCGGGGATGGCACCAGAAACACGGAAAAAGGCCTCATGGATGCTGGTGTAGATGGGGATCCAAGCTCCCAGACATCATAACCCAGCTTTCGTGGACCAACCAGGATGCCTGACACACACTAATGGACTGGTGGGGACATCCCGAGATCCCCCTCTCTCCTTCCCACCTGGGTTGGGTAGGCTGAGGCAGCATGGGGGCAGACCTGGCGGTTCTCCAAGAGGTACCAGGAGTGGGCAGAGTGAGCAGAGGATACCCCTGAAGAGAGCGGCATCCATGGAGAAGGGCGCAAAAAAAAATAATGATTCAGAGTCTGAAGTACATGTCCTGTGAGGAAAGACTTAGGGAACTGAATATGTACTCCCTGGAGCAAAGAAGAGAGAGGGGACATGATTGAAACATTCAAGTACACAAAAGGCATTAACAAGGTACAGTAACAAGAATTTTTTCATTTCAAGAAGGGCTCTAGGACCAGGGGACATGAACACAGGCTGCAAGGAGGGAGGTTCTCTACCATGACAAGGAAGTTTTTCTTCACAGAAAGAGTAGTGGACACCTGGAACAGCCTGCCCCAAGAGGTTGTGGGGGTCAACACTATGGGGCATTCAAGAATGCATGGGATAGACACAAAGGATCCCTGACTACAAAGGGCAACTAGAGTGAGGTCACGTGATGGCTGCCGAGCTGTGAGCTGCTTCTTTCCACTGCTCCCAGCCAATTTCGCAGCTTTTAACACTTTCTGCTACTTTTCTGCTTCTTACCTAGCCCCAAGTACTCACCGAGCTGTTCTACCTCTATCGGGTCATTTTACTTTGTGGTCTTAAATGGATACAGAAATGAAAAATCTGCCACCGCGTCATACTCCACCACAGAAGCCCAAGAAGGAAAAGACCTCAAAAAGGCCTAAGTATCAAGCAGCAAGCTTAATCAAACCCTCGACCTCAAGTTCGGCGCTCACGAAGGAGAGCTTTATCAAACTTATGAAGCCCATGCAGACCTCTTTGGCAGAAATGTCTGGAGGTTTGAAGAACATGAGCTCATCCCTGGAAGCACTCACTGTCAGAATTAGTGATGCGGAAGCCAGGATTATCTCCACGGAGAGAAGGAGAGGGAAGATGGAGTCTGACCTCAGCCTACTGCCCCAGAAGCTCCATAAAATGGAAGATAAGCTGGAGGATTTTGAGGGGCGCAGTCAGCACAACAATTTGCTTTTGTTTGGTCTGCCCAAGAAAGAGGAGGGTCCGATCCTGATTAAATTTGTCCAAAAACTGTGTGAGCATCTAGCTGGCCCATCGCCATAGAACACCATATACATTGTGGATCGGGCCCATCATTCGCTGCACCCCTTCCCCCTGCAGGATCCCCACCTCACCCTCTTATTTTCAAATTGCTCAGTTTTCAGGATAAGCAACATATCCTGACCAAAGTGAGGGATATCCAAGAGCAGAAATGGGATGGCCACCACTTGACAATCACCCAGAACCTGCCGCATTCAGTGAAGATCCAGAGACAGGAACTGCACCCAATTGTGACAAGATTGATTATGGCAAGTATTCCTTATTGGATGTGCTACCCCGCTATATTGCAGGTGAAACACACCGACCAATGAAAATCCTTTGAAACACCATCGCAAGTGACCTCGGAGCTCAAGAGCCTGTTTCCAGAACTTTTTACTTGAAAGTGTATAGTAAAGCTGACCATGGTGATTTTTGTAACCTGTGCTGTTTCAGTGTGAGTATTATTGGATTTACTGTATATTCAGGGCTACTGTTCTGACGCTCAAGATTTAGAGTTAGTGTTCTTGTTTAGATCTATCGACACTGTATGAAGGATTAGTTCGAATTAATCACCTCGGATTCCTGGACTGGCACTTCAGACTCAGGCTCAGTGTGTTATCCCCCATGATGCTCTGTTACTACCCCATAGTAGCAGAGTGTTAACCCCAAGATTTGTTTTCTCGCACCGCTAACCAAATGGTTTTACTTCCAGGTTTGCTATTCTTGGATTGCCCTCTAGACTACTGTTATAGTCATTGGCTTATACTTAGATTCAGTTTTGGTTAGCTTGTTGTTTATAATGTTTATCATTGCTGAGGGGTTGCGGGAAGGGGGAGGGTATTGGATATGCTTACATGTGGGTGGCTGGAGGAAGTATTCACTTGACAAAGTATACTGGCAGTGTGGTTAATAGAACAGGGGGTAAGATTTGTCTTATTTGTTATTGGGTCTTGGGACATGGGGGGTTATTTATGCTTTACAGAATGTTATCCGCTTATGGAGTTTACAGGTTGGGGGGGTTCTCTTATGGGTGAAATTTCAGGTGGGTTTCTTTTGCATTTTTGATCTGTTGTATTCCTGGGAGGGGGCTGCTTGTGGAGGGGAGGGTAATCTCTGCACACTGGGGACACTTTTGTTTAGCCTGGTTGACAGACGAGGTGATGTATGGACTCCAAGATTTACACCTAAATAGATGGGGGGGGCATACATATTTGTCACCTGGAATATCAAGGGGGCCCCAAGACAAGAAGAAATGTTTAATGATCTTGAGTCACCTTCAGTATCTCCAGGCTAGCATAGTATGTCTACAGGAAACTTATTTAAAGAGGGAAGAAGTCCCCTTGTTCGACGCCTTTGGGTGGGGCAGGTTTTTGGGTCTGGTATCTCATCTCAAAGAGGGGGCACAGTTATTTTATTCGCTAGGTCTGTCCCATTTGTATTGACTCATGAATGGTGTGACCCACCAAGTGGTTTATCGTTCTGCAGGGTACCCTGTAATCACTGCCGATTATTGTGGGTTCAGTGTATGGGCCAAATGTGGACTCGCCCAACTTTTTCACCCATCTGCTCTCACTTTTGGCCTCTGACCAACCAATCCTAACAATTCTTGGGGGTATTGGAACCTCATCCCTAGAACGGAGGTGGACCGGTCAGATAACAGGTGGGTAGGTCTCTATCCGGCCCAAAGGGCGTTAAGTGACCTCATGTCAGGTTTAGGGGTGGTAGATGTTTGGCATATTCTTTATCCCACTGAATGTCAATGTACCTATTTTTCCCCACCACACAGTACTTTATCCTACATTGATTACTTTCTGGTTAGCTCCTCTGCTCTCCCTGACATCCTTGATGCCACTATTCATTCCAGAATACTGTCTGACCACTCACCGGTGAGTCTTACTTGCCTGCCACATCCGGGAACTTGTAAGGATTTCCTTTGGCACCTTAACACCCAACTCCTCCGTATCTCTGCCACTTTAGCTCCTATCCAAGAGTTTATCTCTGACTTTCTCCAGAATAATAGAGGTTCAGTGGACAGGATTGATGCGATGTGGGCTACGCTCAAATGTGCACTTAGGGGTGAATTTATTCGCCTCGCTACTAGTAAATCCCAAAAGAGTAAGGCATCTCTGAAAGCTCTTTTAAATGATATTCACCAGTTAGAACACTCCATAAGCCGCACCTCCCCAGATTCCAACTGGGCACACCTACACTGATTACAGGCTCAGTATGTGGCTATGATGACTCAAAGGGCAGAGTTTGCTCTCCTTCGCACTAAGCTTACTTATTTAGAGTCAGGAGAGAAAGCAGACAAACTTTTAGACCTCCACTTAAGGCAAACAGAAAACTTGACGATAATTCCTAGGCTGTTACCGTCTCCCGAAGAGGATGCAGTCTCTGAACCCAGAGGCATTGTCTCAAAATTCAAAGATTTCTATCAAAGGCTCTACTTTTTCACAGATATTCATCCCCCTATGCCACAGGAAATAACAGCCTACTTGACCTCTGTTGGCTCTTCTTACCCTTCCTGCTGCCTCCGTTGAGCATCTAGGGATGCCTATTACTTCCTGGGACGTGGAGCAGGTTATAAAGTATATCGCTCTGGATAAGGATCCCATCCTGGATGGTGTTCCGAGCAACTTTTATAAGGCTTGCCTTACCCAGCTGGCACCTCTTTTGGCAGAGGTCTTTAACTTCTGGTTCAAGGAGGGAATTAAAGAGCCCACCTTTCTGGAGGCCCTAATCACACTAAGGGCAGAGACCCTTTATCCCCAGACAACTACCGTCCGATCTTCTTAAATACTGATATTAAGGTGCTAGTTAAAATCCTTGCTAATCGTCTGATGGGGGTGATGCAAGGGGTCATAGGACATGAACAGGTGGACTTCATGGTGGGCTGCCATTGGAGTGTCCACACAAGGAAACTTCTCCATTTGATTTCGGCATCTAGGTTCTCCGAGACACCAGCGTTCCTGGTCTCCCTAGATGCCGAAAAATCTTTTGACCAAGTCTTTTGGCATTTTCTTTTTGCTTTCCTTAAACATTTTGGTCTCCCGAGGATTTTATTAAATGAGTTAAGCTCCTATATGGTTCTCCCTCAGCCCAAATGGCTGTCTCTTGCAGTCCTTCCCTCCCCAGAGAGGTACACACCAAGGTTACTCAATCTCTCCCCTTCTTTTTAATTTTTATTTAGAGTCCCTCATACAGAGAATCCTGAGCTCACCCTTTATCATTGGTATTCAAATGGCAAGGAGGAGATACACCATATCAGTGTATGCGGATGATCTCCTGTTACATATTGAGGACCCTGTAACCTCCATCCTCAGTCTGTTGACAGAGTGCTTGTGTACCTTCTAGAACAGTAAAGAACAGAGTGCTGCCATGTGTTTTCATCTGTGATAATGGACAGAAAAGCACTGAAGTGAGTATATTAGTCTTTGCATTAAAGTGTGCTTACAGAACTTTTAAACAGCAATTTTCAAATGCCAAAAGTAGTGTGGACTTTAAGAAACAGACTTAGATATGTGCCCTGAAAAGTTTCATGTACTTTGTGTGCAAATTGGAGGAGTCACTAGAGAAATTGTCCAGAAATTGTGGTAAAAATGGTCAACTCAGCACTCCCATTGCTGAAATTGCAGCCAAACAAAAAAAGTGGCATTTTGCAGTTTAAATTTGCTCCTGCTCAATGATCGCCATGAAGGAAGAGCAAGCAAGGAGAGAGAAAGAGGCTAATTTGTATGGCATTGCGTGATTGGTGTGACTGCATCCAGTCCCACCCCCGGCCAGTTTTTGTGCACTGCGGAATGTTTGAGGAGCAGAGAGAAAGTGACGTGCGAGTTGGTCAGACCAGGATCAACCATCGAGGGGCTTGTGAGCATTCTAAACTGTAATAAACAGATTAGTACTGTGTAATTTTGGGCTCACAGAGAGTGACTGAAGCATTTGTGGCTAAGATCGGTGGGAGCACCAGCCCATTTCACACCAGAGGCCTTCCCAGGATTGGCTCCAGGCCAAAAATTTCCATTGCAGGGAACCAGCTATCGAATTCAGTGAGTAAACCAAGTAAACTGTACCAACAAATTGTGTGATTACCAAGCCAGCTGAGTCTGTGTGCAAGCAGTGTTATTTTTTTGCAAAGGACTGTGCGTTGTTAGAGCAAGTGCAACAAACAGAAATTCTGAGCATAGACTGTGAGCAGTGATAATGGTTTCAGCAACAGTAAATTTTTCTAAGCAAGAAGGTACTGTGAGTTGTATAGTGAGAATGCAGCAAACAGGCAATCCTGTGCAAAGAAAAAATGTGGGGCTCACAAGTGACTTTGAGCATGTGTGAATAGTTTTCCTAAATTGATGCTGATTGCAAAGTCAAGTTTAAAAATGTATGAATGTGCTGAAATGTACTAGCAGAGCAATTGATTGCCGTTTTAAGTAAATTCAGTAGCCAGAAAAGGTCGAAAACACAGTTTTGAGCAAGTGGACAGAGTTTGATGGATGAGAAAAGTTACTGACACCATTACAGGGCGGGGTCAGCAAGTAAACAGAGCAGCAGGGAGCCATTTTGTGAGACAGTATGTGACTAGTGAGCAATTCGGAAACAAGTTTGTGTGTTTTATTTCAGACATGGCTTCAAGAACTCCCGATATCCAGATCATACCCGAGCTATGATCACAGAGGAGGTGGCAGCACAAAGAGAAATAGAGAGAGCTTTCTGTGGTGAAAAGTTGCCTCCAGATGTAGCAATCCCTAGCTATCCAGTGAGGCTGTGCATAGTGTATCTAAAGGCTGGAAGGGATGTATTTCTGATAGCCCATTGCTCAGACTGCCTTTTGAAGTATGGAATGAGCAGGGGTGCAGCGCCAGAGAGGGCATCAAGAATTTGATTGGCTTCAATGTGGACCTGAATAGGGGACTCTGTCTGTAGCAGCATGCAGCACCAGGTTAAACCTGTTGGGGAAAATTCCACAGAGTGTGTTACAGAAGTAGAAAGTAAAACTGATGTTGATCTACTGAAAGGGCAGGAACAGAGAGTGCTTTCCATGCCTGTGTCCCAGATGGACAGTGCAACAGAAGGATCTATGGACCCATGGAAGCAGGACCTGAGTCCTAGCCTAGTGCAGGAGGACGAACTGCAAGAGACACTGAATTGGGAGTTGTCTACCTCCACACCCAGTGAGGAGTGGAATGTCTCAGGATTGAGGATGTTTATTTACTCCTGGGCTCAGATAATGAGTGAGGAAGAGTACAATGAAGAAATGTTATGTTGAGGGCTCCAGTGAGTCACCTCAAGCTCTTGCCTCCGAGGAACCAGAGACAGTAGGAAAAGGCTCTAGTAACCTGCCCACAGAGATGGTAGGGGACAAGTTCTTTCATTCTTTAAGTATGCAACACTGGCTCAACCAGGACTGGCCACCCCCAAGTCAGGCCATGGGCTGCAAACTAGTAAAGTGTAACAGAGAGGAGAGACTGACACATAGGAGGGCTGACCCCATCTATGGGAAGTTCATTCCTACCTTTTCTTGTGAGTCTGGGAGGAAATTGAACAGAACAGGCAATCCTAGTTGTTGGAAGAGGCAAGCAAGAATTTGTATTCTGGCACAGCAGACTGTGTAATGGACAGTCATAAGTGATTGTCTTAAATGCAGGAGAATGGGCAGGACTCTGTTTATGGACACTGTGCAAACAGTGGATGGGGCTGATAAGAGATTTCATAACATCAGCTTTGAATGCCCAGATGGGGTCATAGTCCTCACCCCACACCTGGGGTAGTACCCTTAATGGTGCCACTGCCTGTGAATATTCCCAGCATGCCTAAAGGAAACAAGCGGTGGCAGCAAAGTGTCTGTCATCTGAAGCAGCAGTATGCATGTAGGAAGATGCAGTTCTTCTGGTGTTCTTGGATTCTTCAGATGTATCCAGATTCATCATCCCAGTAGTTTTCCTGTTCCATCAACTGGTCTTCCAGAGGACATCAGTCCAGTGGTTTTCCTGTTACATGACCTGGCCTTCCAGATTACATTATCGCAGCTGTTTTCCTGTTTCATCATTTGGTTTCCGGATTACATTACCCCAGCAGTTTTCCTGTTTCATCATTTGTTTTCCAGAGGACATTAACCCAGCTATATCGGAAGATGCCATCTGGTCTGAAGGGAGAAGGTACTCGGCTCGTAGAAGTAAGTTGATCCTTTGTTTTTGTTCTTCAAGGAACCGGCCAGACCAAACTATTTATTTCAACTGACTTTGCACAACACATCCTACATTTGAAGACTGTCCAAGGAACTCTAATTTGTTTGTCATCAAAGACTCTCCCAATGGATTGCAGTGCTATACCGGCCCAGTCCTGTCCAAGAACTGTTCTTCAGCAGGCTTCGGCCTAGCAGAGACTCTAATAGACTATGCCTATGGGCAACAGTAATCTAGTCAGTAGTTTTTGAACTTTTTAGGGATTTCCATCCCTAGATGTATTGTATAAATGTTTATTTTTCATGTTTTGCTTTTGTCTTTTATAGAAAAAATATTTTTGAGGTGCTTTAGTGTTCAGGTGGAGATTTAGGCACTGTGTGGAATGCAGACTGTGTTTTCTGTTTTTCTTCTCTTGCAGGTGTTCCTGAGGAAGAAAAGAAGAGAAGAAGAGGGTGTTGGAGCTCATCCGAGTTCTTCTTTTCTTAGTGTTTTTAGAATTGTTTGTGGTTAACAGGGTGTTAACATGTTTTTCTTCAAAGGTGTGAGACTGTGGAGAATTTTGTGGAAATGTAATGCAATGTAATGTATGTTTCCTTTGTTGTTCATAGGTACCTTGGGAAGTTGGGTAGTAGGTTACACAGTAGGCATCTTAGTCAGATAGATTTTCCCTAGAGGGCTAGAGGGATAGACAGGTTGGTGGTTTTCATTCGCGATATTGGTCGTCAATGCTGTCTATTAGGGCATGCTTCAAGCAGTTTTCTTGGAGCCACTGAGTATCCATAGATAGATCATAAAATAGGAGCTGAAGTCTCATCAGCTGGACTATGTTCCTTTAGTGTTGCTTGCTGTGCCTGGCACATTGTAGGGAAGAAAGTAGTGCTACCTCCCCATAGGTAACACAGAGGGTAGGATGGCCTGGTGCTGGGTGGAGAAATGACTGTGGACAGTCATTTGCCTGGCTGGGGTGAGTGTAACCAACCAGTCCCCTGGGGTTACTAGAATCACATCTGTGTCAGTGCTAGGTAGGGAAAGGTAGCTGGTGAATAACTAGTTAAATGAGGTTTTCACCTACTCACTTACTTGTTTACTTGGTCTCAGCTGAGATGAGGTCATTTAGAACTCTTGCAGTAGCATACGCCACAACTGGCTGTGAGTGGGGAGTTTAAGAATCTTGAGTTAGTTATGTGTCAGCAGTTGAAGTGTGAGGAGTGAGGGCTGCAGTGTGGGCTCTGAGAGGAGAGCCTATTTTATCACCCTAGTCTTAGTAGTCTCCAGCCTGCCAAGAGAAGTGGTGGAAACCATTGTCTACAGCAGGATCTCCTGATTTTCATCCCTGGAGGGATGAAAAGGACTGCCAGAGAATGGATCCTAGGGGTAATCCCTTATTTCATACAAGACAATTTGAATGTGCCTGTACTGTTCTAACTGTGAGTAGATCTGAATTTGTGCTTCCTGAAGAAAGTACCTGTATTTTGATGTTTCTCTGGTTAAAAGGGAAAGGTACACCAGTTCTGTTCTGAAGTTTGTGACTTTTCAGAGTGTAAAATTGGATGACAATTGTGGGGTCCAGAGGCACACTGCTTCACATTGTTCAGAACTTTAATTTCTTACACCCTCAGAGTAGTATTTCTTAGATGTTGGATGCAAAAGTTCATTCAAAGATGTATTTACCTAACGGTATTCATGAAGTTTAAGGTGTGACTCTGAAAGAATGGCTGGGTATGAATTTGGAAGCAAAGGGTGGGCAGCCTCCTATCTGGAGTAACCAGTTCAACACTACAGGTTCCATAAGGGCACCTGGTTATTTTGGACATGGCAGCCAATGTCTGAAGAGAAGTTTACCCCCTGGAGTGTGCTGTGCTAATAAAGAGCTCCAGTGTGCTCAGTTGTTGCCAGTTGCCACTTGAAGTTTTAAAGTCCTCTGCCATATGGGAAATGTGTACTCAGTTGTGGCCAGTGCCACTAGAAGAAATGTTCAGTTGTGGTCAGTGCCACTGAAGAGTGTTCAATGTCCTATGAAAAATGGGAATACGTAGAGTTTCTGTCAGATAGTCATTTTGTTGTTCTGCCAATTCCTTGTGCCATGATGTATAAACCTTGGGGGTCCACCCTTGCTTTAGAGAACATCTTTTGAAATAAAGTCACACTCTAGAACCCAAACTCTGGTTTGGATATTCATGTTACTGCTTCCTGTGTGTAGTTACAGGGTACCCCTCCAGAAGTATAGGTCTAGCA
The DNA here is from genome assembly GCA_016271365.2 of Neoceratodus forsteri. Classification (NCBI taxonomy): domain Eukaryota; kingdom Metazoa; phylum Chordata; order Ceratodontiformes; family Ceratodontidae; genus Neoceratodus; species Neoceratodus forsteri. The sequence goes on from JADMNL010000022.1 coordinate 480,439,773, forward strand.
TAGCCCTAGCAAAAAGTTCTGTCCTCAGGACCTGGGTTATTGGTCATAAGGATTGCTTTTGTACACCTCCATCCCCTTTTGATCTCTAGAAGTAATAAGCCTGGTACACATTCCCAAAGCTAGGAATGATACCATTTCCGAAGTAGTATGTGCCCAGTCAAGGGTACAAGGGGTAGCCAACTATGTAAAGTAGCAGGGGAGGGGGGTTACATTACAATCCTTTTATGATTGCATAGGAGTAGTAGTATTAGGAACAGCAATGATGGAAACTCTAACAAATGTGAAAATAACTAAGCTGTCTCTTTGTACCTGTTAATGCCCGTGAATGGGTACTGGTTGGCAGATGAGCAATAATGTCCCCTTTCACTTGCAACAAGGATACCTAATTGAAAACACATGAGGATCTGTGCACATTCACAATCAGTTTTGACATGCAGTCATACAGTTTATGACTGTTCTGCCTTTCTCTGTCTCTTGTTCTCCTGCTCCTCAGTGTCTCAAAAAACAATATTATTATTTAACTAAGTGTGTGAGCCTTCAGTCTTCACATACAAGACAGTAACCTGTAGTAGTGAAACACTTCCTTCAATTGTAGCAGTGTAAGGACTGTCCTAAAGCAGAATTAGTTTAGTGTGCACCCTGTACCCACTGTCTTAAGTAATTGCTCTGAAGATGGAGTTGGTTTGAACTATGAAATATCAGCACTCCTTGTGACACTCCACACCTGAGGGGAAGGTGTAGTCAGGAAGGCAGCAGCAGCGCTGAAAGAAAGAAGCTAATAAGTGCATGGCAATGGCCACCTGAGCAGTATTTTCATCACAAATAACTTCTAAACCTGCAGAGTCCACTCAAGTATAGTACCAGAAGGTCAATAATTCTTTATAGAGATGGATTTAGGCAATTGAGCCATGAAAAAATTGTAGAGAAAAACGCAGGACTTGAGACTGAATTTACCACTAAAGGCTATCAGTAGCCAGATAAGTACTTTGTTCGTTTTTTCAGGCATATGTTAGAAATGCACTATTTTGTTCCTTGCAGATGCAAGTGAACTCCCATCATGAAAATAAATATATTTTGATGCAGTTTTACAATTTGGAATTCCATTTTTTGCAAAGGCCTTATAAAAACACTGGTTTAAACATATACCAAAGCGTTTGGTGGATCAACTTTTGACCAACAATTTAAAGACAGGGTGCACACTAAACTAGTACTGCTTTAGGGCAGTCCTTATACTGCTGTAATTACCCCGTAGTGTAGCACTTGACCCTATAGCTTCTTATATAGGAATGTATGAGCACTATCAATATTTTTTTTTTGTAATCTTTATTTATCAACAAGGACATACACATTAGGCTCAGACATCTTATTTTCTCATACAATATCATTCTCCTTCCCCTTCCATGGGAGAAGTTATACAAAAATAAATGGTGAGACATAACTTATACAAGCACATATGAATTAATGCTACTGGAATGCACATGTTCTAAATCTGGTCAAACCACAATTATCATTTTCCCAGGGAGAGTGAGAGTGCTTTAGGGAGTATGTGTCAGTCACTTCTGGCAGGTCCTGTGCAGAACATGGGGGCTTAAGATGTCCTCACAAGTTTGTGATTTTTTTTTATAGCCCATTTAAACCGGTCTGATTCAATTTCTTAAAAAAGATGGAAATCAGGCTTCCATTAAGGCCTTTTCCAGAGGGAGCCATATCTCTTCATATTTATGTATTTGGTTTTGTACCAAGTATTGAGTTCGCTCCAATTTCATGATATTAAACATTTCATATAACCATGAGGCAACTGTTGGGGGATGCAGATGGTTCCAGTGTGTTGTTATCTCTCGCAAGCCCACCACAAACCCCAGTCTCCTGAGTTTGTGTCCATCTCCCCTTACCCTACCTCTTGAACCTCTGCCATAGAAGTTGAGTACTAGCCCTCTCTATAGATTTAATATATTCTCTTGGCAGAGAAATAGAGATTGATTGAAATGGATAAAGGACCTGAAGGAGAACCAACATTTTAACAAGATTCACCCACCTGATCAGAGATAGAGGAAGGGCTCTCCATCGAATGCAGTCTTGCTTTATCTTTCGCACCAGAGGGTCATAATTAATTTTAATAATGTTTGGTAGTTTATTAAGAAGATATACTCCCAAATATTTGATATGGGCAGCTGCATCATCTCCACCAACAGGTCACCCAGTGAGTCCCAAGTAGCTCTATAAAAGTCTACTGGGATGCCGTCTGGGCCCAGAGCTTTCCCTCATTTCATGTGTTGGATGGTCTGCCACACTTCCTCTTTTAACAGAGGGGAGCTCAGCTCCAGACTTTGGGAATCATTCAATTTAGGAAGTTTCAGACCTTTCCCTAAAAAAGATGACGGGACTGAACCTGCCAGGACCTGTGAGGTGTATAGGGTGGAGTAAAACTCCCTGAACACCATATTGATCTCCCTCTGATCATATGTGAGCTTCCCCCCAGCTGTTTCCATTTTAAGAATGGTGCATGCCACCCTTTTTTTCTTTACTATGCTTGCTAGTCATTTACCGGCAGAGTCCCCTTTGAAATGTGTATAGGACTTTGAGAGCAGCAGATCCCGCTCAGTCCACCTTGTATCTTTTTGACTAAGGTTCCCCTTTAAGATTTTCAGTTCCTTAGTCTTTTCTGGGGTAACTGCTGCCATATTGGATCTTTCTAATTTAAGAATATTTGTTTGTAGGTCTTTTTCCTCCTTATCTTTACCTTTTTTCTGGGAGGCGGAATATGAGATGATTTCACCTCTAACATAATCTCTAAGTGCATCCCATACAGAGTTTATATGAGTACCTGTGTTGTGATTATAAAGGATGAATTCTTGGACCTTCTGGTTGATGAAATGAACATAACCTGGGTCTAACAAAAGGATCAGGTCTAAGCGCCACTGAGTGCAGCCTCACTCCGGGGTTCCCAGTGTTAACTCCACCTTCAGGTGGGCATGGTCAGATATAAGTATTGGGCCATATGTGGCCAACATGTCTGGGCCCACCAGAGAGGGGGAAAGAAAGATGTAATCCAGTCTAGAGTATATTTGATGGGGTGGGAAAAAAAGGAATATTCTCTCTCCCCTGGGTGGCTATGATGGCAGGCCTCCACCAGGTCCCTTTCCTCAACCAAACTTCGAAGGACCATCACTCCCCTGGGAACCGGCCCCATCTTCCACCCTGAATAGTCCAGTTTTGGATCAAGGTATGTATTGAAGTCTCCTCCAATTAATAAATTATCTCTATATGGAGCCAGAGCAATCTTCAAATGAGTAAAGAAAATCCAGGGAGTCGTAGTTTGGGCCATAAATAGAAACCAAAGTTAAATTTCTGCCTCCCACCTCCACCTCCACAATCAGATACCTACCCTGAGGATCAAACTGGGTGGAAATTATTCTATGGGGCACTCCTGGCCTGATCCAAATGGCCACCCCCCGTGGCCTTAGAAGTGAAGAGGGATGATAGGAACATTCCACCCCATGACTGTGCAATAGCCTGAGCTTCTTCACCCATACAATGTATTTCTTGTAAAAAGATCAGATCAGAGCCCAGTTTTCTTCACTGGGTTCATACACGCTTCCTTTTAACCTCAGTACACGACCCATGTACATTCCACGAAACACAAAGGTTAGCCATAGTACCAGTAAAAAAACATTAAAACAAAAAGCCTCAATGTGAGGCAAATCAATATAGAATCCCATGCCGGGATACCAATGTGATGTCCAAACCTTCTTAACCTTTTTACTCAAAATCTTCTTCCCCACAACAGAGCCCCCCACCTTACAATTAAGGTCTCCCTACCCCCTGTAATGTCTCTCCATTCACCCAAACCCCTAACCAAACATGGAAGGAAGACTGAGAAAAACAAACCCCACCTCCCTCCAGAAAAAAAACATCAGTTTGAACATCCTTCTAATCTTGTGGCTGTGGCTGGGTATCCACTGCATTACTTTTATAAATTGGTTACAGTGAAGTCCCTCCTGCTACCTAGTCAGAGGTGGGAGCACAGAGGTCCCTAAGGGCCTCCCTCCCAACAATATACAGAGGGTGTCCCCCCCAGAGTGTCTCCACAATTCCCCACTGACCACCTGACAGCAACAGCTGCATAGTAGGACCCCTCAAGAAGGAAATCTGGCACCAGCCAACCGGGAATGGTGGTATTGCCTGGCTCCTTCTCCACATGCATTTACAGAATTGCCCCAATTGTTCTTACCTATACAACAATATTGGGGTCTCCCTAAATGAGTGGTCAGAGAGGAGATGCAAACCCCACCACTCTCCCCCCACCAAAATACACCAACTATTTTCACAAGAGCATGGATAAATCAGGATAATATCCTGAAAGAAAACAAAGGGTTAATTAGGTCCGAATATTAGACCTTTTAACACAATGCAGTTATGTAACTGGTTATCTCTACTTTTGTCCGTTATGGAAAACCTGTGGAAAAAAAAGGGTCATCAACAGGCACCATCACTTCGCTGGGCAATAGACAGTCTAAAATCTCGAGCAAATTCAGTCCTCACAAACTAACTGAGCATTAAGTGGTGTTGTGTCACATTGTCTTACTTTAAGATTGCGTGATTTGGGGCTTCATTGAGCTAGATCTGCTTCGCAAAGCAAATGTTAGTAATTTTGTACTGGGTCAAAGCAGTCAGTCACATAGTTATGGTTACAACAGAATGTAAATATCTGCACAACAGGGAAAAAGGGACTTTGAGAATGTTCAAAATAAAGTCAGTTGCTTCCTGTGCGAAAATGTTTATATAACAACTCTTATGTCCCAAAGAACTAAAACTCAGCATCTGAGTGTAACTGAGATGGTGAAATTCATGTGCTGCTTAGAGTCGAGGAGCAAGGGGAAGCCGCTGGAACATCTAGTCTGCCCTTATAGGCCACCACCCGGTGTTGTGGGCCATGAGGCCTCCATCCCCCAAATTGCTTCCCCCTCCCACGACATCCTCAACAAGACCAGCAATTAACTGGAAGTAGACTGCAGGGTATTTCAATGGTCCTCCAGAAGCTGTTCTCAAGCTGGACTTTTGTGACCTTCCCACTCTTGGAGGAATTGAGCTGCTGCTGCCGGGTCTGTAAATGCCCTTTGTTTCTTCCCTGGTGGTCACACCATGAGATGGGCAGGGTATACCAAAGAGAATGGGCAATTAAGTTGATGTAGCGTTTTCTTGACCTCAAGTAAAAGCTTGTCTTCGAATCTGGAGTGCCCTAGAGTAGTCTGGGAAGATGCTAATATGGGCATTATGGTGTAGAATTGGCCTTGTTCTTCTAGCTGCTTCCAGAATTCGCTGGCGATACTGGTACTGCAAGAATTTCACCATAATGTTTCAGGGTCTCTGGTCTGGTTGAGGTTTCTGCCCCAGGGAATGGTGGACCCTCTGAATTTCTAGGCTGCAGTCCGGTGGAAGAGAAAGGGTTTGCTTGAGTCACACTTCGAGGAAAGCAGTGCAGTCTGTCCCCTCCTGTCCCTCTGGAAGCCCCACAATACAGATATTGTTGCACCGTTCTTGGTTTTAGTGGTCATCAATTAAATCTTTTAGTTGTTCTATCTCCCAGAGTGCTGATCTTAGATGCAAGGCTGTAAAGTTCGATTGACCTTCCTGGGCACTTACTCGGGCTTCCACCTCTGTGAGACGTTCCTCATGCATATCAACAGTCTCCGTAAGTGAACTGACCGTTTGCTGCATATGCTGCAGTTGTGCGGTCAGGTTGTCAAAGCCAGCCTGCATTTTAGTGTCCAGTTCATACTTTAGGTCCTTAATTAGGCATTCTAGTGTTAAAAATTCAGTTCCGGTATTAGCCATCTCCTGAGAATTCTGCTTCTGCAGCCTGTTCCACCGGGAACACTTTTGCAGCCGGTGATGGCGGCCCTCTCGGGCTCGATTTTTCCTTCTGGAGCTGCACGGTGGAAAATCAAATTTTTTACTGTTTTTTGCCAGATTTCAGGTTAGTAGACATTAGTAAGCAGTATGTGGTCCAAATAAATGATGCTGGTAACAATATTTAGTAGGATGGATTCAATTAGCAGTGACTCCTCACGTAGCTCCCCAATTAGATCTCCTCCATGTTGCCAGCCAGGCCACGCCTCCTGCCATATTTTGTATTTTTTATTCCTTCCTTTGATTGTATCACAGATGGGACAGATTTCTGCAGTGATGTAGAGACTCCTGCAGAATTGGTGTTAAACGGTATCAGGTAGCCAGATGAGGAGCAGCCTAAGCTGCAATCAAACAGGAAAAAGTAAGTGATTTTATAGTATCAGTGGGGTTCAGATTATTAGAACTGGTGCTTTGGAATAAGTGTCAGAGGTCTATATTATTGAGAGCTACTTTGTAGCAGGCAAAATCAAATCAAGAGGTTGCTTTGGATGAGCAGTGGAAAGTACAAGCAGAGAGCAGCTTGAACTGCAAAGTCTTAATATAAACAAATTATGCCATTAAGTTGAAAACACCATTGAAATTCATTGAAGCACGTACCTGGTTCTTCAGTTCACAGTCCAGCTTTGAAGAGTGAAGACGTGTCTGCAGCCCAGAGAGGATTCAGGCGTTTTACCCCCAATGGGTAAGTAAGGGCTTGGGGGGGTGCAGGGTGGTAGATGTTCTGTGGGAGGGTTGAATGGAGGGTAAGGAACGTCCGCATAAGATTTCGATGGACCCTTTTTTTTTTTAACTGAAAAAAAAAAAAAAAAAAAAAGAGAGAGAGACCAATGATCCCCGATTGTGACCCTGGGGGATTGGCATCCCCAGTGTCACTGTTATGTGGGGGATGACATTGATGGACTGTTTTTTAACAGGTGAAAAAAAAAGTCTGACGATCTCCAATCATGATACTGGGGGACTGGGCACCCCAGTGTCACATACAAGACTAATGATCCCCGATTGTGATACGGAGGGACTGAGCACCCCCAGTGTCACATGTTTGTGGGGGAGCATGCTGAGAGAGAGAGAGAGAGAGGGTGGGGAGGGTGGGGGGAATTGTTATAATATTAAAAAATAAGAAATGCAGTGCCAGCGGTCATGGCAAAACACAGCCCACTCCATCATGACCAAGATGACTGCCAATTGCTACTGCATATGCACAACTTCTAGCACATGTGCAGTAGCGTGTGCATGGCCATCTTGGACATAACAGTGGGTCATTTTCCACCATGACCACCGGCACTGTGAAATACTGCAGTGCTGCGGTGAGTAGGGACAACATGGAGGACTGCTTCAGGGACACGAAGGTGACTGACACAATCCAACATGTTTGTTCTGGAAGAATGTTGAGTCATTTTCTCAGTGATCATAAAAAGACAGCAGGGCTCTTCCCAACTTAGCCCTAAAAAGTCAAGTCAAGTGAAAGGTCCAAAGTGATAACCAGTTACTTCAAAAGTTTGACAGTTTCAGGTACTGATCCATCAGTGTAACAGACTAACACCTTGGAGCATGTGTAAAATTTCTTACTAGAACCAACCAGAATGGATCTGGTTTCATTGCAACTGAAGAACCAGTATATTTCAGGCAAGTAACACCTGGACATTAACAAAATAACAGATTAGCTGGCAGTTTGGATAAGAGATGCTATTTGAGCTATAATATAGTACCAAGCAATAGCCCAGATATGTATGAAGCCTACACGCTACATGTGCATGGCACATAGGCTTCACTACAACCTGCCGCTGAGCATTTGAGGCACTGCAGACCCCAGCAGCACCACTAAAGAGGTGCACACCCCTTGCACACCTAAACCCCAGTCTGTCCATGCATCTGTGTTTGTGGACAGACCATGGAGCAGACAGGAGTCTGTGATACACTTTGTGCCTTGCACCGAGGTATGGAGTGCCTGAGGAAGGAGCATAGGCTATGGTGACAGGGACCCTGCCATAGCTACTATGTGCTCCTTCTATCCCACCACGGTGGGGTGAGTGACCCCCTGCCAAGCCACCTCAGAGGACCAGCAGTGAGGGGTGGGTTGACTTAGGGCAGCTGCCCAGAACTGTGTCCCTTTAAGGGACAACGACATCCACTGTACCCCACAATCCTCTGCGCCACACAGAGTAAGGGATCCACTCTGGTAACAGAGCAGGCATCCTATTGGATGCCAGCCAGTGTCCACCACCCTACTTATGCCCCACCCCCTGTTTCCGCTGCACTGTTATGTGCTGGCGTGCTGGCAAGACAGGACCATGGACCGGCAGCTGGCAATTGTGAATGGCAAGCTGTGCATGCCTGTCTGGATGTGCAGGTGTATGCCTGTTGTGTATGTGCCTATCATACATGCACAACCTCCTATAGTGCATAGGGCCTGGGCCCCAGTATCCACACAAAAAAAGAGGAACAAGACTTAATAAAAAGAGAGAGAGAGAGAGAGAGAGAGAAAAGAGCAGCAGGCAAAGAACTGAGTCTTGCAAGACAGCAGTTTCGATAGCAACCAAATTAAACTAGGAGTTGTCAATTTCCACATGCTGGGCTCTATTTGTTAAGTAAGTTTTGAACCAGGATAAAACTAAGAGATAACCTAATGGTTATGAGCATGGAAAAGAGCAAAGTATGATCAACTAAGTCAAGCATCTTAGGTCTAAAAAATACCACTTTGAAAAACATGTTTATGTCCAGGTTGACCAATATCATTAGTTTTAACAAAGTAGCATCAGCACCATGCTTCTTTCTAGGCAGTATAGTGCAGTGGTCTAAGGCTCTGAGTTGCAAATCTGGTGATATCCAGCAGACCAGACCTGGGTTTGAATGCCACAGCTTCCACTTGCATACTGTGTGATCCTGAGCAAGTCACTTAACCTCCTTGTGCTCCCAGATCTCTCCTGTAAAAAAGCTTTCAGCTTAGTGTGCTATACCTGGTTAAACAACTAAATAAAAAAAAAAATAATAATACCATGTTGAGCCTCGGACAGAACGTTGTGCAAATGAGAATGGTCAGTGAGTTGGCTAGAGACCAGCTTTTCATGAAGTTTACTAAAGATAGATAAATTAGCAATAGTACAATAGTTATCCACAGACTTAGGATAAAACTTTTCAAACACAGGGACCACTTGGCAACTTTCTGATGTGAGGGACAGAGCACATGGTATAGGACAAGTTGCAAATGCTAACAATGGACAGGGCCTGAGCAGGGGCAGATCACTTAAGGAACCTAGCTGTAGGAGTGTTGGCTTTGATGAACTATTAAAGCCAGCACTACTACATGAGGAGACAGTGTATAAGATCTTATGGAGAGCTGAAAGGGGTGCAGTTTTAGGCTAAGTAGTAGCAGTAGGAGGTGAAGACTGACCAGATTGGACCATAGCCATGAATAAAAGACTCAAAGGGCTCTGGTCCAGGCTGACAATTCACAAGGTTGAGTCCCTTAATCACTCGTAAGTTATAACCAAACCTACTTGGCTCAAGTACCACTCCCACAGCCATTCTTTCTTGGACTGGGTACTCTCCTCCCACCCCCACCACATTGTTGCAGCAGGTATTTTGCCAGATGCTTTCAGTGACCACTGCATGTCATTCCACATCAGGAAAATCTGGCAACCACCCTCCACCCCTAAATACATCTGAACCAAGTCCCTCTGGTCACTGAACACCAATGCTCTCTTGAGCAACCTTGCTGCAACAGATTGGACAGCCATCCCCTCTGCCACCGATATTGGCATTGCCCTCTCTCTGTTCCACTCTAAATTCTCCTCATTTTGGGACAAGCATGCCCCCAGGATCACAACTCACCACCACCCTTGATCCCCCCTCCCCCAAATCATTGTCCATTGCAAGTCTTATTACCTCACCTGGGCATGGTACAAATTATCATACTCCTTCCTGGCCTTCTATATAGGACTAGTAGAAACTCCCACACAAAGGCTGTCTGGGCTGTGATGTAATACATAGCTCTCCACCTCCGACCATGAACAGAGAAAACCCTGCATCAGCTCACAGACAATATTGGAATCTGGTGCCATTGTCAGAGACCAAAGTGAGCATTCCTGACTCAGCACAGGGTTTGAAAAAAAAAAAAGCAGATGGCCAATGGCTAAGGAGGAGGAAGAAGGAAGCAGGGAGTGACGAAGGACAAGAAAAGTAAAATTACCATTCCATGAAGTCCACATCAGTTCCAGCTGCAATTCCAGCTACTTAGTTCTGGTCAGCATGGCTCCTAATTAGGAGGATCAGTTTGGTGGTGGGATCCCTTCCTCCCTCTCCCTCACATTCAGCAGCAGCACTGAGGAGTGGCATCTCCTCCGCCACTTGGCTATCTGGAATCAGCAAAGTGACAGTGGATCCAGGGCCATGGTGATGAGTGGTCTAAATGTCCCAAATAAAAAGTTTTATTCCTTTTCATTTATAAATTGCTCCAGGCAGTGCATGAGGGAAATGACCATTGCCGCAACAGTGAGAGACAAGCTAAGCCTCTCAAAAGAATCGCCCGTGAGAGGCAGGATTGGGCAGAAAGACCTGCATTTCCCTAGCGGCTGATTAAAACAATTGACTGCCCTAAGAGGCAGAATGAAGGCTCAAACACTCATTTTCATTTAAAACTGCCCTCAGCTCAAAGAAAGGAGGGGCGGGGTCCAAGTGACAACATACTGCCTAGGGTTTGAACTGAGGATCCCTCATAAATATTAAAATACTCAATCTCCTGGGCTTTCAGTGATATCACGGACCAGTTAAGAAGCTAAAGCCTTGAGCTCCTCACTCATCCTATCAAAAAACCTTCCATTCTACTGTATTTTTTTTTCAAATCAAAATCATCATTATGGTAGGGGAGTGTAATTTAAATGATCGGACTACCAGATACAAGGTCAAAAATCAGTGTATGCAGAAGGATGACTCTGGATTCCAAAATAAAGCTCTGGAGCACAGCTCCAGCCCTTCACTGGCAAGCACGGTAGGGCCCAGTTATGATACAGATGAAGTAGAGCATCTTTCTAGAAACAGATTCAGACTTCTACTGAAAGAGATAAGAGAAATGTGAACTGAGTCAAAGGCTGAATTTAAACAACTCAGTAAAAAACTGACACAAGTGAAATGGTGTGTGCAAGACGTCGAAGACCACATCATGGTGATGGAAACTGGTACCTTACAACTTTGCTTATCAGTTCAACTTCTACTACATCAGACCTCCACTTTACAGGAAAAATGTCTGGACCTTGAAAGTCGATCTCGATGAGATAATTTATGGATTTCTTATGGTCTGGCTGAGGGCTTAGAGACCAGCAGAATGGTGGACTTCATGCAAGACCTTCTTAAAGATTTTCTTGAACTCCTGGCTCATTACCAATTAAACACTGAGCACGCACATCGGGTTCTACTACCCAGGCTATCAGATCCCAATGCCAGGCCATACTCAATAATAATTAAATTTAATAGTTACCGCACCATGGAATATATCCTTTGACTAGCATGGCAGAGAAAAGTAGTGACATACCTGAATTTGTACCTCTTTTTTGAAAATGATTACCTGCTGGACATCCAACGCCAGCACTTGGCTTACTGTCCCATTATAAACGTTTTAAGAGCCAAACCAATTCACTTTCAGATGCCCTTCCCAGTGAAACTAAAGGTTTTTTGTAGTGAAGGCACTGCTATATATGACTCCCCAGAAGCAGCCTAAATGGCTTTAAATGAAAGGGACTTGCTATTCAGGAGACTGACATCAGATCTCTCTCCAACTGGCAGTCTTCGGTCCTCGATTGTTGACTTGTGGGTCTACAGAGAGCAAGAACATCAAACAGACCCACAGCACAGATGTTGATTCAGCAACTCCAAGACCTTTTAGCAAAACTCGCATGTATAGGTGATGAGGGGTCCTTAACATGAATCGGATGCTTATTTTACTTGGAGCATTGGCAACTCCTTGCTTAAATTGTGATGGAGTGAGTATCAACCAACTGGACCATTCGGCCCTATTCTTCCATTGTTTCTCATTCACCTTAATTATTGGGGTTTAAATTAGTTTACACTGGAATGTTTAACACTAACAATTGGTATTCTGTAAGATCTCTCTGGTGCATTATTAAACACAGATAACTACCAAGGACTTTGTTTTTAGTGAATTTTCTTTCCAAATATGGTCCTTGAAACACTAACAGCCATTTGTTTCCCCCCCTTCAGTCCCCAACTGAGTACACTTGCAGCTGGCAGAGACCCAATTTGGAGGTGATCTCCATTAAGTGGCACTACTGCTATATTGACTGTGCCATCCCCCAAATTATATGGAACCTGCTGATTGAATGATTAAGTATTGCTCTAATTGATTTAATATTGCTCATTACATCTTCTGAGTCTTCCAGCTAGCGCTCCACATACAGTATTTTAATAAAAACTTTATAATACAGAAGTGTCTCTGCTTTACTGAATGGCTTACACTTGAATCCCTGTGTTCCTGTTAATTTTGGATAGGACCACGCAGTAGCAGCAGCACAAAGTTCTCTACCAGGGTGGGGGGGGGGTGAAGAAAATGAAATAATCAGAGAATGGCTGAAATACTTTCAGTTGTATCCTGCAAAACTCCCATGTATAGGTGATGAGGGCCTCTCAACATGAACAGGATGCTTATCGTGACTGGAGTATCGGTAATTTTCTGTTTAGTTTGTGATGGAGTGAGTACCAATTGACAGGACCATTCGACCCTTTTCTGCCACTGCTTTTTGTTCACTTTAGTTATTAGAGCTTAAATTGTTTTATGCTGGTATGACTGTCATGGGCCCCAACTACTGGAAATCTGTATCAACTCATTAGTGCTTTAGTAAACCCAAGTAACTGCTGAGAACTTTCTTGGTCTTATTGAAATTGCCTTTTCAAATAGGGTCTTGGAAATCCTAACAGCTGTTTCCCCCCTTCCATCCCCAACTGAGTACACTTAAAAATCGGCAGACCTAAATTGGAGGCAATCATTACTAAGTGCTATTACTACTTTATTAACTTTATCATTCCCTGATAGTATATGGAGCTTACAGACTGAATGACTAAATATTTCTCATAACATCTTTTGAGTTTTCCAGCTTTTGCCCTGCATACCTTTACAAGAACTTTTCAATATGAAAGTGTCTCTGCTGTACTGAATAGCTTGCACCTGAATTTTTGTGCTTTTTTGGCAAATCTGTATATGAGGGCCACACAGTGACAGCAGTACAGAGTCCTCCAAGGGTGGGTGCAAGGAATTTGATGCAATTCACTTATTACCTTACAGTTTATATTATGGACCTCATCACTATAATTTCAAGCAATGCAGTAACTTAAAAACTCTTAGTTAAGACTTTTTGACATAGTTCAGCACTATGTGAGCCACTAAATGAACATTTGTTTTTGGTAGTGTTTTTTCTCAAATGTTTTAATATGAATTTGGTGGTGAGAGATGTGGGGGGGGAGTTTAGCTTGCTACCTTTCTTACATGGAGTCCACTCTGAAGAAAGGGGGGTTACTAGTGGGGTACCGCAGGGTTCAGTATTAGGACCGGTCCTCTTCAATGTCTTTATCAGCGACATTGCAGAGGGACTGGAAGGAAAACTGTGCTTCTTTGCAGATGACACAAAGATCTGCAACAGAGTTGATGCACAAGGTGGGGTGGAAAGGATGAGAAGGGACTTGGCAAGGTTAGAGGAATGGTCAAATGTATGGCAGCTTAGATTCAACGCTAAGAAGTGCAAGGTAATGCACCTGGGAAACAAAAACCCAGGGGAAGAGTACACAATGGGGGGTGAGATACTAACAACAACAAAAATGGAAAGGGACCTGGGGCTAGTCATATCAGATGACCTAAAGGTGGGCAAGCAATATGAGAGGGCAGCAAGGAGAGCTGGGGGGATACTGGGATGCATAGGGAGAGGCATCACCAGTAGAAAACAGGAAGTTGTTATGCCTCTGTACAGACAGCTGGTGAGACCCCATCTGGAGTACTGCATGCAGTTCTGGAGACCCAATCTCCACAAAGACATAGACAGGATGGAAGCTGTCCAGAGGAGGGCAACTAAAATGGTGCAGGGTCTGCACTGGAAGACATATGAAGACAGACTTAAGGCGCTTAATATGTATAGCCTTGAGGAAAGGAGGGAGAGGGGGGACATGATAGAAACTTTCAAGTACCTCAAGGGAATCAACAAAGTCCAAGAGGGTAGCATCTTTCAAAAAAAGAGGTGTGCAAGAACAAGGGGGCACAATTTGAAGATAGAGGGGCAGCTCAGAGGTAATTTAAGGAAGTATTTTTTCACGGAGAGGGTTGTGGATGCGTGAATGGCCTTCCGAGGAGGTTGTGAGTCAAAAACAGTGGTGGAATTCAAGCATGCATGGGACAGTCATAAGGCAATTCCCGGGGGTGGGGGTAGGAAGAAGTAGGCTGCTGGTTAACTAGGATCTGCAGCTTATCCAGTAGGTAGGGAAATGGGCAGACTGGGTGGGCCAAGCGGTCCTTATCTGCCGTCAAATTCTATCTATATGGTACCTGTTAAAAATTGCTGGTCCACTGGGAAGTTTTCTTATACTATTGCGAGCCCAACTTTAAGTTGTTAGACTCTGAAAGAGGGCTTCCCTTTAGGTGGCACTGCCATCTCTTTCAACCCATCCCTGCAAATAACATCGCTTTTGGGTGAGGATGGGATTAGAGATAAAATACATCTGATCTACCTTGGAAGTTCATGTGTATTGAACTTCAGTTCAACCTTGTTGGCTGCATATATAATAGTTTCTTATTCACTATTAAACACTGCTGTCACCTTTTAAAAAATATTGCTCCTGCCTATGTCACTTTGTGACTGCCCTTACTATTTTTTGGAGGAGTCAGGGAATCATATACTAGTTTTTCACTACTTTTACCTATGGATCACTTAAATACTGCCTTTATTTCATATAATGTCCAAGGTCTTACTAATCCTGTCAAACAGAGAAAAGTTCTTTCATCTATAAGAAAGTTGGGGGCTGAATTTTTACTACCTCAAGAAACCCATTTATCTAAGCAGGAACATGAGAAGTTGTTTCAATTTGGTTATGGCATAGTAGTTACTTCCTCCTATAAGAAAGAGAGGTGCCTGGTTATGGCCCATTTAGTTCCAAAGAAAGTGCCCTTCAAAATTAAAGATACCCTTTTTGATACCGATGGATGTTATGCAGTGATAAAGAGATCTTATAATGGAAGCTTAATCACGGTAGCATCCATATGCGCTCTCCTGGTTGGGATTATACCTTTTTTTGTACTTTCAGAAAACTCACTGAATGGGCAGAGAGGATGCTTATCATTGGGGGGGACTTTCA
Source organism: Neoceratodus forsteri (assembly GCA_016271365.2). Taxonomy (NCBI): domain Eukaryota; kingdom Metazoa; phylum Chordata; order Ceratodontiformes; family Ceratodontidae; genus Neoceratodus; species Neoceratodus forsteri. The sequence goes on from JADMNL010000022.1 coordinate 480,455,025, forward strand.
TTTAGTATTTGATCACCATTTGGGCACCACTGCCTCCACCCCAAGGGCAGACCACAGAGTGGCATTGAAAGTTTCTAAACTTTTGGCAGAATTGGGCCACTAGACATGTGGCAACATTTGTAGGGGCGCAGCACACATTTTACTTTTATTCAATCCCCCACTGTACTCATTCCAGAATTGATCATTTCTTACTTCCAAAAGAAATGGGTAGCCATCTTTGAGCAGTGAGTATAGGTGATATAACTATATCAGACTATGCTCCAATTGTTCTTAAACTCCATCTAGGATAGCCAAAGAAAAATACTTTATGGAGGCCAAATCTTTATTATGAGAGAAAGAAATCCAATCCCAAATTAAAGATACCATAGCACAGGGTGTAGAAGAAAATGGTAAACCCGGACATAACCCCCACAACCCTATGGGATACCATTAAGGCCATTCATGGAGGAAAATTCAGAGAAATTTCAATAAAGAAAAAAAAGACAGTGAGAAGTCCAGAAAGCAGAACTACAGATCCAAATAGCAGAATTAAAAACTCTACAGAAGAACAAAATGGATTATAGTTGAGAAACTGAGCTGAACAAACTTAAAAAGGATCTCAACTCCATTTTAGACAATGAAGTGGAGCAGAAATTGCTTTTTTTTTTTATGACAGATATTACAAAGAGGGGCCCAGGACACTGACTGCTGGCAAATCGGCTGCGCCAATAAAAAACAAAAGCAACTATAACAAAAATAATAAACCCTCCAACCAAACAAACATCCTGCTCCACCATAGATGTAGCTAATACATTTAAAGAATTTTATACTGACCTTTATAAAGCTGACCCCTCACCCCCAACCAGGATGTTTTACCTCCCTTCTTAGTGCAGCTAAATGTCCCCAAGGTCACGGAGGATGATAATCTTTTATTAAGTGCACCCATCACCCAGTCTATAATTGTCTCTGAAATAAAGAGATTGAAAACAGACAAGTGCCCAGGGACAGATAGGCTACCCGAGGAGTTTTATAAATTCTTTCATGAGCTTTTTGTCCCTGTTCACTTTGAGCATAGCAGTTTGTCCTGCAGGAGGATGGAACCATAGCACCATCCTGGACTTGGGTGATCGTGTCTGTGCTTCTGAAGCTGGCCAAGGACCCCACCGCCTGTGCCTCTTACTGCCCTATCTCCATACTAAATATTGACTATAAAATATTAACTGGAATAATTACACATAGATTAGAACATATTATACCTAGACTTATGGATCTTGATCAAACTGGATTTATTCCAGGGCATCAGGTGCAGGATAATATTTGTAGGGCAGTACATATTATAGATCACTTGTACAGGACTAAACATCTGGCCTTGATAATGAGTTTAGAAGAGAGGTGCTGTGGAAGAATGTCCTTTTAGATGGTTATATTTTATTGCAAAGCACTGAGTGGAACCAGATGGTCAAGTTAGGGTCCCTTAGGAAAGATGCTATCCTTGCTTACAAATTGCTAACCAGTAAATGCATGGTCTTCTTGTTTAACAAACAAGGTCAAAGACTCCTGGGAGGAAGAACTGTCCCTTGAACTTACTCTGGCAGAATGGGAAGCTGCATGAAATATGACCAACCGAAGTTACAAGGAACGGCACCCAACTAAGGATCTAAGGTTCGAGCAGACTTGATAGACCGTAAGGCCTAATCTGCTGGCAAATAGTATGTTAGTATGTAATTACAAGGTAGACTAATCCAGTTAAATTTGTCATAGGTTCTACCTAAGCCCTAATAAACTCTATGCAATGGGGTATCTGAGTAACCCAAGTTGCTGGAAATGTAATAGTAGCAAAGCCGACCTTACTCACATGCTTTGGGAATGCCTTAAAGTCCACCTTTGGGATGCAGTATGTAAGTTATGCTCAAGGGTCACCAACACCCACATTCCCCACTCTCCATTAATATTTGTTCTAAGTATATTCCCTGATCATTTGGATCTGGATATATATTAAAAAGTCTGGATTTATCACTCCCCATTTGCCAAATGTCTCATTTTAAGGTATTGGAAAAACCCACTCACGTCCTCATTACATAAATGGTATGTCCAAATGGAGTTCATTTCCAGCAATGAAAGATTTTTTTTATTCACTGCATGATGGGTTGGACACTTTTTACAAGATATGGTCACCCTTCATTGAACTAAAATAAAGGAGAAAATGGTCTTTGAAGTTACTGAATACCAATATACTAATTGTATTGTCTATGTAAACACCCACAGTATGTATTGTCTTGTACTCTCCCGGATCGTGCCTGAAAATAATCACCAGCTGGCTAGTGCACTTACCCGGTTAACAAAAACTAACTAAATAAATAAATATAGCTACACAGAGTCTATATCTTCCAGTTTATTACTCCTATACCCTTTGAAAGCAAGAATAACCATTGTTTTTACATTGAGTAGTTAAAGCATATGTATTAAGAAACAGTGAAACCTGCTGCTTGTTGTTGTGAGCTGTATTTATTCACAATACTGTTTTTAACTGCATCAATAAGAAATTCATCTTTGTTATTCTGAAATAGCAATAAAAATTTATATGGAAAAAAAGATAGAGTTTGGACACAGAAAAGGCCTTTGATAAGGTCTTGTGGGCATATTTGTTGAGGATCCTGGCCAGCTTTTGATTTGTGAACACCTTTTTGCAACTTATAAATAAAATTTATTCAATAACCACAGGTTATGTCGGGGTAAATGGACACACTGCAGAATCCTTTCTAGTAGGAATGGGGACCCGTCAAGGTTGTCCCCTTTCCACCCCTTTGTTTGAGTTATATCTTGAACCATTCACTCAACGAATATCCCAGAGCCCTAACGTACAGGGGATTATGCTGGGTGGACAGAAGCATAAATTAGCCATGTATACAGATGATGTTCTGCTTTTCCTGGGGAGCCCAGACCAACCCATTCCAGAAATATTTAAAGAAATACAGGTATTAAAGCTTTCCAGCTATACCTTAAAGACTAGTAAAACTGAAGTTTTGGCCTTTTCTTATCCTGTAACTAAAGCTTTACAAGACCAGTGTCCAATGAGATGGTATCTTACCACAATGACATATTTAGGAATTACTTTGAGCCTTTTAACTTCCAATTTGTTTAGGGATAACTATGTGTCACTTATTGCTACCCTTAATTTGGATTATAAATACTGGGGTCTACTTCCACTTCCCCTTCATGCTCAAGTACAGTCTGCCAAAATGAATATATTACCATGGTTTTTATATTTATTTCAAAGTGTACCCTGCTCAATTCCTAAACAAACATTTTCTGCATGGCAAAAACAGCTACCTACATTTATTTGGGGAGCAAAATGGCCTAGGGTCACCCAGAAAACTATTTACCACAAAGACAAGGAGGCCTAGCAGTCCCTGATGAAAAAAGTTTTACTCTGGTCTAACAACTATTACCACTCCCATTAGCAGCAAATTGAACTCACGTAATTCAATTCCCCTCCACTACAAGTCTTACCTTTTCTACCCCGATAGTCATATAGCCTAGATAAACATACCCTTCAGGGTATCACGACAGCCCTTGAGGCCTGGAGTTGGGTGTATGGAGGGCATCCACAGTGCAGTCTCTTTGAAGATATGGCTGGTGGATTTGGGATAAAGCTTTCAAACCAGCTTCGCTTGACCCCTGGTTTAAACAGTCACATATGGGTCTACACTCCCCCTGGCAACTTCTCCAAGTGAACACAGTAATTTCCTTCAGAACAGCAGCTCAGAAATTCAACCCATTACCTGGGGATACATTTTGATATTAATCAATTAAGAGATTTTATCAATTCACAGATGATTAAAAACATAATACATACAGTGAGCTCCCTCCCCTTCCCCCCCTTTGAAGCTATATGGGATACCCCAACAGGTAGGGGAGCAATTACTTTATTATACACTAACTATAGAAAAGACACAGGAATAACACTGAGTAAAGTTCAAACCAACTGGGAGAGGGTGTTGGAGTTGGGTCTGACCCAAAAATACTAGGAAAAGATCTGGCTAGCAGCACGGTACACTACCTCATCGCCAGGCTGGCGAGAGTCGACCTGGAAAACACAAATCAGGTACTTCTTAGTACCGGTGTTCCAAACAAAATGGGACCCCAATATCACTGCTGCTTGTTGGAGACACTGTGGCTCTCTTGAAGCCACATATGCCCATATTTCTTGGCATTGTCCAAAGCTTCAGATGTTCTGGCACTCTGTCTGGGAACATTTGCAGCAACTACTGGATCTCTATCTCCTGTTGAATCCTAAACACCTAATTTTGGGGATCCCTACTCACTCATTGAATGGGTGAGAAAGGAAACTAAGTATTTATGGAATGCCTTGATAATAGCCACTCTTAAAACCATTACCCAGCCCTGGCTATGCCCAGAAACACCCTTCACTTCAGAATGGAGCAATATAGTCCTTCCTCGACATCTGTGTGTCACAGCCGCAGCTCCATCATTAGGCGGACCACATAGTGGAATTTGCCACCCCTCCCCAAGGTCTGCCCTGGAGTTAGAATATTTAGAAAGGGGAGCGAGGGGCACAATGATGTGGCACCTTAATGACCAGATGACTAGACACACTGCTGCCGACGCCCTGTATAGGTGGAACCCAATATAGTTAACCAGATTCAAATGATGGATCATTTAATGTTTGCTGTACAGCATCGACTTTCTGCATATACCAACAGATGGTCACATTGGGTACTTTATCAAGATGAATTATCCCCTATAAACCCCCTATTATATAAGTTTGGGCAAAGGACTCTCCATAAATAAGCTTTTAATATTAAAATAGTTTTTCTACTAATTAAGATGAAACTGATACAGTCCCTTATGCCTCCTGAAAAAGACTGTCATTTCTCCCTCTAGGGCTGGAGCAATTGGCTTAATTCATTTCATTGTATTTTTATGTAAATGTATTTATGCTGACAGCTCTGTTGTAGTTTTTTGATAGTGATTAGTTTTGTATTAGATTAAACTGTTTAATATTAACTTGTTTTCTTTTTTTCATCTAATGCTGAATTAACATTTACAATGTTAGTGTCAGTGGCTCAGTAAGTAGCACACTCTCCTCTGAGGCCAGGAGATCAGAGGGCTGTGGGTTCAGTTCTCACATCTGGCACTTAGGTTAATATCCCAGTACTGATAATGTAGTGCAGAATGAGAGGGGTGCAGTCTTTCAGATTAGACATTAAACTGAGGTCCCATCTGCCTGGATTAGTGGTAGTTCCGTTGTATGTTAAAGATCCCATGGCACTTATCGAAAAGAGTAAGAGAATTTTTTTAATCATAACTTAAAACATACAAACAAATTAGTATTGTATCATACATAAGTATAAAAAAGGAAATCATAATACAGTATGACATCATGCTTTAAACCCATACAGAAATCAAAATACTGTAAACATACCCCCTCCCCACGAAAAGAGTAGGGGGATTTTTTTATTCAAAACGTATAACGATAGACAAAATTGTATTGCATCATACAGAATCATAATGAAGAAATTAAAAACATAAGTAAGTATTACAGCATAGACACAAAAAAATCTTTAAACATAAAACAATTTGTAGTTGAACATAACCCCCATGTTTCCCAACAAAAAGAAGTAAACACAACAATCTAACCCAAAACCAAGCAGGTCATAGTACAATGAAAAATGTACCTCCCTTCTACCCAAAATCATTGTGTATCTAAGCAATGCAATAACTTCCAATGGGTGTTATACAGTTGAGCTGATAAAGTGCAACTGTCCCATTTTTTCACATTTTTAATAGCAGAATGAATAATATGAAAAAGTTGTTCAGGAGAAATAAAATATTGCTGCAAGGACCACTGACACCGAGTATGCCAAATATAATATTTAATATGACCTAAAATGCCATGGACAGTAGATATAGCATAGCTCTGCCGACTAAGTGGCAATATTCCAAGCAACAATGTCTCAGAAGTAATATGTATAAGTCTAGAAACAGACCAATGTAAGTTCCAAAAAGTCCAAAACTGTCGAACATAAGGACAGTCCAAAAACAAATGATCCATGGATTCGATACTGTCACAACAAGTCTGAGATCGAGGGCACACTCTGTCATCGACCATCTTATGTGATAAATTACCTTTCACATTAAGTTTACCATGAACGCCTAGCCATGTAACATCCCACATAGCAATGGGCATTCGAGAATTAGTCAACATCGAGTGAATGAAGACCAAGTCTGGAGGAGATCTATTAATATAATGTGGGAGCTGATTAAAAAATCGAGACTGTATTAAGTGATAAAATTCTTTCAGAGTATGATTGGTAATCATTATTTTAGTGATTTTCCATAATTTTAACATGCCGAAACACAAAAAAATAAGAGGGAAGTTCTTGGATATGTTTCTGTTTAACAATAGGAACATTAGATTTCCAATCAAGCAACCAGGGACGGAGAACATCTAATACCCAGGAAGACCAAAGGGAAGGCATATTAATAAGCAGAGGTTTAAGAATAACATACACAAATGTAGAAAAAAGAAAGAAACAGGATTAGAGGTAACATAGAACCAGAAGTTGACGGCAGATAAGGACCGCAAGGCCCAGTCTGCCCATTTCTTTTTCTACCTTAGAAATGTGCCATCGGCCTTTGCTCTATCAGTGGCCTATCTATTCATACTCCTGTATTGCTCCCTTATACCTATCCCATGCTTGTTTGAAGCCATGCACTGTATTCATAGCCAAAACTTCCTGAGGTAGGCCATTCCATGCATCCACCACTCTTTCTGTGAAAAAGAAAGTCCTCACATTCCCCCTTAATCGGCCTCCCTCTAATCTCATGCTGTGTCCTCTTGTCCTGCTATTTTTCTTATATTTAAGCATATTAGACTTTCACCTTGTTAATGCCCTTAAGATGTCTGAATGTCTCAATCATATCACCTCTCTCCCTCCTTTGATCAAGGGTATACACATTGAGCTCCGGTAATCTGTCCTCATGTCTTCTGATGTAGTGCCTACACCATTTTGGTTGCCCTTCTCAGGACTGCCTCAATTTGGTTAATGTCCTTGTGAAGGTGTGGCCTCCAGTACTGCATGCAGTACTCCAGATGGGGCCTAACCAGTGTCTTGTAAAGAGAGATTATTACCTCCCTCTTACAACTTGTGATACCCCTACTAATACACCCTAACATCCCCCTAGCCTTACCTACTGCTTTAGAGGTCTGCTTGGATGATTTCAGGTCATCGGTGATGGTGATGCCCAAGTTTCTTTCTTCCTTTGTGACTGCCAGCAACTCCCCTCCCAGCCTATAGGTGGCTTCAGGGTTTCTCTTCCCTATGTGCATGATCTTGTACTTCTTTGCATTTAATTCTAGTTGCCACTGTTCTGACCATTTTGCTAGTTTATCCAGATCTCTTCTCATTCTGCTCACCCCATCTGTATCATCTACTCTGTTGCAGATCTTAGTGTCATCTGCAAACAGACAAGCCTTACCCTCTAGTCCATCTGCAATGTCACTAATGAAGATATTGAAGAGGACTGGCCCCAGGACTGATCCCTGAGGTACCCCACTTGTGACTTGCATCTCTTCTAACTGTATACCATTTACCACCACTCTGTTTTCTACCCGTCAACCAGTTTGCCACCCAATTGACCAACTTCTGACCAACCCCAAGCCTACCCAGCTTATTTATCAATCTTCTATGTGAACAGTGTCGAAAAGCTTTGCTGAAGTCAAGGTAGGTGACATCAACTGCTCCCCTGGTCCACCACTCTGTTACCCAGTCAAGGAAATCTATGAGATTAGTTTGACAGGACCTTCCTTGTGTAAACCCATGCCACCTTGGATCCTGTGCCCATATGGATTCTAGGTGTTGTACTATCCTTTCCTTAAGGAGTGCCTCCATAATCTTGCCCACTACTGAGGTAAGACTGAGTGGTCTGTAGTTCCCCGCCTTCTCCCTGCTACCACAGTTGTGGAGCGGGATCACATGAGCCCTTCTTCAGTCTTCTGGGATCTCTCCTGTGCTCAGAGACTCACTAAACAGTTCTGCTAATGGCTGTGCTAGTTCCACCCTTAGCTCGTTAAGTACCCTGGGATGTATGCCATTGGGTCCCGTTGCCTTGTCCACCCTGAGCTTAGCGAGCTCTTGTGAGCTTTCATTTGTGAAGGGAGTAGTGCTCACCTCCTTCCCCCCTGTGTCCATGGTGCTGAGCTGTGGGCTTTGCCCTACCTTCTCTTCAGTAAACACTGAGCAAAAGTATATATTTAGGATAGATACTTTTCCAGGGTCCTCCTCCTCACATGCCCCCTTTTCTCCTTTGAGCTTAGCAATACCCCCTCTGGACTTCCTCCTTTCACTAATGTATCCATAGAAAGTCTTGTCACCTTCTTTTACTGTTTGTGCTAGTGTTTCCTCAGTTTAGGACTTTGCCCTAATGGAAGCAGGGAAGGCAGTAAGGCAGACAGTTTGGTATGCCTCCCTATCTTCATCCTGCTGTGTTCCCTTATATTTCCTGAAGGTCAGACTTTTGGCTCTGACTTTTTCTGCTACTGTATTTGAGAACCAAAGTGGTTTCCTTCTTCTTTTGCACTTCCTTTTCTGTCTAACACAATGGGATGTTGCTTCAAGTATTGCATCCTTAATGCTTGCCCACTTTGCCTGTACCCCCTCACCTGTGTTTCTTTTTGCCAGGGCTAGCATAACTCTGTTGGCCATCTTATCAAAGTCAGCTCCTCAGAGCCCCATATTTTTGCCTTGGAATGGATGATTTAGATGTAGTGGCCAAACTGAACCATACCATGTAATGGTCACTGGCCCCCAGGTGACCTTCTACCTGGAGATCTGTGATCCCTTCCTTGTTAGTCAGTACTAGATCTAGGATAGCCCTGTCTCTTTTGGGTCATTGTACCAGTTGTTTGAGGCCCTCCCCCTGCAGGGAATCCACCATGTGTCTAGTTCTGGCAGATGTTCCTGCTGGTATTGACCAATCTGTATCCGACCTGTTGAAGTCTCCCATTATCAGAACCTCCCCTTTAGCTGTCATGTTTTGTATATCTTCTAACAGTAATGTGTCTATGTCCTCCCCCTGGTCTGGGGGCCTGTAGACAACCCCAGTTCTTATGGCTGTCCCATTTACTGTTTCCAGGGTAACCCACTGTTCTTTTGGCTCCTTATGTGCATTCTGAATTTCTGCAGCTTTGATATTTTCATTGACATACAGGGCCACTCCACCCCCTTTTTGCACGTCGGTCTCTTCTGAACAGTACATGGCCAGGTACTGAAGTCTCCCAAGTGTGGTTACTGGTAAACCACTTCTCATTAATTGCTACTATGTCCAGTTTAGCCTCTGACATTATTGCCTGCAGGTCTGGGATCTTATTTCCCAGACTTTGAGCATTTGTGTACATGATTTTCCATTGGCCAGATTTTGGCGTGTTAGTTGTTGGGTTAGGTTTGGCATTTCTCCTGTGTGTCGTATGGGGAGACTGACCTTTTTTCTTACCTGGTGATGCAAATGAACTGCAAACATGCTGAATCCCTGTTTGACCACTAGATGAGGGGGGAGGGGTGTTCTTCTCATTCGATGTATGTGGTGCTGCACCCCTCTCCCCATTTGCTAGTTTAAATATTCTGCAAAGACATCAAACTTCTGCCCCAATGCACCAACTCCCTCCTTAGTCAGATGCAGTCTATCAAATTTAAAGAACTTTCGTTCCCAGAACTGTTGCCAGTTTCCTATAAATCTGTGTCCTTTTTTCCTGGCACCAGCCCTTGAGCCACATATTTAGCTTTCTTATCTCCTCTTCTTTGACCTTCCGTCCATCTGCCCCCTCTCTCAGACTGTCAGGATCTCAGGGAAGGAGATGTTGGATGAAATGGATGATAGTTTGTCACCCAGCCTGGTCAGGTGTTCCTTGGTCTCTACAACTGACTGGCTGGCGAGATCATTAGTCCCTATGTGTACCAGGACATCAATGTAATCATTTGTAAACCACCCTGTTTCTTTGAAAGACACAAAATTCCTCTTTTAATAGGGTTTACTGGCTACCCTACACAGCACCAAATAGAAGTGCTAAATGGACATTTCCAAAGACTTAGGAAGAGGATAAACTGCAGCCTCATGTAAAAATTACCCCAGCAAAAAGTTTTTATCATAAAAACACGTTTCAATTTCAACATCTTCCACTTATTCCACTGAGCAACTCTTCTTTACATCTTGCAACAATTTTGTCCAATTAAATAGAGCACCATCAGGAATTCCAAAATAAACACCCAAAATAGATACCTGATACCGGGTTACTGGGACTCCCATAACAGTAGCATGCTGGCCATCTCCCAAACCAAGAAAAAGACATTTACTTTTAGTCCTAGTAATCCTCACTCCAGTACATTCCATGAACTGTACCACCAGACCATCAGTATCCGGTACTAGAACGATTATCCGCTAAAAGAACACATAAATCAGCAGCATAGGCAATAGTTTTTAATTCTTCTATATCGCTATGAAGAGAGAGACCTCTTATACCACAGTCATTATTAATTTTCCATTACAAAGGTTCCAAAGTCAATATATATGAAATAGGGCTAAGGGGACATCCCTGTTTTACCCCTCAAGCATGATTCCTAAATTTACCAACCCAACCATTAACAAATGGTGCCACTTCAGTAGTCCTATAGTAACTTTGTAACCAGGCAACAAAAACAGATGGAAATCCCAGTAGAAGAAGACACTTCCAAATATATTGATGTGACACCCTATCAAAGGCCTTCAATTGGTCTAAACTAAGGAGAAACCCAGTAATTTCACCAGAATAACTCTTATCCATTATTTCCCTGAGCAGAATCAATGCATCAGAGATTTTTCTCCCAGGCACGGAACAAAATTGATAGGGACAGATAATAAATGGTAATATGGCCATAACTCTATTACACAAGATTTTCGACAAAATCTTACTGTCAGAATTCAATAACGTTATTGGCCTCCAATTTCTAATATCTTCCTTTAGTCCAGTTTTATGTAAAAAAAAAACAACTAATCCTTGATTAAAGTAAGATGGAACAGAACCAATGTCCAAAATAGCATTAAAAAGAAACAAAAGTTCCTTCTTCAGGGAGTTATATAAAACAGGATACAATTCATTAGTAATGCCGTCATAGCCAGGGGATTTTCGTTTTGGTAATGTAGCAATAACAGAGGTCAATTCTTTCTCTGTAATGGGACCACTCAGAGATACTAAGAAAGTCTGGAACACAGGGGAGCTCACAAGAACCCAACCACTCCTCAATTTTAATAAAAACAGCTGACTCTGCCTTAAAAAGTTGTTGTAGGTAATAAAGTTCTGACAAAATACCCTTTTGAGTATCTACAAAATCTCCAGAACTTGTTTCCAATTTCCTCATCTCCTTACTTCTCCTGTGTGATGCACAACTTTCAAAGGGATTACAGGAACCTTGTGCAATTTGTGAACCAGAAACACCAAATCTCTGTTCCACCTCAAGAGATTTACATCGGTCATACTGCGGCTGAGTCATCTTCTCTTTTAAGGTACTGATGGTTTCTGGAGACACAATACTTCCTGTATTCAACTGAGAATAAATGTGAGGTAATTGTTGTCTTTAGCGATAATAGGAGGTATGTTTATAGTGGCCTTAAAGCTTCCCAATGGTTTTAAAATAGACTACTATATCCACTTTTGTATCAGACCACCACAACAATGGAAAATCATAAAGAAAATAAACTGAACATCTTGCCTCTAATAAAGCATCAAAACCTTCCCTAACTTCAGGAATATCTAACAGGGAAAAATTCAATTTCCACTAACCAGGCCCCTGTGAAAAAGAGGGAAATTCAGATAATGTGACCTGGAGCATCACATGGTCCGAAGTGGCCATAGGTACTAACTTATGTGCAGAACAGTGTAGATTTGGTGATAACCAATAGTCTAGTCTAGATTTTCTTGAACCAGAGAAATATGTATATGATGGTAAGTCCCCTAGATTTTCAGAAGCATCCTGGAGACCAGTGAGGTGTATTAGATCATTTAAATAATGTGAATCACAATATAATTTTGTGCCCATTGATCCTCTATCTTTAAAGGACCTATTAACATTAAAGTCACCCCCAAATAAAACATTTCGCCTAGTAAAGTTTGAATTTTTGTCAACAGGGCAAAACGTTCTGACTTTAACTGTGGGCCATAAATGTTAATAAAATGAAAATCCTCCTCCTGAATAGAAACGTCTAGCAAGTGCTTTCCCCTAGTTCAACAGAGAATATTAGTCACCAAAATATGAGAACAAAACAAATACCAACTCCAGAACAAATAGTGTCTCCTCCATCCCCAGACCAATAACATTCCCCACGTAACCAGGACTGTGAGGCAACCTCAAAGTCCTGTAGGGAATAAAGTCTTGTGTCCTGAAAAAAAATCAAATCCAAGTCTGAATTTGTTAAAGAATCAAAAGTAGCCAAACGTTTTCTTTCAGATCGAATACTATTTAGATTAAATGTGGTTGTATTTAATTCATACCCCACAAAAGAAAAGGAAAGGGGAGAGAAAAATATTTCTTTCTTTCGCGCACTCTTTCAGGTACCCAATCTACTCCCAACTAGTTTTTTCTTCACTTTAGCAATGCTCAAAGGCCTTTGACTGTGTTCCATATCAGAAACAGTGTCAATCTGTGAAGATGTCCTGGAAGCACCATCAGAATCTGCTTCTTCCAGAACATCTTCAATAGGAAGGCCATCAAATTTATTTGAAAGAGGCAAAATAGTAGTCTGAACCTCCATGCATCCAACTTCTTTAGAGGGCATTGCAGAAGCCTGCAACCCTGTCTTAGAACTGTCAGTGGGGGGAGATGCCATAGCACCTACAACAGTCTGTTTTTCAACAGGGAGAACCACAGTTCCAAAAGAAGAGGCTAGCGTGGAATCTACATGAGTAACTGGGGCAGGGGATTCTGGTCCCAGAGGTAAATTAAGTGTAGACTCAGAAGAAACCACAGGCCAGAATGTCTAGGAGGCTTAGGGTCCATAGGCCCCCGTCCTGACCTAGCTGTGTTAATATAAAAATTGTGTATTGCAAAACCAGTATTGTCTGTGTTATGGGAAGCTAGAGGACATTCTACAAAATTATGTCCAGGTTCTTCTCAAAAATTGCAATTAGTAGTATTGGTACATTCTAATCCCGCATGCCCCAAGTCCCCACATTAGAAACATTGAATCTTGTCACAAGCTGTACTAATATGCCTTAAAGAACCACATTTATGACATCTCCGTGGCTGACCTGGGTAAAAAAAGAAAACCTTTGTCACGCCCTAAAAAGAAACAATTAGGGAGGTGTTGAAATCATTATCTATAGTAAATAGCTTCACTTTGATCCTCCATCCCCCATTCCAAAAAACCCTCAGTGTCTAAAATGGGGTCAGGAGTACCTTGAACATCACATTTCCTTTCTAACCACTGCAAAATATCCGCAACATCAATCCCCTCATTCCTGAATAATATAGTAATGATACGAAAAGACTGTTTTGTAAGAGGGATAACTTGAAAATTTACACATAACGGGTTAGTTTTCTAAAGAGCATATTTTGTCCAACACCTTTCCAAAAAAGTGGCAGTCCTAAAGCGAAGGTCAAAATGATGCTCACCCAGAGCATGAATAAGGGCATATACTTCACTTGGAGCAAATCCTAATGATTGCTTTAAAAGTACACACCCTAGAAAGAAGCGATCTGGCAGGTCATCCATACCCCCTAAATAACGTAAACGGACTGCATGGAGTCTTTTAGCCATTTGTACTGGCTTATGAAAAAGTTTAACATAGGTCTTTTTAGGAGCTCCTTCTGTAGAAGGAGGTAAGTCAGAATGCATCAAAGTTTCCCTTCCACTCTCCCCCCCTGCAGTCTGAGGTACTTGCCCATGTTCAGAAGAAGAAACAAGGTGGGAATAAGATGGGGTACCTGTATCGACAATCTCCGATGCAGTTTGAGAAAGAGTAGGGTCTTGGGAGATGACTCTTCTTCCATCTCCATCCATAGGACAGGTCATGATGGCAAAGCAGTAGATTTTCCCATGAGAGGAACACTCATAATGACTGGGGCTATCACCCACATCCCATCAGTATGACGAGCCCAGCCTGCTTGTAGTACACCGGGCTGAATCTCAGAGAGCTGTGGAGAAGGCATACATGCTAGAAGAGGAACTTCTGGGTTCTCAGATCCTTGCAATGCCATAAACTCTTTTGGCATATAGGTTTCTGGGGAAGCTATCAACCCCTGAATTTGTTTTCGCTTTTTTTCTTCCTGTAATAAAGCAGTTGCTCGCAAAACATCCGGCTGGGACTGATCGGTACCTGCCATCTGTTGATGTTGAAAGTGAAGTGCCGAAGCAGCTTAATACATTACTGGGTCCAATACCAGCTCCATAGTCATCACTAAGGTAGAACCAAGCAGTTGCTCCCCGCTATCAGTGCTCAATGCACCCGCCGGGGAACTCTTACCGTAGACATCCTTCTCCACTCCGAGCTTCAGTACGACTGACCACATGCCACAAGGACAGCACCCCTCACAGTGTAGGGGAATTTCCCCGGAGTCCTGGCCAAATTTCCCTCATTCACTAAAAATACCACCAACAGCTTAATCTGGTTCAAGGTTAGTTGGCATTCATCTGTATCCCCCTCCCCCGGGTCATGCCTGAAAATAGGCAGGATTTGTCTAGTGCACTTACCCGGTCAACCAAAACTAAAATAAAAAAAAATAATAATATTTATTTGAGGCTGCATCTATTGTCAGGCTACTTTTATAGACTAATATAAGTTATAGAATGTTATGTATATGTTTTCAGATTCTATATGTTATTTAAATGCATTTGGAATTATCTGAGAATATTTCAATAAAGAAGTATAAAAAAATTCAATGTTCTGGTCTAGGTGTGTCTCAGTGAAGAGGGTCTGCTATCACTCATCCCTGTTAAAGACTGCCATTCTGTCATGACACCAGATTCAACTGGGGTTTTGCATGTATGATAAGAATAGCAGGTTGTCATTGATATGTCCTAGGATCAGTCCTAGGCCCAATACTTTTCTCCATTTTTCTTAATGGCCTCCCCTCTGCATGCCCCCATTCTTCCATCCAGATGTATGCAGATGACACAGTTCTGTATGCATCAGGCCCCTCATCAAGCAGTGTAGCTTCTCTGCTCCAGGCAGATTTCACAGCCATCCAGCACTGGTTCGCGATAAACCAGCTATCTCCATCCTAAAAAACGGTAATGCCACGCTTTGCCCCCAGCAGAGACTCTCCCGCCAAACCCCCTGTCCCCCTTTCTCAACCTTGGATGGGACTCCACTTGAGCAATGTACTAGCTTTAGATATCTTGGCATCTGGCTCGACCAATACCTTGACTTCACCTCTCACATAGACTCCCTGCACAAGAGGCTACTCCCAAAACTGGGGGCACTCTATCGCAACAAATCCTGTCTCCCTAAGCAAACAAGGCATGCCATTGAACAAAAAATGGTACTCCCCATACTGGATTATGGCGACATAGTTTACTCAATCGCACCTGCGTCTACCCTCGCAAGCCTCGACACCCTATTCCACTCTTTCTGTCATTTCATCCTCGACTCCCCTCCATCCACTCACCACTGTACACTATACAGCTCTCTAGCCCTCCCATCTCTACATGACCGCAGATTAATAAACAGCGCTAGGTTTGCTGCCAAAATTTGGACCCTCGCCTCCCTCCTATCTCGAGTCTGCTTTATCCCAACAGCCCCCACCCCGCTACTCCCTATGAGGTTCAGACCCAGACTTCTACATGTCCCACTTATGCGCACTACTAAAGGTCAGGCTGCTTTCAAATTCCGCATCCCTCAGATCTGGAATGCCCTCCCGGCCCCCATCAGACACACAAAATCCAGGACTCCGTACCAGACTACTCCAGGCACATTTCTCCTCCATCTGCTCCTGCTATGCTCCAATCCCTAGCTCTCATAAACTAATTACTGACAGTAATAATCCTGTTATGTGTTAACATATACCTGGAAGTACTCGCCTGTACTGCTTTGCATGGAGTCTTTTGTCATACCCACTCACTATTGTACTTCTTACCAAATTCCTGTATTATAATTGTACAAATTCTCTTGTTATGTCTTGTCATGCACTGTATTTGCCATGTACTAGGCCTAGGCCCCCAGGTCACATCTGGAATCGAGCATGTTGCTCAGTATGCCTTCCTGGTAAATCTCGTAAATAAATAAATAAATAAATAAATAAATAAATAAATATGTGAAACGTACAGCATATAAAAACAGTTTTGTTAGATATTTTATAATCCAAGTGACTGATTTAATCTGCTGAACATTTTGAATTGCCAGTACTTAATTTCCCGTCCAAACTTGTTAACATACTAGAGCATTTGATTACTGTCTAGACTGCATGGTGCCCCTCTCCCATAGACTGCCTTAATATCTACAGTGCCCTCAACAACTGTATGTGCCCACAGACTGTATAATGCATTAACTCCTTACACTGGGCCTGAAACTCTGCATGTGAGATAAAAGACTGGACCGTGTGAAAATGTAATGTTTATTACCCCAAGCTTAGGCCCATAGTGTATGGATATTCCCAAAACTTGTGCCTCGACAACTGTATGCCCAGAGCATGGTGACTGCATGTAAAAGTTGTACCAACCATTTTTTGCTACTAACCTCAGCTCGGAAAGCAACAGTAACTGTTCCTAGGAATCCATGGTATCCTCTTGACGAACTTTAAATTGCATGTCCTACAGCTGGCCCAGTGGTGTGGAGGGCTGAAGCATCATGCCTTACCTCCTGCCATGCTGGCGACCTGTGTTCATGGTGCAAGCGAGTCGCCGGGGGTCAGTCGGGGTGGGAGAGGATTGAGCATCTGGAGGACAGTTCTCTCCAAGGGTGGGAGGGACACCTAGCAGTGGCTGGGTGTGGGAGCTCCTGGGTCCCACACATAGGGGACGGGGGCAGAGCAGTCAGCTGGCATTCTGTGTTTGGAAGCACACACAGCTTGGCCGTTGCCGGCACCCACATTACTCTGCCTCTTGGAGGGGTGGAAGGAAGTAAACCAAGGAGGAAGAAATATTTCCTGGGCATGGCTGGATGATGCAGACCCCTGCAGGGCGCCGCTACTGAAAGTGAAAGGCACCTTCTGCACTGGATCCGTGTTCGGTGGGTTGAGGGATTCCTGCTGCCCCACCATGGGGGGTTAAGCCATGGAGGAAGTAGGAGGTGCACTGCGAGTGGGAGGCGGGGTTGGGGGGCCGGTGAGATGGAAGGTAGCCCAGGACAGGAGCATAAAGAAAGTATAAGAAAAAAATTGCATATCCTTCTAACAGTTTTCATGATTCAGGAGCATTGATACGTTGTTGCATGCTACAGAAACATTGTCATTCCTTGCATGATCCAAGCACCAAGTTGAACTTGCACGTCTGAATTGTTCCACCACTAATTGTATGCTGAGGAGAACAAAAAGGGGCTGGTCATTACATAGGGTTAAGTAATAGTTGAGTAAGGATTTCCCATTGTCACATTCTTCTCTGCTAACCAGGATGACTTATCACTACTCATCCCTTCTGGCCATTCCTTTCCCCAGATTGAGTCAGGTAGCTCAGGGAACTGCACTGGTTCACAGACAGGGATTCAGTCTTCCAGTGGGATAGGGTTTTCCTTCTACAGGTTATTCTACTTCCCATTTCCCAGAAATCTGCACTGGCCCAGAGGTTTCAAGGAGGTTCCACAGGTTCATCTGCTGATCTTTTTCCCAGAGTCCTGCACTAGCCCAGAGGTTCCACAGTCATCAACAGCTTCTGCTTCTTGTTTCCCAGAGTCCTGCATTGGCCTGGAGGCCCTACTGCTATTTGAAAGGCTCTTGGCCTTTTTTTCCAGGAAGTTCTACATTGGCCTGCAAGCCCTACAGTTGCAGGAAAGGTCCTCTTACAACTCTTTTCCTGGAGTTTTCCCTTGGCCTGGAAGCTTTACAGTGGTCTTAAAGCTCTTTCGCGCTTGAGTTTTCCCCTTCATGTTCCATCCCTATAAGTTCACTAAGCCGACCAACGCAGTGCACCTGTGATCACAGTTTCAATCACTTGCAAACCCAATGTGAACATGGTACACCAACTAACATCAAAAGGTATAAAAAGGCCTGCAATGAGTGCACAAAGCCAGTCCATGAGGCAAAAAGCAAATTCTACAAGGAAGGGCTCACTAACACCTAGAATAGCAACACATTGTTCTAGGCAAATCTAAACAATATCAAGTAAAAGAAGGGGACAAGACTTTCTATAGCTACATTAGTGAAAGGAGAAAGTCCAGAGGGGGGGTATTGCTAAGATCAAAGGGGATAAGGGGGAGAGTGTGGAGGAGGAACAAGGAAAAACATCCATCCTAAATAGATACTTCTGCTCAATATTTACAGAGGAGAAGATAGAGTAGGGCCCACAGCTCAGCACAATGGACACAGATGGGAAGGAGGTGTGCACTAGTCCCTTCACAAAAGAAAGGGTCCTACAAGAGCTCACTAAGCTCAGGGTGTTCAAGGCAATAGGACCTGATGGCATACATCCCAGGGTACTAAAGGAGCTAAGGGTGGAACTAGCAGAGTCATTAGCAAAACTGTTTAGTGAGTCTCTGAGCACAGGAGAGGTCCCAGAAGACTGGAGAAGGGCTCATGTGATCCCGCTCCACAAGAGTGGTAGCAGGGAGAAGGCAGGGAACTACAGACCAGTCAGTCTTACCTCAGTAGTGGGCAAGATTATGGAGGCACTCCTTAAAGAAAGGATAGTGCAACACCTGGAATCCATATGAGCACAGGAGCCAAGACAGCATTGGTTTACAACAGGAAGCTCCTGTCAAACTAATCTCATAAATTTCTTTGACTGGGCAACCAGAGTGGTGGACCAAGGGTGTGCAGTTGATGTCACCTACCTTGGACTTCAGCAAAGCTTTCGATACTGTTCCACATAGAAGATTGATTAATAAGCTGGGTAGGCTCCGGGTGGGTCAGAAGTTGGTCAACTGGGTGGCAAACCGGTTGGCGGGCAGAAAACAGAGTGGCAATAAATGGTATGCAGTCAGAAGAGATGCAAGTCACAAGTGGGGCACCTCAGGGACCAGTCCTGGGGCCAGTCCTCTTCAATATCTTCAGTGACATTGCAGATGGACTGGAGGGTAAGGTTTGTCTGTTTGCAGATGACACCAAGATCTTCCAGAGAGTAAATGAGCCAGATGGGGTGGGCAAAATAAGAGGAGATCTGGATAAACTGGCAAAATGGTCAGAAGAGTGGCAAGTGGAGTTTAACGCAAAGAAGTGCAAGATCAAGCACATAGGGAAGAGAAACCCTGAAGCCACCTATAGGTTGGGAGGAGAGTTGCTGGCAATCACAACGGAAGAAAGAGATTTGAGCATCATCATCATCACAGATGACCTGAAATCATCTAAGCAGACCACTAAAGCAGTAGGTAAGGCTAGAGGGATGTTGGGGTGTATTAGTATGGGTATTGCAAGTCGTAAGAGGGAGGTAATAATCTCTCTGTACAAGACACTGGTTAGGCCCCATCTGGAGTACTGCGTGCAGTACTGGAGGCCGCACCTGCGGAAGGACATTAACAAAATGGAGGCAGTCCTGAGAAGGGCAACCAAAATGGTGCAGGAACTGCATCAGAAAACATATGAGGACAGATTAATGGAGCTCAATATGTATACCCTAGAGCAAAGGAGGGAAAGAGGTGATATGATCAAAACGTTCAAACATCTTAAGGGCATTAACAAGGTGAAAGAGTCTAACATGTTTCACTATAAGAAAAATAGCAGGACAAGAGGACACAGCATGAGATTAGAGGGAGGCCAATTAAGAGGTAATGTGAGGAAGTTCTTTTTCACAGAAAGGGTGGTGGATGCATGGAACGTCCTACCTCAGGAAGTGGTGGATATGAATACAGTGCAGGTCTTCAAACAGGCATGGGATAGGCATAAGGGAGCACTACAGATGAGTATGAATAGATAGACCATTGACAGAGTAAAGGCCTATGGCACATTCATAAGGTAGAAAAATGGGCAGACTGGATGGGCCTTGCGGTCCTTATTTGCCATCAACTTCTATGTTTCTATGTTCACTGGGAAGGACCCTAAAATAGCCCCAGCCATGCTAAATGTTGAGAACTTCCATGCCTTGGACCCTCTGCTCATCACTAATTCTCTGAACCTTGCCTTCTCAGATCCTATTAGTGTGTTCTTGATGAACTTCTTCAATACCCCTGCTTCAGGGGTCAGTGAGAATACCCCAGCATGACCAAACCAGACACTCTTCTGTTTCAAACTGGCCTCTGAAGCGGCTGCTAGAAAATACCTTGAAAAAGTCCACGGCAAATCAAGGCACAGTGGGGACTCTCTGGACCCAATATTTGTTTGACTAACACTAGATGAAGTACTTGGTCCACTGACAAAGAGAATCTATCCCTTTGCCACTCCAAATTCCATCAAAGGTCACCCTGGTACACAAAGGTGGTGACCAGTCACTTCAAAACAACTACAGGCTGATCTCTATACTCCCCCTGCTCTCCAAGGCCCTTGAAAGGATTGTGGCTGACCAGCTGGTGGAGTACTTCAATCAAAATCAGTTCCTTTGCCCAGAACATCATGGTTTTCGAGTCTGCCATAGCACCATCACAGCTCTCCTGGAATTTACCAGATTCATACATAGTGCACTTGACAAAGGGCACATTGTAGGGGCAGCCTTGGTTGACCTATCAAAGGCATTTGACTCGGTCCATCATGCCCTCCTCCTTGAATAGCTCCCAAACATAGGGCTAACCCTAGAAACCGTATCATGGTTTTGTAGCTACCTTAGCCTGTGATCACAGCAAGTAAAGATTGGGGACATCCTATCAGAAATCCGACTGGTCAGATCAGGGGTACCACAAGGATCCATACTCAGTCCATTACTCTTCAGTGTCTTCCTAAACAACCTCCCGGTTGCTTTCAATAGCCGCATGCTCCCCTACGCAGAAGATGCAGTGATCTTTACTAGCAACCTCAACCCTGCCCTGCTGGAATATGACCTCCAGAGTGGCTTTGCCATGACTGAAAAATGATTCAAAGAGCAAAAACTGGTCATGAACTACAAAAAGTCCAAGACAATGCTCTTCACCACAGCCCAAAACAAGCTAAAAGGCTATGCCCTGGCAATTCAGTGACTCCGGTAACACGCTGGAACTAGTCCCCCATTTCAAGTACCTGGGAATCACACTGGACACTGCCCTGTCTTACAGATAGCACAGTGACATCATAGCCAAAGCCTTTAACACCAGGATTGGTATCCTCTACAGGCACAGACATTGCTTGACCTATGAAGCTCTGAACTTGGCAATTAACAGTTCATTCATCACCTTGATTGGCTATAGCCTAGCTGTCTATGGCTCCACTACTGACACAGTGCTCCAACGCCTCTCAACAGCCTTAAACAAAGCCAGCCGCCTGCTCACTAATACCACAAAACTCACCCACATCTGAGAGCTTTTTGAGTGATCAGGCTGGCTTCAATTGAAGTACAGAATACGTTATCAAACCTGCCTACTCACAAAAAAAAGATCTCAATAACTTTCTCAAGGAGTTCTGAGCCTTCTATCACCACCTATGCATTCCAGGCACACCAGGAGCTTGACTACACAAGTATTCTATGTGCCCAGGTGGCGCACAACTATGGCCCAGTGATTCTTTGCTCACCGGGCACCTCTGTGGATAAATGGTCTAACACCCTATATAGCTGGAGCCACAATCCTTAGTTCCTTTAAGCGCAAACGCAGTCAGCACCTCACCAACAATAGTACCTGTAGGTGCCCCCACTAGTCTGCACCCGCAGCTTTAGTCTGCCTCAGCACTTCCAACTTCTGACCCTCCAAGTTTTTGCCCAAGCACTTGCCTCCCACTCCCTTTTGCCCTAGCACTTGCCTCCCATACCCTACCTCTTGGCTCTATTCTTTCCCTCTGCCCTTCCTATCCCAGCTTCTACTGCCCCTCCCTACCGCACCCTAACAGTCTGCCTCTCTCTCTCTTCCACAGGATGCTGGCATATCATGTACTATACCTTAGCACAATTTGTGCAACTGTTTGTCATTGCAACCCATGTACTGTTACATTTTTTGTACTCTGTATGTATAATTTACTGTAACTATACTGTGTCTTCTTGTGTTAATCTGACATGGAACCTCTCAACGAGCATCCGCTCACAGGTATCATCCAAGATTTCAATAAATAAAAAATAAATAAAACAATGCTCTGACTTTTAATTTGAGCCTCTACACCCTGGGATCCTGATCATGCTATTGTAGTTCAAAAAGCTATACAGTCATAGAGACAGTGCCATAGAACTATAGAGTTATAGAACTATAGTCATTCAGTAAAAAAATACCACCAACAGCTTAATCTGATTCAATTTCAGTTGGTTGCCATCTGTAAACCCCCCCCACATAGAGTCATAAAGCTGTAGAGTAATAGAGTATAGAGTCATAGCACTATAAAGTAATAGAGTTATAGAGCTATAACATTTCTCCATTATAGAACTTATAACAGACAGCGTGAGAAGTCTGAGAGCGGTAAAAGCCACAGATTGTCCCGGAAATTCCTTGAAAGTCTGGAGTCTGTATTTGCCTGTCCTCTGTCTTTTCTTTATCCTTTGAGTTTGTCTTCTGCTTCTCCTTACTTAAGCACAGCTATAATATTAGCAGAAAGAAGCAGTGCTTTACAATGAAATCACATTATTTTAAGGCCAACCATCAGAACAACCTTAATGCCCCTTCTTATGTTCTGGAAGGTATTTCACTCTGTTTTTGACCCTCCCACCCAGTCCATCCCTCTAGTCATTCTGGTAAATGGTTCACCGGTGTTGGACCATATACCATTAGGTGGGCATCACAGTTAGGGTGGCACAATTAGGGTGATGGGAACATTTACACCATCTACACTGTTCTCCTCCCTTACATTCATGCCCGGACCCGGAGGCGATTATAATTTGTGTTGGGGGTGTGGGGTGGGGGGGTGTAGCACCCCACATAAACTAATTCTTCTCCACTATTGTCCATTTGCAGCTTAGATGTGTCGATGCAGAATTTGGGCCCACGGTCATTGTGGGTGACATGTTGCTGATACTCTAATTTACAGTGATCAGATTCATGTCACACCACTGTGGGTGAACCATGTCGGACCCATAATCTGTGCTTTACTCACTTCGATGAGTTCTTCATCACTTATGTTCTCCCTTCCACTCCTCCTCCTCCACTCCATCTCATGTTCCCTCTCCTCGATTCTCCTCCCATGATTTCCTTCCTCCGCCATCGGCCCCCCCACCCCCCAATTACTACTCAGGATATTCTGACTGCTTTTTCCTCCTTCAACCTTTCTAAGTCCAGCCCAATGGGTTGGATCCTAAACACCTCCACATCTCCACTCCTGCCATAGTATCTCCTCTCACTCACCTCTTCGACCTCTCCTTCACCCTCATTGCTGTTCTCTGTCTTGAAAGTTGGTCAAAGTTCTTTGATTTCACAAAGGAGGAGACCCTTTCTCCCCTGTTAATGTCTGGCCATCTTGCTCCTCCCTGTCTTGCTAAGCTGAAAAAAACTTGGCTACACCAGACTCTCCAATTTCCTCTCCTCCACCAATTTCCTCTCCCCATTCCAATCTGACTTCTGAAAGCATCACACCACCATCTCCTGTTTGCTGCATGTAACCGATTATTTCTTCTCAGGGATGGATCAGGGCACATCGTGGTTACCATCTTCATCAGTCTGGCCAAAGCCTTTAATTAGTTGTCCCACTCACTGCTCCTGGACAAGCTGGGTTCTGTTGGCCTCTCAACTCTCACTGTCAACTGGTTCTGCTGTTACTTCACAGGTCATTTACAGTCAGTACAGGTTGGCTGTACCCTGTCACCCATACTTCCCATCCAAGCCGGGGGTCCACTGGGCTCCATCTTGGGTCCCATACTCTTCCATTTTTCTTAACAACCTCCCCTCTGCCTGTGTCAACTCACATATTCACATGTATGCAGATAACAAATTCACCTACACCTCCAGTTCCTCTGCTACAGCTGTGGAAAATGTTCTCCAGCAAGACTTCCACAACATCCTGCACTGGTTCCAATCCAACCAACTCCATGTCAACACAAAGAAAACTGTGTCCATGACCTTTGGCACCAGCCAGAACCTGGCCAGACTTGCTACACTCCCCATCTCCTCCACCGTAGATGGCTCCCCTCTAGATGTCACTTAATCCTTCAAGTACCTCAGTGTGTGGCTAGACAGAAAGCTTGACTTCTCTGCCCACATTGATGCCATTCATACCATTCTCTGCCCCAAACGTGGTGCCTTGTACTGCAATAGAGATTGTTTGTCTCTGGAGGTCTGCAAGGAGTGTGTTACCAAAATGGTGCTCTTAGTCTGACTATGCGGACATAGTCTATGGCAACGCCACCTCCACCTCCCTGGCCAGACTGGACACCGTCTACAACTCCTTTTGCTATTTTGTTACCCACATATCTGGACTGACTAGTACAGTATGGGCTTCATGCCCATTGGCTCATGCTCTGAACCAATGGGCGTGCAACCCTACCAAGCTGTCAGTCAGCGGGAAGCGGGGTGGCAGGTGGGTGGGTGCTGCCGCCCGCCGCTGACGGGGAGGGTGGTGGGGTTCAGTGGGCAGGTGGGGTGGGGGTCCACCAGATCACCAGGACATCGGACTTGGGAGGTGATAAATGCTGCCCGCGATCGGGCTCTGCAGTCTACTGACCACCAGTGATATTGGACTTGGGAGGGGGATACAGTGATGCCCGCATTCGGGCTCATCGCGGTCCACTGGACCACCAGGGATATTGGACTTGGGGAGGATGAATGCTCCCCGCAATTGGGCTCTGTGCGGTCCACTGGACCACCAGGGATATTGGACTTTGGGGGGGGATGACTGATGCCCGTGATCAGGACATGGGGTGCCACCAGGTGTGGCAGAAACAGGTGATGGCCACCCACAGGTGGCAGCTGCTGTGTTGCGCCCTGCAATGCGGCAGCTCACCTGTAGGTGGCCCTCAACGTGTTCCTTTTTTTTTTGCGTAACTTTGTGCAGGTGCAGGTAGGGGTTGCGCCTGCATAACTCTGCATGGCCCGGGCTGAATATCGGGCTGTGCAGGTTATGCATGGGCATGCTCCCCCACCTGTGCCTGCATACATTACTGATGCACCCCGGCACATCAGGATTTGTGCATTTGTGCAGTGCACTTTTCCCTTTTAAATATCGCATTGGGGCACATCAGTGGGTTGTGCATGGTGCAACACCATTGCGCCATGCGCAACCCTTTTGAATATCTGGGCCCCAGGGCCCATACAGCTGATGTGGCATGCTACCTGCTAAATAATTGCGCTGCAGAGTTTTATGAGTCAGTGTCTAGAATCTACCCCAGACTTAATGGATGCATAAAGGAGGAGGCATTTCTTGTTACTGCCCCTAGGCTAACAGAGGCAAATGTTTTAAAAAAGATTGCTTTTCCTGATTTTTGTTCTGTTAGGTTCCCCCTTCCCCCTTTCCAACATTGGGGCCACCACTTTTGCACCCTTTCTTCTGGCTGGAGGGCAGAGGAGCTGCTGCCTCCACAGCCATGTCAGTGCAAGTCTGAGTTCAGCCAGCTGGGGTGCACAAATGCTGAATGAGTAGCCCACTCTAACCCTGCTCATGAGTTAAGTGCCTCAGTTCTGTGATGCACCAGTCCCCCTGATGGATGGATCTGGCATTGGATTCCAGTGATCAGAAGTGAACCCTGGTCTCCCAGAACAGAGGTGAATATGATTGGCCCCATGGTTTTACTTTGTCTCACTGCACAGATAGACAGACAGGTTAAAGAGAACCTTTCTAGATCATTTTTATTTCTCAAAGTAAATAAGATGACGCTTCCTTACCTCCATAGAGCTCCTCAGTGGAACAATGATAATTTTCCATACTGCCCCCAAGGAAGGGAAAGGATCATAATTTGCCCCTGAGGGGCTAGCCACATGATCCCTTCCACTTCTGTATCACTGGCTCCAACCACCGCCCCCCGCAATGTTTTGTGATGTCTGTATAGAGAGTACAGGGGCACACTTCATTCAAGTCTATGGAGTATGATTTATAAACTCTTTTTCTGGCTGTTTAACTGGACATTTGGTGAAATTTTTTAGTGGAACCAATGCTACGATTTCACCGAATGACCAGTTAAACTGCTAGAAAAAGAGTTTGTAATTCATGCTCCAGCAATAAGGAAGTGGAAGGGATCATGCTGCTAGCCCCTCAGAGGCAGATTATGAACCCTTTCCTTCCTTGGGGGGTATGGAAAATTATCAAAATACCACAGAGGAGCTGATATGGAGATAAGCGAGCTTCACCTTATTTGTTACAAGCACTGAGAAAGGTGCTCTTTAAACTGGGCCTGGTGTAAGTATGGTGCAACCCTTTGGGACATAGTACCTCCCCACTAGTTCACCCCACCCCTGAACCAACACACTGCAGTGTCAGACCCTACACTGCATACACTTAATATTGTAACTTAAACAGAACTTTGACAGAGGATTGCAACAAAAGAACAACAATTTTATTTCGGGACATGATCCTAAATGGGAAGGGGGGGGAGGAGGTAGCAGCAAAGAGGTTATGTGGTACAATCTCCTGTGCCTTTCTAGGCTTAGTCAGCTCAGTCCCAATTGTCATTAAGTACCCTCCGTGGTGCATTCAAATTATGCTTTTCCCATCCTTTAATAAGGTATCCAGCCAGGCTTATCTGTGAAACTTTGCCCACCCCCACACCACTGTGCACTGTGAGAAATGTAGTAGGCTGATTCCAGCCCTCCAGTACCGTGAGCACTAACCTCTCCCAACCGGTACCTGTGTTTGACCCTTGAAACTAACAAGGAGCTCCCCGGGTTTCACTACTGCAAGAAGGAAGAGACTGGCTCTGCTCTTTCATACTGTGGACAGACTGCTATACCCAGTCTGTCTGCAGTCCATGAGAGTGTTGTCACCAGAAAGATGAAGATTCAGTCAGTTCTTCCTTGATAGGATACCCTCCGTTCAATCAGCGGTCTCTCCAAGGGGGCTGTGATATCTACACCAAGAAGACAACATTCGTATAGAAATAAAGCCATACAATTTGTATAAAGTACAAATGTAAAGAGATTTATTTGGCAGGCCAGAGCTACACCATACAAATCCCAGCACTTCAGCGACCATGCCTTCCTCAGATAAGTTTAATATACAAAGCCCTACATGATCTAGGCCGGGGCTACCTAAAAGAGCTCCTCTGTGCATGTGCTCCTGGCAACCCGCTCCACTAATCTGAGGTGGGCCTCCTGATTCCCTGCAGATCTCATTTAAAATTGTCTGGGGACCAGGCATTAGCAGTGGTAGCACATATTTTAAGGAATTCCTTTTTCCTGGCTTTTCTGATGTTGTGTTGACTGTATTAATTAGGGTATTTACAGGGCAGTTTTTATGCATAGGCTAAATAGGCTGCAGCCTAGGGTCACCAGCTGTTTAGGGACACCTGCAACTAAGGCACTAAAATATGTTTTTGACTGTTTGTTCATTGTCTTTGCTGGTGCTGCCTGAGTCCTCTGAATGCTGCGAGCCTGGCCTTGCAGCACGCACACACACTCACCCCCTCACACCCCCGCACACACACACACACACACACACACACACACACACACACACACTGCACACTCGCGCACACACACACACACACACAGACACACACTGCACACACACACACACACACACTGACACACACACACACTTGCACTTGCACACCTACACACACAGCATCACCTGCACACCCAGCACACACACTTGCACACTCACAAGACACACACTTGCGCAGACCACACACACACACTCACACTCCACACACACACACACACACACACACACACACACACACACACACACACACACACACACACACACTCACACACTACACACACACACACACACACACACACAGACACTCAGTCACACACACACTCAGACACACACACACACACAGTCACTCAGTCACACACACACAGTCACACACACACCACTCACTCAGTCACACACACACACACACACACAGACACACAGTCACCAGTCACCAGTCACACACACACAGTCACACACACACACACACTCAGTCACACACACAGTCACACACCACACACACACACTCAGTCACACTACACACACAGTCACACACACCAGTCACACACCAGTCACACACTCAGTCACACACACAGTCACACACACACACAGTCACACACCCAGTCACACACACAAGTCACACACACACACAGTCACACACACAGCACACACACACACACACACACACACACACACACACACACACACACACACACACACACTCAGTCACACACACACACACACAGTCACACACACACTCACTCAGTCACACACACACACACTCACTCAGTCACACACACACACAGTCACACACACACACACACACACTACTCAGTCACACACACACACACACACACACACACACACACACACACACACACACATACTAGTCACACACACACACACACACACACACACACGCTTGCAAGTTTAACTAGTCAGTGTAATAAGTTGAGCCTGCCTCCAGCAAAACAACAAAGCCCATCCTGACTCCTCACTGTGACCTCTGCCATCATTTGGCTCCTCTCCTCCCTTCCTCCCCATCTCCACTGAAAAATGCTTATGCTGAGTTGTCTCTTGTCTCCCCCCCCCACCCCTTGCAGCAAGTGTCTCTGCCTCCTGGTGCCATTCCGTCATTCATTGACATAGTGCTGAACCTCCCCAATCAGTGGCAGATCTGGATTTCAAAATCCCACTAGTGCCAAATTGTTTAGAGCGGCCATGGGAATGCTGGGCTGATTGTACCCGGTGTACAGAAAGGACATATTTCAGGCAGCTTTTCTTTCTTTCAGACGGCGACTTGATGTTGATTCAGTTCGGACAGGCTGTGGCACATCAGCTCTGTTGGGATTCGGAAACATAACTGCTGGCACTGATGACCAACTGCAGTGTTTCTGCCTTTGAGAGCACTGAGCAGACCGAAGAGGTTTGATTTTTTGCTGGGTTTTCTCTAAGGTAAGTGAAAATATCGAAGGATTTGAAAAGTTGAAATACGTTACTCCTTGTGTAAACGTCCTGGATCAGGCTCAGCTAGTCGACAAAGTTCAGTTGCCTCTTCCCACCTCGATTTGTGCCAGCTATCCTTGCGAAAGTCACCCAATGGTCCTTTGTCACTGCACAGACCTGCCTGGGAATCCATTTTTTTCCATGTATTTCTTCAGTGAGACACAACTG
Source organism: Neoceratodus forsteri (assembly GCA_016271365.2). NCBI lineage: Eukaryota > Metazoa > Chordata > Ceratodontiformes > Ceratodontidae > Neoceratodus > Neoceratodus forsteri. The sequence continues at coordinate 480,484,415 of JADMNL010000022.1, forward strand.
TAATAAGTTAGTTTCACCTATTTTCAGCTTTTTTAGTCTGAAGAAACTCATCTTTCACTGATTCATTCAACTCAGGGCAGAGGCTGACTTAGAAGTCCTCAGAGAAAATCCTGCACCCTCCATCCATCTAATAGATGCTACAATCATTTCAAAGTATCTGCCTGTGCTCTGGGTTTGTTCTTGTTATGTTTCATTTGCAATTTCTGGCTCTGAATCAGAGTCAGTGCTCATGCCTTGGCAGGCTGATAAAAAAAGGCCGAAATAAAGCAGTCCATATGCAGATTCTACCAATTTATTTTCAAACAACTGTCACACACAAGGGAGAGATGGTGATTAGTGAAATACCAAAAACTCCTGGCAGATAATCAGTAAAGAAACCACCTAAACCCCACAGCATTAAAACTGAACTATGTTCTGTGTAAAGACCAGTTGGGCTCCAGCCAGGCAGCTAGTAGGTAGGAAGGCACACTATGGAAAAGGTTTTTGATTTAGCAGCTGAGATGCCAAATCTCCAAAGCCTGTAACACAGAAAAACACGCGGTACTGGTACACCGAGATGGAGCTGCTGTAACAAATTTGATCCATAAGCAAAAAAAAACTGCACTCCAAGAACAAGAGCTGTGGCCAAAGTGGTGCAGTGAAAAAAGTGGTTTGTTCAGGAATCATTCAAATAACAAAAAGATGGTACTGTATGCATTGTTGCAATCCCCTGAATTACGTCATGTTTGGGGGGCACCATCTAAGTTAATGCTGCCCTGGGTATTTAATACTTTGGGTTTCTTAATATTTATTATTGTGAATTGTATTCAAAAGGGATTAATATCTGTGCTGCTGTAATCTATGCCTTATGTGATGCAACATGAGCCAGTAGGATATGTTGCAAAAAAATAATCATGACCAGTTAAGCTAATGCAGTGATTGAGCAATTAATCATCCTGTCCCAAGCACTGCAAAGTCTGCAGCAGCGGTGGATGCCTTTGATGTGTGGGTAGCATGGGAGTCTAAAAGGTATAGTTTCCCAAAGAGTGTTACATGTAAAACAGGTTTATCAGAGTGTATGATTCTTTAGCAAGGTTAGGCCTGTAGTATGATGGGTAGAGCAACAAACTACTCCCCAATCAGCCTTTAAAAGACCGCTCCTTCTATCTAGTCCAGGATCATTTCTTTTGTTGCAGCTGGAGGCGCTGCTCTTACTCACTCCTATCCAGTTTTTCACACCTCTCAACTTGCCGTTTTACAGTGCCTCTGGCCATGGGCTTGCCACCTTCTCCCCTCTCCATCTTTGTCCCCCTCCCCTTTTTCTCCCTCGTTTGCTGCCCTACTTGCCCTGTTCTCTGTTAGCTGTCTTCTCCAGTTCCTCATCCAGTTTCACTCCCATCCACCTCTGCTTTCCTTCCCCTTTCCACATATCTCGTTTTTCAGACCTGTTACTTCCACGATTAGCGTTTTCTACCTGGGGGCCTCCCAGCAGCCTGCTCCTCCTCACCATCAACCCACCAGCACTTTGGGTGTGATGTCACTCTCCATGCCTGGCTTCTCCCTCACTTCTCTCCTTCTCCAGCGTTCCTCCAGTCAGATCAGCTCCATTTCTGCCTCCGCTACCTAGCCGGGTGGCTACTCCTTTCCATCACTGCTTCCGTTCTGTGTCTGCATGTGGTTCTGCACCTCGCCTGCCTTGGCATCTACCTTTGCTGCTCCCTTTTCTTTGCTTCTGCTGCTGTAGCCTCCATCTTCTTGGTTCTTGTACTCCCATTCCTTCTCTCTCTATCACTGTCTCTCTCTCCCCTTGCTCTGGCGGCTCATGCTGCTCTTTCATCATTCCCCCCACAGACCCCTCCTCATCTTCTCCTGCTGCTCGTACCACCTCCACTCCCTCTTCTGGCTCGGATTTTGTCTCCTCCTTCACCTTGCTTAACCATGTAATTTACCTCGGTGGCTTCTTTTTTGGGGTTCTAATACCCTGTCACTTTCTTTTCCTATTTGTATATTATTGCCATCATAGCCCTATGTTTGGGACCCTCATCGCCATGCCAGACTAGCTACAGTGCTGGTGTTTTCCTCATTTCATGAATCACAAACTTCTTATTTGCTATTTGGTGTCAGTGCCCAGTCTGTGGCTCTGTTTTTCCCCCACAGTGAGGGACTGCTGAGTCATGGTGGGCACCATGGCTTCAACTCTTCTACTCATACAGATACCTCCGTTTTCCTGACCCTCACCATATCTGCCTTCTCCTGCTCCCCTCGCTCAGCTCATAACACCCTCCTTTCATGCCAGACTTCATTTGTCTTGAACCTCATCCATCCTATACCAACTTCACCATTCATCCTCCCTACATTATACCTAGTTTACTCTACTTTGTACTGCAACCATCAGCTGAGGGCTTCGCCCAGCTGTTCTCATCTCTCCCACTCATGCAATTCAATCCACTCCTAATTCAACTTATTTATGGACCCGGTTGGCATGCAGTCCCATGGTTGCTACTTTCAATCTCCATCTCTGGACCCACATCAGGGTCTACTTCACTCCATCCAACCTCTTGTAGGTCTACTTGTTCATATCAACTGTTCGAGCATACTCTTCATATGGGTCTCATGCTATCTCGACTCGACCTGCTCTCCATCCTGAGACATGCCTTCCATGTTCATTGCTCCATGGCTTGGGGCTAGCCTGTAGCTGATGGTCTTGCTCTGCACCCCTGAAGTCCACATCTGGAGCATGTGAAGATCAGAGCGGGGTCCTTCTCCCTGGCCCATAGTGAGAATATCTTCACTCCAGGTGAATCTTCAGTCATCCCTTGTTACAGTGACACCTCTGGCTGTAGAATTTCTAACTTCCAGCTGTGAGGTGTGGGGCTGTCTTTGGCAGGGCCCCTTTAGCTAGCCAAGCAGGTTTAGAGGCATCCATTACACTATTCTTCCTCTGTCCGCCTCTGGGTCACCTGGTCTGTTTCATAGGTTTGTGTAGGCCACCTGAGTGCCTCAGTGGTCATTTCTCTCCTCATTTGCTTTTCGGTGTCTAGTTGCAGAGATGTCACTCACAGCCCTCAAAAGCATTCTTGTTAGAAGGACAGAGTGAGAGCTTCTTCCAGATTGGAATATTTTCCTCTTCCTTCGATCTCAACTCTAAATTGCAGTAGCTGAGCTGTCACTAACCAAAACATCCTTCAGCCTGGAGGGAAGGTGACCTAGACCTTGGATCCTCAGAGGTTTCCTCCTCAAAGGGTTTGTTTTTCTCTCCTCCATGCCAATGCTCATAATATTTAGATAGGGTTAGTGCTTTCACAGGTTCCATAGTTAGGTTCCGCTGTTGGATGGAGTCAGACGGTGGCCCTGGCTGTTCCCTCTCTCCTTAGGAAGTCCTTCCCTCCTGTCTCATCTCAGCTTCAAATCCTCTAATTATTCCTTGTTGTCTCCTGTTCCTCTCCTGTCCTACGCCTATTGACCTCCATTCCCATCCTCGATATCATTCTGACTCCTCGCCTCCTTCAATGCTCGACACCCTTTTGAGTACTCTTTTGGGGGTTTTCCTATGCTACCTTTAGCCAATGGAATCATTCCCATTGCACCTGTAGGGGTGGAACCCTCCTTTAGGGTTCCTCACCATCGTACCTCTACAGGGTGATATATTCCATGGATAAAGAGGTGAACAGCCACAATGTATCTAAGTCACACAAGTATACATCATACTAAGTTGCGTAAGCACATCAACATTTTATTTGTGCCCCTTTGGTACAAAAAATTTAGGTATAAATGGTTAAGTAGATGCATGGTAGCAACTTTCAAACTTTCAATTGCCTTACATATACAAGAATATAATGACTGCCACAAATTGTGACCTTTTACCTAATGTTGCAAAATATCTTTTAGCAGACAAAAAAGATGCAAAAGAACTATACAAAGTCCAATTAATTCCATTCTGATATAACACCTTGGAATGTCAACCTAAAGAACTGTGACTACATGTAAGCCTTTTGACACTGTAGTATGTAATAATTTTCTGTATAAGCCAACTATAAGTCACAATTCTCAATGATAGGCTTTTAAGACAATGCTTCTTCTATTCTTCTTCTTTTAAAGTACTACAGTATATGGGACTATCTTGACTTTTTATTTTAACTTTTCTTATTCTCTTTGTATGAGATGTGCAATAGATTGTAAAGCGTCTTAAAAAGATGATCAATAAAAATATACCTACCTAGAAAGGCAGACAGATGGACAGATGAACAGGCAGGCAAACCGATTGACAGACAGGCAATCTTAAAATCTGACATTAACTGGGCAACAGATCAGTGTAGCCCAGTTGTTACAAGACATGTAACCTAGTTGTTACAATGCAGAAAAGTGAACCAGGATCTCCAAGTTCAAATCCTACCAATGGACACTGAATCACTCTGACACAGAGCACATTGTGACATTATAGTCTATCATCATGCTAAGCACTGCAGAGTCATAACAAGCACACTGTAAAGTCACCAAGTACTGATGAAAGCTTTTTATACAGACATCATGGAAAAATAGACCAAATGTACTGCAAAACCTGTGAAAGACAAGTGAAGTGTGAATAAGTGCTCCCTATTAAATTCTATTAGCAGAACAGAGTATGCTTATGACGTTATCTACTGACATGGTCAAGACAATAGAGTTTCAATGGACTGTCACTAAAAGGCTGTATAAATCAATTAGTGCCATTTCCTGTTTTTTGCCCTGTTGTGTCGTGCAATGGGGTTGCAAGCTTTTCCCTGCATGGTTGCTCACTCAGTTGCAACTGCCAGAGGAATGAGCAGGGTCACCATGCTAATGAGCTTCAGTCACACACAAAGAATGGCAACCACTGCTAAACCAGTTTACCACCACATCCTGCCTGCAGAATTATTACAGGCAGGTGATAGAGGTGGTGCTGCACGCTGATTGGAAAGTTGGTGCAGGATGGAGATTGAAGTTGGGCCCATTCTTCTGAAGCAGTATGCAGGTGAGCAGGGCTAGGAAGGGGGATCTCCCACTGGATAACATGGACTAAATATGGTTCAAGGAGTGCAGAAGGGGGGCACTGGACCTCAAGGGCTGACTGGACCATTGGAATTAACATCAGATTGTCATTGGCACTCAAATGGGCTTAAAGGTGAGAGGCGAGTGGTTTTGTGGATGACTACAGTAAGTGTGCCATTACTTTGGGGCTCAGTGCAGGGTATGGCACATGCCAACTTATGTTATGTCATGCCCAGAACCCGGTTGCTTTTAATAGCTAACATCTGGTTGACTGATTTGCATTGCATCCTAGCTTCTGGGGAGGGAGACTTGTATGAGCTTTCGCATGACATTGTTTAGTGGCAGCACAACAGAGTGCCTCTTGGCACCCCCAATTCACTCTGCAACAGATTGCAATGGTGTAGGAGGCCCCTGTCCTTTAATGTCTCATTGTTTCAGTGTACCAAGCTACAAGGTGGATTAAGGCAGAACCCCACCAAAAATTAGCTGTTGCATTTCAACTGGGCTATTTGAGGCAAATAGATTGAAGGGAAAAAAAGCCCATCACCAAAGAGATGATTTATGAAACTGTTCCAAGATAAACTAATTGATCAGACCCACTTGTAATAAAAACTGTTCCATCAGATTACATAAAGCAGGAAATGAAGCTTTCCACAAAGGCCTGTCCACCATTTCAGAGAGCAATGCCAAGAGACTAAATGGCCTGCAGATTAAACTGTTGGCATACAATCACTCTGTAATGAGATTCCCTAAACCAGCCATTTAATGTTGAGCAGTAATTCCCCTCCAAAGACTGACATTCAGCAGCCAGCTGGGATTTAGTTTAACAAGGTAAAAAATGCTTCATGATGGATTTAGAGGTTGAGTAGAAAACAACCAGTGAAGGTTTCCAGTAGCACTCCTGTAAAACCATAGCTGTCCATCTGGGAATGAAACTTCTGTTCAGCTTGAAAGACTAAGGTATGATGTGAAAGGCTGGGCTAAGAAATCTGAGAGACTACGCTCACCATTGGAAGCTGACCTAATTTGAACAGTATGCTAATTCAGAATTTAATGCCCTCAATACAGCTGGAGTCCAATATCTTGCATTGCTGGTGGTATATGAACTATAAAACAGGGACTGTATTTGTGCTTCAGTTTTTTTTTTGTTTTGTTTTAATTCTCTGTCTGTTGTGATTTTATGGACTTAATCTGTAAATGATTAATTGTCATACACTTCTGCAGTAAAAGTAAATGAACTGATTATAAGTACACTGCACATTGTACAGCAGCATGAGTATACATATGTTAATATAATGTTGAAATTGCAATAAAAATGATTTTCAAAAGTAAAGAAAATACTGTTCAGTAATGCACACATGTTACACTCACACCGTTGGTGGGCACTGATAATACCGTCCAATAGAAGGCTTCTCTAAAATCACATCCGCTACTGCTGGTCAATGAAAATACCATCCAACGCTGTCCCATTAGTGCAACAGCAGCAGCAGTGCAGCCCTCGATGCTGGCAACCAGGTTCGGGAATGAGCTCCAGGTGTTGGGGGCCAGCCCGGGGAGGATTGAGGTCACAAAGGATGTTGCTCTTCTCCTTCAGGAAGGGAGTTCAGCAGACTGCACTGCAGTACCAACTAGGTAACCACAGATGGTGATGCAGTTGGAGCTGATAGTGATAGGGAGGACTCCAGCTGGTGCTGTACACAGCCACACATATACATGAGCATGCACTGATGGCACTCCTGCCAGGGGCATCCTGTGGGGGGAGCAAAAAGCAAGCCTAAAACCCTAAAGTACAGCAGGATGACAGACATGCTCCAGGGCTCCCCTGCTTCGACAGTCTGCCTTCTTCTCACACTTGGGGACCTACAGGAGATGGTAAGGCCCCTAACAGAATTCAACATGAAGCCGGAGTTGTTCTGTAGACCCTGTGGAAGGAAGGTAAGTACTCGAGAAGGAGATGGAGAGGGTTGGGAGGTGTGCAGTGGAGGGAGAGCACTGCAGAAGGACAAAAACAAAATAAAAAATGTATAGTCCAATAACACATACGGTAACTTTAAAGTCACTAATCACTTTTGATCAATAAAATTACTGTTCAGTAATGGCCTTCTCTAAAATCACTTCTGCTGCTGTGGTGCAATGAAAATACTGTAAGCACAAACATTTACAGCAGGCATGTTAAAAGGGGAGGGGGGTACAGCCAAGAGCACAGAATTCAGAATTAGGAGCAGCAAATTAATAACGGTCTTCATTTAAAAGTTATAAACCGTTTATAACCCTGATTTCATTACTTTTCAGAAAAAAAACTGGTTTCTGTGAAGAGATACTGATGATGATGTCAGCTCAAGAACTCATAGCATAGTCCTCAAAGTCAGCAACATTATGATTTGGATCTTCTAATTTGAATAAATCTGTAGCTGTAGTAATCATTTGAAGAAAGAAAGCCTAACATTGCATTTGAGTGTGATGCATATATTGATATATGGTACTTCAGAATGTGGATGGGCAGTTTTGGAAAGCAGGTTGGGTAGGGGACATGGCTTTAGAATACCAAGGTTGCACATAATTTCAGAATACTGCAGGGATGATATTACAGAATGTGGCAGGATCACCATTTTGGAATGCAGAAGAACACAATTTCAGAATGATGGGTACATGCACTTTTGGAATGTGGCAGGGACACTGATAATGTGGAGAGGTTGCAAAACTTCAGAACATGGCAGAGACTCAGTTTCAGAATGCATGTGTGACATCCAGTTATTTAATGCACTGGGTGCAGAATTCTGGAATATGGTGAGGATGTTCTTTTTCAGAATGTGATCAGGAAGTGTAGTTTTAGAATGCAGAGTGAATGTACCATTTTGGAATTTGGATGAATGCACAATTTCTGAATGTGCTGGATGTTTAATTTTGGAATGTGTAAGAATGTACAATTTCAGAATTTTGCAGGGATGCTCAGCTTCTGAATGTGGAGGATATGTAATTTTGGAGTGTGATGGAGATGCTCAATTTTCGTGTGAGATGGAGGCACCTAATGTTGGAATGTGACTAGGATGGTCAGTTATGAAATGAGGTAGGGTGTGTCTTCTCACATTGTTTGAGGGCGAGCAATTTTGTAATGGGGCAAGGATACATAATTTTAGAATTTAGGGAACACAATTTTTGAATGTGGTTAGGATGTGCAGTTTCAAAATGAGATACATGCAGTTTTGGAATGTGTATATGATGCACAATTTTGGATTGTGGGAGGGACATGCAATTTGGGATTGTGGCAGAGTACACACAGTTTCAAAATGTTGCAAAGATGTGTAATTTTGGAATGTGGGGAGCACACATGTAGAGGCAGTGCAGTATGCCGGAATGTTGGGGACATGTAATTTTGGAATGTCCAGGGACACACAGTTTTGGAATGTGGAGGAATGCACAATTTTGGGTATGTAGGGGGGTTCAGGTTGGGAATGAGGGGGAACACTTAACTATGGAATGTAGGAGAAGCAGCAAGTTCTGGTCGAGACAAGATGGCTAGTTCAGTGATCAGCTGTGAGCATGAATAGTAGAGGCAGAATTAACACAGCACTGCAGTGCAGCTTCGGCGGGATGTTGATCACCTTATGAAGGAGAAAATTAAAAAAACAGTATAATGACTCAAGTTACTATTCTGTTAGATTTGCCGTTTCCTCTCAGAGGGATAGAGGCAGTTGGAATTGGCAGAATAAACAAGGCAGCTTTTTAGGAACTAGAGATCCCAGCATAATAATTAAAAGCTTACCAGATACAGTCCTTGTAGTGAGTGCTTGCAAGGTCATGTGGGGAACTTGGTGAAGATGCAACACTGCCGTTTCTTCTCCAGGCATATCCAAAACAACATACAGGTCAGTAAAAGAGACTACTGATTACTTTGAAAGTGAAAGACACATATGAAGCATGCCTCTGAGTCACAAATACCTTTCACAGAGAGATCTCGTCTGTTAGAGGCCAATGCTGCATTGCTATACCTGCATTATCTGAGGGTTTGTCTGTTGAAAGAAAAGTTCTCTGCTGGAAGAAAGGGATGGATAGATAATAGTGGCACCTCAGTGAGATGATCCTCAGTTAGAAGCCGGCCTAATACAGGAGGAGCCATCTGTCTTGGCAGCTCGTAGCGATAGATTTACAGAATTAAACTTACTGATCCTAGTTGCAGCAAGGGGAGGAAATGGAGAGGAAAATCCTGAGGCACAGTGTGAGACCACACTGATTCAGGGCAAGCAGGATTAATTTGCTGAATCAGTTACTGAGTGTAGGGTGACCTTATTTCAGTCTACATACAGGGAAGAACCAAAGCATGCAGACAGTGGGAAGACAACCACACTATTAGGAATGTCTAAAGTCAGGAGAGGGAAAGGGCTCCAAACAAGTGATTAGTCTGAAAGACAGGAAAGAGCAGTGTGAAAGAGAGATTGAAGTTGGATCAGACTAAAGAACAAAACACCACAAGAGGACACGTTGTTAACAAAACAGAGGGGCAAGGTGCTAAGGCTGAAGTCAGAGAAGAACAAAGGGAAGATGTTTTACTGAGGGAAATGAAATAAGGCTTCGGGGCCTTAAATGACTCTATGACCTCACTAAAAAACATGTTTTCTGATCTGGCTGACAAAATGGCAGCTCTAACCACATGCACTAGGGAGATGGAACAGAGTCTTAGTGAGGTGGAAGATAAAATTCCTACTCTGTCATGAAATATGGGAAAAAAATAATAAGGAACTTGCAGAGCTTGCCTTAGATTGAAAACAGAGGGCCTTGAAACAAGATCCCACAGGAATACTTTAAAGGTTGATAATTTGCCAGTAAGAATGGAAGGGGCCAATCCTGTTAAGTTCTGTGAAGAAATGTTTAGAGATTCTGGGCCTCAAATATCCTGAACAAAGGGTAGAACATGACAGAGCCCATAGGGCCTTCTCATCTCTAAAATTCAGACATAGACCCAGGTTTATGTGTATCCATCCTTTACACTGTCAGGATAGGGAAAAAAAATTGTACACGACCAGAGTGAAAAATGGCTAGTTTTTCAAGGGTCTTAGGCTTCAAGTTTATCCTGATCTGTCCCTATCAATTCTTTCTAAGTGAAAAGCATTTGATTCAACAACAGATCTGTTATGTAGACAAGGAATTCCCTTCTATCTGCTTCACCCAGCAAGAACGAGAATAAATCTGGTTGGGAAGATATTATTTTAACACCTCTCAAGAAGCAGAGGTTGCATTAAGAAATAGGAATAGAGATGGCATTGGTCCGGTCCCTCCAAATAATTCAGATTTTTTGAATCAGGAAGCAAGACCCACCTACATCAGATGAAGTCAATTCACATAACGGGCCCAGATTTTGCTAAGAAAAACCCACCAGAGGCAATAGCAGATCTATATTCCTAGAATATTCCAGGAACAATGACAGAGCTGAAGCTAAGTATACAATACTTGAATTTGCTTTTTGGATGCCATCTTGTGTATAAGCAATGAGGGAAATAGTTTAATTTCCTGCTGAAAACATTTCCTTTAAAAGAAGTGGGGAAGTAAAGAAAAACAAAACACCTTCTATAATTCTTTATTTAGGCTTCAAAAGGGTAAATGGGGGAAGTTCTTCATAATTATACGTACAGGCCTTTTTATATATGTAAAGCTTCTTGGTGATCTGGTAATCCTCTTTGCATTTAGCCTTTATCTGTCCTCTACTGATTTTTTTCCCTTCTTTTTTTCTCCTAGGGAAATATTGACTTCAGTGTTCCTGGGCTAAGAATACCAGATAAGTATAAGTTCTGTGGGGTCCCGCCCAGCTGTTACCACGATTACACCTGGCTTCACAGCCAATGGCATAACCATTTGGAGAACATGGTAAGGGGAGAGGGGGAACTATTCATCCTAAGCTGGTGGAAAAAATAGTGGGGTTAGTGTTACGGATTTGGAATTTTTTATTTTTTTTTTTAAGATTCGGAAATAACGAGGGGAGATATAAAAAAAACAAAACACAAACAGAGAATACATAACATAAAATAGAGGATAAAGTATGGGCAACAGTTAACAGTACTGTGTATGCTTCGAGAGGTTGCCACGGCAACCTGATAGACCTCAAAGAGTGCAGCTTGAGAGGTCTGTGGTTGCCATGGCAACCTTGAGAAGCATACACTGCTGTTGTTAACTGTTTGCCCATACTATCTTGTATAGTGTATGGTGCAAGTGAGGCAAGTTTTTGTTACTGACCTGCATTTGGTTAGCAGCCCGACATTGCAATCACTCGATTATGCTCACAGACAACTGACTAAATGTTTTAAATTGTTGTCTGACGAGATTGAGCGTTCATGGGTGCCTTCTCAGTACTGAGTGCATGCGAAGGCATTCTATTCTGTTGTACCATTGTGGTGATGTCCTCAGGCATGTACAACACCATCATGACGTCTCCATGATGATACAACAGCTGTGTATTTATATTGAATTTTGCCAACAATAATGTTCTACCATACACTATAAGTAAGTGTTCCAAAACTGATGGGCAAGCTACAAACCTTAAAAAATAGTTCTTAGTAATACATACTAATGCATTTTACTGGGTGACCTATTTTCTTTCTCTTTCACTTTGTCATAATCTTGTGCAGGACACTGTATGGGTATTACATTCTAGAAATCATACTAATTGGATTCAGGTAGCACATGTCTTACCTAAAAATCATGTCATGGAGCCTTAATAGTTCCAAATATTGAATAAAAATGCAGAAAATAATAAAGCATGTAAATAAGAATAGAATGAATTGTTTACTAGTTCAAGAAACACGTGATCAGAGACGTAAAGTACTTCTCAAATTTATTTCAGGCTGTTGGAATTACTATGTTTATCAAGGCAAAGTTATGGGCATGAGTATATTTTTGAAAAAAAAACTTATAATCAGAAATTCTAGACTCATATATTTATATTGATACTGATGGCTGCATTGTTATTGCTAAGATCTTACTTTCACAGATACAGATTACCTTGGCAAGCATTTACAGTATGCTCCAAATGAAAGAACTGTTCAATTTGTTTCTTATTTTTTTCTGAAATTGGCAGCATATAATACTCCCTATGTAATGCAGAAGATTTAAACTTGACTTTAACATTTCTAGATAGATCTCACAGGAATGGAGATATTTAGACATGAGGGGCATGGGCCTTCAACTTGTCTGCTGTTTATCAAACATCTATAGAGCATAAGGTTAGAACAGTGCATAGATTACATGGATTACATAGAAACTGCCAGCAGATAAGGACTGTTTGGCACACCCAGTCTGCCCATATTCCCTACCCGCTGTAATACCACAGATCCTACCTGGTCTCTAGCTTTACCCCCATTCGGAACAAATAAAATTCCGTTATGCCTACAGTAACCCATGCATTCTTGAAACCCATTACAGTATTTGCTTCGACCACCTCTGATGGAAGGCTGTTCCATGCATCCACCAACCTTTCTGTAAAAAAGTACTTTCTACCATTATCCCTGAATCTACCCCCTCCAGCTTCATAGCATGCCCCCTCATTCTTGAGCATCTTTTTTTCTGAAAAATGCTTTCCTCTTGTACCCTATTAATACCCGTGAGGTATTAGTCTATAATATCCCTTCTCTTTTTCTCTCCTTTCATCTAGGGTATACTGTACATACTAAGGCCCTCAGCCTCTCCTCATAGGGCTTTTTTTTCCTATATGAATTTTTAAGCTTTTTCCCCATTTTCTCCCTGTAGCTTCCCGGGACCCCAGCAAACAAGGCAGTGTGTGCACGTGGAGGCGCATGTGCACTCCGGGTGTCAGCTCAGCCCCTTTCCTTCCCACCCTGGCAATCACCAGGATCCCTGTAGCCTGAACTACCATCCATCCTCCACTGGGTGGCAGCCAAGAGCTGGGGGAAACCCCTCATTCCTCCCACAGGAGAGGAGAGCTGCCTCATGGCAAACTCAATCCTGCTCCTCACCCCCCCCCCACGTGACCCCTGACAACCTGTGCTCCTTCCTGAATCCCAGTTGCCAGTGTAGCATGAGGTGTGGCATCCAGCACCTCAACCCGCAGCGCCACTGGGCCGGCTCTTCATAGAGCTTTTGATGCAGGCCCAACACCATTTTAGTTACTCTCCTCTGGACTGCCTCCATTCTGTCAATGTCCTTTTGGAAATGCGGTCCCCAGAACTGAACACAGTATTTCAGGTGAGGTCTCACCAACATTTAATACAGCGGTATACCTCCCTCTTTCTGCAGGTTATACCCCTCCCTATACACCCCAGCATCCCAATAGCTCTCCCGACTACCTTGTCACACTGCTTGGTCACCTTTAGCTCATCATAAGTAATTCCCAGGCCCCTTTCCTGTGTGATGGTCATCAGTACCACCACCCCCAACTCATACTCTGCTCCTGGGTTTCTGTGCCCTAAGTATATGACTTTGCACTTTTGCATTGAATCCCAGCTGCCACACTTTTGACCACACCTCCAGCATTCTTAGATGACTTTTCATTCATTCCACCCCCCCATCCCAGAGTGTCTACCCTATTACAGATCTTTGTGTCATCTGCAAAAAGACATACCTTCCCTTCACAGTGTCAGTAATAAGGACATTAAAAAGGACTGAACCCAGTACCGATCATTTTGGCACCCAGCAAATCACTCTCCCTTCCCCAGAGTGAACTCCATTTACCACCACTCTCTGCCTCCTATCTCCCAACCAATTTCTTAACCAGTTTACCACCTTTGGACCCACTCCCAGATTGTTTAGCTTATTTATGAGTCTCTTTTGTGGAACGGTGTTGAAGGCCCTACTGAAATCTAGATAGATCGAGTCCACAGTTCCATCCTGATCTCCCTCCTTGGACACCCAGTCAAAAGAAATCTATTAGATTTGTCTGACATAGAATCATAGAAGGTGATGGCAGGAAAGGACCTCCCGGTCCATCCAGTCTACCCATTACCCCCCAGTCCAACCTACCATATCTTGATACATCCCCCCTTCACCTTAGCCCCATGTGTCTGTCCCAAGCAGTCTTGAATCTCTCTACAGTGTCCAAATTCATCACCTCCTCTAGAAGCCCATTCCAGTTCACCACCCTCTCCATGAAATATTTACCTCTCACATTGCTCTTGAAGTGCCCCCTGTGACACTTGGACAGCTGGTTCTGATCGCTGTATGATTTTTGTAATATAAAAATGTGTTCTTGAATGTCTCTCATTAGAGATGCTGAGACAGCCTGTGGGATGACCCCCCCCACCCAGGTTTTAGCTACAAGGTGTTACCTGGAAGGCCAGGAGATAATTACAGGCTAGAAGAGGCCTAAATTAAGCATCTCCTGTTTGTCTAGCTTAATTGTAGCTTGCCAGCTGACAGGATAGAAAATATAAATTTTATGACGTTTAGAGGAGGAAAACCAGGTTATGTCACACTGGTGCAAAGTCATAAATGTTCCTCTGATGTCTGTAAAAGCAGGATGTTGCTCATGGATGAAAGAAGGACTTAGAAATTAACCTTATTTAATTTGCCTTCTGAGTGATGACATCCTGATTGTATAATTTTTTAATAAACAGAGGAGGAGCTGGGTGACATCATAGAGAAGGCAGGCTCAAGACAGTGTTTTAATTATGTTGTGAGTGACCTGTAGAGACACACATGTTTGGACTCTCTTGACAACAACATCTGTCTATCAGCACTATTAGAAGAGATACATTAGATATATAAGTCTAATTGTCTGGTGGTAGGAATTTTGCACTTTTTTTTAACCCTTGTTCTTTTAAATGATTGCATGTTTTTGTGATATATGGTTCTGTATTTACATTTTTATCTATTTTTAAGTAAACCTCTACTTTAGAGACTACTTGGTGTGCTTTTGAAATTCTTTTTCTTGACAAGTGAAGCATATATGGTTAAAGCTGACACTGTACAAAGCTTACTGGTTTTACCAAACTGGGAAAAGGTAAGAATTTTTCCTACGGTCTTTCATAGAGTTTTTAAGGGTTCATTTTGTACACCTGGTTAGGTGCCCATAGGCAAAAGATATCTGGCATCCCCAGAAGAGCAGAATTATCTGAGCCTGTACATTGGGTACACTAGCAAGAGGTTCACAGTTTGAATCCCTCCAGAACTTGAGACCAAAGTTTCATTCAAACTCACAAAACAGACAGGAGGGTTACCCTCTTCTGTTAACTGTTCACAATACTGCACTCTGAGGTTGGCACTGTCAGAGCAGAGGGCCTGACCTGCTGAGTGGGGTTGTGACACCTCCCAGAGTCTCAGTGCATGGCCCCTTGTTATGTTTCCTTCCTTCCTGTGGAATAACTTCCCTGGACCTCACTTGTTTATCCCTTTGATATATTTAAAGGTCTCGATCATGTCCCCCTCTCCCTTCTAGTCTCCATTGTATATAGCCCCAACTCCTTGCATCTCTATTCACATGGTTTGCCCTTCATGCCCTGCACCATCTTGGTCGCCCTTTACTGAACCCTTTCAATCGAGTCTATATCCTTGTGCAGGTAAGGCCTACAAAACTGGACACCATACTCAAGGCGTGGCCTCACCGGGCTTGATATGGGGCACCAACCTCCCAATGCCTGCTGGTGATTCCCTGAGGATACTTGACAGCATCCCATACTCCTTCCTCACCACCCTTGAGCATTGCTTCCCTACCTTGAGGTTGCTGGAGACTGTTACCCCCAGGTCCCTCATCCTCTGTCACCCGGACTGTCTCCCCTATCAGGATGTACTCAGTCCTTTGGTTCCTTTGTCCCAGGAGCATAACAGCACACTTCTTGATGTTGAATGCCAGGTCTCTGCCCACTCCTCCAGTACTCTCAGATCCCTTCTCATGTCCTTGACCCCGGGGAGTCAACTCTGTTACAAATTTGTGTTATCCGCAAAGAGGGCCACCATCCCTTTCAGTCCGTCTGCAATATCTAGTATATAGATATTGAACAGGAGGGATCCCAGCACTGATCCCTGGGAAACTCCTCTCCTCACCTGCCCAATCCCGAGTACACCCCATTCACCACCACCCTCTGACTCCTATCTGCCAAACTGTTTTCTACTCATCTTGTTATTTTGACCCCATCCCTATGGCATTCCTGTTGTGAATCCATGTTGCCTAAATCTTGTAAGACCTTAGTTTCAAGACAATCCACAATCCTTTTCTTCAGTATTGATTCCATTAATTTCCCCACCACCGAAGTCAGTCTCACTGGTCTGTAATTTCCAGCCTCCTCCCTGCTGCCACTTTTGCGAAGTGGGACTACATCAGGCTTTCTCCAGTCCTCCAGAACCACTCCCATCTCCACTGAGTTGTTGAACAGGACAGTCAATATCCTGGTGAAGCCCCAGAGCCGTATGCCAGTGGGCTACCCCCCCTCCCCATGCCGGCTGTCCCTGGTATCCGGCAAAGGGCCCGTGTCCTGCTATGGTGACAACTAGGGATTTCATTCCCAGAAATATTGATAATAATATGGTGCCTCCACCCAAAGTAAGATATTAGTGGTCGAGGTATCTGCTTGGTACAGCTCCCTGGGATACTGTACCTACCCACCTCCCCAACCAACCACTCTGCACATTGTGTCCCCAATAACCTTGTTCCAGTATAAACCATATATCTTTGCAATAGGCAAGCACAATGAATTTCACTAACACAGCAATTTCAACAAACAAACTCACAGCTTTATTTGGAGGTTAGGACTAGGAAAGGGATACCAGGACATAGGATGGCTGTGAAAGAAAACAAAATGTTAGGGAAAATGGACAACAAGGATAAACATTTGGACCCACAGGCCAAGCCCACACCCACCGATACCAGTGTTCCCAAACTGTCTCCAGGGGTACTCACTAGGTGCAGGCCTGATTGGTGCTGCGGGTTGACCAGCTGTTGGGGCCCTGAAATATGTTAAAGCAAATGATTTTAAGAAAACTACTCCAATTCCCTTTTCCCATCCAGGGGCCAGGTCCCGGGTACTCACTGTTGACCTCTACACCTGACATTTGGAGCTCCTTATTCTGTGCAGTGAGGCAGAAAAACAGGCCAGCTAGGATCCCTCTGTCAGGATGGAACTTGCTCAAGGATCTTGCAGCTGGTCACCTTGATTGTACTTTTGGCCTCTTGTCCCTTTCAGCCACTTCTGTCCATTGCAGAGCACTGTGGCAGGACAACACCAGCCCCAGAAGGCCCAGACCCGAGAGTCACTCCACAGCCTGGCTTCCTGATGGGTTGAAGGTGTCCTAGCACCCTAGCAAGTGCTAGTGACCTCCTGAAACAGTGAGTCCCACTTGGGAGGGGTTAGCAAGTTCACGCCAAGGCTCTGGGTGAGGACTCCCAAATGGTGGGGGTCCTCCTGCAGTCCCTGCACCAAGTTCTAAGCAAGAAAGGTTTGCAGGCAGTCACTCCAATAAAGTCCAGTGCCAATCTGAGTTGGTGCTAGCCTCAGCTTCAAGAAGTGCATGTGTTATCCAATGGGGGATCCAAGAACAACAAACTCCTGCACACCAGTTCACACTTTCCAGTTAAGCGGTGTCCACAACCTTTCTTCGGCTGCAGCTGGGCCTCAGCTCTCAGACACTTTAATCAGTTCACTCAGGACACACACAGATCCTCTCTGGCACTCCGATGACCAGAGATGCTCTGCCTCTTCAGAATTCTAATTTCAGTCCCACACAAATGACCTCTTGGCAATTACTGTAGCACTCTGATAAATCCGCACAGTCTTCTGAGTTAGTTCAGCTTCTTAGTGCAGGGTTTCTGCAGCATTTAGTTTTCTCCCAGCAACAGCTAAGCAACTTCTTAATACCTGGAGAAAACAGGTTCACTGTTCAGTCTCATTCCTCTCATTCCCCTTCTCAATTCAATCCTGCAGCAAGTACCTGAGGAATCAAAATCACAGCTCAGTCTCTTTTCCTTCTTTCGCCTTTCCAATCCACTTCTGTCAACCAGCAAATCTCCAAATGGGGTCTGGGTAAGCCCCTGAAGTTCCAAATCCACTCACAGAATAGTCCTGACTCATACAAAGCCCAGAAAGTCCACGCTGTCTCAGTCGAAAACCCAGCATCCTGACTGGCTGATGGAGCCTATCAATATTCAATATCCATAGAGATCAATATTTCCTGCTCATTTATTGAGGCATGACCTAAGCGCCTGAATTAGTCCCCTCCTTTTCTCAGAAGTCCCTTTGTCCAAGTTTTGGACGACTAGATCATTAATTGACTGTAATACAGGATTCAAGTGTCACAAACATGCCAACGCCCATTAAGTTTATAGGGTCCATACAGTTTCCCCAGCTTTATAGGGTGAGTGCAGCCCAACATAATACTTTAGGTAGCCAAACACCCCACCAGATTGTAGCCACAAATGTCTCCTGCCAAACAAGCCCACTCTCACTAAAGTGATCCCAACAGTTTAGCTGTTGCTTCCGCTGAAACTCTGTCCCCCTAGGCGGCAGGCAGCAATCTCAATAATATTCATGAGGCTCGCTAGGCGCCCACGTTTAAACTTTAATTTTAGCCCCCAAGGTGGATTCTCGGCTGCATTCTCCAGGTCACCAGCCCTCAATTAGCACGGGAGAGGTGCCAGGACCACTGGGTCACTTTCTGTTCACCTGCAAAATTGTGGGACAGCATATCAAAGGCATCACTTGCGCATGTGCAAGTGCAGGCTGTAAGCGAGCATGTCGGTAGCTTGCAGTCAAGGACCCACGCCTGTATGGGGCAAAAGCAACATCAGAGAACCCAGGAGCACCAAGAGAATTGGTAAAACCATTGGGCACCACAGGTAAGCCCCCAGAGGGGGGTTACATGGGGATGCATCCCATCTGGCCCTTTTGCCTTGTCCACTTTCAGTTTTGCAAGTTCCTTCATGATTCTCTGCACTATAAAAGACTAGTATCCACGTCTATTCCCTCGATGCTCCTGTCTCTAATCTGTGGTCCCTCACCTTCCCCTTCCACTGTGAACACTAAGCAAAAGTATTTGTTCAGGATGTCTGCATTTTTCTTGTTCCCCTTCCACACACTTCCCGCTTCACCCCTCAATCTTACTTTTCCTCCCCTGATCTTTCTCCTTTCATGTACATACCTAAAAAACGTCTTGTTGCCTTTCTTTATTGCCTGGGCTATTTTCTCCTCTGTTTGCTCTTTTGCACACCTGACTGGTTTTCTTGCTTCCCTCTGCTACTTCTGATACTCCTCGTTATCCCCCTCCTTCTGTGACTCCTTATATCTCCTGAATGCTAACTTCTTTATGCTAACATTTCTAGCCACCTCTTGAGAACCAAAGTGTCCTCTTTTTCCTCTTGCTTTTGCTAACTTGCCTGATGCAGAGGTTTGTTGCCCTCACTATGGCCCCTTTAATTTTTACCCACTGTTCTTCCACTCCACCCAAGCCCACCCCCCACCCCTTCTAGGGCACCGCTGAGGCATTCTCCGTCTTTGTAAAGTTGGCCTTTTAAAGTCTAAGACCCTTGCCTTTGTGTAGGATCAATTTCGCCACAGTTCCTATATCAAACCACACAGTACAGTGTTCACTGGTCCCAAGGTGACCATCTACCTTAACGTCTGGAACTCTGTCCCCATTGGTGAGTATAAGGTCCAATATTGTTCCCTCATGAGTAGGTACTCCTATTAGTTGCTTGAGGAATGCCCCCTGCAGGGAGTGCAGGATTTCCCTGCTCCTAGCCAAAGTTGCAGATAGCACACTCCAATCGATATCTGGCAGATGGAAGTCCCCCACAGCAGCATCTCCCCCTTATTTGCCATCTTTTGGATGTTTTCCATCAGCACTTTATCCATTCACCCCCCCCCCATGTTAGAGGTCTGTAGATCCCACCAATGTGAACAGCAGCTCCATTCCCATCTCCAGTGTGACCCAATGTTGCTCAGCCCCTCCCTGTATTCTCTGTAACTCTGTTGCTTTAATGTTATCCCTGACATAAAGAGCCACTCCTCCCCTTTTCTTACCCATTCTATCTTTCCTGAACAGAATATAACCTGATATGGCTATATCCCAGTCATTGTTCCCCTCGCACCTTGACTCTGTAACCACGACAATGTCTAGGTCAGCCTCTGCCATCATGGCCACCAGGTCTGGGACCTTATTACCCAGACTTCAAGCACTCGTACACATAGCCTTCCAAATACTGTTGCTACCCCTCCTACCAGCCCCCCCCTTTCTCACTTATGCCTACCTACCTCTTCCGCTCTGTCTTCATTCCCATACCTCTTTATTGCTACCATTTTGTTCTTTTTGTTACTAGGTATCCAAGGGGATTTCCTCCCTTAGGGTTCTCTCTATTGACTACTACAGCTTGGGGGGGGGCAGTTTGTGTCACCCTGTTTCCTTCCACTCCTCTTGACTAGTTTAAATGCTCCTCAATAAAGCATTTAAACCATTTACTGAGGACTGCGGTAACCCTCCAGGATGGATGCAGGCCATCACCATTGTACAGGCTCCTATCCTTTCAGGTGTGACCCCAGTCCCCAGTGTAATCGAAACCCTCTTCTCTGCACCATACCTTCAACTATGAGTTGAAGCTCCTGGTACAAAGTACCCTAACTTCCTCCCTGTAATTGAAACAAGCAACACCTCAGAAAAGGTCACTGATTATGCTACCTGTGTAAGGCCCCTCCCCAACTCCCTGAACTCCTCCTAAACCATACTATCTATGTCCCTAGGCAGGATATTGGTCCCTAGGTGGACAATGACATCTAGCTCTCCCTCCCTTCCTACAGCCCTTGCGATCCCCAGGATCTGCTTCCCGTTCCTCCGAGCCATGACACTGGGTAGGCACTTAATCTCTTCCCCTCCTTCCTGTCCCTTAATCTGACCTCCTCACAATGGAGTCCCCCACCATAATCTGTTTTCTCCTCCTCTGGAGGACCTTTTCCACCCTCCTTAGAGTCTCCACTATGGAGGTCCCCCACATCCTCCATTACCACCACTGCAGGTGACTCTATGGGACAGTCGCTCTCCACCAGAGAAGTGTAGGAATTGTGCAATGGTACTGTATGGGGGATGTGCCTCGACCCAACATAGTCAAGCCACTCCTCTTCCTTGGCAATCTTTGAGGCAGCAGTAGCAGACGTGGCTGTCCCTGGGTGGGATTAAAAGCCAACTCTACCTTAAGTACAGCAACCTGCCCCCTCAGCCCAGAGAATTGAACAAAGATGGGGCAACACCACTGCCTCCAGAACATTTCCCTGAAAACTGCCACCTCACAGCCACTGCACTGCACTGCACCACACCCAACATATCTGCTATTTACCCTACCCATGTATGTTTTGTCTTCCTTGAACCCTAGAAAAGCCTTGCCCTAAATAGGGTGCTTCACCTATTCCCAAAGAAAGCTTACTTTATATTTTTGTTCACCCTTCCCCAAACCTAATGAGTAAGCTAATTGTATTGTATCTACAATTCACCACTCATATGCCCACTCTAAGGAATTATACACCACACAACCACATTAAACACAGTAAGCAAACAGTAGTTCATAGCAAAACAATAGTGGTTATGCCCCACACAGTAACCCTCCCATAGTCCACCCTCCCTCTTCCACTGTCTTCCCACAATGGTGTAAACAGTATTAGACCATAAGTTAATGCAGTAAAGGACAGTATAAAACAGTATAAACAGAGTTTGAGTCTCTGATTAATGTGTCCATTTGTATTTAATTTTTGTGGATGATCTTCTACCGGTGCTTTTCAGGCCCCCCCCTCCTTCCCCCTCTTTTCCTGCCTTTGTGCTCCTTGTAGCACAAGAATCAACAGTGGCTGGAATAGAGTGGCCAGCCAGCCAGCAGCCTGCTAGCTGCCTACTGGCTGACTGCAGCAGACTAAAGGAAGACTATGTCCTTAGCGTTATGGTCCTTCGTGCAGACGGGCCACTGCACGGATGGGCCACTTGGACAAAGCTTCCCTAAATAAAAAACCAAAGATCCTGATTGGTTGCTCAGAGGACAGAGCCCCCACAGGCAGAACGGACTCCAATTGACTGACTGTGAGCCAAGGGGCAGAGTCAGTGAACAAAATCAGGAAGCAGAATGCCCCAAGTGATTGTCCCAAAACGAGCTCTGTCAGCACTCCACAATGCAGCAGACTAGTCCACAGAAGTAGTACACAGTCTGATGTTCCACATAGTAAGAGCATTAAAAGGCTTCATGTCATATTTAGGCCTTATAGATCCATTTAGATTCAAACACCTCAATCTCAGTAAATTCTCTCACTGTTCCCAGGTACACAACATGTGTTCAAGGACTGATTTTTTTTCTTAATATCTGAGTCTTTATTATACAGGACCGCAGAATTCAAATATGGGGCCTTCAAAATATTGGCCCATAGTCCTGTCTTATTAAATTAACTCTCGAGACTGCTTCACCAAAAAAATAGAACTTGGAGACTGGATAACGTCTTATGGTTATAAAATAGTTTTTGTGAACTTCTGAAGCAGGAGATTAGTAACTTCTTAAATTGGAATATCTCAGACACATCCTGTCACAGTAGCCGGGAAGCCCTGAAGCTATATTTATGAGGTTGGATTATCTCATTTAATAACTTTAGGGGGGAAAAAACAATAAAGGTAATTACAAAATCTTGAGCAAGATTTGATGATGACTGAATTACAGCATGCCTCCTATGGACTAGGACACAATCTAATTAAGGTAGGAAATAAAATTAGTGATACAATGAATGTTCAGGCAGAGAGGGCAACGTTGAGGTTATGGGCTAGATATTTTTTCTCAGTGTAGCCAACCAGTCCCTGGGGTTACTAGAATCCAATCAGTATTATTGTTAGAAAGGTAGCAGGCAGCTGGTAGGGAGTTCATTAGGGGCTCCTTAAATAATGACATCATTGTTTACTCAGCTAGCCTGAGGGAGGAATGATTAGGTCATCTTAGAACTCTCGCAGCAGAATAAGCCACACTGTATGGATAGCTGCTCTGGGGAGCTTAGAATTCTCAGTTTGGTTCAGTCTATAGTGGAGTGAGGAGGTAAGAGTGGCAGAAGGACTGTCAGTGGGCTCTGAAAGAGGGCCCAGGATTTTTCACCCTAGTCGTGTGTCATTTACACAGGATTCAAGTTGTTTGTTTCTGTACTCCCACCCATCTCCTTCTAGAAAATGATCCAGGTATACATCTAATGCAAAGCGTGGCACCTACCTTTTTAGCAAAGTAAATAGTATGCCACAGTAAGGGCACCAGTTTAGCTGGGTGACCATTACAAAAAATGGGGACGTGTACACTAGTTAAATAAGTGGCCTGGAGGTTACAAAAATGGGGGCTCATCTTGGGATATTTAATTTGGCGTGAGAGGCATGCTGAGGGTATGTCCTGTCTGGTGGTGGTGCCCCAAACAGAAGATTGTTTACTGGAAAGCAAATTGTGCCAAGTAAAATGCCACCTGAAAGTCTTTTGCTGTCCAAGTCATGTGGAAAAGAAAGAGGAAGAAATTGTTGCTTGTGTGTTTGAAACTGTGGACTGAGAGATAATTGCCCTTGCCTTGTGGAAAAAGAACTTAAAAAACTGTTTAAAAGTTGCAAATCTCCAGGGCAAAGAATTTGTGGACTTAAGACAGCGTTTTCTAAGTGCTCAGAAAGTTTCAAGTGTGTACAGTGAAGTGTGGGGAGTCACTAAGGAAAATGCACCAAAAACTGAGTGAAAATGCCTTAAAATGCTTCACCCCGCTGAAATTTCAAGCCAAGAAAAAAAGTGGCAGTTTGCAGTTTAAAGTTTGCCTTCTCGACAATCACCATGTAGGAGTGAAACAGAGAGAGAGAGACAGACAGTGAGAGAGAGCTCATTTGCATGGCGTCGTGTGATTGGTCCCAGTGCATCTAAGCCCCACCTTTGCCCGAGTTTCTGCTTGTCTAACATTCTTGGAGGAGCAGCTATCAGTGTGTGAGCAGCTTGTAGTTTGTGCAGCAGGAAGGAGGAATCGCTTGCAGCAAAAGCACTTCTGCAACAGCAGTTTCTGTCTTTTCTCGCAAATACCTGGGCTCAACCCATATTTTGACTGACTGGGGAGTGATCGAGGTGATCGTTGTGATGATCTGTAGGACCACCAGCCCGTTTCACCCCAGAGGCCTTCTTCAAGTCGGCAGCAGGCCATATTTCTATTGATTGTGCAAACCTTCAACTGCCTGTAAGTACCCTTTGCAAAAAGATATTGACTGTGGTGCTAAGGTCATAAAACTGAGTGTAAGGTTGCATTGTGTTTGCAAAAGAATTTCACTCAAGCCTTCAGATTACTTCCGAGAGTTTATTGCGGTTGTCCATCTTCACGTGCATGCTCATTCTTTTCATCCGTATTGTTACTACTTATTCAGTTTACATGCAGTGGTTATATATAAAATTGTTGTTTTGAAAAAGCCAACACCACAGTACAAAACAATCATAAAACAAATAACATGTTCACTTTAGGCTGTGGTGTACCTTTTTCTCCAAAACATGTTATTAATAGACTGTATTGCTTCACAACATGTTATTCATAGACTGTTGCTTCACAACATGTTATTCATAGGCTGTGTTGCTTCACAACATCCTGTGATGCACACGACCCTCTTTGTTGCACACCTTCCTAATAAGGTTATTACAGGACATTGGGTGTTAAATGTTGTGAAATGTTATACTACAATTTAATGTTGCACTACACTGAATAAGAACTTGAGCAAAAGCAGCAAAAGTGCTGAGAGAGAGTTTGTGAACTGTTAAATATTGGACTTTGGTGTGAAAGTGCTGTTTTCAAAGAAAGTGAACTTTAAAACAAATCATCCCCTGGTCTAAGTGCTTGTAAAGTAATGGACTGAGAAACAGTAAAATTAACTTGTGCTAGAAACTTCAATTGAAATGCAAAGATCCAGACAGAGTCCTAGCAATTTTTAACTGAGTGTGATACAAAGTTACAGTCACCATGTTGGGGTGTAGCCGCTATGTGAACAAAGCAGCGCCATTTTAGGACAGAGTTTTTCAACCCAAAACAAAGTTTAAAATGGATTTCTTGCTAAGTGTGGAATACAGTTGCAGCAGCCAGGCAGCCTGTTTGTGAACTTTTTTCCAGTGTATTAAAACCAAATCTCAGCCTGCTTGCAAACAATAGTAATTTTGGGACTTGTGTTTTTGACTTGCAGAACATGGCGCAGCAAGCCCCTTGCTACTCGCTCCATGCCAGGGCATGGGTAGCCCAACAAGAACAAGACCTAGCCCAATCTGAGCAATTGTACGACTGTTCAACAGCACCCACTGAGGGGGCTTTGCCGAAGTACCCATGTAATGTGTGCATAGTATGCCTAAAAACAGGAAGAGATGTTCTGCCCATTACACAGACTGTAGAACGCAATTTGGGATGAGCATGGCAGGTGGCACAAGGGAAGCTAAAGAAAAATGCATCCATTTAGCTATAACTTGCACACAGACAGGGGACCTGGTAGAATTGGAACAACAGCGACAGGCTGATTGCAGTACAAGTGACCCCAGGGAGGTTATAAAGGAGTTTTTGGACATTGTCCGTGCCAATGCTTTGCAAGGCTCAGATGAAGAGAAGTGTTCCATGCCACAGAGGGTGGAACTGGATGCTGCCAGTGCAGGTTCAGTAGATCTGTGGGTGGAAGGCCCAAGTCCAAGCCTCGTCGGAGTGTCCAAGGTGGAGGAAGCATGTCTTTGGGAGGACAGTGCCTCTGATGACAGTAGAGAATGGACAATTGCAGGAGTTGGCACAATCACAAGCTCCTGGGCAGACTTAGTGGAAAAGGAGGAAGTAGCAATGGCTTCTGTGGACCCTAGTGAGTTGGCATTGGCCTGGGACTTCCATAGATCCTCCCGATGCCTGTGAGGAGGAAGGCTCAAGAAGTGTGCTCTTGAGTGCAGAGGTGGACTGCTCCTGCTCTGTACCAAGTGTTCGTGTCTGGTTCAGCCAGAACTGGTCACCCCCAAGCCGTGCTTCTGGACATGAGTTAGTGAAAGCAGCAAAGAAGAGAGAATTGTGCGTAGATGAGCTGAGGCCAAGTATGGACAGTCATACCCTTTCTACTCTAGCAAAATATGGGAAGACTGAGAAAGACAGGCATACCTGGTTGTGGGGAGGAAGCTTGTGCCATCCTGCACCCTAGAGTAATCAAGTGGGTCCGAATTAAGGTGTGCAATGAGAGACTGCAATTCTGGAGGCATAGCAGGACTTTGCTGATTAATTTTGTGAGAATAGTGGACAAAGCTGGCCAAGAGACATTCTATAATATTCCCATGGTTTGTCCAGATTGGATGACAGTCTATGCCCCATATCCGGAATGGTACTATCCCACAGGTTGGTGCCATTCTTGAAAATTGTGTCCGCCTGGCAAAAGTGAATTCAGCCATTGCCAGCTCAGCCATCTGCCACCAAGAGACAGCAACCCAGGATGGAGGAGCCTTGCTTCTGGTGATCCAGGTTCATCTGCAGCAGCATGCAGGTTCAGCTCCAGCAGCATCTGGGTTCATCTGCCCAGCAGGTTTGGAGAAGATTTCCAGTCTGGGTCCAGAAGGAAGTTGTGGAAACATCTAATCTGAAGATTTTGTCTACCCAGCAGCTGAAGTTCATCAGGCCACAGCACCAGATGTGATGTTGACATCCTTTTGTCATCAGAAACTGGTAAGAGACCTTTTTCATTTTTATTTAACTGTGTCCTGCCAAATGGAAGACTCTTTGGAATGTTAATCCCCAAATGACTTCACATCTTGACTGCAGTGCTTGCAGGCCTTGTGCCTGTTCCAGGACTGTGCTTCTGCAGGCTCTGGCCTAGGAAAGTCTATTGTTGTTGCGCTTCAGCACTCTGGACGCCTCCTTAGATTGGGACTTTGCAGGGATCCCTCCCCCAAATGTTTTGCAAATGTCTTTGTGTTTTCTATCTTTTGTACTTTTGTACAAAATCCCTTTAAAAATGCTCTTTGGGCTTGTGCATTATTCAGTGGGAGGGTTTTGGTCATTGTTTTTGGCTTTACAGGTTGTAGTTGTGTGCAGAAATGTTTTTGTAGTGTTTTCTTTTGCAGGTGTTCCTGGAAGAAGACAAGAAGACCTGAAGAGGATGGTGGGACTCATTGGAGTCCTCCTTTGTGTAGAATTGTTAGGCTTGTTTAACTGTTTCATGCAATGTCTAACCCTTTTTCGTTTTACAGGTGTGAGTGTAAAATGGTTTTGTTTTTGGATTTGGGCACATCGTAGGTAGCATAGGTCAGACAGGTTTCCCCTATAGGGTTGGGGGGAAGGCAGGTTGGTGGTCCTGATTCCAGATATAAGGATCACCAATTCTGTCTGGTAGGACATGCTTCAGGCAGTTTCTTGGAGCCACTGAGGACCAATAGATAGTCCAGTAGTAGGATAGGAACTGAAGTTTCTTCAGTGGGCCTCTAGCCTTTAGTGTCACCTACCTGTGCCTGGCACATGGCAGGGGAGGACTTGTGCAACCCTCCCTGTAGAGGGCATCAGATGTAGGATGGTCCAGTGCCAGGTGAGGGAATGACTGTGGACAGTCATTTACCTGGCAAGGGGTGAGTGTAACCACCCAGTCTCTGGGATTACTAGAATCCTATCAGTAGTATTGTTAAGAAGGTAGCAGGCAGCTGGTAGGGAGTTCATTAGGGGCTCCTTACATAATTACATCATTGTTTACTCAGCTAGCCTGAGGGAGGAATGATTAGGTCATCTTAGAACTCTTACAGCGGCATAAGCCACACTGTGTGGATAGTTGCTCTGGGGAGCTTAGAATTCTCAGTTTGGTTCAGTCTATAGTTGAATGAGGAGGTGATAGTGGCAGAAGGACTGCCAGTGGGCTCTGACAGATGGCCCATGCTTTCTCATCCTAGCCGTGTGTCATTGCCAGCTTCCAGTAAAGTGGTGGAGACAAGACTACAGCAGGTGTTCCTGATTTCTACACCCAGTGAAGTGGTAAAATCTGTTGGTTCTCTGTGGACTCAAGGGGCAATCCCCTGAACATTCTGAGGTGTTTTCAGCTGCCTTGGTATAGGACCTGAAATAGACTGTGTGGACCGGCCACCCAGAAGAGTGCCTTTCCTGTTTCTTTTTGGTTGGTCCATGCCCAGTGGATGGAACAAGTTCAGTGAGTACTGAAAGGGAGACTAGAGCTTCACAAATGTTCTTAAGGGAGTGGATAGTCTGGGGTGCATGTGCCCATAGATAAGGCTGGATCGCACCTGTAAGTGCCCCTAGTCTCACCAGTGTGAGTGAAGTAAGTTAAACTGTGGAACCCAGTAAGTGCAGTTTATTTTCTCTGTGTCACTCAGTGTTGTGACAAGTAATGTATGGGACTGCTGGAATTTCAGTGGGGAATGGGGGTTTCAATTGTGTAACCCTGAAAAATGGCAGAGTATGTCGGCTGGGGCCAAGGGTGGGAGGAACGCCATCTAAACGCTTACAAGGCAGGACTTCCTGGTTCATAATGGGCACCAGTATTTTTACCTGAGCGAGTGGCCATGCTGCAGGTTAAGGTGTGTGGCTGAGTTTTCACATATTGCACCTATGCTCAAAAGGAGTTCTGAGTGTGTGGCTTACATTTCAGTAAATAACACTCATGGGAAAGAAAGGAAGATGTTCATGTGCATGGCCCAGTGTCCACAGATGCACTTTGGGAATTTGGGAAGAAGATGTTTCTGTTTGTTCATGAACTGTACTGCAATGCAAAGAGAGTTCTTGGGTTTTTGTACCTGTCCAGCCTGGACCAACCCTTGGGGGTCCACTTCAGCTTTACTTGCCATCTTTGAATAAAGCCATACTGCACAATCCCAGTCACTGTTATTGACATTCTGATTTACTGCTTCTGGTTGTGTGGATTTACTGGGGCTCCCTCAGCAGGTTAGATCAAGCATATGTCTAGCAGCCTCCACCCAGGACCTGGGTTGTGTTTTTACACAGGGTTCAAGTTGTTTGCTTCTGTACCCCTTCCCCCTCTTCCTCTAGAAAATGAGCCAGGTACATATCCTAATGCCAAGGGTGGTACCTACCTTTTTAGCAAAGTAAACAGTATGCCAGTATAAGAGCACCAGTTTAGCTGGGTGAGTGCTACAAAAAATTGGGGGGGTGCACACTAGTTAAATAAGTGGCCTGAGGGTTACATCAGACTTACTTGACAAATTACTAGCACTCTAAATTAAATGTGAAGAGTCATGAGGAATGATTAATTGTATTACATTAGAAGATGGTACAGTTCTCACTAACCCAAAAGAAATCAGACATTTAAAAAATGATATTCTGAACTTTATACTTCAGAAGCAAATTCTGACTTGCAGAAGGTTCAACATATTTTAAAGGCTCTGTACTTACCAAGACTTCAGAAGATGAGAAAAACAATTTCAACAGAATTATACCGCAAGGTGAAATAACAGAAGTAATCAATAATCTAGCTAACAGAAAGGCTCCAGGCCCAGATGGGTTTCTCTCAGAGTTTTATAAAGATCTGAGAGAATTAGCACCATTATTGCTGGATGTCTTTTGAGATACTGATAATACGGCCAAACTTCCTCCTTCCTTCAACAAAGCCACAATCTCACTTATACTAAAAAAAAGATAAACCCTATATTAAAAAAGATCAAATCAAGTCTTACCATTGAATATTTTTATTAAATGTGGAGTACAAGATTTTTGCAAAAGTAATGGCAAACAAGTTACCAAAAATAGTCCCAAAGATAATACATAATGACCAAACTGGCCTCATTGAAGGAAGAAGGATGCATTTTAACATCAGGAGAGCCATTAACATTGAGGATGAATTTTTGAATACTGGCTCAGCTATCCTATCGTTGAATGCTGATAAAGCCTTTAATAGAGTTTACTGGCCTTTTCTCTTCAAGGTGCTTAAGAAATTCTGGATCTACAGTAGATTTTTTATATATTTTACATCTATTCTTCCCCAATAGGAAAGGTAAAAATCAATCAAGACATATCAGATTTTTTCCCCGTGTTCAGAGGGACCAGGCAGGGCTGCCCTCTGCCCCACTTCTTTTTGCACTTTTTATTGAATCTCTAGCCTGCAAAATAAAAGAATGCACTGATATTAAAGGCATTGCAATAAATTGTCATATCCATATAATATCCCTTTACGTAGATGATACTTTGCTGTTTATTTAGGATATAGGATTCCTCATGTTCATACTTTCTAAATTTAATCTCAAAGTATGGTGATGTTTCTGGATACAAAGTAAACTGGACCAAAAGTGAATTGGTTATCATCAGCCAAAACTTAGATCCTACCCTAATGAACCCTTCTTTTCCTCCTCAAAAATATGTAATAAAGTATTTTGGTGTCTTTATCCCCAACTATTTATCACAGTTGTATGATATTAATTTTATTAGAGTTCTTCAAAAAATAACTTTAGATTTAGAAAGATAGCAAACTCTCCCTTTGGCATTGATTGGTAGAGTAAGTATATTAAAATGAATATACTTCCACAGCTGTTTTTGTTTGAATCTCTACCTATCATTTTGGATGAAACATTTTTTTCAGACCTTGAGAAATTGATTAGTGTTCTTTGAAAGTGTCAATGACCAGGAGTTGCACTTGACAAATTGCATCTAGAAGAAAATAAGGGAGGTTTGAGCTGCCTGAATTTCTGGTGGTACTATTTAGCAGCACAAACTGAAGCAGCTTATACTGGATTCGAAAAGATAAATCCCATACAAGCTTGTTTCCAACTGGAGGAGTCAGATTTACCTTTTACCAGCTTAAAAACTCTCGTACTCTGAATATCTCTCACTCAAATAAATATAATAAATGTTTAATAACTACTAGATCAGCTAGTGATACCTGGTGATGTGTAGAAATTCGCATGGTTTCAACATCTCTCAAGATTTATCCCCATAGTGGATAATGTTCACTTCCCTCATTTAGCTGAAAATAAGGTTTTTCATATCTGGAGTAGTGAGAAGACCTTTCTCAGATTTGTGATTTCTTTGATAAGGGTTCATGTCTTTTGAACAATTACACTTCAGATATGCTTTATCGGAGAATAGCAGACTTCAATATTTACAAGTTACAAATTTTGTTTTCAAAAAGACAAAGAATCCTGTAGTCATTCCATTAACTAAGTTAGAGAACTTGGTTATGGGTCTAGAACATAACAAAAAGTTAATATCCAAATTGTACAATTTTTTGAAAGATTCTAAAGATCTGCATTTGTGCAGATTTAAAATCCACATGGGAGAGAAATTTGGGTCAAGGTATCCCAGAGGGTAGTTGTGATAGTATCACAAACTTGAAAATAAGTCCAACTAAAAACAATAGATTAAAACAAATTAATATAAAAACCACACACAGGACATATTCAACACCCTCAAAAATAAATAGTTCTTTCACTGACAACACATCAACGGTGTTTAAAATGAAAAGGCTCATTGGTACATAGGGTGATCAGATGTGATCATATAAGAAGTTTTTGGATGAGAATTTTTGAGATGTTTTCAAAAAAACTGAGTTGATGCTTTCCTTTTGACTGGATAATTGTGGGGTTTGGATTACTAGAGAATGATTTAGAGCAAAGAGGCAGTATTAATTAACCCATTCATTTTAACAGCTAAAAGTACCTCTTATTACACTGGAAGGATGCAACCCCACCACATTTTATGGAATGGACTGGTCTTGCGATGGATTTGTCCAGAGTAGAAAATGCATTCTATAAAATGTCTAACTGTGATGAGCAGTTTGAGGAGATACAGACACCATTTATAAATGCTATATCTCATGCATATGTAAAAATGTCCTGCACTTCTATGGTATGAGCATCTATAGTTCAAAATTAGGATTAACTTTTTAAAAGACAGAAAAAATGGGTTACAGATAGCATGGCTATGATTAAAGCTTTCTTGACATGAGCTTCAACCTGAACAAGTCACCCATGCTTCTGATCCCCCCCCCAAAAAAAAAACAACAACTTTGGAATGTAGCAAGGACACATAATTCCTGACTGTGGCAGGGAAGTGCAATTGTGGACTGTGTCAGGGATATACAATTCTAGAATAAGGTGGGGCTGCACTATTTTGGATTTTGACTGGGATGTACAATTTTGGAATGTGGTGGAGATGTTCAGTTTTGGAACGTGAGGGACAAAACAATTTTAGAATGTGGTTGGGATGCATAATTTTGAAATGAGATGTACAATTTCAGAATGTGCTGGTGATTCATAATTTTTAAATATGATGGGGATTAGCTTTTTTAGAATGTGAGGAAGACATGCAATTTTTGAATGGGGAGGTTACCAATTTTAGAATGTGGAGAAATGCATAATTTCCAACTGTGACAGGAGTGTGGAATTTTGGAATGTGGCGGGGACATGCAATCTTGAAATCTTTTTTTTTTTTTTTTGCAGTTAGTGCTTTTTCTCTCCTTAGCCCTAAGCAACATTCCGTTCACCAGCCACTCCAGCCCCATTTCCCCTGATTTTCCTCCAGGACTTACCTTTGTGCAGAGGCTTGGTGTTGGTCAGGATGCAGGGCTACCAGGGAGTCAGTGGCCACCTGGGAACCATTTTCCCATTTTTCTTCCCTGAGGGGTGTGAGTGAGAGCGTGTGTGTGTGTGTGTGTGTGTGTGTGTGTGTGTGTGTGTGTGTGTGTGTGTGTGTGTGATGCCACCCAGATGTCTTCGCACATGCTTCCATACCTGGGTACCTGGAACATTGGCAGCCACTACTCTCCCCCTCCCGTTCTGACAGCCCCTTGTTGTCTTACCCCCAGACAATCCTAGGGGCCAGGCAAATACTGGGCACTGTAAGTCCTCTGGATGCTCTGTCCTCTCCCACCACAGCTAATCCCCAGCAACCAGAGTCCACATCAGAACCCCAGGTCACCAGTGTGGCGTGAGGTGTGGTGTCCAGTGCCTCAATCCTCTGTGCAAGCGGGCTGGCTCATTAGGTGAGCAAATGTAATTTTGGAATGTGATAGGGCTACACAACATTGGAATGTGATGGAGACATAGAATTTTAGAATGCACTGGAGACACAGTTTTGGAATATGGCAATGACGTGACATAAAATTTTCGAATATGGCAGGGATGCAAAATTGTAAAATGTGGTGAGGAAGAGTTTCAGAATGTGTGTTCCAAAAGGGAGGGTCCCTGCCACATTCCAAAATCACACATCCCTGCGACCTTCCAAGATTGCATGTCTTCATCGCATTTCAAAACTGAGTGTTTCTGCCATATTCCAAAGTAATGTACCCCTGCGACAATCAGAAATTGTAGCTTTCTGACACTTTCAAAAATTGTGTCCTCCACACTTTCCAAGATTGTGCATTCCTGCCACCTTCTGAAATTGTGTCCCTACCACATTATGAATATCCATGTCCCTGCCACATTCTGAGATTGTGTCCCCTTTGTCACACTGCAAAATTATGCATCCCCACCACATTATAAAATTTCACACTGTACCACAATCCAAAATTGTGTGACCCTGTAACATTCCAAATTGCATGTCCCCACCACATTCTAAAACTGAGCATCCCAGTCTCTATCCAAAACTGAGTGTCCTGGTCACATTCTAAAACTGTGCACCCCAAATGCATTCTGAAACGGATTCCCTGCTGCATTCAGCAATCTTAACCCTGCAGTATTCTTAAATTATGTACAACCTTGGCATTCCAAAGTCTTGTTCCCATATGCATTGCAGAACCTCCTACCTCATCATATTCTAAGGTGCCATGGATCTGCATATTCTGATAATGCATACACCACAACAAATTTGGTGCCAGCTTTCTTTTAAAATGTTTATTGCAGCAACAGATTTATTGAATTTGGGAGGAATGACATGTAATGTTGCTGCTAGTGAGGACTAGGCTGTGAGTTTTGGAGCTGATATATTCAGTAGCTCTTTGCTGAAAAAAAAAATCAGGGGCCCAATTCACAAAATGTTATGCATATCTCAAAATGACTTGTTCCAATGAGAATGGCACAAGTAGCACTTTGCGCCATGAGTTGTGGCAAGCAGTATTCTGCAAAGCAGCCTGCAACATGTCACATGCTGCTTGCGCCAAAGTAAACCTAAGCCACCAGTTGCACCAGAAATCCCTTGCGACATGGTGCTAGGGGGTTTATGGCAACAGTTGCACCCTATTCTGGAAGGGCAGTTGCCATATCCCCCAAGTTGGAATTCTAGAAGAACCTCCAGAGGACATCCACCAAAGTACACATACGTCAGCTAATAGCTGGTGTAAGTGTTTTTTGCAACCACTGGGGGTTGCGCCAATGTGGCCCCTGATGAAGCAGCCCCACCAGACCCACTCCTCATAATAAGTAATCTAAATGTCCTGCTGGGCTATGGTTCCAACCCACCCAGTTCCACTCCCCGGTATTAATGAAAGAAAAGCCCTGCAGGACCATCATCCCACTAAGTCCCGATCCCCATGTATAAGTCATTTTAATGCCCCACAGGCCTATTGGAGCCCCCAATCCCTGATCCCCAAGAAAAGAATAAGAAGCCCATGTGAGCTAGCAGATCCCCCCCAAGCCATGATCTCCATTCCCCAAAATCCTCCCATTATGGTGTGTTATGTAAGGAAAAATGTGCCGCATTACCCATAGCCTTGGTGGTCTATTGCCCCACCACCCCCCACCCGGCAGTGCCTTACCATCCCACTCCCACAGACCCATATCCAGCCAGTGACTGGCACGGCCCACCTCTCACCACCACGGCCTGCCACCGACTAAGCTCTGTATGAGCACGTAATACTGTACATAGTACACACTCAGCGAATGACAGCGGCCATCATTCACCGAGCGCATACTGTTTACAGTAGTACTTGCTCATAAAGAGCTCAGTCAGCTGCTGTTGAGAGGTGGGCTGTGCCAGTTGTTGGCTGGGTATGGGTTGGGGGAGCGGGGTGGTAGGGCACTGTTAGGTGAGGGGGCCACTAGACCACCAGGGCTATGGGTACTACGGGACATTTTTCCTTACATAACACACCCTAATGGGAATATTTTGGGGAATGGGGATCATGGCTTGTGAGGGTCTGCTAGCCCACATGAGCTTCTTATTCATTATGTGGGATTCGCGTATGGGGAGTCAAATAACCCTGCTGAGCATTAAAATTAATCATACATGGGGATTGGAACTTAGGGGGACAATAGCCCAGTGGGGCTATTACAATTATTATTACTGGGAAGTGGGACTGGGGGAGCTCAATAGCCCTATGGGGCTTTCACATTTTTTATTACTGGGGATCCGGCTGGGAGGGGCACTTGCACCCTACCACTATGCAATGCCACAGGCTTGCAGCAACTTGTGTAGGTGCACCCTCTGTTTGGCGCACCACTTGGGTTGGTGCAAGTCGCAGGACTTAGCAGTGGGGACCCTGCCTGATAGAGAATCGATTGCAGGGTCCCGAGCACATCGGCATTTGGCACAAGTCGCTTTTGGTGTGACTTGCACTGTCCCTTTGAGAATCGGGCCCCAGAGCTATAAAAAGACTTGTAACTTTTAGACAAAGACACTTAGAAATCTCAGTTTAAGTATGATGCTTATTGGGGATTTGCTGATTCTAAATCTGAATTTATTAATATTAGAAATTTTGCCCAGAGACCCTCTTTATCAGAAATGTTTGGGATGACATACACAGCTAGGTAAGTCCATGTCAGGGGTAACATTTTTAAATTCACTGAGTTTTCGGTCTCCCTCCCTCCCTCCCCTCCCCTCTCCTTCACTGCCACACCCTTACCAGGGCAATATTATTTTTACACCTGGCAGGATGATTCCATTAGAAAGATAAAATACCTATAAATTAGATTATGATTAATTCTAATTTTATTTATTTTTAGCATGCTTTTAATCACCACAGAGCAAGGAAGAATGAGTCAGTGTGCTTTGGAACGGGCTGGATGGGACTGGGAACAGACAGGCTGAAGGGAGAAGCAATGGGGGGCAGGAGGCAAATAATGTAAGTGAGCCCAAGCACAAGATTCAAATCCATGGTGATGCCCTCAACCGGGAAATAATGGGCGGAAGGGCATCTTCCTGCTGCAGGACTTAATAGATCCTAAGCTGAGAATTCAGTACCCTTAAAGAGCTAGTGTACTGCTTAAAACTAATATTAGTTTTTAAAAGTAGCCAACCATTACCTTTTATATCCAAGATACTTTTTCTTTTCCCTTTGGGTAATTAGAAGATCATTTACCTGATGTTAGATAGGTGTGATGTGTGGAACACCACTATGCCTGGCAGCTGACTTATCTAGTTCTGATCCCCCCACTACATCATCAGCACTGTGACCCCACTGACTGTGACATCACAGATGACTGACCTGGTAGCTACTGACTGACTCTTCCTGAGCAGCTGTAATGTCAGTTAGTGAGGTCATAATGCTGACGATGTAGTGGAGGGGGGTGATAGAGACAGATACTGTATGTCAGCTGCCAGGCTGAGAGTTGTTCCACACATCCAGCACAATATTATCACATAGAAAACTGTATAATGAGCAAAAAAGAAAAATACTTCAGAAATAAAGTTACAACTGTCTGCTTCTTAAAATGTGTATAATTTTCCTGTCTATGTTCATTCCACTAGCTCTTTAAAGCCTAGTTTGACCTGCCCCAAACAGACTTTTTCTACAAATACAACTGTTTGAGTTGATGCATTCAAGCAGAGGTAAAGGATATGTCTTCAAACAGAGCAGAGTAGGATAACGGGAAATATCAGAAAGCATTACTTCAGTGTCCAGCTCTGTGGTGCCAAGTTGTGAGGGATTCTCATCCTATGCCCAGGATGGCAGGAGCAGAGGCTGGCAGGCAGTGTGCAGAACATCTCTCCAAATATTCTTTCTCCAAGAGGAGTGGGATCCAAGTGCCACTCACTTAGCAACACTTAGGAGAGGCATTGTGTAGTGCCTTTGATGCTGCAGGTGGCATATAGCATCAGAACCCCCCCCCCATTGGGCAGCTAAGAAATCATTCTTGTGTATGCCCCTTTCAACTGTCTGAATGACAGGTGGCGTGGAGGCCACCCATGCCTTATGGATGCATGAGCATGCAACCCCCTCAATGCCACCGACATGTGTGTCAACACTAATTGCTACCCATTTCTATAACTAGGCATCAGCTGCCCCAAAAGGAGGGGACGCGCAGTGGAATTCTAGAGATGATAGCAGATCTAGTGTATTTTTAGGGGGTTTTCTTTGTGTGCGTAAGTTCTCCCTCCCTCTCCCTCTCTCATTTTTATGGTAGGCCCACTGAGCCCTGAATGCCCCTTTTTCAGGGGCAACCCGGAATTAGTTACACAGTAAGAACATTTCACATATAGAGCATAGAGGTGTGCTGACTGTTTCGGTTTACAATTTGGTCAGTACACCACAGGCTTCAAAGACACAGTACACAGCAGGATTCAGACATTCAATGTGCAATGACATTAGGAATGAACAGAAAATTGTACAGGATGTGGAATTAGTACAGAACAGAACAATTGACAGTTTCTGACCAGGAAATGCACAATAAGGTGTGACAGTTTGTTTCTAGGTCTGTCCTTGGGGGTGGTTATATGAGCCTGTTTATTAACAGGGAATGCTGACTACTGACACAGACAAAATTCCTCTGCTCTTATAACCATGGCCTATGCTGATGATTTATGTATGATTATTAAAGATTCAGTTGGGGGACCAGTACAAGAAGTTTTGCAGACGTGTGCCACACTATCAGGCTCCAAAGTAATGGAACTTGCTACCTGATTTTGTAGTAAACCAAAAGACCATAGATAGCTA
The DNA here is from genome assembly GCA_016271365.2 of Neoceratodus forsteri. Classification (NCBI taxonomy): domain Eukaryota; kingdom Metazoa; phylum Chordata; order Ceratodontiformes; family Ceratodontidae; genus Neoceratodus; species Neoceratodus forsteri. Next base: position 480,522,098 of record JADMNL010000022.1, read on the forward strand.
CAAGAGAGAACTTAATACATCATCTGCTCAAGGACAGTGCAATAACCCACCTGATGGTGGGAGACAATCTAGATGGGCCTTTGGCCTTCTTTTGTCTTAATGATACCAAGATACCAAAAAAAATGCACTAGGACATACAGAATATTGGACAAACTGACAACCCAGACTCAACTACATCTGTAGCTGGAATATCAGTAAGTAAGGACCATGTAAAGATTTTAGGGATATAGTTTGGGCAGGGAAACAAGGCCCAGGGTAACTGGATAGCATGCATCAACAAAGGAGAGACCAAACTTGCCTTGTGGAAGAACAAGCTGCTATCCAGAGGGAAAAGGTGTTTTTTTAATATGAACAATACTGCTTTCCTGTTTTGTTCATACATATACTATATACACTGCCAGAACAGTTAGAAGCACATATGTTCAGCTTATTCTTTCAAGGTTTATGGTGGAGTAGGCCTAACCCAATAAAAAGGGGAGCTAACATATAGCCTCAATAAAAATGGAAGGGGGTTGCAAATGCTAAACCCAATTGCTTTTTTTCATGTTCATGTTCTTATTTTTAATTTTACACTTGTGTTGCAAAACTATGGATCCCATTAATAGAAGACTGGTTAGTTCCTTGGTTACCAAATTGGGCACAAAATTAGTTCCAAGAATTGCAAAGGGATACTACCCATGTTATCCTTGGGTATATCTACGTTGCAGTTAGCAAAATTAAGAAATGGAGGCTTCAGGTAACCACTATCAGTCAATATTCCAGACAATGGTTGTATGATCATATACTGGCCTTGGCTTTTTCTGTTCAATTTGATCTTAAAGACTACCCACCCAACAAAGTGGACAAAGCACTGGATCAGTTAACTAATTTCAGAATCCCCAATTATTTGTAGTACATCTCCTGGTAAAGAGTACATGGCAGGGTAGCAGTAAAGGCTTCTCTGAAACACATAAGTGTGAAAGAGAGGGTACTATATGCCCGTGTCCTTCCTGTTGTGGAGTACTTGTGACTTAGCTTCTCTTTTTAATATGTCCTTATACCAGGACCTTTTGGGTGGAATTGGATAATAAATGGAATTAACCCTTCTTCTGCAGTCCCACTTATCAAGAAGTAGTACATACGAACGTACGAAATTACCAGCAGAAAAAGGTGCACAGCTCAGTCATGTCTGCTCGATTATGCAGCTCTCAGTTTATTACTGCTGCACTACAGCCCCCCCCCCACCTACCCACTTCCCTCCCTCCATCCCCGGTACTTCCCACCATTGTGTACTTGTTTGTACTAACCCTACCCCTGACTCTATCCCAACCCTGCTTAAAGCTATCCACTGTTTTCAGTTCGATTAACTCCTCCAGCAGTGTGTTCCATTCCACCACCACCCTCTCTGTGAAGTAGTGCCTCCTCATCTCCCTCCTGAACCTCCCCCCTCCAACTTCAGACTGTGCCCTCTAGTGACCCTACTCTCCTTTAAGCAGAACAATCCTCCACTTTGACTTTGTTTATGCCTTTCAAGTACTTAAAGGTCTCTATCATGTCCCCCCCTTTCCCTTCTCTCCACCAGCGGGTACAAGTTGAGCTCCCTCAATCTTTCCTTATAAGGCATCTCCCCTAGCTCCTTGATTATTTTTGTGGCCCTATGCTGCACCCCATCCAGCAACCTCACATCCTTCTTGAGGTATGGGCACCAGTACTGTTCACAGTACTGTAAGTGTGACCTCACCAGTGATCTATACAAGAGCAGGATTACTTCCTCCTTTCTAGATGTGATCCCTCTGGCAATTCATCCCAGCATCCGATTTGTCCTTGTTGCTGCTGTCCTACACTGTACTGATACCTTCATGTCCCCTGTGTCTAGTACCCCCAGGTATCTCTCCTCCTCTGTAGCTGCTACCTGCAAACCCTCCAGCCAGTAGCTGGCCCTGGGATTTCTGACTCCGTGGTGCATAACCTTACACTTCTTAGCATTAGACCTCAATTGCCACTCCTTTGACCATTGTTTGAGTTTAGCTAGATCCTCCCTGAGTGCCTGCCTCCCTTTCTCACTGTTCACTTTTGCACAAATCTTAGTGTTATTGGTGAACAGGCTGATCTTACTCTTGACTCCCTCAGCAATGTCTCCAATGAAGACACTGAACAAAATAGGACTCAGCACTGACCCCTGTCATACCCCACTAGTTACAGACCTTGGCTAGAATGTCTCTCCCCTTACAACTACCTTCTATTGTTTACCCTGAAGCCAGCTCCCAACCCACCCCACCAATTTCTCCCCCATCCCCATGTCCCTCAGCTTTCTCAGTAATCTCCCATGCAGCACAGTCAAAAGCCTTGCTAAAGTCCAGATACAGGACATCCACAGCGTGGCCTCCATCAATTGCCCTAGTGACCCAGTCAAAGAAGTCGATTAGGTTAGTCTGGCAAGATCTTCCCAAGACAAATCCATGCTGTCTCATCCTGTAGACAATTACTATTGAAAAAGATTATCATCCTCTCCTTCAGAATGGTCTCCATCAACTTCCCCACTGTAGAGGATAAGCTCACTGGTCTGTAATGGGGTGGTGAGAGTGGTGACATCGGCCAAGGTGAGGGCAGAACAGAAGTTAGCACAGGGGATCAGGGGAGGGGTTAAAAGGTTCTTTAGGTATGTCAGGGAAAGGAGGAAAGTGAAGGAGCAGATTAGCAGATTGAGGTCAGGGAGTGGGTGGGTTGAGAAGGCTGGGGAGCAGGCTGAGGTACTAAATGATTACTTTGCCTTAGTCTACACTACAGACAATGGTGGGACAGCACCTTACAGGGGCTGGGGGGGCAGTTTTGAAGAAGGGGGGAGGTCAGGATGGTGAAATTCCTGTTGGTAGGATGTGGGAAGCCCTCAAGGCCCTAAAAATGGATAAGGCACCAAGTCCAGACGGCCTTCATCCTAGAATGCTAAAGGAAATGGCGGATGTCCTGGCTGCACCCCTGGCAGACATTTTTAACTCCTCCCTTCAGATGGGGTGGGTGCGTCAGGATTGGAGGATGGTTCACGTTGTGCCCATCCACAAAGGAGGGCCATGTGAGGAGCCAGGTAACTACAGGCAGGTCAGACTGACGTCAGTGGTGGATAAAATGATGGAGGCCATATTGAATGAGAAGCTGGAGGTGTTTCTGGAGGCAAGGGGCCTCTTGGATGATCACCAACATGGCTTTGTACATGGCAGATCATGTCAGACCAACCTTGTGGAGTTCTATGATTGGGTGACAAAGGCGCTGGACCAGGGCAGGCTGGTGGGTGTCCTCTTCCTAGACTTCATCGAGGCATTTGATTTGGTGCCACACCCTGGGCTGCTGGATAAGCTGGGGGAAATGGGGGTGGTGGAGAAGTTGGTTAGGTGGATAGGAAACTCGCTAACTGGGTGGTTCCAGAGGGTGATGGTGGTAGTGGGTGGTCTCCTCTCCTAGGAGGGTCATTAGTGGGGTACCACAGGGGTCAGTACTGGGTCCGCTCCTGTTTAATGCTTATATCTCAGACATCAAACGTGGTATCAGGAGTGAGATGAGCCTCTTTGCTGATAACACAAAGCTTGGGGCAGTGGTGGATGGGGTGGAGGGTAGAAGAACCTTTCAGGGGGACTTGGAGACTCTTGAGAGTGGTCATGCACCTGGAGACTGAAGTTTAATACTAGGAAATGCAGGGTTCTCCACTTGGGGCTTAGGAACACAGCCCAGGAATACTTTCTGGGAGGGGAGAAACTGCTGGTTTCAGATGATGAGATGGACCTTGGAGTACTTATGGATGCCAAAATGAGCAACTCCAAACAGTGCAGGAGGGCTGCGGCCAAAGCAAATAAAATGCTGGGGTGCATTGCCAGAGGGACAACTTCCAGGAAGCAGGAGGTGATTCTCCCTCTGTATAACTGCCTGGTTAGACTGCACCTTGAATACTGTGTGCAGTTTTGGTGAGCACACTTGAAAAAGGACACTGCACTCCTTGAGAGGGTCCAGAGGAGGATGACCAGGATGATGCAGGGGCTGGGGGGGAAAAGTCCTATGAGGAGAGACTCGGGGAGCTCAATTTGTACTCCCTGGAGGAGAGAAGGGACAAAGGGGATATGATTGAGGTCTTTAAATACCTAAAGGGGGTGCAGTATATAGGGCTAGCCCCAATAGGATTTTCCAGATGAGGGAGGCAGGGGTCACCAGGGGGCATCCCATTAGGCTGGTAGGCGGGAGACTCAGGGCAGAGACTACTTCACAGAGAGGGTGGTGGTGCCTTGGAATGCACTGCCTGCAGAACTGGTGGAAGTCAATACTGCGGAGGGCTTCAAGAGGGGCTGGGACAGGTATAGGAGGGTGGTTAAACTGAGTAATGCCAGACCTGGAAATGCACCCCTGATGGGGGGGGGTGAGGTTGCGGGGATCTACGAGGAAGGGCAGTAATGATGAACCTACTGGGTGTAGATTCTCGAGCAAACTCGATAGACCTTTGGGCCTACTCTGCTGGCATCTTAGTATATTAGTAATTGCCCGGTTCATCCTTGGGGCCACTCTTATGGAGGGGCACCGTGTGAGTCATCCTCCAGTCTGAAATTACATTCTGTCTCCAAGGAGGTTTTGAAGAGGTCTGTCAGAGGGCCTACCAACACCTCTGCCAGTTCCTTCAGTACCCTTGCGTATACTCTGTCCGGTCCTGGTGCCTTGTCCACCCACAAGGCTTTAAGGCCCTTCAGAACTCTGTCCTCTTGTATGACCACCCTCAATTATCTCTGCCCCCTCTTCCTCCCTTTCCTTTGTGGTATTGGTCCATCCCTTTCCTTCGGGAACACCAAGAAGAAGTACTCATTGAGTGCCTCTGCCTGGTCTTCCCCTTTTTCTGCCCCCCCCCCCCCTTGATTCTAACAATGTCATCCCTACAACTCCTCTTCTCTCTTATGTATTTAAAGAACCCCTCCCACACCAAACCCCTTGCACCAATTTCAGCCCTTTGCTGCCTTGGCTACCCTGGACTGCCCCACTTACCTCCCTGGATGCCTTTGCAAACACCTCCTTGTCCTCCTCACCCCTGGATTTTTTGAACCTCCTGAAGATCAATCTCTTTTCCCTCACCTTCCCTTCCACTTCCATGCTGAGCCAGCTAGGTTTTTTTGACCTGGACTGCTTACTCTGAGACTTGGCACACATGTTTGTGGCCTATTCAGTCCCTTTCTAATGATTGCCCACTTCTGTTCTGCATCCATCCCTGGGCTAATTCCAGTTAAATACCCCTCTAGGATGCAGCCCATTCTGTCAAAGTCTGCCTTCCTGAAGTCTAACACTCTTGTCCTGGTCTTAGCCGACTCCTTCCCTCCCTGCATTGAGGAGGAACCACACTGAGCAGTGGTTACTTCCTGCTAGAGGGTCCTGTACTGCAGCATCCTGGAACTGGTTACCATTTGTTAGCACAATGTCCAGTATGTTCCCCTAGAATTCAAGAATGCATGGGACAGACATAAGGCAATTTTTGTGGGGGTAGGAAGAAATAGGCTGTTGGTAAAATAGGATCTGCAGCTTATCCTGTAGGTAGGGAAATGGGCAGACTAGGTGGGCCAAGCGTTCCTTATCTGCCGTCAAAGTCTATGTTTCTATGTTTCTACCTGGTAGGCTCTGTCACTCCCTGCACTAGGTAGCTGTCCTGGATAGCCTCCAACAGTACCTGTTCCCTGGCGTTTGTTGTAGTTACCATCTGCCAGTCAACCCAAGGTAGGTTGAGGTCTCCCACTATAACTGTATTCCCTTTGCCACTGACCTTTCTGATTTGCTCCCCCAGTTCCCTATCCAGCTCCTTGCTTTGTGAGGGTGACCTGTACACCACCCCCATCTGAAGCCTCTTACTCCTGGGGCTTTGAAGCAATACCCAAATGGCTTCTGGCCTCCCCTCTTACCCCTTCTCCTAGTACACAGTATCCCCTCCTTAACATAAATATCCATCCCTTTCCCTCTTCCCCCTTCTGGTCCCTGCAGTACACCTTGTATCCCGGGATTGTGAGATCCCTGTCATGGTATTGGGTGGCCCAGGTTTCTGAGATGGTGGCAATATCTACCTCCCCTTCCTCCATCACTGCCTGGAACTCTGCCATCTTCTTTGCCAAGCTCCTTGCATTCAAGGATACAATGGTCCACCTTGTGTCTTGCCCCCTCCTCTCCCCGTCCCTTCCCCCTACCCTTCTGCCTTGGTAGATTTCCCTCAACCTCTTCCTCCCTCTCTGGGGGGGTGAGGCATTCCGGTCTCCCCTGAAAGGTGACACCCCCTTGCTGTCTCACTCAGCCCCCCTTTAGTTTAAATCTACTTTATTTTTAATTTAATTTTCCAGCTCCTGTGTCAATGTCTTTGTACCCTTGATGTTGAGATGCAGCCTGTCCTTGGCATACAGCCCCTTATTCCATGTCTCGCCCCACTCCCCTACTAACCCATATCCTCACATCACCCCTCCAGCCACCTATTAAACTCCTGAATTCTTAGCTTCCGAACGGTGCTTGCCCTAGGTACCAGAAGTACCTCGGAGGATGCTACTGAACTTCTCACCTGACTGCAGATACTCCCCGCCTCCCTGAACCTCTCCTGCAGTTCCTCCACTGTACTGCCCTCTAGGTTGTTTGTGCCTAAATGCACTATGATAAAGCTTTCCGCCCACTTTCCCCACACATTTGTGAATGAGCTTCCCTACTCACCCCGCTGTCATACCTGGCATACACTCCACCCAGGTTCGGCTCTTCCTTGCTCCCTTATCTCCCCATCTCGCCCCCTTGAACAAAGAATCCCCAAGTACAAGTGCTCACTCCCCTCTCTCCTGTACTGCCCCCAATGGTTTGCCCTCCTTTGAGCCCCCCTTTCTTCAGTGACCTCTCCTCTAATTTCTTGTCCCTTCCCCATGGATTGCACCTCCACCTGCTCGTTTCCTCCTCTGTCCTCTCTGTGCTCCTTTCCTTGCACAACCAACCCCTGTCCACTAACTGTACATCCTCCCACTGCCCCCTTTCATGTACCTCTCCCCTCCCTACTTGTTTTGGCCTCCTTACCCCTTTAGTTAGTGTGTTCATGACAACCCCACCTGCTTCCCTGCTCCTGCCAGCTTCTACACCACAGTCCCCTATCCCCTGTTCTATGTTTCCTTTCCCATTATCCTTCTGTTTCATCAACCAGTACCGTGTATCTGTGTTGTCTTCAATGCCCTGTCCAAGCCTTCCCCTGAAATCCCTCCCTGCCTCCACTTTTCCTGAACCTCTTCCTCCTTACTCCCTCTCTCCTCTTGTTCCCTACCACCTGACAGCTCCCCCTTCCATTGCACCTTGTTCCTATGACTTGCCCCCCTGGCTTCCCCACCCAAACATCTCTATTCGAGTCTGTAGTAGCCTGATCTATCCTGCGTTGCAGCCCTACTGGTCCCCTTGCCCCATCTCCACCTGTCCCACTTTTACATGCTCCCTCCCCCAGTTCCCATTTCAAGCTCTGTTTCCTACATAAGCTATGTGAACTGCCTGCACACTGGACACCCCCCACCTTCCACGAAGTCCCCAAGAATAGTGCTGCCCCACAGCCATAGCAGCTCACTACTCTTCCAACCTGCCTGTGCCCCACTCCCAGTCATCCCTACCCCTCCACTCCTCTTCCCCTTTCATCCACTTGCCTCCCTGCCCTGGCCTCCACATCCTCTCTATATCCCTTAGGTGCCACTGGCCCTTGTTACTTAGTCTGGCTGCTTCCTCTCTGTAGACTCACTGCAACCTGTACCCCTCACTGTGCCTGCCCTCAACAGCATGGCCTGCAGCCTGCTGTCCTCCCTGCTGATACCACTTGACGATGCCACTTCCTGATGCCACACACTGCTTGTTGGGTCGCTCATGTCAGGGTCACTAGGCTCCCTGGGAAATATAAGGTGGCTACAGCTGCCCGATTGTCCCAGCTGTGCCATGTGTCCCCAGCGTCCTGCTCCTTTACAGGCCTACCCTCAGCCTCCCTCTACTGGTGTCCTCCCTCCTCCCCATCTCCCAGTCTCAGCATTCAGCACATCTCCACACACAGCCTAAAAACAACAGTAAATGCCACAAAATATTCGCTTCCCTGCAGCAGTCCATCCCACATGTCTCTCCACTCATCGGTGGCTCTGTACTCGTTATGTTTGTTCACAACTGCTTGGTCAAAGTATCACATTTCCACTCTACAATTAATTTTTGCTATTGCAAATATTATTTAGTCAGGCGAGATGTGCCCTGACCACTCAGTAAAAACTTATGCCCCGACAAGCGGTGGTTGAGACCAGTAAACAACGTACTGAGAAGTAGTCACTCTAAATAATTTGCTAAAATGCCTCAGAAGCTCTTTGTATTGGTTTGGAAAACTTGTAACTGGGTAAGGTCATGGGGGGTTGATGCTCACATCTGTTTCTTTTCATTTACCACTTACTGTATTTATTTAGTTTCATAAATACATAGACAGTGTCGGCAGATAAGGGCCTATGGCCCACCCAGTCTGCCCATTTGAGCTTGTAAGTTCAGTTTATGTTTTCCTAGAAGTCTGTTGCCCCTTACCCCTGACCTCCAGAATTCCTTTATGTCTATCCCATGTATTCTTAAATCCCGTGATTGTTTCAGCCCCACCACTTCCTCTGGCAGGGTGTTCCACTTGTCCACCACCCGTTCTGTGAAGAAATTCTTCCTCATGTTTCCTCTGAATCGTCCTCCCTCCAACTTCATCCCATGCCCTCTAGTCCTGGAACATCTTTTTCACTTAAAAATTCCTGCACCCTGTTCCTCCCTGTAAGATACTTGTATGTCTCTATCATATCCCCTCTCTCCCTCCTCTCCTCCAGGGAGTACATGTTCAAATTTGTTATATCACATTGATGTACTCTGCATAATTTATGTTATTTTCTATATTATTATTTATTTGAATAAAAGTACCGCTACTCTTGTTAGTAGGGGGACCAGTTGCTGTCAGGAAAGATGGCAGACCTGGAGGATGAGGGAGGAGGTGGACATGTTACTTTCAGCCAGCATCTTGCTAACAATCCCGTGGGAAGTGTTTTGTCCATGAATTCCCTGAACATGGAAAAATCTGATGATATAGCAATAGAAATAGAAGAGCAAGGATTTGAACCTCTGACAGTTCCTGGTGATGTTATCAGTCAAGGTGTGGGTCTACAAACTAATGAAGCCAAATGCAACTGCATGCTGGTCAGAAAACACCCCAATAGAACAACTCCTGGTTGCTGAGATTCAGGAGTACATGCTTTATTAGTGCTACTCTTTGCTGAGGAAGACGCCACCCTTGCTGTGGTGGCAAGACGTAAACTGTTAAAAGAAAAGTCAGCAACAGCTGACACTCACAGTCCAAGTTTAGAAATTTTGGAATCAGGTGCACAGCCTGTTATTGTACCCACAAAGTGTTTGGAAGCTGGTACAGTGCTTGGCTTACAGAAAAGGCATCCCGCATCCTCTCAACCAGCTGTAGAAGAATGGTCAGAAGAACAAGCTTTGATAGCTGCTGGATGGAAGAAGGCCCTGAATTGGGACAACCCCAAGGCACACCCCTTGCCTGTTGCTGCCTGCAGAGTTGGGGTGGGGTGTTAGGGTTGGAAACCCTAATGGCGCATTTCCCTACTTTTATCGCTTTAACCCTAACTAGTACATTACCGAAGTTTTTTTGCAATGAATTTCCCTACCTTTTGAGATAGTATAATTGTATTCTTATTTGTCTATGCTTACAGTTGCAGGAAAACAGCAACCAGATTTTCAACACCGCCTTTTTATTACCCCACCTTATGAACCTGGCACTGAAAATTTCCAAATCCCCGCCAAAAAGTGATTCCGCACAACCACAACGTGATTCCACACCACAGATAAGAAAACACAGTTTGGACAGAAGCTGAAAAATGACAGCTGTCACATTCATGAGGTGGTATAAAAATATGGCTAGCTTGAAAATCTAGGGGCAACATTTTTAAAACTTCCAGAGTTACGACCGAGCGTAGCAAAATTTCAGTGGATGCACATAAGTGGCATTTTGACACATTTTGACTACAAATTTTAAACATGCCCCTTAAATAGCTTAGAGTGTGCAACATTTGATGACATTTTATGTTTTAAATGAGTCTGGTACATTCAGCAAAGGTAAGAATGAGAAATGAGAAAGTGCTGCCGGCCCGTTGGTGCAGTGGTAGGGCTACCGCTTTCGACACTAGTGACCCAGGTTCAGGAATGAGCCCAGGGAGCTGGAGGACTGGCCAGGGAGGGGAGGCCGAGTGTCCTTTGGATTGCTTATCTCCCCTGGGGTGAGAGGTGGGGAAGACCTGCTGCTGGACCGACCTCTAGCAGAGGCTGGGGCATGGCAGCTCAGTGCCACAACAGTGTGGGGAGGAGCGCGGTCGACGCTGGTGTGAGCCTTGATGTCACGGCACAACCACATCTTCATCAAAAAGTGGAAAACCCCACATGTCTGTGCCAGGAGACAGGCCCCAGTGTCAATGGGGGAATGACTGAGCCACCCAACAAGTTGGACGTTGGCTGGAGGGGTTGGGGCTCCCCTCCTACTCCACCCAGGAGGTTATCTGTGGCTGGGCTGAGCCCATCACAGCACTGCTGGAGACTGCCTTGGGGACCCCGAGGAAGACAGCAGATGTGGAGACAGAGAAGGGGGCATAAATGGCAAGTAAAAAAAAAGTGCATTTTATTGAATGGCTCCTTTGATTTAAGTGCAGTTTCAGTTGCATGCAAGTTCAGATATATTCACAAAAATGGGATGTCCGTGCATGTGCATACATCAGGGGCAGGATTCAAAGTGCTACGCCAAAGTTTGCGCCGCACCTCATTGTTGCACTGGTAGGCAATCCTGCTATTCGCAGTCGGATAGCGTGGTGTGCTATCCAACTGTGAATAGGGTCAGGTGGGGGCAGCGCTAACCCAGGATAAGCACCAGGAACTCCAGTAGCACTGCCCCCACAGCCAGCCAGAAGAATGGGCTGGCAAACAATAACAAACAGTCGGTAAGTCCCGATCCACAAAAGTGGCTATGCAAATTAGCCCATTGGGCATGCAATATGCTATTGGCCATTAGCATGCCCATTATGGGCCCATTTGTAAGGCCCATGGGTGACTTAGCACCCCCCCACAAGCCCATGCCCCATGAAACCACATTCCCTGGTAGCCTAGTGCCCCCTCATCCTCCGATCGCTGTCCCCAAATAAATGATGGTATATCCTTGTAGTCTAGTGGTGCCCCCTGATCGCCGACTCATGTAAAATATTGTTTCCATAGTGTAGTGGTCCTTCCCCAGTCCCTGAGCCCCTCCTTAAATAAAGAAATGCATTCCCTCCCTCCACAATCGCTGACCCCAGATGAAAAAAGCGTTTTCTGTAGTGTAGTGATCCCACCCACCACCACCCTGGTCACCAATTGATGTCTCCACATGCTGTACAACATATCCATAGTGTAGTGGTGCCCTCCCTTGCCCTGTTCACCAACCTTATCAGATACATTTCAATAGTGTAGTGGTCCCTCCCTCACCCCATGTCACCGATCGCCATACCCAAACCCAAAACTCCCTATTCCTGGTAGTCTATGGTCCCTCCCACCACAGTCACCAAGCCATACTGTAGACTGTATGCGCTCCATGAGGGCTCAGTCAGTGGCCAGCTGTGGTAGTGAGAGGTGAGATGTGATGGTCTCCGATCATGGATTGGGATGGTGGGATCGGGGTTGTGAGTCACACTGGACAGGGTGGGGGTGGGGGGAGGGACCCTGATTACCAGGAATAGGGTTTTGGGTTCAGACATGGTGATTGGTAACTGGGTGGGAGGGAGCACTACACTATGGAAATGTGTCAGAGTTGGCAATTGGGGCAGGAGGCACCACTGTACTATGAAAACATTGTACAGCATGGGGTTGGCGATTGGTGACTGGGGGATGGGATCACTGAACTACAGAAAATGTTTTTTTCATCTAAGGTTAGTGATCAGGGAGGGGGGAGGGACCCTGGACTACCAGAGAATGCATTTATTTATTCAGGGAGGGGATCGGAGACCGGGAAGGGATCACTACACCATAGAAACATTTTTTTTTTTTTTTTTTACATGAGTCAGTGATCAGGGAGTGGGGAGAGAGCCTGGACAACCAGTGTACATTACTTTTATTGGGGATGGCAAACAGAAACAAGGAGGGGGCTACAGTACCTCTGTCAATCACTAGGGTTGCTGAGATTAACACTAGATTTTTGTCGGTGGTAATGGCTTCCATAAGGTCCTTAGTGTGACCCTTGCATGGGCAAAAACATTGTGATTGGACTGCAGGGATAATGCAGCCCCACACAACTTTGCCCAGGTGCAAACCCAGTTTGCAGAGGCAAACTGCACTTTATGAATACCAATTCTGAGCAAAACCCAGTTTGCCCCATGCAAACAGGGTTTTGTGCTTGACAAGGTTTAGTGAATCTACCAGGAATTTAATGTATGTACAGACACACACACACAGACACACACACACAGACACACACATTATATATATATTATATATTATATATATAATATATAAATATACATACACACACACACACACACACACACACACACACACACACACACACACACACACACACACACATACACACACACACACACACAATGGGGTGAGAGCAATATCAGTGTGATAACCTAAGTTATTTCCACTGGAGTGTGATATCAGATGATCAAACCTCTCAACTGTCCCTGATTTTCAGGGATGTCCCTGATTTTGCCTCAAAATTTTCGTCTGTCCCTCATAAAATTTGTGTTTTTGTAACGTAGCAGTGGGGATTAAAAGCACAAAATGATGTCAAACATTAAAGTTACAGACTTCTTCAGAAAATGCATCTTAACACAAATCCTTTCATTCTATCAGCTTTCCGAATGAATAGTACCAATTGTTAAGATGTGTCCCTCATTGTGGGTCCTTATCCCTGATTTTTTTAAGCCTTGTCCTTGATTCATAAGACAAGAAGTTGAGAGGTATGCTGACAATGACATCACCAGAGTTAAAATATCTTACAAATATACATACTCTGCTGATGTCACCACTCAATAACTGCAGCCTGCATTCTAAATGGAACTGCTTCAAGAACAGTTTCTGTTTCTCACTGCTACCTGAAACTAACTCAATTAGCATTGCAAAATACACTCACCTGTGTCCCATAGTGTTTGAGACTCCCAGCCCATTACTATGCTGATCTCAGCTTCACTACAGCCTATATTCTAAATGACACTGCTTCACAAAACAGTTTGTTTCTCACTGCTACCTGCAACTAATTCAATTAGCATTGCAAAGGACACTCAGCTGTTTCCCATAGTGTGTCTGGGACACCCAGCCCATTCAGAAAACTCACACACATTCAGATCACACACAGAAAGAGCAGACAGCACACAGAAACAGGAAATGAACATGGGAAAACATAACAATACTTCTGAAACTCCTACCCACATTGTATAAATAGCACACATGATGTGCAGATCATGTGCTATGGAAAATATTCTCACTCTTGCAGAGGGAGCTCTGGATAATCTCACTCTTGCCTTCGGCACTCTTGAGTATCCAGAGCTCACTCTACAGGAGTGAGAATATTTTCCATATCACACTTTTGCCCATCATGTAATATTATATATGTATGTATCTGTATACATTATAGGTGCACAGTCATGCCCCTACGGTTAGGGCCGAGTAGCATGTTTAATGTCAAACCTCAAATTTTGCACTTTAATAACTTTGCAACTGATCGATCGATTTGTACACAATTTGGCACGCACTGTCCTGTGGAGTAGATCTCATGATGTGGCAAGTTTTGTTCCGGTTGGATATGCCGATTCTGAGATCCGGACAGTGAAAAAACCTTAAAAGTCACCACTTTTTGCAGTTTTGTTCCTCATCACCTTGCACCCACACGATGTGGAATTTGGGTGTGAATTTTTTATCGTAGAAACAACTTGGGTAACAGAACTGCCATGTGTTTGTTTGGTGAAAAAAATATAAATTTATGGCAAAGTTATTCAATTAGTTCCCATTATTTTTAATGGGAAGATCATGCTCCAGGATAGAGGGAGTAAGTTCGACAAAGTTTGGCCTCACGAAAAGGATTATTTTTCATGAGGGGCTGTGGTGGTGCCCCCCTCTTTTTTTTTGTTGTTTTTTTTAGTGTGCCATGCAGTCAGAACCTGAGTACCCCCCCCAAGTCTGTTGCGCAACAGCATGTTTTGTGTGCCCATTCTTTCCTTTTTTCTCTATGCTTTTAACTTTGCTATAATCCTGTTATAGTGTGTTGGCCACTCGCTAAATAGGGACACTTTCTTTCCAACTTCAGGACTTTTGACACTGTTGGGTATGTTTAAAACATATTGTATTGCAGTCAGAAGATGTAGTGTGCTGCCTTAAAGGGTACCTAAATAATCAGTTTTTTAAAACTGCAAACTCCAAAATCTGGCTTCATAACTAGGTAAAGTAGAGGCTGCTGGTTACATTTATGCTAAAACTGAATTTACATAAATAATATAAATGCAGTTTCATAGCTTTTGAAAAATGTAAACATCAGCCTTTCACTTTCAAAAAACAGCCTTCGTTTCTCCCTAAGATGGCTGCCAGTTCTAATAAGTGATAAGTCATGATGACATCATCTGAGCCAAAGACAGAGACCAGAGACCCACATAGATTTCTATAGTGCTTACTAGTTCTTCTTTCCCTCTTTATTTTGAATTGTTGTACCAGAATGATCAACACCATGTGTTAACTCGTGGATTATTTTTATCAGTACCCATGTTAGGCTATGATTTTGTTCATTTAGTTTACTTTAACTTGTGGCAAACATTTTGCAATCCAGCTGACTTTTTCCTTGGCAAACTGCATTACAGTACAACACTTCAATTACCTGATGATTTAGTGGTTATGTGATGCACTGAATTCTGTTTTTTGTTGGCCAGGAGAGACACACTAAGCTGAAAGCTTGTTTACAGGTGTGGCCTGGGAGCAAAAGAAAGTGTAATGACTTGCTTAGGGTCACACAGCAAAGTACTGGTCTGGTTCAGTTCCAAAGCCCATGCTCTCTTGTTAATCCACAAATAAGGCTTTCTTTTTCCATGTGAACCCCCTGCAGCTAGCCTGCCTTCTGTTGAACACCCCACCATCCATACTCTGTTCTTAGTACTGCCTGGTACCGCATATGTGCTTACGGTCTCATGAAGAGAATTATCATACCTCAGATTGTAATCTTGTACCTCAGAGAGTTGTGCACACCTATACCAAGATGCATCATCAGCTGTCACTGTTAAAAAATGCCTCCTAAATCACTGCCCAGTCCACATTCTCAGTGTTTGACTTCTGCTCCCACAGTAAACATTGAGTGGATCACCGCCCTTCTGCACAGTGATGGTAGTATGTACAGTTCCCCTGTTGTGTTTTTTCCCCACATAATTAACCAACAACTAGGTCTTCCTGGAGGACCAAGCAATAAGCATCATGACCCATCAGAAAAACTGCTGTTCATGCCCTCATAAGGGCTGCACTTAGAATGGGTAACAATATTATTAGCAGGAGAGGCATACTAATACCTTGAGCAAATCCACCCAACTTCGTCAGTCTACTCCTTTACCTGTGATCTGCAGAACCCTGCAGGACAGTTCCTAGCAATTCTTCTCCAGTAATTTTCTGTGCTGTACTCCACAATTCGAGTTGGCTGGCTACCACCCTTCCAAATCTTGAATGAGCTATACACAACTCCCTCAATACTGTCCTAACAAACGTCAACACCCCCCCCACCTGAGGGTAATCTCCCTACACTGAATTCAAGTAACAGTTTAGGTGCAGCCCTGCCACTCTGAGTATTTGTCATCACTGGCTACTCTCATCCACAGTCAGGTAGTGATCATGATGTTGGCAGCCCCACATTTCAGATCTCACAGTGATCTGCTCAACGTCCTCCTTCATGTCTTCAGCTAACCTGAATATAGCTATACCCTGCTGGAATGGCCTCTTCCGTCCCTCTCTGGCATTCATTCTTCTCACCTGCACCCCACACCAAAAACTGCTGGTGAGTTCACTACCCTTCTGCATCATGAATGTGGTTAGTACAGTCTCCCATGTTATTTTTACATAATAATAAACATGATCTTCTGGTAAGCCAGGCTGATAGCTGCATTGCACAAGTGGAAAAATAGGCTTTCCGACCCATGTAAGATCTAAGCCACCTATAATTAGGCACTATTAAATGACGTGCATAATGATGTGCACACCCATCATTTAGCAGTGCCTAATCAAAGGTAGCCTAGATCTTTTAAAGATAGGAAAGCCTACCATTCCCCTTGTTCCCTGTTGCTATCAGCCTGACTTACTAGAACAGGGTTTCTCAAATGATGAGGCCAGCCTCCCAAGGGAGGCCCTAACCTGTTCAAGGGGAGGCTGAAGCAAGCCTTAAAATGTACTATATTTAAATGTCAGGTTTTGGATGCTTTGTGTGTTAGGATGCAGCAAACTAAAGTGAATAATGGCATGTGAATAAGTCACACTCAACAAGCACTTGTTTCCTGGTATGGCATGGGGAAAGCAGAATGGAAGAAGTACAGTTCTTGGAAATTGTGCAAACCAAAATGCAAAATAATACAAATGAATAGGTACAAGGTACCAACTAATCCATTATACTGGCTGCAGAAAAGCACAAATGCAAAGGCTAGGTTGAGAGGTACTAGGAGCAAGAGCAGGAGAAAGCAAAAAGGTCCCTGAAAAGGGGTTTAAAAACAAGGTTAAACTGAGAAAGAGTCATCTGACTCATGGAGGTATTACAACAAGGGGTACAGTAAATAGGTTCCAAAACCCAGAAGTGTGGAGTGAGTAGGCTAGCATGGGGAGGGGGTTATACAGGTGGAGAATAAGAAGGTTAATAAAATGAGAATAAACTCAACTACTCAAAGGAGTGTCACTGTATTCCTTGTGTACTGTGCAATGTACGATAATTGCTCTAACTATGGGGAGGCCCAAAATTATTTCTATATTTGGGGGTGGGGATCAAGATCTTTTCCAGGGCTTGGGGACAGCTCACTATGACAGTGTGTGAGAACTACTGTACTAGAAAGATATGTTTTTATTTGATATGTCAAAATAGAACAGGGACTGTACTACGTGCATTCATGATGCAGAAGGGTGACGAGCGCACCAGTTTTCGGTGCGAGGAGGAATAATGAAGAATGAATACCAGAGGGGGACTGAGAAGGCCACTCTTGCAAGGTACTGCTATATTCAGGAAAGGGAGAAGACAGAAGGAGAGAAATATGACCAGATTACTGTGAGAAATAAGATGTGGGTCTGCCAGCACCTTGATCACGACCTGACCCCTTTGTCCTGGCCAACATTCCCCATCCCATAAAACCAGTTCATGCAATTGTCCAAAGCTGTGTGTGGATATTAATGTATGAAATGGTTGCCACTACATGTTTAGTCACTTCACTACCAGCCTAGTATTGCTTGTAAAGCACTTTGGGATACAATGTGTATGAAAACCACTATATAAATGACAAAGAACCTCTTTGTGCAAGCACTGAGGCAATGGTTACCCCAAAGGGCATTTGGCTGGGAAGCCAAGTTTCAAAGAAACACAAAAATCACACATGCCCCCACAATGCAAAGCATCATGGGATACTTATGCAAATCACCACAGAATACTGTGCTGGTTCAACTTTAAGCAGAAATGCATGGTGCTGAAAGGCCTCTCACACAGTTTGCAAAGGGTGCCAACAGAAGACATAGACACATGTTTCGTCCTACCAGGACTCACCAGTATGCCTCATCTGTGGTGATTTGCATATGCATCCCACTATATAAATGCTGATTCTTATTATTATTTCTCAAGGAAAAAGATGACAAGACAAGCATATATTTGAGTTTCGAGAAAGTATGAACTCTAACATTGGACTGAACAAGAACTTTGCTGCAAAAAAGTGGTGGCTGTAGGGGGTGGTGAAGGGTGTGGCTGCACACACACACACACACACACACACACACACACACACACACACACACACAGTAATGTACTTTTGTGCTGCTGCTGCATTTCACTTTGTTGAAGTCTGATTTATTGAGTGTACAAATGTTTACATTCAAGCTATGGATTACATTTGTAGGTTCTGTCAAAAACATACTAGAAAAGAGTAGCAGAAAATATAAAGGTTTAATAAAAATGTTAAAAAGTGCATATTAAGCATGCACACCACCCCAGCACCCCCACTGTAGCATCCTAGATCCACAATAACCACTAGGCCACCAGGTTATTCAAGATTTGTACTGCACTGTAGTTTGCCACAGACAAAGTCGGTTGGATTAAAACACAATTTCAGCATGTTAAAATAAAAAAATGTACAGAACCATAGCCTAACATGTGTATTATACGGAATAATGCACATGATTTTGACCTTTTGGGTGAACAATTCTATACAAAAGGAAAAAAGAGCTAGTTAGCACTATAGAGAGCCATATATCTTTCTGACTCTGGCTCAAATTATGTCATCACATAACACATTTTGCAGCCATTTTAGGAAGCAGGTAAGACAGTTTTTTTGAAATTAGAAAGCTGATTTTACAATATTCAAGTGCTCTGGAACCACATTTAGGTCAATTATATATATGTAGTTTTAGCCTTAATGAATACAGCAGCCTTTCCTTTAGTCATCTACAGAGTCAAAGTTTTGAATAGTTTGTTGTCAAAATGTTGTTTAGGTATCCTTTAAAGAAGACTGCATAAGTGCTGGTTTTTTTTCTGTCCCATTTGTTTTTGTCCCCCACTATCAGGTAAAAGCTGAATATGCTTTGTAAACTAGTACGAGTGGTGACACTTCTGTGTAGCAGGTCCCTTTATGGACCCGCTTGTTTTCCCTCAGCTTGCTCTATTGCTGCAGGGAGATATCATAGGAGATGTGCATATGTTAACTAACTAAGCATACAGCCAGGAATTAGTGAGGTAAAACAAAAGAGGTTCATTTATGAACCTTTTGGTTTTTTTTTTTTGGTTTTTTTTGGGGGGGGGGTTAGCCTGTCTCCTTACCTTAGGTAGAAAAGCAGCGCCCCTGTAAATAAATGCAGTAGAACAGGTATATTTTGTTGTAAACAAGACTCCTTACCTGCTGTTCACCACATTCAAGGGTGTGGTCTGGTAGCCAGGTAGCAAACACACCCTGTAACTAAAGGTGTGTCTGTCGAGGGAGAGTGCAGCTCAATAGTTGCTGCCTTTATTCAGTTGGTGAAGCTCCTCCCCTGTCTATCTGAGTGGAGTTTCAGATAATGTAGCCCACATCTTAGATAATGAACAAGATTAAGCCATTTAAACTGTTAGACTTAGAATGAAGAAATCTCTACTGATTTTTCACATACAGATGTAAGGGGCTACAATCATATTTTGGAATATGTATGTTCTGTGTGAACTAATGTTTTTACTTAATAAATGGGAGGGCTTTCAGTCTAGAGGAGGGGTTATAGACTTATATTAAGGCTTGGCTGAGACTCCCAGTTTAGATAGTCGCTGGAAGAGGACCTGTGAGGTTCTCCCAGTGAGAGCTCTGATAGAGGTCAGGCGCAGACAAATGTTAGCTTTGATTGTTTCAAGCTAAGCTGTGCTTTTTTTTGCGTTTTCCTTTCTTTTACCTATGAAAATTATTTGTTTGGCTTCATTTCCTTTTGAAATTTTTTTTTAATAAAAATCATGCTTTCTAGGTGTGTTGTACCAGATATACCATCTCCTGTGTAGTCTATTTATCCCACCCATGACAGGGGCCAATCCTTTTTTTGCCAGAAAAAAATCCTTTTTTATGAGCCACCATCTTGTTTTCTCTTTCTTCACACAACAAACTGTCATAACTCTGCCCAGTGATGTCTTCTACAAACATTCAAACATGCATAGGTGCCTGAACGGGGGGGACACTAAGGCCACAGCCCTACCACTTTCATGAGTGGCACTATCAGTTTTTGCAATCATGTTAATTTATTACCAGGGGAGAATTTACCCCTTACATCCTTGGCCTTATCACTTTTTAGACCATTCCGGCACCAGTGCAAACATGTATGTTGCTCATTATGAGCTTATGAGCTTCACTTAATATTTCTTATAGGTCCCATGGCCTCCAAAAGTTTTTTTACAACTATTTAAAGCCTTTTTCAGCACTTGCTAAGTTCCTTTTTTACAATTCCATTTTCATCATCACGAAAAAGGAAATCGACTGGCAAAAAAGGATTTAACTGTGCCATCCCATTTAGTGGCATCGGTGTTCAATGGCACCCCTCCCTCTCATCTCCCTATTTTATATATTCCTGGTGTCTAGTGGCCCTTCCACACCCTCCGATTACCATATTTTTTTTATAAAGAAAAAACATTGGTGTCTAGTGGCACCCCCCCACCTGCCGATCACTGCCCCCATAATTTTTATTTCAGTCTCTGGTGTCTAGTGGCACTCACCCCCCCACCCACCGATCGCAATCCCTATTGCCAACTTCTGTTATTCCCTGGTGTCTAGCAGCACCCCTACCCTCCCATTGAAGAAGAAGCCTGAAATAAAACAAAACAGTTCCTCAATGTTTTTTTTTAAACCTGTAAAAAAAGAAAAAGGTACCTCGATGATCAACCCCCCACCTTCCACTCAGTAACCCCCAAACACCACCCCAGTAAACTCTCACACACCCTCACTCACTTGAACAGGTCCCAGATTCAACACCCATTCCCTGATTGAAAACACGTCTTACTGCTGGAACTGGCGACTGCAATATGAGAAACTAAGGTAAATGCAGTTAAATGTATGTCAATGGGGTTTCAAATTTTGATGTTTAACAACTTGTAACCATTTAATGGAGTTGCCCAAAATTTGGTATGTGTTGTCCTGCGGGGTAGATCTCTTGATGTGGCAAGTTTCATTCCAGTTGGACGTGCAGATTCTGAGATCCGGATAGTGTCAAAAAGTTAAAAGTCACAATGTTTTGAAGTTTTTTTCCTTATCACCTTGCACCCAGATGGTGTTAAATTTTGGTGTGATTTTTTTCTACGGTAGAAAGAAGTTGGGTAACAGAACTGCCAGTGTTTGTTTGGTGCAAAAATATCAACCTGTTGCAAAGTTATAGTTCCCATTACTTCCTATGGGAAGTTCATTTTTCAGGACAGAGGTAAAATGTTCAACAAAGGAACTGATCTCGCTAAAAAGGATTCAATCTCATGAGATCATTTTCTTTTTCATGATGACAAAATCCTTTTTCGTGGAAAAAAAATTCCTTTTTCGCCAGCCACCATCTTGTTTTTCTTTTTCCACAAACTAAAAAGCCTTGAAAATACTTAAAAATTTTGTCATTTTACAAAACAAGCACCAGAACCTAGCTAAACAAGGCCTGTTAAGCTACATTCTGGTGTTTGATTTACACAATTAGCCCCATAAATACCTTTTCTGGGCACCTGAAATCCCAGGTGCCAGCTTAGTGAGAAGAGCCTTCCACCGCATTCTCTGAGAACAGTGAATTTTATTTACTTCTGCAGCCGCAGCTGAACTCTTGCTGCCTACTGTAGTGTGAGTTGTGAGCCCCCATTTTCCCTGGTGTCTAGTTGCACCCCTCACTCCCGATCACTGTATCCATGTATTCCCTGGTGTCTAGGTGCACTCCACCAGCTGATCGCTGTCCCCTTGTCCCTTTATTATTTATTTTATATAATCTGACACCAGGATGCTCACCCCCAGTGTCGAATGCCTTCCCCCCAGCCCATTGTTTTATTTCATTAGCTGACATAGGGGCCCAATCCTCGTGTTGGCATTTAGACCCCCCAGTGGTGTGGGACACTGGGGAGCCCACCCCAGTGTCCTGAAATATTTACTTAATGTTAACTTGTAAAAACAAAACAGTCCCCCAATGTCTTTTTATTTTTTTCTACCTGAAAAAAAGAAAATGGTCCCTCATTGTCTCTGCCATTTCCTTCCCCAATTCTGACCCTCCCACCCCTCAACCTCCCTTAACCTATACTTTTTTTATAGGGACAGTTTCCCCCCCAACTGATGGAGAGGCTCATTGGTGGTGTACCGACTATCCATTCCGTCCCCCCTTGTGGGGATCACAGTGCACAGTAGGGGGTGTGAGTTTTTTATAGATACTGAAGTATCTGTGGTAAGCCCTAACCTCCCCCCAAGAGTGCCAGCGCAGAGAAACGGGATCCAGGTGGGAAGCCGTGGGAAGACACGGCTTTGGCCAAGCACCTAACAGCACCCTCCCCTCCTGACACTGTTCATTATTCAGATTGGTGCCCAACCCTCCCCCGGAGAGGAGAGCTGCCTAACAGTGGCTCAACCCAGCTTCCTCCCCACCAACCTCCAACAACCCAGGCTTGTTCTCAAACCCAGGTCACCGGTGCAGCGTGAGGTGTGGTGTCCAGGGCCTCAACCTTCAGCACCACTGGGCTAGATCCCTTACCCTATACTTATCACTGGAGGCCACAGGCTGTCATCTTCTGTGGACCGAGGCACGTCTGCACTCTTCAAAGCTGAACCATGAACTGAGGAATAAAGGTAAGTGCTGTATAATGTATTTCAATGGCATTTTGAACTTTTTTTTTTTGGAATTTGTTCACCAGATTTTCAACATGGCCTTTTTTGGACCCCACCTCATGAACACTGTCACTGTCATTTTGTTAATCGGGCCTGGAAGGTGATTTTGCAGTCACTGCATGAATTCACCTTTTGGGACCAAATAATGAAATTTCACCACCAATGTTCATGAGGTGAGGTCCCAAAAAGGCCATGATGAAAACTGGTGAAAAAATTCCTAAAAATGACCGAGTTATGAGAGTTCATTTAAAGTTTTCTACGCACAGATAACTTTGGTAATTTTCAATATTTTTAGTCCAAATTTTCAACCTAGCCATTTTTACACCACCTTACAAACAATACAGCTGTCATTTTTCACATCTTGTCCAAAACTTGTTTTCTGACCTGTGGCGCAGAATGTAATGTTCACATGGATTTGAACATTTTCACCTATGGGGTTTATGAGGTAGGGTCATAAGAAGATTATGTTGAAAAGTTGGGGTCAAAATATGAAAAAAAATGCCGAAGTTATGACCATTCATTGCAGTTTTGCTATGCATGCTAGTAACTTTGGAAATGTTAAATATTTTGACTCCAGATTTTCAACATAGCCTTCTTATTACCTCATGTATGTCACAGCTGTCATTTTTCAAATCCTGCCCCAAATATGTTTTCACACCTGTGGCTCTGAACGTCATTGCAGTTATGCAGAATTATGTTTTGGCGAGTGTGACAGGGTCACCCCTGTCATAGTGGACACCCCTGGGATAAATTGAAACCCCTTCCCCCAAGCAGTTTATATGTTTTATATAATGTCCAACATGCTGCTTGGCTGACTATAACAAAACTAAGAGTACAGTTACAAAACTAAGAAGGTAGTCTTAATAGAAGAATAACAAAGGTTTGTGCCTGTTTTTTTCCAGATGTTAGCAGCCCTCTTCTAAAATATATTTTGAAGCAGACAGCATGAGGTAATATGACCTTGCAAGAGAGTTTAAGACCTCAGCTCTGACCTTTAACAATGTTGTAAACAAGTTATGTATTGTGCTCCCGGTGGCTGCCAAATAACTGTTCTCTATTGAGCAACAGTGGCCCCTAGTGGCCAGTTTTATGTAATGTTTGCTGTTAAAAGGCAGGGGAAATGTTTTCTCCAGCTTCTAGTGAACTTATAAAAAGCCCTACCTCAGTGCTGAGAGAGGACAGATAGACAAGAAGGTGAAAGACCGCCTTGTAATGTGTGCTTTCACACTATTTGATTTTTGTTAGGCTGAAGAAGAAGCCTTGGAAACTGTTGAAGCTAAGCAGTTGTCTGGTTTATCATTTTGCTTTCTGTATATTTTATTTGATGAAAATAAAATGATAAATGCAACCTTGCATTTTTTATGCACCTGATTTGTGGTATGCCTGAAACTGTGCTATCCTAAACCCACACCCGGTGACAGCAAAAATTAGAAAATTTTCTATACCGAGTACATGAGATGGGGTATTAAGTTGGCAATGCTGACAGTTTGGTCACTGTTGTCCTATAAATTAAAGTGCAGGGCCAAGAGGGCCCTGTACTTCCACAGTTACATAATATACACATCTACAGAGGACTTTGGACCCTGTGCTCCCACAGTAAAATAAGATACTATTATACTATCTCAAAAAGTAATGAAACAAGTTGCAAAAAAACTTTGTTAATGTTCCAGTTAGGGTCAAAGCAACAAAAGTTGGGAAATGAGGAGTTAGGGTTTCAAACCCTAACAGCCCACCCTTCCAAACCAGGCAGGACAGCAGATGTGGGGTGTGCCTTGGGCTTCTCAAGCCTAACACTCACTCATTCTCATAAAGTCTACATATTTGACCTTATTTACAGATGGAATGGGGTGAGCGTTAGGCTTGAAAAGCCCAATGCACACCCTACACCTGCTCTCCTGCCTGGTTTGGGGGTTTGAAACCCTAACACCTCATTTCCCAACTTTTGTCACTTTGACCCCTAACACTGGAGATTAACGAAGTGTGTGTGTGTATATATATATATATATATATATATATATATATATATATACATATATATATATATATATATACACACATATATATATATATATATATATATATATATATATATATATATATATATATATATACACATATACACACACACACAGACACACACACACATATATATGCAAAAAAACTCTGTTAATGAATCAGGGTTGATTCCATACCAACAAAAGTCCGGAAATTTGAGGTTAGGGTTGCCAATCTTAACAACCCCCCCACTTCCAACCCACACTCCACAGACCAACAGGCATCAGGGTGTGCCTTGGGGTCACTGGGCCTAACTCTCACCCCATTCCATGTGAAAACAAGCTGAGATGGTACAGTATAGGAGAATGAGGTGAGAATTAGGCTCAATGACCCCAAGGCACACCCCTTCGCCTGTTGGTCTGTGGAGTGTTGGTGGGGGGTAGGGAGTGTTAGGGTTGGTAACCCTAACCTTGAATTTCCAGACTTTTGTTGATGTGGAATCAATCCCAACTGATGCATTAATGGAGTTTTTTTGCAATGAATTTCCTTTCTCTTGGAGAAAGTGAAATGTTAGTCATATGGTATACATAGGTGGGAGTGCAGGGCCCTGCATAGCACAGGAGGGCCCTGTGCTCCCAGTTTTGAATAATGGGATGCATATTTTGGAGCACGGGCCCTCCAACCCAGCCATAAGTGTAGAGACATAGTGCCTGAGGGTCCTATGCTCCCAGTATTGCAAGATGGTATCCATGGGTGGGAGCACAGGCCCTCTGGGCCCTGCACACCTACCCACCTATAAATATAAAGACATAGTGCAGGAGTGCCCCGTGCTCCCAGTTCTGTATAATAGTATTCATAGGTGGGAGCGCAGGACTTTCGCGGAAGCACCATTGACTTACATGACACAGCTTTCACAAAAGTACTGTGATACTTTTATGAAAGTGATGCTGAATTTTGCAAAAGTCCCCCATTGTAAACCAATGGTACTTTCACGAAAGTATGCAGTATTTTCATGAAAGTAATGCAAAATGTCACGAAAGTCCCCATGTAAACCAGCGCTACTTTCGCGAAAGTACGTGGAACTTTTGCAAAAAGTAGTGTGTAATTTTGTGAAAGCCCCCCATGTCAACCAATAGTACTTTCATGAAAGTTCAGCAGTACTTTTGCAAAACCTTTCGTTGTGCACATCATTTTTTTCCATAGGCTATAATGGGAAATGAAAAGGTTTAAGAACTTTTGAATGGATTAATATTTTTTCACCAAACCTTCCAAAGGCATTTCCTTGACCCAGTCCCCATATACCCAGAAAATTGCATACCAGACGGACAAACTGTTTGGGCTGTGGAGATGAGAAAAGATTTCCACTAAATTGAGAATTTTTCACACTTTTTCACACTCTGCAGTTCTGCAATCGCAAATCTGACCAGTACAAAACATTCCAGATCCAGAGATCTATGCCACTACACCACACATGCAAAATTTCAGGGAAATTGGCCAAAGACTTGCAAAGGTATTAAAGTGCACATTTTTTAATTTAACATTAAAGTACCTACTCAACCCTAACTGTAGTGGACCTACCAGACCCTAACTCTCACTCCATTCCATGTGTAAAGAAGCTGAGATGGTACATTATAGGAGAATGGTGTGAGAGTTAGGACCAATGGCTCCAAGGCACAGCCCAACACCTGTTTGTCTGTGGAAGGTGGGGAGTGTTGGGGTGTAGGGTTCGTAACCCTAACATTGAATATCCAGAGTTTTGCTGGTGTGGAATCAATCCTAACTGATGCATTAACATATTTTTTTAGAATTTCCCTTCTTTTTGAGAAAGTGAAATGTTACTCATATGGTATCCATAGGTGGGAGCGCAAGCCCTCTGGGCCCTGCACTTCCACGCACCCATCAGTGTAGAGGCATTGCACAGGAGGGCACTGTGCTCCCAGTTTCACATAATGGGATGCATATTTAGGAGCATGGGAACTCTGGGCACTGCATTCCAACCCAGTCATAAGTGTAGAGACATGGTGCCTGGAGGTCCTGTGCTCCCAATATTGCAAGATGGCATCCATGGGTGGGAGCAAGGTCCCTCTGGGCCCTGCACTCCCACCTACCTATAAGTATTGAGACATAGCACAGGAGGGTACTGTGGTTTTAATTTTGCATAATTGTATCCATAGGATGGAGTGTGGGCCCTTGAGACCCTGTGCTTCCACTCACCCTTGAGTGTAGAGGCATAGTGTAGGAGAGCCCAGTGCTCCCAGTTTAGCATAAATAGTATACATAGGTGGGAGTGTGGGCCCTCTGGGCCCTGTGCTCCCACCTACACATAAGTACAGACACATAGCACAGGCCTAGAGGCATTCCAAGCAACCCTCGTAATGCTTATTTGACAATATCTCAGTAACTGTAGCAACTGCAGAAAAAAATTATTTTGCAGTTGTTTTCATGACCTAGCCACCTCCATGCATGCTTAGTACAATAAAGGTGTACTAAGCTGTGCTTAGGAAAACATCTGTATCTTGAACCATTTTCAAGATGTGGGCGCTGAAAGGTTCCTCAGTCGCCACAATGATATCATCGGAAAATTTGCAAATTCGTAATGCTGTAACTTTGAAACAGGTGTAAATTTTTTCACCAAACCAGCAAAAGGCACATCTGTGGTGCAAGGGCTTGCCACCCTGCAAATTTTAGGGAAAAAGTCCAAACCGTGTAGTGGTAGTGAGGTGGCAAAGATACCGTGGTTTTGGTGGATGCCACAATGTTATCCTATGGGAAAAATTTGCAACTTTGGAGTACTGCAGCTATGGAACCGATGTAAATCTTTTCACCAAATAGCACATCTGTGGTACAAGCGCTTGCCACCCTGCAAATTTCAGCCCCAAAGTCCAAACAGTGTTGTGGCAGTGAGGTGGCAAAGAAATCGCAATTTTTGGAGCAGTACTGTCACAATTTGCAACATCTTCATCAAATTTGCAAAAGAACAGAGTGCTACTTTTGCAAATTTGAGGAAGTTTTGCACTTGTACTCTCGCAAATTGCAACAGTACAAATGGCCCAATCAAAATAAACATGTTTCTGGGTGCTTTTATAAAATTCTGATACATGGATGCTGTTCCTAGACCCCGTTTAGGTAAACACAACAGCTGGTGTTTACCTAGGGGCAGTAGTTTTTAGAGTATAATGTTTTTTCTTCACTGCTAACTGAAAACAAGATGGCCACCACATGACTGTACTGAGGGCATTTGTGACAGAAAAAGGTGCTCTTGCGGACGAATCTATTACTGTTGCACAGAACATATATTTTTTCCTATAGGATATAATTAGAAACTTTAAACTTTAATCACTTTTGAACAGATTAATATTTTTTCACCAAACCTTCAAAAGGCACTTCCCTGACCCAATCCCCATAAACTCTAAACATTTTGGATGAGACAGATAAACCATTCGGGCTGTAGAGACGAGCAAAGAATTTGCCAAAATTGCCAAAAAAGTGTTGTTTTGCACTTTGTTTGGCACTCTGCAGCTCTGCAACTGTACATCTGACTAGAACAAAACTTGCAAGATCCAGAGATCTATAGTAGCAGATGGTGCATGTAAAATTTCAGGCAAAGCAGTCGAACGTTGCAAAGTTAATTAAGTGCAAACATTTTGGGCTTAACATAGAAGTGCCCTTGCAACCCTAACTATTACTGCACTATCGTGCAGCTATAATATATCCATTTCCATGCACTCATACATTAATGTATTCATATACTAAAGCTCTGGTGGGTGGGTGGGTGGGTGAGGCAAAATAGCATCCAGTTACATTTTAGATTATCTGGGTATGATGAAAAAAAAGGATCCTATAATGTACTAAAATAGTACTTTCTGTCATTAGACTATAATAAGACTACACTACTATGAGTACATTTTTACTCTGTCTTTCTGTGTATTAAGCACTGACACGCAAGTGGTCTAAATGTCAACCATTTTAATTAGTTCCTGAAAAAAAAACAAAAAAAGAACTTCCATCATATGACACTTATTCATATTAACTATGCAGCACAATAAATGAAAACATAGATGAGCACTTCTATTTACAGTCAACTGTTGACTTATTCTTTGACAAAATTATTTTTATTTACAGTTTCTTAAACCAAGCTAGCCCTGCTCAAATGCACATCTTTATTTCAGTAGAGTCCTGTATTTTCCCATATTATACATTAGGAAGGAATGAAGTTCATTGGCCCATCAGCGCAGCAGCAAGGTGACTGCTCACAATGCCTGCCACCTGGGTTCAGAAATGACCTTAGGACACTGGAGGGCAGGCTGGGGAAGGAGAATGATGCATCAGAAAGGATACCCTCCTCCTTTGGGTTGGAAGAGAGTCCTACTCTGCTGTGATACTACCACCTCGGTGACCACATGGGGCAGTGCAGCCAGGAGTGGTTACATGTGCCATCATGCCTTCGGATGCATACACAAGCAAGGAGCTCTTCCTGTTGCTATCCTGAGCTAGGAGAGAAAACTGGAAAAAGCCTGAGCACCTGCACTTGATGCATTGTGTCGTGCTTCTGGGACCTGCATAGCCACAACTACTACAGATACCAAATTCAGAGTTTTCTGGGGAGGTTTAGAATGTGCCTTGAGAAACCCACCGAGAGGGTCAAGTAACAGGGCAGCCTGGAATGATGGTTAAGGTGGAGGGTCTGGGCAGTCCTGGCGAGGCTGAATGGGTAAAGGTTTCATGAAGAGATGGCATAAATAGCAAATGGAAATAAAAGGAAGGAATGAAGTTCAAGAAATTTTAAAAACTTGCACAAGATCATAGTCACAGTCAGTGACTGAAGTCAGATTCAGAACTGGAATCTAACAGATCTAAGATGTGTGCTCAATGTAGACTTCCTCCTAATAGTTAATTTGTCAGTCAGATATGGAATATGAACAGTTTCTTATATCCAGAGACCCTTGGTGTGATAGTTATTGTTAATGAACTGCATTTGTAATTCTGGGACACAGTTATTTTTTGTCCACTATTGTCACTCTGTGGGGTTATATCTAGCTTTTTACTTTTTTTGTTTTAATTTACAGACTCCATGTGGAATGATATATCATGTCTTGATGATGCCACAGCGGGAGGAGCACGTGGTAAATTAATAGTTTTGGTATAACTCTGTACAGCCTGATATCAGCTTTGAGCTTCTGTATAGTAGACTGGCTATGTAAGCCCTTATGTCTGATACTCAGAACACCAATGTTTTACTGTTTATTTGTGCTTTTTGACTAGGAAAGGCCCACTAACCTGTGTTAGCTCATTTCAAGGGGTGTTCTAGGGGATGGGTTATATGAACCGGTTTTGGAAAATGGGAATCATTTACTATCAGCACCATGTGATCCAGTGTGGCCTAATGATTAGAGCACTTGAGGAAACCAGGATATCACAAGTTTAAATCTTGCTGGAGAAAAACACCTACTGTGTTACCTTAGGCAAGTCACTTAGTCTTCCAGTGCTCCAATTCGCTAGCATTGAAAATGAATAGAAGCAGGGCCATACTGGAAACAAGACATTGAATTTCAGCAGGGCTGTCTTGGGTAAATACAGTAAATTGTATATAAAAAAAACTTGCACATGACAGTCACCAGAGTGAAGCAATCTCAGTTTAGTATCTCATTTGTAGGACAGCACTTCATTAGTGCAGTACCCCATAGTCCTTCTTCTCTTTTTATTAACATGACATACCTCACACCTCAGAGGGGAGCCTCTACCTAAATGAACTGTAAAACTAACCACATATCATGTGAGCAGTGTAGTTTCAAATCTTTTTAACCATACTATCAGAATTTCAAGGGGAATTACCAGGGTTTGGCCCCCCTAGGTCCTACGCTAGCCTCTGTAGCTCTCACATCCCCACCATTGGCTTACTATGAGCTGGGGGCACCTTTAAGGACTGCACTCCAGATTCTCCCATATTTCCAAAAGCTCATAATGTGTAATTCCACCACTGCTTATGCAAAACCCTTTATTGAGCACTCTGTTACTATGGGAACCCACACTACATACAGCTGATTAACCTCCCAGTTACCATGGGAGTTCACACACTTGGTACAGCTCACTACACATTCAGTACAGCAGATTGAATGCTCAGTTAATGTAAGATCCCTCACACTCAGTACAGATTATTGAGTACTCAAATAACTCTGGAAGCTTAAAGACTCAAAACCAATGTGGACATCATTGGAGTGATTTCACTGGTCAATTCAACAAAATCTACATTTCATTAATCTTCGATTAATATACTTCAATGTGCCTGTGCAACTGATTTTGTGCTAGTGTAACGTACTAACATACTAACATACTATTTGCCAGCAGATTAGGCCTTATGGTCTATCGAGTCTGCTCGAACCTAGATCGTTAATTGGGTGCCGAGACCCTCCCATCCCTTGTTCTCTAGAAACCCCTATCATCCATCCCCACCCCCTCGGGACAGGCCATCATCTGATACATCCACTTTCTGTGTCTGTCCCACCCTCTCTTGAAGCCCTCCACTGTGGATCTCTGAACCAGCTCACCAGGCAGTGCATTCCAAGGGTCCACCACCCTCTCGGTGAAAAACCTCCTCCTCTTTTCCCCCCTCACCCTTCCACCTTCCAACTTCAAACCATGCCCTCTGGTGATACCTCCCTGCTTTAGCCTAAAGATCCCCTCCATGTTTACCCTATTTATTCCCTTGAGGTACTTGAAGACCTCAATCATGTCCCCCCTGTCTCTCCTCTCCTCCAATGAAAACAGGCAGAGCTCCTCAAGTCTGTCCTCATAAGTCAAATCCCCTAGCCCTCGTATCATCTTTGTTGCCCTCCTCTGTACCCTCTCCAGGAGCTGTATGTCCCTCTTCAAATGTGGTCTCCAGTACTGTACACAGTACTCAAGGTGTGGTCTAACCAGTCCATTGTACAGAGGCAGAATCACTTCCTTGCTCCTAGAGGTGATCCCCCTTACAATGCATCCCAACATCCTGTTTGCCTTGCTAGCTGCTCTTCTGCACTGTAGATAAACGTAGATAAACATTGGCTGTTCACCTCTCTATCCATGTGATATACCACCCTGTAGCAGTATGAAGGCAAGGAACCCTAGGGGAGGGTTCCACCCCTTGAGGTGCTGCGGGAGTGATTCCCTTGGCTAAATGTACCTTAGGAAAAAGCCCAAAAAGAGTGTCAAGCAAAGCAGACGAGGTAGTGAACACGTATTGGGGTCGAAGACCTGTACATAGGTCGGTTGGTAGTATGGGTTTAGTTGGTAGCATGGGTCAATGAAGAACTGTACATAAGTCAGGAGGTAGCATAGGTTCAGTTGGTAGCATGGGTCATTGAAGATCTGTACATAAGTCAGGAGGTAGCATAGGTTCAGTTGGTAGCATGGGTCAATGAAGATCTGTACGTAGGTCAGTTGGTAATAGGGTTCAGCTGGTAGCATACTTTAGTTTGTCATATTGTTTGAGTAAAGTAGGCAGGAAATGACAGGTGAATAGTAAACCACTCAGAGGTCTGACTGGAAGGCGTGGAGGCTTGGCTTCTTAAGGAGAGAGAGAACAGCCAAAGGGTGAGACAGGATGATTACGGGACATCCACTCAACTCCATCCAACAGCGGAAACCTACCTAAGTGGGAAACTTACCTAAGTGACCTCGGAACTACAAGGATGCCTATCTAGTATTATGACCATTGGCACGGAGGAGAGGAAAAACACCCTTTGAGAAGGAAACCTCTGGGGATCCAAGGCCTAGGTCACCTTCCCTCCAGGCTTTGGGACAGTTTTGGTTAGTGACAGCTCTGCTATTGCAATTTAGTAGACTAATCCAAAGGAATTGTAATTTTAGGGAAAAATCTCACTCTATCCCTCTAATGGAAACACCGTGAAGGGTTGCGAGTGCACTCTGCAACAAGAGTCAACCAAGGCAGGAGGAGGAGAGTAACAACCGCCGAGGCGCTCAGCTGCCTACTGATCTATGAACAAACCAGGTGAACCAGAGGTGGTCATAGGGAGAATAGCATGAAAGGGTGCTTCTGAACCTGCTCAGGCAGCTAAAGAGCCCTTTCTGTGAGGATCCCACCCCTTCACCACTGAAGTCTTAAATGCTACATCAAGAAGTGCCATCGGTACGGTTGACGACTGAAGGTCCACCCAGAGCGAGGATCTTCCCAACTATGGGCCAGGTGAGAAGGACCCCACCCCAAGCTTCACATGCTCAAGATGCAGACTTCAAGGTGCAGAGAGAGACCGCTGGCTACAGGGCTAGACCTGAGTCCTGGAGTAACAGATATGGTCAGCATGTCTCCAAAATGTGGAAAAGTGAGTTGTAATGAGCATGAGACCTGCACATGGTAAGGAGTATGGGACCCATACATGGGTCATAATGGATGATAGCAGACATGAGGAGACCTGTACATAGGTCAGACTGAGCACTGTGGACCCTTTCATGGATCTTGAATGGATGAGACCTGTATATAGGTCAGGCTGAGCAATATGGACCCTCTTGTGGGTCTAAGTGATGCAAATAGCAGTTGTCAACCACAGGAATGCATTCCAACCAAGTCCATTAGAAAGCCAAATTGGGAGTGAATCGGATAGTATATTATGAGTAAGAGAATGGCAAGGCCGGGGGAAGCCCAGGGCCGATGGTTGGAGAGGAGGAGGCTGTGAAGCCGGTTAGGTAGGAGGAGGCTACAAAGCCATTATGGTAGGAGGTGCAGTTTGAAGCAAGTAAACATGATATGCTCTCAGACTTTAAAGGGAATGCCAGTATTGAAAGGGAAGAGGTCCTGGAATGAAAGGACTTACAAGCTGATTGTGTTAGTGCCATGATGGCTGGTATATGAGAAATACTGGTAGTGCAAAGGACAGGAAGGATGTGAGACCTGCAAGGTACATGAAGGCTGGGATGACTGTGTAAATCAGGCGCAGAATAGCAGGGAAAGGATGGTAGAAGGCTGGGTGGTGCCAGCTGCCCTAAAGTAGAGAGTTGCCTGGAATAGCTGGTTGCAGAATGCCATAAAGGCTGTGTGGAGCAGCAGTAGAAGGCTGGGGGGAGCCAGTGACCAATAAAACATATAAGAAGTTGAAAGCTGCTCCTGCTGCATGAAGCCACGTGCCTGCTGCAACAACACAGTCCCCCGCCATGGGCAAAACAGAGAAGCCACAGAGAGACACCATGATGCCAAACAGCTAATTAAACCAGTAGGATAAAATAATTTAAGTACCAGCAGTTGAATTAAATTAGTAGATGAAATTAAATTGATGAATATCTGCAGCTGTAGCTGGGTTGGCATGTGTTTAAGCATATTAAGAACCCCAAAAGGGCTGCACACAAGGGGAGAGCAGCATGGAAGGGCAGGAGAATCAGAAGAGAGTCTGTTGCATATCTAGTAGCACTGAATAGCCAAGCAATTGAAATAAGTTTGTCTGCACAAATAATAAGTAAGTGAAATTGCAGAATGAGTAAATGCAGTGGACTGATAGAATAATTTTTAAACATAATGAAGATTGTAGCAAGAAATCCCCAAGGAAAAGAGGGAAGGAGCAAAAGCAGCACAAATTACCTGGAGTTGCAGCAGAAACACAGCAGTACCCGCTGCCACACCCTGCAGCTAGCTGAGAGCAAGAACTTCAACCAGGTGGAGGCAATTAAGTGGAAACAGCGGCAGAGGGTTTGAATGAGAGCTGGAACAAATGCAGGAAACTGAGGATGCCAGGTAGCAATGCAGGGATCCGAGGATGCCAGGCAGCTGAAGAGGACAGGGAACCAGAGCACAGGAAAGGGGCAACACAGCACAAATAAAGGGCAACTAGAAAGCCCCAAAAGAAAAAAAAGAATACACAAAACCAAAGCATAAACTCAGTAGAACAGGAAAACAGCACACGGCAGCCAGAAGCAAAACAAATACTAACCAAAGTAGGAGAAACACAGAAACACATCCAGCAGAAACCTGGCAGAGTCCAGAGCACAAATAAACAACAAGGAAACATGTTTGTGTGTGGAGTGAGGAGAGCAACCCTTAAACAGGCCAAAAGGGGGTGTGGGGTGGCCAGTTGCACCGCCCCCTTGAACTATTGGCTATAACCTTCCAAGAGTAGAGCTCTCTTACTAGCACACTGGTACTCTGAATAAAGTCCATCATGGAATGCTGGAATTGTGAATATTGAACCAGCATCAGCATTCCATGATAGTTTTAACCATCCGCCAATATTGTTTAAAACTATCAGATCTCTGATGAGCTGCCAGTTTTTCTTTGTGCATATGTATAGCATTAAGAACTAAAAAAAAAAAAAGGTCTTCATTGAAGGATTCTGACATCTGAAACCTGTGAGTCACCTTCTAATCGAGGGCATTTGTGTGCAGCTTTTATTCAAAAGCCACCTAGCTGTTAAAAATGCTTGATTTTTTTCTTAACGCTGACTGCATGGCTTATTCCCCCATCCCCTCCAACAGAGCTAACACTAACATAAGGAATTGGTAGCAAATTAAGAAGGTATCCAGCTCCTATGACTCCTACAGCTGTAACAATCATTGCATTTACATGCACTTTTGATT
The DNA here is from genome assembly GCA_016271365.2 of Neoceratodus forsteri. Taxonomy (NCBI): domain Eukaryota; kingdom Metazoa; phylum Chordata; order Ceratodontiformes; family Ceratodontidae; genus Neoceratodus; species Neoceratodus forsteri. Next base: position 480,557,224 of record JADMNL010000022.1, read on the forward strand.
ACTTGGAAATTGAAAATTTTTCAGGTGTATCCCTGTAACAAAACCTGCATGTAAACAGCACATAGAAAGCTGGAGCTGGATGCCCTGTAGAAATTGCTGCAGGAGAGAGTGTGTACAGCTGCTGACTGCATGGCTTACTATCCCATTGGCACCCCCCACCTCACTAACACTAACATAAGAATTGGCAACAAATTAAGAACATGCTGTTATTTTGTTTTATTATGTTGTTAATAACAGAAAAGCAACACCAGGATCTCTACCGTCCAGTTCATTCAGAACTGACATAAACTCAAATACAAACAGCAGACCACATGGCTGCAGTCACAGCATCAATCAGAAGAAGTAGAACAATCGGAGCTGGAATGGGGAGTTGAAAGAACCCTGAATTCTGATTCTCCTAGCTGTATTAGTAACAACCTGGAGAGGTCAAGCCACACAGTCCCAGGTAAGCCACACATCCAGAAGGATGCCAGGAGTCGAGACTGAGTTCGAGCATTGTATGTTGGACTATAGCGGTGTACACAGAGAACTTGAACAGAGTAACAGAGAGCAAAGTAACAGAACATAAGAAGCCCAGCTATTCCAGTCAAATGTGGAAGGACTATTTTACAACTGAGTTACTTTTGACTTTTAAAATAATGCTGTTGGCCAGAGGCAAAAGTGTTTTTCCTACACTGCCATAAAAGCAATAAGGTACTCCTCCGGGTTACATTAATCATCTGTTAATCAGACCCTGTCAGCATGTGGCACTTGGCTTTACCTCTTGCCACATTATGACCTAGGGAGTGATTAATAGGTGATTACTGTAACCCCTGGTCATACCTTGTTGCTTAATTATTGAAAATGTAGGTACTTGGGGATCCCTCATGCTTCCTTTCACCCATTAGTTAACATGTCCAGTTCAACCCACCAGAGACTGAACAAGAGAGCTAATTATGCATTCCAACGCACTAGAGACTAAGAACAGCTATGCCACCCTGACTAGAGATGGATCATGTCTACATCACCCACTAGTGGCAAAACATGCATATGTAACTCCCACCAGATCCTGGCAAAACTATTCTGTTCTGCAAGAGGCTGTACATGTCTATGCCATCTCCAGAGACTGAGTATGTCCATGCCTTCTGCACCAGAAAACAAGCATGAATATGCCACCCCCGCCAGAGACTTAACATGCCTATGGCAGTCTACCAGTGACTAAATGTACCTTTTCCGCGTCCAATAAAAATGTTAACATGCCTATATCATCCCCACTAGAGGGTGAATGCATCCATGCTACCCTCTCCAGAGACTCAGTATGCCTATGTTACCTAACTAGAGACTAAACAAGTATGGGCTACCCCACCAGTGACTGAATATGTTTACTTCACTTTCCAGAGAAGGAGCAGAACTTTGTCACCTCTCCATAAACTCTGCACTTCTACTTCACATGCCCACGAGACTAACCATCTTTGTAACACTATTAACCTTTTTACAAATGTTATAAAAGTAATAATCCACTCTGGGTGTGTGTCAGTGCTGCAGTAACCTAATTTCCTGGGTGGATGGAGGCCCTCAGCTGTACCTCATGCCTCACAACTCACACAAGGTGTTCAGTTATTGCACTATTACTGCACACCCAACTACAAATTAGGTTGGTAGCTACATTGGTGTGTAGGTAAAACTTATATATTTTTTTTCCATCCTGTTTTTTCTCCTTTTCCCATTGCAACCCCCCCATCCAGCCATCCCCACCCCCAGACTTTTGTCACCTGGCTCCTCCAGGGCTTACCTTACCACCATCATTGTCTGCCACAGGACCTGTGGTGGGTGCCCAGCCACCGGTGCAAGGCCTGCGAGGGATCAGTCGTCATCCATCGCCATGGGTGTTTTTCTTCCATTTTTTCTTACTTTATCCCCGAGGTCATGGTAACATGGTCACACATATGCATAGAGGTGCATATGCATCCCGAAGCCCATGCAATCCCAATCCTCCCACCCAGCCTAATGGCAGCCCTCCTCTGCTGGACACTACCATCGAGCTGCCACCTAGTGGCTGTCAAGGGCCAATAGGGATCACCTCCTCAATCCAGGAGAGAAGAGCTGCTTGGTGGCTGCTCGATCCTCTACTAGCCCTTCCCCCCAGCTGATCCCCGGTGGCCCATGTTGGCTTCCAAGAGCAGGTCACCAGCATGGGAGAGGTGAGATGCTGAGCACCTCTTCTCTCTGTGCCACTTGGTCATATCATAGGGATGTAGGAACATGGGAATGTGACAGCAGAAAAGGCCCACCAGGCCCACCCAGTCTGCCCAGTTTGCCTAGATATCCAGTAGACCTTTCATATATTCCCTCCCCCCTGCGCCAACAGCCCCCATGTGCTTATCCCATGCCCTCTTGATGCCCTCTTGAACTCTCGCACTGTCCTCTCCCCCACCACTTCCCTAGGCAGCCCATTCCAGTTGTCTACCACCCTTTCAGTGAAAAATTATTTCCTAATGTTTCCTCTGAATTTCCCCCCTCGATTTGGAAGTCATGTCCCCCTCATCCTAGGTCGCACCTTCAATTGGAAATGGTTCCCCACTGCCACTTTATTGATATCCTTGAAGTATTTGAATGTCTCAATCATGTCAGCCTCTCCCTCCTCTGCTCCAGTGAGTACATGCCAAGGTCCCTCAGTCTCTCCTTGTATGATAAGTGGTTGAGCCCCCTTACCATCTTTGTCACCCTCCTCTGAACTCGCTCCACCCTCTCCACCTCCTTCTTGTGGTACGGCCTCCAGAACTGGACCCCATGCTGCAGGTGTGGCCTAACCAGCTGAGTGTACAAGGGAATTATGACCTCTCTCCTCCTGCTGGTGATCCCTCTCTCTATGCAACCCAACATCCTGCTGGCCCTTGTCACTCCCCTTCCACACTGCTTTGCCATTTTTCAGGTCCTGTGAAATGGTGATCCCAAGGTCCCCTTCTTCTGTTACCTCAAGGGACCTACCCCCCCATCCAGTACACCGCTTTCCCATTTTTTTATGACTAAGTGCATGATTCTACACTTTGCTGTAATGAGCGATAGTTACCACTCTCTGGACCACTCCTCCAACTTTCTCAGAACCCTACGCATCATCTCAACCCCCTCCTGTGTGTCCACTCTATTGCAGACCTTTGCATCATCTGCAAATATACTCACCCTCCCTTCCTGACCCTCTGCTATGTCCCCAATAAATACATTATACAGTAGTGGTCCTAACACCAACCCTTGGGGAACCCTGCTGATGACCACAGTCTCCCCCGAGGGTACCCCACTGACCAATTCCCCCTTTGTGTTCTACCCTCCAACCAGTTCTGCACTCACCTTATTACTACCTCCCCAGCCCTAGACAACCCATTTTGTGCAATAGCCTCCTGTGTGGCACCAAGTCAAATGCCTTCCCGAAATCAAGGTAGGCCACATCCATCAACCCCCACTCCCCAATCCACCATCTTGGTGACTCGGTCAAAGAACTCAGTCAAGTTCTTTTGACAGGATCTGCCCTTGGTGAACCCATGCTGCCTTGGATCCCAAAGGCCATTTGCCTCCAGGTAGCTGATGATTCTGTTCTTGAGCAGTTTTTCCATGAGCTTGCTAACCACAGATGTCAAGCTCACTGGCCTGTAGTTGCTCACCTCTTCCTCCCCCCCTTGTGAAGGGGTACCACATCCACGTGTTTCCAATCATTAGGTATCTCCCCTGATCTTAAGGAATTGTTGAACAGAGCTGTCAAGGGAGCTGTCAGTACATCCCTTAGCTCCCTCAGTACTCTTGGGTGAACTCCACCCAGCCCCATAGCTTTGTCAACCCTCAAGCCCTCAAGCTCCCTCAGGATCTCTTCTGCCCAAAATGGACTCACGTCCACCCCCTCCTCTACTACCTCTGCTGCCCTTGAGTTACTCCCTTCCATTCCTTTTCCTTTGTAAATGCTGAGCAGAAATAGCTATTCAGCAGTTCAGCCTTCTCCTGATCCCCCACCACCCTCTCCCCTGCCTTGTTTTTCAGACTGAGTATCCCCTGCCCTGTTTTCCTCCGCTTGCCTCTATACCTAAAAAAGGTCTTTTCCCCCTTCTTGACCACATTGGCAATGCTCTCCTCAGGCCTTGCCTTTGCTTGTCTTATTTCCCTTCCCACCTCCCTCTGCCTTACCTGATACTCTTCCCAATGCTTCTCCCCCTGCATCGTTTTAAATCTCAGAAGGCTCTCCTCTTAGCTTTGATCAGGGGTGGACTGGCTGGGGTGCTTGGGATGCTAATTGCATCCTGGCCTGTACCTGGCCTTTCAGCATGTGGCCTGTGTGTGCTAGTTTGCTTGTTTTTTTTTTCGTTTTTTTTTCTATACTTAACACCAGTTGCCATTGCCATGATTGTCAGACTCAAGTTCATTTTTTTCTGGGGTGGTGGTGTCTGTCACAGATGTCAGGGCTGCAACAGAAGTCCAAAAATAGATTAAAGGGCCCACGCCCACCAAGACAGAGCTGAGACGATTAACTATTCACTTGCTTCTATTCCCAGCCCCAGCCACGATGCAGCCAATAACATCAGCAGCAGGGTTGGGGGTTGCTAGCTGTGCACGCTGCTCACTGTCCCATCATGCCTGGATCCGGATGTGCTCTGCTCTGACTGCAAAGAGGGGAGAAGGTGCTATTTTGATTGGTGACAAGCGCTAATTTGCAAGTGGAGATGGAGAGAGGAGGTCCAGTTTGAGTGTTTGTGCTCACTGTCACTACATCATAGTTTGCACCTGGAGTCAGAGAATGTGTGTTGGCCGCAGTTTCCTTCCGTGATCGTTACTTGGCACTTGTTATTATTGGTGGGGTCGTGGGCTGCACCAGTCAACCGTCCATCGATGTTGGCAAATATTAAATAATTTTTCATCAGGAATGCAGGTGGGTGGGTCAGGGTGAGTGTGTCTCATGGTACACTGAGCTGCTAGCATTCTTAAAACAAGACCATCATTCATTGAGGAGGACTGGAGTGTGCAGAGTCTGTACGTGCTTGCCCTGATGTAGGTAAAGTAAATTTATTTATTTTGAAATGTGTATTTATTTTATTTCTCTGCTCTGATGACCTCTTCTTAAAGGCTTTTCCAGTTCTGATGATGATTGTCTGGTCATGGTGGTGCTATGACAGAACCACACAGGTTGACCGGAAGTCAAAATGGTACTAGCTGGGGTGCTATGGGACGGGCTGGCCTGGAGGGAGTCATCATCTTAAAATGGAGAAAAAATATGCCACCAGCGTGGGCTGTGGCCCAGTCCTACTGGACTCCATGAGAATGAATGTAAATTAATTTTAATGTAGTATTTATTATGCCCTAGACCTCGTCCTGTACTGTATCTTCCTCCTGGTGTTTGACCTCCACGATCGGGAAGGGGATAGTGGCTTGGTGGGAATCAGTCCAGTAGTCCAACTCGGAGATGAACAATCCACGCGTTGAGGCCTGGGGGCAGGAGGAAACATCACTGCTGGCAGGCAGTAGTCAGGACTCAAGAGCCGATGGGACTGGGGCCTGGGGATTGGTCAGGAGATGCTGTCCGAGCTGTGGAACCAGGCAGGTAGGGTTTCTTAGATCATCACAATTTATTGGTAGGCTGCCTGTGGCATCTACTGTTAATTCTTCTGTTCCGTGGGTGTGTATTATGCAAGTGTCAGGTGAATGGATCAAGGACTTTGCAAAGGCAGCATGTATGGGCAGCTTTATGTTACAGCATCAATGTTGGGACTTGGTTTAAATGTAATTATACTCTGTATGTGCTAGCATAAGTAACAAGTCATTGCACCTTTCCAGAATCCTGCATGTTAGTCCACCCAGCTACAAAAATGGGCAGTAAACAAGGTGTTACATGTCAGCTGGGCTACCCTAGGTAAATAAACTACATTTTTGCTAAAGGATATAGCAGTTTTGTTTTAGTTTTCCCCCACCCCAACACGTGTCTTATAGAAACTAAAAATGGCCACATTATATCAAAATACAAAATAAAATGCATCAGTGCTCATAAATAGAGACCCTGCTTTGGTGGTGTGGTGGGGGTGCAGGGACTCAGACAGTGGACATTATCTGAAGGATGATCAACTGGCACAGAGGTTTTGGTACAGGAGCCCGAGTCAACATGTCAGTCACACAGTATGCAAGTGGAGGTTATGGGAATCAAACCCAGGTTTTCTGTATGTACCAAGCTCACTCATAGCTCATTACTCCAACTTCTCAGCTATACTACCAGCCCTGATTTAATACCGTATACTGCACAGTTGGGTCCCAAGGACAAAACAAGCATTAAAATCAATCAATCAATTCTTTATTTTACCAGGCAGAATACCATTGAGGTAAATTCATTTACCTCAGTGGTGTTCTGTCTGGTAAAATACAGAATTGATTGATTTTAACCGACTGATTGATTTTAATGCTTGTTTTGTACTTGGGACCCAGCTGTGCAGTATATTAAATCAGGGCTGCTGGCAGCATAGCTGGGAAGTAGGAGTAATGAACTTGGTACAGATAATGTCCACAGTCTGAGTCCCTCCACCCCCCCAAGCAGGGTCTATATTTATGAGCACTGATTAATTTTATTTTAGATGTCACGAGTGTACAACTTCTTTAATACATATGTAATTGTACTGTCAACTGCAAATTGGGTTCATTACGTACGTATTCTAAATGCGACACCTTGTAAAGGAGTATCAGCTCAATAGACTTTCCTTTTCAATGGTTGACAGTATTGATCGATTCCTATATTAGGATCCATTATTCAGGAGGGGCATTATGCCATGCGCATATGACTTCTGGGTCAGGCAGCAAGACCTTTATATGTGTGTGAGCCAGTGCCAAGAAAATCAGTTATGTTGACCTCTCTTCCCTTTTGAGCACCAGCACATGTCCTTTAGCAGCTGGGTCCAGCAGGTGATCACTGGACATGTTGGTCAGAAAATAGTGATGGGCGGAGAGGGGCCGCTTTTGGTGATCAGGATGAAGGGGGGGGGCTAGGCAAAAGGATACAGGAAGTAAAGAGGTCAAAAAAGAAATGGCAAAAGGGTGTGGAGGTTGTTATTAAAACAGTACTGAGAGGAAGGATCTGGTGGGTCTGTGGCGGGAGAGAAAATGTATATATCTAAAGAGAGACAGAGGGAGGAAGTGGCCAGATTCATGGACACTGATGGGTCTGTGGTGGGGGAGGAGATCTATATATGTAGAGAGAGAGGGAGGAAGTGCCCAGATTCATGGATACTGATTTTGCGCGTCAAGCTAATATGTGATGCATTCTGCATCCAGTCATGCCATTCCCTGTATTCTCTCCTCCATCAGCAATATGGCAGCATAACTCTTGATATGCAGACATAGAAATGGGGTTGAGTGCCCATGCAATTAGGAATCAGAATTATTAAATTTTTAAGCTGTATGCTTGTCTTAGTTGCAATCCTATGTTATCAGGCCCAGTATGTTATCAGGCCCAGTGTCCAAGAAGCTTTGGGGCAATGGACGTAACAGTATAAAAGCACAGGTCTTCTGAGTTCTGCATTTTATCCTGCTCATAATGCACACATTTCTATTCTCCTGTTGCCAGTTAGTTTTCATTACATTTTGCAACTTTGGTTAAAATGAGAAGATATGTCTAACATGGATGTAATTGTTTTACCACACCACGGTCAAGCCTTCTACTTGCGGTACTTAACTAATCATGCAAAACCTTACATCAGTAAGCATAGAATGCGCTTAGAAATATGTTTATATATAGAATGAAGTATGGATCAGGGTGTCAGGGGTCAAAATTAGGTTTTTCAGCCACTAGCCAGCAGGGCTACTGACTGGGAAAATCCACTAGCCCCACAGACTTTTCCACCTGCTCAGCTGGTGTGCTTATCGGGGGTAGTATAGCACAGTGGGTTAAGTCTCTGAGCTGCAGATCTGGAAACCTGAGTTTGAATCTCACAGCTGCCCAGGTGCATACTGTGTGATCCTGAGCAAGTCATTTAATTCCTTGTGCTCCCAGGGCACATCTGGAAACAAGCTTTGACTCAGTGTGCTACTCCTGGTTAAACAATGTTCCCTTCTCCTTCCTTTCCCTTCTTGAAATGTAACCTTGTCCAGTACAGGCCTGCAGGGCTAGTTAAAGGATCTAGCAGCATTTGAGTCATGGACTGGTGCTAATTTTGACCTCTGGGGTGAATAATGAGAAGTTTACACACACCCTCGGGGTTAGATGCTATGTAGCATCTAACCCCTCAGGTGTGTGTAAACTCCAAAAGGCTTATCAGCCTAAAAAACTATTTTGTTGCCAACATTTAATAACAGCAACTCTGACGTCTTCGGCTGTAAGGTAAAGAAGACAGGAGCAGCACTGCTTCATTTGACCTGATTGATGCAACTCCATGGTACAAGTCCACACTGCGGAGTGTGGAACCACACCAAGCTGGTCAAATAATGCAGCACTGCTCCAGACTCCTTTACCTTATAGCCAAAGACATCAGAGTTGATGTTATTAAATGTTGGTAACAAAATATATAGTTTTGGAGGCAGAAAAACCTTTCTGGGTTTCTGATTTGGGGACTGGGGTTGTTGGGAGGAGTGGAACGCAAGCATGAGCGATGTTCCAGCACCAACTTTAACAATCATGCACAACACTGCTGGGGCGAGGTAATGGTCTTGTGTGTAGTGATTATTGCATGTGTGATTTTTTTTCCCCACTTTTCCCAGATGTACACTCAATGCTTATCCTTTTTATTTTTATTTTTTCACTTAGCAATACTGCAAACAGACTTAAAACTGTATGCTTCTTACAACAGTGACAGCATGGTATACCAAAAACTGGGTTTGTATACCAGTTTTCAAGACAGAATACCTAATCTTTGGTAATGGTATTCCATGTCGAACACCACTTTTTAAAATTAATTTCTAGTCCTGATAAGGATGATCTCTTTAAGTTGAGTGGCAGCCATAACAAGAAGGGTCAGGGGGGCTGGTTTTAAGAGGAGGCCACTAAGCCCTTCTTCAATTTCAAGGAGAGAGTGGCGGTAACTTGGAGTGCCACTGCTGGAAGTAAGATGTCTCCTTGAAGACAGTGGGCAGCTTCAAGAGAGGCTTGTACAGACATAGAGGAAAGCAGTGTATTAAATAGTCTGCATTGCATTGCATGTTGCAATGCAATCCCGCTGCTCAGGCGAATCAATCTTCACACTGGATCAGAAACAAATGCAATCAATTATACAGACTTATTGGTTTCTATGCTATCTCTGCTACCTCTCCACCTCTCCCAGTCATAAAAGCCATCAAAAATGTGCGTCACACTCCCTCTTTGTGTCTCTGCTAAAGCTTTGCCCAAATAAAGTATTGTCTGGCCACATCCTGAGCTTTGATAATCATGTAGGAAGGTGTCTGACAGATCAGGCAAAGGTAGCCTGTCTTTCTTGGGTAGCACCTGGCCTGTGACCCAGCCAGACCGCCCCTGACTCTGATGCTCACCACCACTTTCCTGCTGAACCACAGAGGCTTCTTTTTCCTCCTATTCTTGCTCACCCTCTTCACGCAAAGGTCTGTGGCCCCTACAATGGCCCCCTTTGTCAAATCCCACATATCATCCACCCCCCCAAGCTTCCCCACACCTTCTAGTTCCTGACGAGCATATTCCCCCATCCTTCTAAAATCTGCTCATCTGAAGTCAAGCTCCTTCACCTTGGTCTGGTTAACAGTGGCCAATGTGCATACCGTGAACCACATGGTACTGTGATCGCTTGTACCAAGGTTGTCCCTCACAGATACCTCCCCTGCCCTGTCTCCGGTCGTTAGCACCAAATCCAACACTGCTCTGTCCCTAGTTGGTTCTCTGATCATCTGTTTGAGTAGGGCAACTTGAAAGGAGTCTAGAATCACCCTACTTCTGGTTGTGGCTGCTGACAGTGTGCCCCACACCACATCCGGCAGGTTGAGGTCTGCCATCATCAGCACCTCTCCCTTATTTGCCATCCTGAGGATCTCTTCCATCATCTGGTTATCCACCATTTCTTGCTGCTCTGGGGGCCTGTATACTACTCTGGTGCGCACCAGCTCACACCTCCCCATGGTCAACAAGACCCACAATGCCTCTGTGTCTCCCCACCTGCCCTGTATTTCTGTTGCTTTAATCACCTCCCCCGTGTAAAGTGCCACTCTCTCTCCTTTTGTCCCTGCCCCTCCTAAATAGCGTGTACCTCAGTACTGTCATGTCCCAGTTCTGCCCATCATGACACCAAGTCTCAATGATTCCCACCAAGTCCAAGTCCAATTCGGCCATGACTGCTGCCAAGTCCAGGACCTTGTTACTCAGGCTCCTAGTATTGGCACACATGTCCTTCCAGACTCCCAGACTCCCTGATGCCTCTCCCTGTCCTTTCACTCCTCCCTGTCCTGACACTCCCTCTCACAGCCCTAACAAGGCATCTTGTTGTCTGAGGGGGGGCAGAGTTCCCCCCTTGTCATCTGCTCTGTTGTTTGACTTAGCTTGCAACAACCCCACCCCCACCCCACAACTTAGTTTAAATTGTAGTGGTTTTCTATGAAATCCACTAGCTTCCACTTCAGCAAATTCTTCCCTTCCCTATTTAAGTGTAGCCTATCTGGGGCAAAAAGGCTGTCATCCTGCCATGTGCCCCCCTGCACCAACCCAAAGCGTTTCTGAGCATACCATCCAGAAAGCCAGCTGTTAAACTCTGTAATCCTCTGCTTCCTCTCTGAGCTAGCTCTCAGAACTGGCAGCACCTCTGAGACTGCCACCGATCTAAACCTCAGGGTGCTGCAGAACCTTGCCAGTGCTCCAAACCTTGTCTGCACCTCCATCAAACTGTTCCCTGCAAGGTCATTCATTCCCAAGTGGAACATCAGGTGCGTTCTCTCACCTTTCTGTTTCCCCCCAGGATGGGATGTGATGAATTACCTCTGCTGCTGTCATGCCTGGCAAGCAACTAACCCAAACCATACTTCCCTTGCCCCCCCTTACCCCTCCCAGCTAATACCTTTAACCATGGAGTCCCCGACAATCAGGACCCTGTCCTCCACCCTTCCTGAACTGGATCCATTCCCTGCGGCTCTCCTGCATCCCTCAACCCCCCCATCTTCTCTGCTGCATCTTTCTCCCCACCCCATTTCACGTTCCCAGACTTGGTCCCCTTCATTGCCCTTGCATTCTGTCCCTTCCAGAGGCTACCCCCTGGACTCCTACCTGCAGCCCCACTGTCCCCAGGCCCCTTACCCCCTCCTTCTGCCTCACATACCCACTTTCTGTGGCAAGCTCCCTTTTCTGCCCCTGTCGTGCCCTCTCCTGCCTTGTGACTGGATTAGCCAATGCCTCCCCCACCCCATCTCCTTCCCCTCTGAGCCTTGTCTAGCACCGGTGAGTTTTGTTGATGGGTCCCCTGACACACTACCCTTCTGTACTGGCCCCCACACTTTATCTCTGACCTTGGCGCCCCCTTCATGTTTTGGACCGTTCTGTCCCCTTGCCCGCTTGGTGCTAGGCAATCCTGACACTTGGGTACCACCCCGCCTCCCAGACCAGCTCCCTGAGTGTTCATTGGCTCTCAGTGCTCCCTCCTGGTCGCTACTGTCTGTGGTGACTTCGCCCGTGTACTCTCCTTGATCACCGTCTGCCATCGCCTTATTTGCTACCACCGTGGGCAGGATCTCAGTTTTCCCCTCACCCATGGGCTTTAACAGGCCTGCCCTGTCTACTCTCCCCTGATTCCATTTAGAACAAAATTCACCACATCCACCCTCATCCTAGATCTGTAGTTCAGCTAAACTATTTTTGTACATGATGTCCCCAGCTGCTCTTCCCCTACAGGGACTCTTCCCTCCCTCCTTCCCATATAGTTGGTCTGAGTCCCCTTGCCCCTAACCAGTTTCCATCTCTCATGCTCTTGTAATTGCCCTGTGCTGATCTGAGGCCCATCCTTCATTGGGCACCTACTGCTCCACTCTGCCCACCTCTCCCTTTTATCATTATCTACTGTCCCCATCCAACCCTTCCTTGTCCTAGTGCAGCTTTCTAACCCCTTGCCCCCTGGTGCTTTGATCTGATGTTCACCACCATCCTCATTTCTGCTTCCTCCCCCATAAATCCCCTGCCAGTCTCCTCTACCACCCTTCCCCCTCACTCTGGTGCATCAAGTGTCCATCTCAGGCCCCTTACTTCCTCCCTTATCAATGCCAACTGCCTGCACACCATACAACCCCCAACCGCCAAGCCATGTCCAGCAGCATGGCTGACCCGCATCCGGTACACCCCACAACCCTTCCAAATATGCCCCCTGTCCTTGCAGTCCGGGGGCCTGGCCTCAGTCCATGTTCCCTAATGTTCCAGCTCCAGACCCTATTTTGTCAATGGCTCCTCTCCATTTGTCCCAGTTGCTCGTTGTCCACGACAGCCTTAAGTAAAATTATATTTTATACAGGCAACTTAATTGTCCTATTTACAGAAATCATTCTGTTTAAGATTGGCACAAGTATTAGTCACACATTACAAATCCACATACAACATAATGTACACTTTAAAATTCACAGTATTCATATATCACATCAAAAGGCAAGTAGTTAGTCTTAACCAGTTATTTTAAGCATACAGTCCTTTGTTCATTATTTCATACATTTACAAGGGGGTGCCAATTCATCATCTATGACATTTTGAAATTGTTTTATCCAGGATCACACTCCCCCATACTTCAAGGATTATTCCTTATCTATGCAATCCCCAGCTGAACATATTCAGTATATGCTATACTCACCAGAGATTGCATATGTATGAGCAGGACACTGAGCATGTCTATTCCACTTCAACAGGGATGTACCATGCCTATTGCACCCCTCTAGAGACTGTGTCTATTCCAGCCCTACCGGAGTATATGTATATGCCACTTAATGAGAGGCTAAACAAGTCAGTGCCACCCACACCAGAGGGTAAACAAGTGTATACTACATCCACCAGACACTGAACATGTACACTGCACCCCCTTCCAGCTTTCTTCCAAATCTGCGTGTCTCCATTGTACCACTAGGCAGGCCAGTTTGGGGATTTTCAACAACAGGTTGGGTCAGGGTGTTTTGTTAAGAAATGTGATGTGGTTACATAAAAAACACTGCATTGCAGTCAGGCAAAGCTTCATTGGAATTCACTGAGGCAGCATAAGGTGGGGGGGGTGACAGACTATTTCAAAGGAAACTGGAATAACAGTAGCCATGTGGGGGCTTTGATGTTTTTCTCAGCATGCAGTGCAGCTGTTTCCAGCTCTGCAAGATGTCTTTGTTTATATCTGTGCACAAATGAAAAAATGTCATTAAGATCTCACATGTGCAACATCATTCAGTTATTAGTTACAGACCCACCTGGAATTCTAGATAACTATTCTGAACATCTTTGGGATTACACAATTGTTCCTTAGCTAGTCAAAAACACCCGCTCTCTGGGACTGATAGCCAAAGGGTTCAGGTCCAGTACTAAATGATAGTTTGTGGCAGTACTGGGGGCATAGCTACCCCTTCCCCAAACACAAAAACTGTCCAATTACTGATAAAGGGACACATTTTCAATACTTGTTTCTAGTGGATATATGCCCTTATAGGGCTTGGACATGTCCCAGTCTTTGGTCTCAAATGGACTGGGTCAGGTTCAAATTCTGTATAGCTGTATATGCTCCCCAAGAAAAACTTTACAAATTGGTCCATTGCCTGCAGTGAACTAATGCAGGTACTCTAGATGTGTGTGGGGGTGGTGATGGGGGGAGGGTAAATGATGCCCTTTGTGTACTCACAAAATAGGGTATTTTGTGAGAGCACATCTAGCTGAGGCTTCTTTGCCTACTCATGTGGGAATGTAGAACGTCTCCTTTTCTGCACACATGAGCAGCATTGAGCATGTCAAAGGTGGCCATGGAGAAGTAGAATTACACAAGCACTGCTCAGCATTAACTATATCAAGGGTGAAGATGGTACAGAATCACACAAGTAGCACTGAGCATAAATACTGTACGTCATGGGTGTCAGTGGCACAGCAGCCACACATGCAGCTTTGACAATAAATATACTGTATTATGGGTGACTATGGGCACAGTAGTCATACAAGCAAGACTGAGCATTATACAGGTCCTGGGAGGCTATGGCACAGAGTCATGCAAGCTGCCCTGAGTATTACATATATCATAGATGGGCATGGCACTGAGTCACACAAGCATCACTGAGAATTACATATATCATGGGTATTGTATCTATGGTGCAGAGTCACACAAGCAGCACTGAGTATTACCTATATCATACTAGCAGTATAGGTATGCTCGAGAATGCTATGACTCTGACTATGTCATAGGCAGATATGGCACAGAGTCACATATGCACTACTGAGCATTACATAACTAATGGGTTCCAATGGCACAGAATCAGACAGCCAGCACTAAGCATTAGATAGATAGATAGATACAGTAGATATATAGATAGTCAGTCATGGCAAAAAGCTGTGTTAATGCACCAGCTAGAGTTAATTTTAATGTACAAAAGTAGGAAAATGTGGTATTGTGCTTTCCACCAACTCCACACCCCCACCACTCGAACAACAAAAGGACAAAACCACACAAGCAACCACAGAAAGCCATCATCGGATAAGATAAACAACATACAACTATTTCCAGATGACACTAATGCAGTAACACTGATATGCTGTCTTAGTGGATTTGTATCTGTGGCATGTACACTGCAAGACATAAACACTCACTTCTGGCTGTAGACAGAGATCCACCATACTCAAATCACAACACTACTTCTGTCTGCAGAAGTACAGGTCCCTCCAGATACAGATATAAATCTATGATACCCAAATTACTACAGTTCTTCTGTTTGCAGAAGCACAGCCACAGATACATTTATGCAAAGTAAGACATACACACCAACTTGGCCACTGCATGGCTTGCATTTCAGAAGCATCAGATACAAATCCACACTACCCAAATTACAAATTTTTTGTCTGAAGAAGCCACAGGTACACATGCAAACTGTGAGATATACATACATACCCACTTCTGGCTGCTGAAGTGCAGGGACCTATGGGGCCAGCACATCTGTAGCCATAGGTACACATGCACACTGTAAGACAAACACACCCACTTCCAGTTGCAGATACAAGTCCATGCTACTCAAATTACAATGCTACTTTTGTCTGCAGAAATGTAGGGCTCTTTGGGCTGCAGTATTTCTAGGGTCTGAAAAGATTAGGAGCTTAATCCCCCATACCTCTTGCCCACTGAAGCAACAAATAGCTAGGACTAGGGTGAGAATAAGGAACTGAAAATCTTTTATTTGAGGCAAATGAATAAAGATTCAGAGCTGTAGCCCCTAACGCCCACTGCTGGTGACACCCTTGCCTGTGGAGCTTCTGCAGCCACAGGTGCACATGCACATTGCAACACATACACCCACTCCCAGCTGCAGATACAAGTCCACACTACCCAAATTATGACACTACATCTGTCTGCAGAAACACAGTCCTCTTTGAGGCTAGCATTTCTGCAGCCACAGATACATAGGCACAGTGTGAGACATTCACATCAACTTCTGGCTGCAGAAGCACATGTCCCCATGGAGCTAGTGCTTCTGCTGCTGTAGATGCACATCCATGAAGGAAACACATCGATACTGCTGCATTTGTGTCATATGGAAATACTTGCATGTTGTTTGTCTTACCTGGTGATGGCTGTCTGTAGTTGCTTGTGTGGTCTTGACCTTTTGCTGCTTGGGGAGGTGCGGAGTTAGAGTTGTAAACCCTAATGCCACATTTCCCTACTTTTGTGGTGCTAAGTTGAACCCTACCTGTTATATTAACACAGCTGTTTGCAATGAATTTCATTTCTTGTTGAGAAAGTCAGTAAACTGAAATTACAACAGTACTTCAGGGTGCAGAAGCACTGCTCCTTGCCGGATCCCAATATTCAGCAATATCTAGCTCAGTCTGTCTGTCTGTCTGCCTATACAAACATATACTATATATGGAATGATGAAAGGCAGGGAAGTTTCATAAGATTTCACACACTGAACAGTTTGTTGCAATTTCTTTTATAGTTACAACATACTGTAGGTACTAGCACCAAAATTATGGTTTGGTATTAATTTAAAATCCAGTTAGAATAATGCTGATTCATTTACAAAACATGTCAAAACTGAGTATACTGGGCTGGGTAGCAGTACTAGGATAAGCTGTTGTATTGGTATTTTAACAGCATGTAATGCCAGTAATAGTTTATGTTCCCCCAGTATAAATTTGATCTACAATTGATGTGTCAGTAATTTATGCTGGTTACAGGTTTACATGGGATAACATCACAGGAAGTATGATCTGTTGTGATGTGTGGGTTTAGTGCTTATAGGGTACTGTACATGATGTGTCTTTTTGATAACATCATTTGCTCCATGCAATGTTAAGAATACATTTAGCTGTGTAACTATAGAATAACACAAAGAGAAAGTAAAACTAGGTGTTTTCTGTTCCTGCCTGAGGAATTATTTTGGAAAGAATCCATATTTTTCTGCATGAACGCCTGCATTTGAAATGAATCTGGGATGAAGAATAAAACAGGATGAGTGGATAATATTTTTGCAGCTTTGGGATAAATAAGTAGCGGGGGCCCATTGCACACATGGTTTTGCATTCTAAAACCTTTGATGGCCATTGATTCATTTTATTTATTTTTTAGTGGTGTGGTTAGTAGCCAGCGGGCTTGATTATTAGGCTTTTTTTATCATCCTCATATTTGTATTTCATTTTTGTATGTACATATTTTGCAAAGTGTATCATGAAAGATTTTAAGCTGGAGCATTATGGTATGTACGTTTTTGTTATCAGAAGAGAACAACTAAACAAAGGTGCAATGGGTCATCCTCAACCTCGCGACTAAAAAGCAGGAAAGCTGGTTTTCACCAAGATTAAATGCAACCTACACTGGCCAGGGAGGGTGAATTGTGAATGGCAGCAGCATGGGGAGAAGCTCTGCTAGAACGCTGTAGGCAGTGAGTAGAGCACTGTCAGTAGCATGGACTGGGGAATAGCTCAGCAGGGGGAATAGGGTACAAAGGGTAGAAGGCAGGGAGCATCTCACCAGCATGGGAGAGGACTACAGAACTGGGAGCAGTTTGGTGGGGTTGGAGAAATAGGGTGTTTTGAAAAAAGGACTGAAGCATCTCTGCTGGGCAAGGGGGTTGTAGCATGTAAATAACTTGGAGCTACTTGAGGGCAAAGGGTACTGCACTGTGAGCTTCTTAATGTAGGCAGAAGGTACAATACCTAGGAGAATCATGGCAGGGGTGTGTGTGCACAGGGTCCAGGCAGATGGGACTAAGGTGGGTGCACAGATATAGTGGGGAGCAATAGATAGGATGGGGCTAAGGTGGGAATGGTTACATATTGGGAGTGGAAGATGGTGCTGGGATAGAGAATGTGTGCAGAATGCTGATGAGAAAGCTGGGACCAGGCAGAGAAGGGGGAGAAGATAGGACCTGTCATGGGAGGAGGTGCAGATGGGGGGGTGGAATCAATGTTATCATGAGTGACGTAACCAATGTTCAGATCCATGTGATTGTGTTTTCATATACAGCGGGATGTGCCAGCCCTGAAAATCACATTGAAGCACAGTAATGTGCAAAACTAAGAAAATGTTCTTCTGGGCTAAGCACTACTGGAAGCGGGTAATTTAAATTTAAGAAAAGCTCTCTTGGGCTGAGACCCACTCTAAGCAGGAGAGTGCAAATTTTAAAAGTCCTCTGGGGCTCAGACCCCCTAGCAGCAGGAATAATAAAAAAAAGCCACTCCTGGGCTCAGACTTGTTGCAAGAGCCAGTCCACAGATTCATCATCTCCTCACCCCAACCACACTCATTGGCCAAGAGTCCCACTGCTTGCAGGATACTTTATAAAAATAGACCCACAGCTGGTGGGGAATTTTAAATACTGTATAGTGAAGCACTCCTGGGCTGAGACCTGCACTGAGTAGGAAAGTGCTACTCTTGAAAGCCTTCTGGGACTCAGACCTGCTACCAGTGAGAATAATAATAAAATGCCCCCGCTTAAACCTGCTGCAAGAGGGGTTCCACAAATTCATTCCTCCCCCCCAAACCAAGTCAAAACCCTGGCCAAGAGCTCTGCTGCTTGAGGAATACTTTACATAAATAGACCCACAGCCAGATGGAAATTTTAAACATAAAGAAGCTCCCCAGGTCTGAGACACACTCCAAGCAGGAAAGTGCAAACTTTAAAAGCCCTCTGGGGCACTGCTGCCAGTTGGAATAATAAACAGAAGTCACTCCTAGGCTAAGTTCCACTGCAAAAGCAAGTTCACAAATTCATCCGCCCTCTACCCAAAGCCCACTCTCCAGTCAAGAGTCCCACTGCTTGCAGGATACTGCCAGAAGGGAATTTTAAATGAAGGTAAGCCCTCTGGGGCAGAGACCCACTCTGAGCAGGACAGTATAAATATATAGAAAGCCCCTGCTGGGCTAATACCCACTCAGAGCAGGAAACTTTAAATTAAAAAGGCCCTCCTGGGCTATGTGTATCTCTTTACAAACAAGCATTTTTGTTTCCGTTAATGTGCGAACCAAAAATTCTATGGTCACAGCACTTTATGTGCGACCAAATAATTCTTGTCTCTCAACCCAGAAGTCGGACCTTTCACTAAGCTGGACACTCAAGATTTTAGAGGTGCCCAGAAATGCTTTTTCTGGGCTGTTTTTATAAATAAAAAGACAGAATACAGCTAAACGGATCCTATTTACCTAAGTTCAGGTGTTTTTTTCTTTTTTAAATGCATCATTTTAATGTATTTTGCAACATTTTTCAGAAAAAAACAAGATGGTAGCCATCAAAAGGTTTTTCTCATGACCCAAAAACACAATTAGTTGTGACCCCAAAACAGCTTGCGAGAGAAGAATTCTTGGCTGTATCTCAAAAACCTTACTGAGAATGCTCAGAAGCCAAATTTCAACATCTTTTAACTCTAGAACCCATTAATATTTTTTCACAAAACCTTCAAAAGGCACACCCTTGGCACAAGCTCCTTCACCCTGAAAGTTTTGGAACAAAATTCCAAACCATCTTTACTGTAGGTGAGAGCAGAAAAATGGCCAACAGGTGGCATTTTCAAGTTCTTTTTAATGTTTTGCATCTCTGAATTCAGATGAGTGTCCATCACAAGACTTCACACGTCTTGGGAACTTGCCACATGGATTGTGAATGCTAAGTTTCACAGAATTTTGTTGAATGGTGGTTACCAAGGTGCAACATTTTGGTTTAACATGAAACACTCTGCGAAACTCTAACTATACTAGTGCTTCTGTGAAATATATGTATTATAATGGTGTGGTAGCAGCAGTATAGTTAGGGTTCGGTAAGGTATTTAATGTCAAAGCCCAATTTTTGCACCTTAATAACTTTGGTGGTGTTCAGTCAAATAGCCCAAAGTTTGGCATGTGTGGTCTGGCTGGCAGGTTCTCAAGATGAGAAAAGTTTTGTGATGGCATCCTGTGTGCTTTTTTTTTCTGAAACATTTAGGGTAGAAACAGCCCTGCCAAAGTAGTACCTTTCGAAGGTTTTGTGAAAAATATTAATCTATTTCACAGTTCTAAGGATTTAAAGTTTTTCTTTTTTCCTGAGCATGCTCAGCAGGATTTTGAGTTAACCCTCTGATATGAACCAAAAATGTTTGAGTTGCAAGACCATTTTCTGTTCACATCACTTAGTCGTCACAAACTGAAAAAAGGTTTTTGGGATCGTGAACGACCACCATCTTGTTTTGTTTTTTTTCAACTAAAAAACTTAGATAATACTTAAAAATGATGTACAGTGGCACTCATGCAAAAGTTGACCAGATACTGAGGTATTACTGAGGTTGAATCAAATTACAACCAATGCAAACTGGAACTTGAGTGCCTCAGCATTATTTCACTGCTGATCAACTTATGCATGACTACCACTATATTTTTAAAACACAAACACCTGAACCTAGCTAAACAGGACCCATTTAGCTAGATTCTGGTGTTTATTTCATTTAAATTATGACCATACATACCTTTTCGGCACACCTCAAAGGCAGCGTTAGCCAGTAGTGAGGGGACCACCTTCACTGTATGAGAACAGCAGTACTTACCCCACTGCTGCAGTCGCAGATGAAGACATGCTGCAAGTTTAAGTGCCAGCAGTGAGACAGCAGTCTCCTTCACACTCAAATCAATATCAGTAGGCATATTTTTTGATTAGAGATATACAATCTTCTTATTCAAATAACATTTGGTTTGCATGCAATTCAAGAGTTACATAAGCCCTGTAATTAAGAAAAATGATAAACAATATAGTCAGGTCCTGAAAGAGTGGGGCTGTTGACATCAACCCATCCATGTGTTGCTGCTCCAGAGCTCTAACCAAGTCTCTGTGAGCTAGCCTTGACATGCTGAATTGCTGCATCACAGTTTAAACTTGATGTTTATTTGCTACAGTACATAATAATTATACTTCCTTTTTTTTGTGAATACATTTTCTTTGACATTCTGGCTATTGTGATGCCTAGTTTCTAGTTCTGTGGTGGTGGGAGAGTGACACAAGGAGTAGCGCTGTAAAGCAATGACAGTTGGGAGTGGAGTGGCAGCTTACATTAATGGAGATGGAGAAATTGCCTCTGCACAGATGAAAAACATATAACCACAACAGTGAAATGCCACTCAGAGCAGGACTTTGCAACTAAACAATAAGTCAACACAATATCTTGTTAATTAAAAATGAAATTATTCATGCTAGAGTGAGGGCTGTCACTGTTAAGCTAGCCTTCTGTGGAGCTGAGTGTGACAGGAAAGAGGAGAGAGGGGAGACTGTTAAGTGGCAGTTGCACACCAGCTAGTCAGCTGGAGGGGAAGAAATTACTACAGCTAATTGTGAGCTTGGGCAATAAAGTCATCTATGCCGGAGGATGGGGCGGTCACTGTGAGGCCATCCTTCTCAGGAATTAAGCTAAGCAGTAGTTGCACACTACTGAACTGGAGGGAAGATGTTGACGATTGGGACCCGGAGCAAGAGCAGCATGGAAAATGTTAAAAATTAAAGTCTGGAGATCATTTTATGCCTTGTTTATCATAGACAGAGCCCCTAGCGCTCTGTGGCACTTTGTTCTGGTTTCTGTGGCAGGGCTTCTATCCTTCTGTGGCAGCATTTTCTGATCTCCATGGCATGATTTATTCATTTTGATGACAGAATGTAACCCTGGCATTGGCTAAAATATGATGTGATGTCATCAATGACATCAGAGGTCAAGGAGCATCAGGATCAATAAGATGGGGAAGGGAGTGGGCACTATGGAAAAACTGTATATTTTGATGAAAATTCACCAGAAACAATGAATTATGTGGCTATATATATATATATATATATATATTCAGTGTCATGATGCAAATTCTGTGGAAAATTCTTCAACTGTGGAATCCCAGAATTCTAGGGACCTTAATCATAGAATGCAGTAGTAGTTGTGACTGCATTTCACCCTGGTTTGAGAACACATAGAAACAGATTGTGCAGTGTGTGTTACGCTTCCAGTAAAAAAAAAAAAAAAAAAAGGACAGAGAGAAGTCAGGCTAAGCTAAGGTAACACAAACATTGTAACTATGTAGCTGTTGGTTTTGTCTTAAGGTTCTTACTTTTTTTTATACTTTATTTTTATTCAGTTTTCCACTGTGTAGTTCACACAATAAGCATACAATCGAGTAATAGCAATCTCAGTAGAATTAGCAGTAGTAATGCAAATACAGGATTTGTGTACTATCACTGTGGTGACTTCATTTGGTGAGGTCTCAAATTCACTACATTAAAATATTTATCAAAATAAGCTCAAGAAGAGACCATTGCAGCATGCTCATGGACTAAAATTGATAATCAATTACTAATAATTACGTAGGTGCAAAACACCCACTAACACATCTAGTGTTTTATAAGTCCATGTAGATCCAAAAAGAGTAATAGCATATAAGTACTTCACTGCACTGGTACAGGAAAAGCTCCTAATAAGCCTTGTAATTAGAATACTTTTGAAAGGCAACTTTCATTAAAAGTATTTGGTCAGAAGCTACAAATTAGCTTTAAACAGGTAATTAGAATAAGGAAGCTCTAATAGTTTTAAAAAGAGTAATTACAATTAGCAACGGCACAGATATGCCTAGTTAACCTCCTTTATTCAACATTAAGTAGCTAGAGATATAACATATCTAGTATATAATTCAAACCTGTAGGAACTGGTGGACATTAAGAATGCTAGACATTTTATCTTGAGGAGTACCAAGCATCCTAACACTGCTGCAAATAAAATTTAAACTTTTAATCAAATGAAATATCCAGCTTCAACAGTGCCCAGTTAGATATTATTTTTAAAATGTGCAGGGCAGAGTCTAAAACTCTTTCAGTCACCATGATCTTCGTCCTCCGAGGACCTGGGATGATGAACAAAGTCTTGCTTAATTGTCTCTAGTCTCTTGCCCGGCTTCTACAGGGTCAGAAAAAATATAGGTCTTACTGGCATAAAAGAGCCTCAATCGAGATGGAACTGTAATGAATGATTAATCCCCAGTGCTCTAAGCCCAGCACGAACGGCATCAAAGCTTTTTCTCTGCTGTCTCATGGCGTAGCTCAAATCAGGAAAAACATAAATTCATTCCCCAGCCTCCAGTTTCAGAGGGCCCAACGATTTAGCTGCCTACAAGACCGTATCCTGAATGTGAGCCCCTGCGGTAATGATCATGATAGTCCGTGGTGTCTCAACGGCCAATTTCCTCCTCAGATTCAAGCAGTAGGTCTTAATAAGTTGCCCATGTAAGTCCAAGTTCAGTTGTTAGACTTCTAAGTCCTGGAAAAATTCTTGCAATACCTTACCCTCCTGGGCTTCCGGGACCCCCAAGAGCTACAGATTGCTGGCCCACATATTGTTCTCCAGCATTTCAAGCCGGAGTTGCGTGGGCCTACTTTCAGCTAGGATCCCAGCCACTGCTGCGTGATGTGTTAGCCGAATCTACCTCGGTCTTGGCATCCGCGGCCATGGCATCCATACGTGCTTTCATCACAGTGAATCATGTGCCCAATCCATCAACATTTCTGTCCAAATCTCTGATGGCTTGTAATGAGGCCTTGCATGCTTCAGTTGTTAGGCCGCTACCATGCGGTGTCTCTGTGTGTGATCTCACCTTGTTGGGATCGTGCTGGGTGGTCTGGAGTGTTTTACCCATTTTGGCTGGCAAAAATCCTTTCACCATTAGTGCTGTACCCACCAATTTCTCACTTTATCAGAGAAAAGTAAAAGGTTTTCTTATTTATAAGTGCATTTTTGTTATAGTTTAGAGGAGCTCCTGTGTAGTGCGTCTGCCATGTCTGGCTGCTGGCCAAGCCCCCAAGGTTCATACTTGACACGGTGGTTGCTGAGGGTGTTGATGGAGCATGACAGTTTCCCTAGCAGCCTGACTCCAACCACAGTGGTACACAAAGCATCTATCTAGGATGCTTGCATCTACTATTTCAGGGCAGGGGGAAAAACTTTAGTGAATTTTGTGATGTGGATAGAGATAGATAGATAGATAGATAGATAGATAGATAGATAGATAGATAGATATAGACAGACAGACACCGACAGACAGACATACACAGACAGATATTTGCATCCTCATAGAGTGGAAACCATTGTACTGGGTCATAAGTTAGCTGTAGCT
Organism: Neoceratodus forsteri; assembly: GCA_016271365.2. NCBI lineage: Eukaryota > Metazoa > Chordata > Ceratodontiformes > Ceratodontidae > Neoceratodus > Neoceratodus forsteri. The sequence continues at coordinate 480,580,950 of JADMNL010000022.1, forward strand.
ATGGATACAGGAGTGGGGAGGGCAGTGCTAGATCACACCATTGCTCTAACACACACAAGGAGAGACAAGTTGCTTCCACAATCATATAAAGATTATGGAATTAAAATCAGAGTGAAAATAATGTAAGGGAAAAGATGTATCAGAAAGATTCAGGGGAAAAACTGGGAACAATATTGGTAGAATAAGGGAAGAAAGTTTCTCTGTGCAAATGCCAGAAGCTTGTGAATAAGACAAAGGATCTACTGGCAACAAGATCTGCAGAAAAGCTGGATATTACAGTTACCATGGAGACCTGAGCAATGCAGAACATTAGCTAGGACCTCACAGGTTATGCCTTGCTCAAGAAGGATAGAAAGAGGGGAGCCTGCCCAGTAACACTACTGGGGCCCAATATTCAGTAAAGCACAAAGTAGAGCACAAAAGTTTGCGCTGCGCTTTGCAATTGCACAAGGGTCTGAGGATGCTACATGCAGTCAGATAGCACACTGACACTGTCAGACTGAATATAGATCCATGTCAGCATAGCACTAAGTCAAGTAGAGCTGCCCTGACATGGCTCTCAAAGTGGGCCACAAGACTGAATAGCGACAGAGTGCTATCTGCAATTTTCAAAGGGACCCATGCAAATGAGCCCATTGGGCATGCAAGAGACTAAGGGGATATTTGCATGCCCATTGTGGGCCCATTTGCATGGGTAGCTGAAGCAGGTTAGCGCAGCACTGCCCCCTCCCCGTACAAGACATATGTAACTATCCAATAAAGAACAGGTAGCAACTCGTTACAAAGCTGGTGCCACAACAAATAATAACCACATTTTTCTACCAAATGTTAGGTATCCCAGCACGTGTAAAAAATTACCTTTAAGCTAGGTTCTGTCAAAAGAAAGTTTTATTCCATATAAAACCAGCCAGCAGGTACTACACGCTTCAGCAGCTCCCCAGAATATACAGACGTACGTTTCACATCACAGACACTTTTTCAATGCATTGTTTTATATGGAATTAAACTTGCTTTTAACAGAACCTAGCTTAAAGGTAGATTTTACATGTGCTGGGATGCCCAACTTCTGGTAGAAACATATGTAACTGTTCCTGGTGCTAGTGCCCCCCCCCCCCCGATCGCCAGCCCATACTAAAAATATCTCCCTGGTGTTAGTGGTCCCTCCTCCCTCTGATTATCAGCCTATAGTATACCTAACCTCCCCCTTGGGCATCAAGTGATTTCCCCCAGCACTGATCTACAGTACCTCCAGTCACACATCTGTAATCCTTGGTATCTAGCAGCCCCCCCCACCACAGCACTGAGCACCTACCCACCCCAGTCACCTTACCTGTATCCTTGGTGCCATTGGTATGCATATGGCAACCAATGCTGCCCTACTCACACCTCCTAGGCCAGCCACATTATGTTCAGGCAGGGTGTGCAGAACTTATTTATAAGACAGGATGACATCCCCTGTTCTATAAATATGATGAGCACTGCCTGCCTGGACATAAGGCGTCTGGTCAAGGAGGCGTGAGGAGAGCTGCACTGGTCATTATATGTGCACCCGCAGCACCTTGGGTACTGGTAAGGTGACTGGGGGTGGGTGCTTGGTGTCATACTGGGGGTGTACTAGACACCAGGGATTGCAGAAGTGCAGCCAGAAGTACTGTGGATTGATGCTGGGGGGGAATCTCTGGATGCCGAGGAGGGTCAATCATACTATGGGCTGGTGATTGGAGGAAGGGGGACCACTAGCACCATGGAGATTTTTTTCACTATGGGCTGGCAATCAGAGGAAGGGGGGACCACTAGCACCAGGGAGTTTATTCCTACTATGGGATAGCGATTGGAGGGAGGGGGGAGATCACGAGCACTAAGGAGATTTTTTCAGTATGGGTTGGTGATTGGGGGGGACCACTAGCACCAGTGAGTTTATTTCACTATGGACTGGCGATCGGAGGGAGGGGGGACCGCTAGCACCAGGGAGATTTTCACTATGAGCTGGCAATCTAGGGGGCCACTAGCACTAGGGAGTTTATTTCACTATGGGTTGGCGATCAGAGGGAAGGGGACCACAAGCATGAGGGAGTTTATTCCTACTATGGGCTGGTAATTGGGGGACCACTAGCACCAGAAAGGTTTTGTTTTTAAACAACGGGCTGGCGATTGGAGGGGGAACTGCCATGGATCACAGGGGGTGGGTGTTCTCCCCCAGCAGCCATCCAGCTAGTTGGCTGTATTACCTCTGGCAGCAGCTAGGGTTGTGCAGAGTAAGAGGGGATTTTGTTTGGTGGTATTTGCACAACACCAAAGAACTGTATTAAACCCTTTTGCATGGTGCAAATCTGCTGAAAAGTAGCTTGTGCTGATGTTCCACCCACGACCCATATGCATACCCACCCATTTTGGTTTGTGGGGGGCACTAACATGTTTGCCAGTGCAACTGAGCCTTTTTAATATTATGCTCCAGTGAAAAACCCAGTTTGTGCAGGCAAACACCGGTTAGTGCCAGTGCAAACTTTTGAATACAGGCCCCTAATCTCTACACTGGTGACCCAGGTTCAGAAATGGACTTGAATCACTTTGGGGCTGACTGGGACGGGGAGTATTGAGCATTCAGATACTAAAGCAACCAGAAAGAACCACGGTTCAGCAATCAGAACTGGTGCTGACTACAAACAGGCAGCCAGCCTAGCATTAATTCAAACAATCAGTCCAAGAGTAGTGGCACACAATCGATGCACAAACACTGTGAATGTCAGCAATTCAAAATGTATTCATGGCAAATGCCCTTTCATGCTCACTGCTGCAAAGTATTAACATAAAATCAAAAGACAGAGTACTACACATTCCCAGAGAAACTTTGCTTTCTGACACAGGAAGGGGAAATCTTGACACTATACCAACCACATTCATCACTGAGTATCATCATGTGGCTGGAAGGGTGGACAACATTATTTATAAAAATTGGCCCCTTAGTGACAGTGAAGTGTCCTTAGCAGTGGGTAGTAAGCCATAGGTTAGTTTCAGCAGGGCAAAGAACATGAAAGACAGAATAGTACAAAGCAGGCTTAAGTGCCACAGTGATGTAACCACCACCAGAAGCTCCTGGCTTCCCTACAGGCCCAAATCTTTTCACAAGTGCAGAAAATGCAATATTTGTAGACATCCAGGGTGGGATATTGAAAGGGCTTGTGCATGGCGCAACAGGATTGCACCATGCGCAACCCACCAATGCTCCCCGGCGCAATATTCAAACGGGTAGCTCTGCACAACCCCCGATGCACCAGGGTGCACCAATAATGTATGCGGCACAAGTGTGGTGGGGGCGTGCCCATGCATATGTGACACATCCCAATATTCAGCCCAGGATGTGCGGTGCATATGCAGGCACAAACTCACCTTGCACCGCACACGGGGGGCACAATGTTGAGCCTGTCAAAACCAGGAACATGTTGGGGACACCCACAGGCGGGCTGCCGTATTGCTGGGCTCAACATGGCCACTGCCTGCTGTTGGATGGCCACCCAACCTCCCAGGACACAGTCCACGAGCCCCCTGCCCAGGGGACATCCTGCCACCCCTTGTCCATTTGCGGGCATGTGGATATGAAGCTCTGGTGGCCTAGTGGACCATACCCCTTTGCCCGATTGTGGGCATAGGTTAAATATCACCCTGGTGGTCCAGTGGACTGCAATCCCTTGCCCGATCATGGGCATGTATTATAATAAGCCCTGGTGGTCCAGTGGACCGCTAGCCCCTACCTGATTGCTGGCATGTATTAAACTAATCCCTGGTGGTCCAGTGGACCAATCTCTTTTGCCCACTCATAGGTGTTAGTCAAACTCCCTGTTGGTCCAGTGGTACCCCCTCCCACCCACCCACATAGTCCCCGCCACCCTCTACCCCCTGGTCAGTGGCAGGCAGCAGCTTCCCCCTATAAGCTGCGTGGCCACCCGCCAACTGACAGCATACAGTAGGGCTGTATGCCTATTGGTCCACTGCATTGGCCAATGGGCATGCAGTCCATACTGTACTACACAGTCCCAATTTGTGAATGAACGCTCACCACATGCAAATGGGGCCATAATGACATGCAAATGGCCTAATTTGTGCCTTGCATGCATTATGGCCTAATTTGCATGCCCACGGCTGAATATCGCTCTTGCTGCACCTAGCGCAACCGCACTTGCGCTGGCGTAGTCCCCTGCTCCCCTGCCGCCACATGCACTGGTGAAGTGCCACTGTGCCATGTGCAGTGTGTGCGCCCTCAGTGCCATATTCAATGGTGTTGAGTCATGATGCAGCACCGTTGAATATCACCTGGACTTTGCCCTGGCTCAACCCAGTTGCGCTGTACCCAGGCTGGCGCCCCTGCCTGGTGCAGTCTGAATATCTGGCCCCCAGTATATTACAATAAATGTTTTCATCCTAAATTTCCAGAAAAATGTGTTGACATCAGAGAACTGATCACACATGATACACCTTATGTGGTCTATGTTCTATGGTGTAGATGCCAACTGTGTATGTGGGAAAGACAGTTCACCCACTTAAGCAATAGCTACAAGAATATGTTCATTCAGTTGTAAATAAGTGATAAGATACACCAGTTGGCAAACACTTTACAAATGTACACAGTTCCAGACCTGATGATTTAAGCCTCATGGGCATAGAGCAGTACCAGCACTCACGCTGGGTGGAGACAGACCCAACATGTTGTTACAGAAAGAAAGCAGGTAGATTTTTGAATTGAATAGTGTTAAACCCATACAGTTAAACAATCAATGGGACCTGAAACCTTTCTTGAAAAACTACAATGTAACTTTAGATAACATTATTACTGTCATGTATTTCTTTTATTGGGACAGTCATTTATACAGGATGATGATTAGTATTTATATGTGGCTCTTTATGTTAGTGCCTTAAAACGTTAAACAAGTTTAAAATAGTCAAAAGAGTAAAAAAATCAGAATCATTTTAAAGAAAATGATGTTTTGCATTTATGTTGAGTAGTAATTTGAAAAACAGTAACAAGTTAAAGAACAAGAAAATAAGCTGTTTGCACATTTGTTTGTTAATGGCTCTATAGGTTTATAAATGAGAGGCAGTTGTTTACATTTGTACTAAAACAGCATTTATTAAAGTAGGAGAAATGCAGTTTCATAGCATTTGAAAATTTTAAACACAGCCTCTCCTGATTAAAAAATCCTGCTCTGAGAATCCTAAAATAACTGCCTTGATGATGTCTATAAAGTGGGAAATGCCAGCTGTGTAGATGTATTTTAGCTCCACTAACTGTATTTAAATGCGAATAACTTTAAAATGAAAAATGATAGCATGGTACTTTGAGCACGAACATTGTTCAGCACAAAATGATCTACACAATGAGAGGTGTTTCATTCATAGATACCATTTAGTTTTTTTTAAATTAGTAAAAAAAAGTAGCAGAAAATTCAGTTTTTTTTGTCGTTTTGACAACAAACAGATGTAAATAACTTTAAAACGAAAAATGATAGCACAGTACTGTGAGCACAAAAGTTGTTCAGTGCAAAAATAATTACAAAATGAGTGGTGTTTCATTTATAGATACCTCTTAGATTTTTTATAATTAACAAAAACCAGCATAAAATTCAATTTTTATTGTCACTTTGGCAACAAACAAATGTAAATAACTTTAAAAAAAATTATAGCATGGCACTATGAGCACATTTGTTCAGCACAAAAATATCTATAAAATGAGTGATGTTTCATTTATATATACCTTTTAGGTTTTTTAAATTAGCAAAAAAGCAGCAGAAAATTAAATGTTGTTCACTTTTTCAACACACAAATGCAAACAGCTCTAAAACAAAAAATGACAGCATGGTACTGTGAGCATGAAAGTTGTTCAGCACAAACATATCTATGAAGTGAGTGGTGTTCCATTTATATACACTTTTGGTTTTTTTAATAATTAGTGAAAACCAGCAGAAAATGTAATTTTCTTTTTTACTTTTTCAACAAACAAATGCAAATTAAATAACTTTAAAACAAAAAAATGATAATATGGTACTGTGAGCTTGATAGTTGTTCAGCACAAAAATATCTATTCAATGAGTGGTGTTTTATTTATTGATACCTTTTAGTTTTTTTATAGTTAGCAAAAACTGCAGAAAAATCTATTTTCTTTTTCACGTTTTGCAACAAACAAATGTAAATAACTTTAAAACAAAAAATGATAGTATGGTACTGTGAGCACATTTGTTCAGCACAAAAATATCTACAAAATGAGTGGTGTTTCATTTATATATGCCTTTTATTTTTTAATTAACATAAAAGCAACAGAAAATTCAATTTGTTTTCACTTTTTCAACACACAAATGCAAACAGCTTTAAAACAAAAAAATGATAGCATGGTATTGTGAGCATGAAAGTTGCTCAGCACAAACATATCTACAAAGTGAGTGGTGTTCCATTTATATATACTTTTTAGTTTTTTTTATTAATTAGTGAAAACCAGCAGAAAATGTTATTTTCTTCTTCACTTTTTCCACAAACAAATGCAAATTAAATAACTTTAAAACAAAAAATGATAGCATTGTACTGTCAGCATGAAGGATGTTCAGCACAAAAATATCTACAAAGTGAGCGATGTTTTATTTATTGATACCTTTTTTATAATTAGCAAAAACTACAGAAAATGCTATTTTCTTTTTCACTTTTTGAAACAAATAATTGCAAATAGCTGTAAAACAAAATATAATAGCATGGTACTTTGAGTACAAAAATTGTTCAGCACCAAAATATCTGCTACATGAGTGGTGTTTCATTTATAGATATTTTTTAGATTTTTTTAAATCAGCAAAAATGGCAGGAAATTATTTTTTTTTTCACTTTTTTGGAGGCATGGCATAAACGGAATATGCTACCTCCCTACAGGAAATATTGTATAACATCTGGTCCATTAAGCATGCAACAGTTTTGCACAACACACACACACACACACACACACACATACACACTGTTCAAGAAGCAGGAGGTGGGAGTGATTTGAAAAACAAATTGCAGTTTGGTTAATTGGAAAAGGCACAAGAACAAAAAATATCAACAGTATTTCCAGTAGGGAGGTAGCATATTCCATTTATGACATAACTCCAAAAACAGGGGGAAACTGATTTTCCTGCCATTTGTTGCTGTTTATAAAAAATATAAAATGTATCTATAAATAAAACACCACTCATTGGCAGATATTTCTGTGCTGCACAACTATTATGCTCAAAGTACCATGCTATCATATTTTGTTTTAAAGTTATTTGCACTTGTTTGTTGAAAAAGTGAACAAGAAAATTGAATTGTCTGCAGGTTTTTGCTAATTTAAAAAAAAACTAAAAGGTATATATAAATGAAACACCACTCATTTTGTAGATATGTTTGTGATGAACAACGTTCATGCTCACAGTACCATACTATCATTTTTCATTTTAAAGTTATTTGCATTTGTTTGTTGCCAAAGTGACCAAGAAAATGAATTTTCTGCTGGTTTTTTTTTTGCTAATTTAAAAAAAACTAAAAGGTATCTATAAATGAAACACCCCTCATTTTGTAAATATATTTGTGCTGAACAACTTTCATGCTCAAAGTACCATGCTATTATTTTTCATTTTAAAGTTATTCACATTTGAATATACTTAGTGGAGCAAGAATACATCTACACAGCTAGTATCTCTCACTTCATTGACATCATCAAGGCAGCAATTTTAGGATTCTCAGAGCAGCATTTTTGAATCAGGAGAGACTGTGTTTAAAATTTTCAAATGCTATGAAACTACATTTCTCCTACTTTAATAAATGTTATTTCAGTATTAATGTAAACAACAGACTCTCCTTTACAAGCCCATGGAATAATTTAAAAAAAAAGGCTTGTTTACTTGTCCTTTAATATTACTGCAGTCTAAATTTTCTCTTGTTTACTTCCTATTGCAGGTGTGCTTTTCAACACTAAACTGAGATTTTTTTTTTACCTTAGATACTCTTTGGACCTCCACCTACCTGGTTTGGACTTAATTACTAGGCGGTCCTAGATTACATTTGCCAGGACAACAATCTTGATTTCCAGGTTCCTTATCTTACTTTTTGTTTCTTCGTCACTATAATGCAAACTAATGCACTGATTGCAATATTGAAATATAGTACTAAAATGGCAGCCGGTTTTTCATAAATCTTCAGCAACATTCTTTGTATTTAGACTGTGTTACCTTTTAGTGATGTGGATCTTTTACAAAATGAAATTTTTTGTCATTTGCACTCTATTTAACATGATTTACAGCACTTCACTTCTTGCTTGTAACTTCACAGATGTACTGTATAGCCACTAATTGATTTAATTGTTTAAAAGCCATTAGCTGTCTCACTAGCCTCACCCTCTTTGATGACTCAGTGGAGTCAATGCGCTAGGGTTAGTGCTGGAAGTACAGACACATACTGGAATACTTTGCAACAGTGAGCAAGATAGGCTGTTTGCCATGAATAAATTCTGAATTGCTCATGTTCACAGCATTTGTGCATCTGTTATTTGCCACTACTCTTTGACTGGTTGTTAGAATTGAGCATTCCAAGGACAGCTCTCCTCCCTTAGGGAGAATGGATCCTGCATGATACTACTACTTGCCTGCCACCTGACTGAAGCCATGAAGATATTAGTCTGAAAAAATGTTTTTGCTAAGTATTGTATACCTTAGCATAACCACTAGTTATTGTATTCATTTTTAGTGTGACTCATTGGAGTCTGTGTCTATTTCCAGACTAGAATGAAACCAGGAACAACATGACACCATGACAGAGAAGGTTTCCCACTATTATAAAGGTGGTAGTTTCCATTTCCCTTATGCAACATAAAGTCTTGTTGATTATACATGTTCAACTAAAGCTCTGACATTGCTTAGATTTTTCAAGACACTATTTCTCTGGACCATACCATATTTTAAATTTAAATGTAAAAAGAAGTGTAGCGCTTTTGTGGCACCTTCAATTTCACCTCTGTTCTAGGTTTACTAGGTTTGTTAAGATATGAGAAGGCCAAGGTCCATCATAGGAGTCTCCCACAGCCAAGTGGGTGCATTAATGTTGAGCTCTATGCTGGTTAAGATGTTTATTAAGTCTTTCTTTGAAAATGTTGAAGTTGTTGGCTTCAGCTTCATATTGTGGCAGTAAATTCCACAGCTTTGCTGCCCTAATAGCAAAAAAGTGTTCCCTTTTTTGAGTAGTTGCTCTGGGAATAGCTATCTGCAGCTTTTGACTTCTAAGGTTTGTGGTTCAGGAACTATAGTTCAGTCCACACTGAGCTATTAGTGTAGGATTTTGCAATATCCTGTAAAGTTGTAAGAGATCTCCCCTGCTCCTCCTTTCTTCCAATGTGGCTAAGCCTGTTTGTAATAACCTATCCATGTAAGACTGGGACTTGATGATAGGGATGAGTTTAGCAACACAGTGTTGTACCTGCTCAATTAGATTAATACATTTTCTTAGCTAGAGGCTCCAGAAGGGTGAACAGAAATCAAGATGAGGCCTAATGTAAATTCTGTACAGTAGAATGATACATTGTTTACTCCTGTTTACAAATGTACGTTTAATACAGTTAAGAAGCATATTGGAGGTTTGGACTATCTTTTTACAGTGACTAATAGGGGAGAGTGAGTTATTAATGATTATACCTAAATCCCTTTCCATGATGACTGCTTTGAGTGGTGTTTTATGAAATGTGTAGGTAGTGAGAGGATTATTGATGCCCATATGAAAGACAACACATTTGTCTAAATTTAATGACATTCTAGTGTCTTTTGCCCATGCTTCTATTTCTTATAGAGCTTTGATTAATGACAACTGTTTTTCAGTGGTGTCTACTTCTCCACCCATCTTATTGTCATCTATGAATTTGGCAATGTGATTTAGAATGTTGTTGTCGATAATGAAAAGATTAAACAGAGTTGGTCCGAGGACCGAACCCTGTGGCACCTCACTACTAACCTCTACAATAGATGAGAGTTGAGTTCCATATCTAACCTACTGTTTCCTGTTTTCAAATCAATCGTTGATCCATCTGACCAGTGTTGTGCTTAACCTGATTTTTACTAGTTTACTAATGAGCTCACAATGTGGCACCTTGTCAAATGCCTTACAAAAGTCCAGGAGGATCACATCCACGAGTTTTGAATTGTCAAGACTGTTCCTTATGTTGTTATAAAAGGTGACCAAGTTGGTATTAAAAGAGTGGCCACTTGTAAACCCATGTTGGCAGCGGTCTGTGTGTCTCAGTGACTTGAGTTCTGCTTTAATTTTGTTCTTGATTAGTTGCTCCATGATTGTACAAATAGTTGATGTTAGGCTAATTGGTCTGAAGTTGGTGACATTTTCTCTCGCTCCTTTCTTGTGGATTGGGACCCCCATGGAGTTTCTCCAGTTCGAGGGTACCTGGCCAGTTGCTATTGATTTATTAAATAATTGTGTTATTGTATATAGTAAACTGGCTGATGCATCTGTGATTAATCTAGGACTAAGATTATCAGGAACCAATGAAGAGTTGACCCTAAGTTTTTTATTGCCGCCAAGGTATCTTCTTTAGTGACTGTGATGCAAGAGGACATGTTACTATTGGTAATTGTGGTAATTAGCTTTTGGTTGTACACAGAATAAAAATACTTGTTAAATTCCTCTGCAATTGCTAGTTCATAATTTATTTTTTTCTCCATTCACTACTATTGGACCTAACTCATGTTTGGAGTTTTTGTGACTATTGACATAGGTGTAGAATGTTTTATTATTGTCCTTAGTGTGTGCTATTCTGAGTTAAATTTTTTTTCCATGTTACTTTTTCCATTTATTTTTTCCATTTTCTTCCCCGTTCACCCCTCCCCCTCATGGTATGAATGTACATGTGTGGAGGCACGCATATGTCTCATAAACACACTTTTGTGTCTCCCAAACTCTGACACTGCCATCTGGCCTCCACTAGGGGGCAGCCAAGGAGTGTGATGGCAGCCCTCCCCTTCCCAGGAGAGGAGAGCAGTCCCTTAGAGGTTCGATCCTCTCCCTCCCCTGCCGACCCTGGCAACCCAAGGTCGCTCCCAACCCACAGTATCCGGTGTGGCATCCAACGCCTCAACCCTCAGCACTACCGGGCCAACTGCTGAGTTCAATTTAATTTTTTTCTTGCTTAATAAGTCATTTTAATTTCTTTAATTCTGCTTTGCCCTTGGCATAGGTGTCAGTGCTATTACGTCTTTTTAATTTGTTATAAGCTTTTCCTTCACTTTTATTTGCCTTTTTACAGCCTTGGTCAGCTGTAGGGGAATTCTACCATTGTTGTTATGCTGTCTTAGAAGTGGGACAAATTTTGATTCTGCTATTAATAAATGACGTTTTAATATTTTCCAGCTGACTTCAGTAGAGGTGTCTTGCATCTCAGAATCCCAATCAATTGAGTTAAGGCAATTGTTAATAAGGTCAAAGCTGGCTTGGCTGTAGTTTCTGATAAACTGTGGTTTGGTTCATTTCATACTGGGGCAGTTAATACAGCAAGTGATTGTGCTGTGATCAGTCCCTCTTAGTGGGCAATTAATAGTAATTCCATATAATAAGTTGGTGTTCTTAGTAATGCTAGGTCCAGAGTGTTTTCTCCTCTAGTGGGGGATGTTATTAGCCATGTAATGCCTACAGAGGACATTTCATCTATGAAAGTATGTGCAGTGATATTTGTACCAGATAACAGTTCCCAGTTAATCCAAGGGAGATTAAAGTCCCAGAATACAACAGTTGTTCCTAACTCAGCTATGTATGCGATGTCCTTTGATAAAGATCCATTGTATTCAGGGGATGAATTTGAGGGTCGATAGCAGTTGCCCCTAATGATAGTCTATTTTGTTGCATTTAAATTAACCTGAACCCAGATACTTTCTATATTTAGGCTTAGTGAATTAGGGGAGAACACTTGCTGGCATTCAATGTTGTTTTTTATGTATAAGCATACTCCTCCTCCTCCCCGTTTGTTTGTCCTGTTCATGTAGTAGAGTTTGTATCCGTAGATTTCTTGGTTCCAAACGCTAGCAACATCCCACCAAGTCTCAGTCACTGCAATAATATAGAGAATAATATATGGGGTGGTGTGTGTAGCGAGATTTTACACACACCCGAGTTGTGGGATGCTACATAAACCCCAGGGCGAAGCCAAGGGGTTTATAAACTGCATCCACAATGAGGGTGTGTGTAAAATCAGTTCACACACTACTCATATTTTATTTTATAATTGCTGGACAGCAATTTTATCCAGCCCTGTGTCTGAATCTCTCACACACACACACACACTCTGACTGTATGTCTTACACACACACACACACACACACACACACACACACACACACACATGTGGCTCTCTGTCACACACACACACACACACACACACCCTGTCTGTCTTTCCAGTCTTTTTTTTTAGTTTGTTTTTAATCGTTGCTTTTTTTTTTATCTTTGGCCAAAGTTCTGTGTGGAAATCGTGATCGTCTTACCTCAAGGAGTGAGGTATGAGCGTTCATGTTATCTTCTCTGACTTCGAATGGCGCGATCAACCAGATATTCAAATGACTGTTTAATTTTTTTTAAAAGGCGTTGAGTACTTTCGGTCTGGTGGCTGCAGCTTCTCGCCCTTGTTATGTGGGTAAGGACGACCATGTTTGCTCACTTAGTGAAGCCTACCCAGTAGGACATTAATAGCCAATCAGGGAGTGGCTGTTCTCGATTGACGTGTCGCGGGTTATAACGGCAAATTATAACTCGATCAGCCTATGGAAAAAATTGCTGGCCAGTAATTATATCCAGATTATCCCTGAGCATAATTGTGTCTAGTTCAGAAAATGTAATTGAGTAAAGGCTCCGTGCATTAAATGCTAAGATTCTAAGATTTGTGTCATTACTCACTAAGTTTATATTTGTAGGCACCTTTTTGAGGTGCTCACTCAAGTCTCCCATATGGGGTTTCTGCCCTCAGTCTGGTTTGTTTAGTTACTAGGGTTGGTGTCATCCAAAGCAGAGAAGCAATTAGATAATTCTAATTCAAAATTCATAGCTCTGTGTCCCTGTTTTCGTTTTTGTTTTATTCCTACTTCGGTCCATTGTGCATCATCAGGTACCGGATCATCCAGTTCATCCTCTCTGTTTCTTTTCCTATGTCCCTGGTTAGAATAATCCTGAGAAAGAGTCATAATTGGGCATTGGCATACCTTTTTTATTATAGAAATATTACCCAGTGTGGTCTGCCTAGTTTCTGGAGCAGGTACATCATTTAATTTACTTACTGCTGTAATCTTATTCCTCACTTCCCATTGTTCTTTCTCAAAATTGGTCAGCTTACTACTAATTAGTGTAATGTTTTTTTCAAGATAATGTACGTGCAGACATGTATCACAAGTAAACATTTCATTACACATTGTCTTAGTGTTGAATAGGTACATAGGGCAATTATTTCATTTTATGCCTAGTTCAGCCTCCAAGGATTTTCTTGTAAAATCCATGTTTGGACACTCTGTTACAAGTCTTGCAGACAAACAGGAAAACAATTTATTTTTTATAAGGGGTGCACATACTGTGACACTAGATATTTTCTTAAGTACAGATGTGAATAAACACAGGGGAGCTATGTTGGTAATATTATATGCGCCTACACAAAGACAAAGCTACTACAGTGGCATTTGTGTAAATTAAGATGTGGTTAGTTACTACTTATTTGGTTTTTGTGGGTCCTGTTCTTCCTTGGATCCCACCAGCCATGCCTGACATGCACCAACACATGTGCCTCAGCGCACATCTCCAAGAGTGCTCACCCCGCTTACTCAGTGGCAAATTTTATCGTATTTGGAGCTAGAAGTGAGCTGGTCACATGACCACTCACTTCAATTCGGCTCGCAGTCAATAACAGTAATTAGTACCCTGAAAAATGTCTCTCTGAGCCTTTGGAGACTAGTGTATTTGCCCACAGTGCTGTTGGCTTGAAAACAGCTTTTAAAATATAACAGAAAAGAACGGTGACACTGTTTTGTAGTCCCTCTGTTTAGGTCAGAACTACAATACCAGTGGTCACCTAGTCTGCTGCCTAGCAATGGCCCCCTCAGTATCACCTATGGAGCTTAACACCCTAAGCTTCACAGCAAAGTTTCATTTAAAAAATAAAGCAGAGCAACATTCAGAAACGTCCAGACTGTGCACCTCATGCAGTGACAGTCAAATTTATATATGGGTCACCTTACCTATGGCTGATCAAACAGTTTTAACAGTCATTTGCTTGACAACAACATCTTTAGCCATAGGTACCATTTATGAATAATTGCTTCCAATACTAGACCTCATGGGGATGTTTGTTTTTAATGGTTATAAAATTAATCAATGTAGCACTTTAAACTAATAGATAACACATGGGTTTCTGCATTTAAAAAGTCAATGGTGTATCACTGTAGCCACACTCCCTGAAGAGGGTGCTTTTTTGGGGGGGGCATGAAGTGCTGGGGCTCATTAGAGAGGTGGTTCTGCTACTGCACTTTATTATTTTGTATTTTGCACAATATTCAGCATTCAGTATTTAATAAAATAATTTCTAATACAGCAGGAGTGCTTATTTTGTGTTTGTTCCAGAGTCCTTATCGTTGCAGGTGTCAAAAGGAAGGAGTGGAATCCAGAGGGCTGGCTTGGTCTGTAGACTCCCAAACCAATCAAAGGAGGTAGACTAAAAGTTAGAGAGAGAAATTACGAAAGGTGACTGGAAGGGGCAAAATAGTTCTTATGTGGGATTTCAACCTCCCGGATATTGATTGTAAAACTCCGGAGACCAAAAGTCGTACTAGCCAGAGTTTCTTGGAGGCAACCTAGGACTGTTACAGAGTATTAAATAGCCAGAACTGGCTGGTCATGTGATGCAGTCTTACTTTTAGATCACAAAAAAAAATTTCATCCATTCATTTTATTGTGTGACCCTCCCATCTCAGCCCCAGCACCCTCCCCACCAATGTCCCTTTAGACACAGGCACTCACCTACAAGTACCTCTATGATCCATTGCAGGGTGCCACTGATAGTATGCTCACAGTCTTACTGCTGTGGGCCCAAATTCTGGCAATCAGTCCCACATATTGCAAAGCACTGCTGGGAGTGATTGCCGGTGTTCAGGGGCACAGTGGTTAGACTTTTACCATATTATTGGTGGTGCACTGCAATGGATTGAAGAACTACTTGTGGGTGAGTCTGTGTCTAAGGTAACATGGGCAGGGAGAGTGTTGGGGCTGAGATGAGTGGGGAGAGTTTTGGCAGGTGAATGTTAGTTTCTGTCAGAGAGGACATAGGTGTGGAGCCTGAGGTGGGTGGGGAAGGGACATAGGTGTGGAGCCTGAGATGGGTGGGGAAGGGACATAGGTGTGGAGCCTGAGATGGGTGGGGAAGGGACATAGGTGTGGAGCCTGAGATGGGTGGGGAAGGGACATAGGTGTGGAGCCTGAGATGGGTGGGGAAGGGACATAGGTGTGGAGCCTGAGATGGGTGGGAAGGGACATAGGTGTGGAGCCTGAGATGGGTGGGAAGGGACATAGGTGTGGAGCCTGAGATGGGTGGGAAGGGACATAGGTGTGGAGCCTGAGATGGGTGGGAAGGGACATAGGTGTGGAGCCTGAGATGAGTGGGGAAGGGACATGGGTGTGGAGCCTGAGATGGGTGGGAAGGGACATAGGTGTGGAGCCTGAGATGGGTGGGGAAGGGACATAGGTGTGGAGCCTGAGATGGGTGGGGAAGGGACGAGTGTGGGCCTGAGGTGGGTGGGGAAGGGACATAGGTGTGGAGCCTGGGGTGGGTGGGAAGGGACATAGGTGTGGAGCCTGAGATGGGTGGGGAAGGGACATGGATGGGGAGACTGAGGTGGGTGGGGAAGGGACATAGGTGTGGAGCCTGAGATGGGTGGGGAAGGGACATAGGTGTGGAGCCTGAGATGGGTGGGGAAGGGACATAGGTGTGGAGCCTGAGGTGGGTGGGGAAGGGACATAGGTGTGGAGCCTGAGGTGGGTGGGGAAGGGACATAGGTGTGGAGCCTGAGATGGGTGGGGAAGGGACATAGGTGTGGAGCCTGAGATGGGTGGGGAAGGGACATAGGTGTGGAGCCTGAGGTGGGTGGGGAAGGGACATAGGTGTGGAGCCTGAGATGGGTGGGAAGGGACATGGATGGGGAGCCTGAGATGGGTGGGGAAGGGACATAGGTGTGGAGCCTGAGATGGGTGGGGAAGGGACATAGGTGTGGAGCCTGAGATGGGTGGGGAAGGGACATAGGTGTGGAGCCTGAGATGGGTGGGGAAGGGACATAGGTGTGGAGCCTGAGATGGGTGGGGAAGGGACATAGGTGTGGAGCCTGAGATGGGTGGGGAAGGGACATAGGTGTGGAGCCTGAGATGGGTGGGGAAGAGACATAGGTGTGGAGCCTGAGATGGGTGGGGAAGGGACATGGATGGGGAGACTGAGGTGGGTGGGGTTTGGCAGGTAGTCTAACAAAAGGGACATGGATGGGGAGACTGAGGTGGGTGGAGGAGGGTTTTGGTGGTTCTGGCAAAGAGCATGGGTGGGGAGAGTGGTGGAGCTGAGACAGGTTGGGGGAGGTTTTTACCATACATGGGGTCGGGGGCTGTTATCACCTAGTACCTCATCAGATTTGGTGGATACAAGAAAGCAATCTGCAGCTCTCTGAAAAACAAGTGTGTGTGTGTGTGTGAGTGTCTGTGTGTGTGTGTGTGTGTGTGTGTGTGTGTGAGTGTCTGTGTGTGTGTGTGTGTGTGTGTGTGTGTGTGTGTGTGTGTGTGTGTGTGTGTGTGTGTGTGTGTGTGTGTGTGTGTGTGTGTTGGGGTGCATCGTAACAGATGAAGCAATTACAGCATTAATTTTACTAAAGGATTTTATTCAGGTTAAAATATTTTTTTTAAATATATGTATATAAATTGTTAGCAATTTTAATTTTGCTGATTAATTTGAGGCAAGTGCTGTGCATTTTCACAATTGATTAAAGGTGGCCAGGGGGCAGTGCAACAAGGCAGTCAGGAGGGTGAGTGGGATGCTGGGGTGCATAGGGAGTGGTATCACCAGCAGGAAGATGGAGGTGCTGTTGCCTCTGTATAGATTGCTGGTAAGACCCCACCTAGAGTACCGTGTTCTGTTCTGAAGATCACATCTCCAAAAGGACATAGACAGAATGAAGGTGGTCTAGAGGAGGGCAATTAAAATAGTGCAGGTTCTGCATCAAAAGATTTCTGAAGAGAGACTAAAGGACCTCAATATGTACACCCTGGAAAAGAGGCAAGAGAGTGGGGATATGATAGAGACCCTTAAATACCTCACGGGGGTCAATAAGGTACAGGAGGAAAGCGTTTTTTTTTTTTTTTAAGAAAAAAGGTACATGATATGAAGCTGGAGGGATATACTATGATATCCTGAAACTCAGTATCCTGTCACTCAAGATACTGAGTAAACATTCCTGGAATGCTGCCGCCCAACAGCACCACCTTCCTGATGTAATGTAAGAACAATGACAGCATGTGTTGTAAAACACAGTGGTGGTCTGCACCCTGTACCCCCATGTGAGACCAGCCCCACCCCATAACTAAAATAACAAACTCTGAGGGGGAGTGGACCCCAGAGTAAACAATAAAATTAGTTACTTGGAGGGGGGGAGTCAAGAGCAAAGCAGCAGCTGGGTTGGGAACAGAACCCGGGTCTACTATTGCATGCTAGCCGAGCTGCCAGTGGCTTACCCCTCCACGTCACTGGGACAGTTCAGCCAGCTTCCACATCCTGCATTACCTTGAACTGCATTACTATAAGCATCTGCTTCCTCCCCATCGAGCATTCAGATGTTGGGACTACATCAGTCAGGACAGTGCAGCTGTCGGTCAGTAGTGCCCAGGCAGGTAAGTGTCTGGGAAGTCAGCCACGAGAAACCATAAGTATACCAGTTGGAGGGTGGTAGATTCAGAAGAGATGTGAGGAAGTACTTCTTCACAGAAAGAGTGGTGAAATCCTGGAACAGCCTTCCAGTGCAGTTGGTGGGTGAAAAAACAGGGGTGGGGTTCAAAAATGCATGAATAGGCATAAAAGAATCTTAGTGGAAAGGAAGGGGAGGAGAACTGGGGGTCCCGATGGATGGATGGCAGACCTCAGCAGGAAGGTACAGTGCATTCACTCTGAGCCTTCCCTTCCCTTCTCACTCTGAAATCTCACCTTTGTGATTTCTCTATTCACTCCTACATTTGCTTGGGACTCCTGTCACCTGCCTTCCACTCCACACTGACACTAGCACTGTCCCTGTCCCCCAGTTCATCAGTCACTACTCCCTGATCCTCATATTATTATTGATCACTGTTTAATGTTCTTTTTGCCTGTCTCACAATTTACTGTATGGCAGTTTTATTCTTGAAGCATCTTGTGTAATTTGTATAGTTTGTTATACTTATTTCCATATTATTCTATTATTTTTGTACATTCTACTTTGCATCTGTTCAGTTCTCTTCCCTTCCCCCAGGATGCATCTGAAAATGAGCTGATACCGGCTCAGTATGACTTTCCTGGTAAAACACTTGAAATAAATAAATGAATAAATAAATAAATGTATTAATAACTTTGTGACTGAGCATGTGTTAAGCTTTCTGTATTGGAATTGTTTTAATGATTATGAGATGCATAGCTATTTTCATTAGCAAGCTTCCTGCTGACCACTTGTGAACTGATAGGTGTTTGCACTTTATTTAAAAATGAACATAAACAAGCCAATTCATGTGAGCTGGTACCCAACTGTGGGGTTCACCACCCAACTGTGGGGTTCACCTTGTCATTTGGTGGTTCAGCTTAACTCACATCTCAGCCAAATTCAATCAAGCAACCCCCTTTTGAAAGTCATACAGTGAAAGAATTAGTGGATAAGCAAATACATTTGAAAGGATTGCCATTTGGGTGGATGAGGGGGTTAGATTACTAACATTTGTCATGCGCCAGTTGCACTCCTGGAAATTTAAGGAAATTACACAAAATGTGATTAAAACTTTGTGAATAAGCAAGGGTTGCACTTGCTGTCTCTGGATTTGTTTAACATGACTTGGTGCTGTTTGCTCTCTCAAGAAGGGGTCTGAAACAAAAACTAGACAAATTAAATAATTATGCCCAAGAAATAAAACTGAGTATTAATGCTTCTAAAAGTCATGTTATGTTTTTCTGGTTCCAGTGCTACCTTGCAAAAGTGGAATTTGGAGGACTTTAAGTAAGCAATAACCCATGAAAGGGTATGGGTTTATAGGCATTTAATGCACGCCTGGGGTGCGCTGTGAGGCACGAGGTCACAGTTAAAGCATACGTCTACTTGTGCATTACATATACTGCCAATTACATATACTGCCAATTGTAAATGGTCTATACACATTAAAAAGGTAATGGGAAAATGAAAACAAACAGTCCAAGGATTAAGTAAATTCGATATGAAATACAGAGGGAACAGTAGCTGTCCACTTATTGAGGCTGCCAGGGCAGAATATCATGCTCAAGCCCTGTATATGGGGGAAGTTTGGAACACTGAACTGAAAGAACAGTTAGAAAAACCCGTAAATGCCAGCCTAGTGGCATGGAGGGCTGAGGCGCTGAGTACCTTACCTCCTGCTACACTGGTGACCCGAGGTCGGAAACAGACTTGGGTTGCTCAGGGTCAGGCAGGGAGAGAAAGGATCGAGGATCCCTAGACAGCTTTCCTTCCTTGGGAAGGGGAGGCTTATTGTGGTGCACTGCTTGCCTGACACTTAGCGGTGGCTGAGTGCCAGCACATGTAAGTCACCATGTAGGGAAGGGAATCCCACTTTCAGGATGCCGGGGCCATCTCTGAGGAGAAAGAGCTTGGACATTGTGCCCATTGCATGTCCGTGAGCCCAGGGAGAAAATCAGAGGAAAAAACACCCCAGGCTGGAGGATGACAACCAACCCTATGCAGGCCCTGCACCGGTGGCCGGGCAAAACCACAGTCCTGCGGCAGAGGATACTGGTGAAGGTAAGTCCTGAAGGAGCCTGTGATGGGGCTGAGGGAGTCGGTTAGAAGGGGGCTGTCAGGGAGATCAGGAGATAAAAAAATGTATATGGAAGAAAAAAAAAGAAAAACCCTTAAATTGGTTATTCAGGAGCATTTTGGGTGTTACTTAATTGACACAAGCAGCTTATATAAGTGCGTAAATGGGTCTGATAAAGCTGGAGACTAGGCTTGATGCCAGGAAAATTAGCTATTGCTTGATTTTAACCAAAATGGCCCCAAAATGCTCCTGGGGGAAAAAGCTGGCCTGGAATAAAGTTGACTGTAGGTGGTCAGCATGGCTGAAAGATATATTAGATTTACAGAACAATATATGATTTGGAGATTTTGTCCAGATACACAGATAGGGGGACAACACTAAGTTTAAAATATAAAAGATATATAACTCACAGAACTGGAAACCAGGGTGGAATAAGTGATATTTAAGTCATCAGTAACTCTAAATGGTCCCCATAGCTTGTGAGAAATGACTGCAGGCATGGCTACAGGTATTATATGGATATTTCCCCAGTCCTCACTCATCAAACCATACCCTCCTGCACAGGGCTAGGTCTTGCCTCATACCCCCACCACATTGTTGCAGCAGGTATATTACTGGACACCTTCAGCGACCACTGCATGACATTTTGTGTCAGGAAAGTCTGGCTCCCTCCCTCTTTTCCAAAGTATATCTGGTTCAGGTCCATTTAGTCACTGAACAAAGAAGTTATACTAAGTTATACTAAGTGACCTGGCTGCAACTGACTGGTCCACCATGCTCACTGCCCCAGACATTGATAGGGCCCTCTCCTTCTTCCATTCAATAGTTACTTCTCTCTGGGACAAGCATGCCCCATCAAGAAATTCAGGGTTAAATCCTCTCACCCTGGATCACCTTCAATCTCATCAACTTATGCAAGACCCATGACCAAGCCTGAGCTAGGTATAAATTATCCCACTCCCTGTCGAACTTCCTCTCCTACAGAGTGTCTAGGAATCTTGCACTAAGGCCAGTCATACTGTCAAGTTCCTCTATTTCAAGGCTATGCTCCAAAATAATCTTAATTCCCCGGCCAAATTCTGGAATGTGATTCACTTCCTTTCTGACCCCCCCCAAGCCAAGTCCTCCCACCTAATGGTCTATGGCTCACCAGTGTCTGACCCTCCCTCTGTTGATAGTCACTTCAGTGAGTTTTTTACAACTTGTGCTCTCAATTCCTTCCCACCTCATGCTCCACTATGCTCCCCCTTTCTCCTCCCTCTTCCTAGCCTCATCCCCTCTGCAGTGGCAGAGTTAAAGGGGGGCAGGGGTGTGGGGAGCCCCCCAGTACCATTGCCTGTGGAGCTGTGCCCCCCCTACCATTACTGTCCCTTTTTTCTGGTAACTGCCATGCCCACAGCACACCCCTCTGTCAGTGTTTCCAAGTCCAGTCCACCTAATCAAAATCAGCCTTTCTAATTTTTAAAAACGAGGAGACAGATAAGACAGTCCAGAGATGAGGAGGTCAGGAGGACAGGAGCTGGATATGGTATGGGCGTACTGTAGTTTAGTTGTTATCCACACTGTCTTCAGCAGTAGTTAGCTGAGGGTTGGCGGGGAGCTGTCAACTTTACACATGATTGACTGTTGTGTAAAGTCTGCCAGACAATCATGCCAATGGACACAGGTTTTCTTTTGTTGCCTCCGCAGCCACGCGTGCCTCCCCACACCTCCTCATTGAACAATGCACTGATTGGCTACCAATTTTACAACTCCATTTGGACACTGTGGATGCATGCTCTGATGGCTATAAATGCTGCAGTATATGTATGTATGCATTTATTTTATTTATTTATTTTATTTTGTTAACCAGGTAGGCCCACTGAGACCAATACAGGTTCCTTTTACGGGGCGACCCGGGATTAGTTGCATATATACAGAGATTTACAGAATAGAACACAATGAGGGGTGACATAGCATGGGATATGTAAAGTGCCAGAGACAGCAATTACAATCAAACTTTACTTTATTTATTTATTTATGTATGTCTTTGGTAACCGGGTAGGTGAGCTGATCCAAAGGACCGTTTTCAGTCATGACCCGGGCCACACAATGGCAGTCAACAATCAACAACAGTGATACAATACATAGGTGATAGTCATAACAGAAGTACAATACATTGTAACAAGACAAATGCTCACCTGAAACAAGAGGCAAGACACTTTAAGTGGAACAGCACATTAGTGACTGTACATTGAGATAACAAAGGCGAAACAAATATGCACAAGGATACACTGTTAATACATGGGCAGACAGTACAGTCAACAGCAGCTGCATGGTATGGCTTGCTGATTTAGTCTAACAGAGGATAGCCAGCAGAAAAGTGAAAATACTAAGTTATACTAATCGTCAAACAACATTGGGTGTTAGGACATTGAAGAAAGGGAGTGATAGAAATGGTGCACAGAGGCGCTGGAGGGAGTAGTGGAGCTGGAAAGTGAGTGGAGAAAGGGCAGGCAGCACAAGGGCTATAGTGAGGGTGGGGGACAGTAAGGTTGAGAGTAACCTAGGAGGGAGTATCTGAAAAATATGGCTCATTTGGATAGCCAGAGACAACATAGAATTGCCAGAGCATTAGGAGCTGGATACTAGGACAGTTTACAGACCCAAGTGTTGTCAAGGGTGCAGTTACACACAGACTCTGACAGCAGCCACACTCTCAGGTTTGACTTGAAAGACAGGTGGGAGGAAGATAGGTGGATGGACGATGGGAGACGGTTCCAAAAAGAGGGGGCAGAGACAGAGAAAGCTGTAATGCCCATCACTGTGCTGACACGAGGGACTTCTAGGGGAGTGGTGGTGGAGGCCCTGAGGCGCCTAGATACCACCCAAGCAGTAAGAAGAGTAGCATAGGAAGAGAGTTGTTGAGTTCTGAGAGAGCTGTTGACCAAACAAGCCATGGCAAAGTTGAAATGCCCCATAGAGGGAGCACCCTAGGGTTTGATATAGTGTATAGTGGTGGGTATTGTAGAGGGCATGATGAACAAAGTGACAGATGGAGTTATATGTAGTGCTAAAGTGAGAGCGAATAATGGCGAACATAGAAGAGTAGACAGGGAAGCAGTAGTCCAGCAGAGGCAGTAGGTTACCATGCACAACCACTAGGCGAGCCTCAAGGGACAGGTATTGAATAAGGTGGTAGGCAGCACCAAGCTTTTGGTGGATTCTCCTCACTGTGAGATTAATATATTCATTAAAAGTAAAGGAGGGATCAAGAGTCACACCCAGGTATTTAAAGTATGATACATTTTCAAGGGGGTGGGTGGCTGGTGTGAATACGAAGAGGGAAGAGTTTAATTTGGCAGCCCGGGCAAGAAAAGGCTTTGAGCCAAAGAGCGTGGCTTTGGTCTTTTTTTCATTTACAAGGAGTTTGTTGGAGAGAAACCAGTTATACACTGCACCATAGTTGTGTGAGAGGGTGGAGGAGATGAATTCCAGGGATTTATCACTTTGGTAGAGGACCAAGTCATCTGCATAGAGGAGAGCCTTGCAGTTTAAGCTGTCAACCGGGAGGGCATTAATAAAAAGGGAAAAAATTAGAAGATCCAGGGATTGAGCCTTGAGAAACTCCAGTTCATATGGGTAGGGCAGCAGAGGATACTTTCCCAATAAGCACAGACTAGGACCTATTGGATAGATAGCTTTGAAACCATGCCACAGCGTTATTGGAGCAGCACACTCATTGTAGGGTGGAATGGAGGAGACAGTGGTCCACAAGATCGAAAGCTTTTGATAAGTCCACAAAAAACAGACCTGTGGCCTTACCCTTATCCATATTTCTTAGAACGTGATCCGAAAAAAGGATCAGAGCAGAGGAGGTGCTATGGTGATTGCGGAAGCCATGCTGAAAAGGTCACAGCAGCAAGACTTTAGATACAAGATTTGACAATCAGACAAATAGGAACTTTTCCTTATATAACATTAAATACATCATTCAACATGGCAATGGGGTACATCAGTTTGAGTACCTTCATGTGTTAATTACAAAGCTGACACTAAGGCAGATAGACATTTTCCCTTATATAACATTATATATATATATATATATTATAACATGGCGGAGGGGTAACTCTTTAGAACACGGTCAGTAGGCAACTTCAAGCTCTTCTGAGGGGATGTTAACAGTAACAATTGCACTGGTTGAGCTCTAGCAGGTAGGCCTTTAAGCCTTTTTTGAATCCACCCAATGAGGTGCATTCATGTAAGGTAGTTGGGACAGTGTTCCAGAAGAGGGAGGGATGAAATGGGAGAATGCCCTGGACCCATGGGCTGAAGTGGACCTGGGCATTGTTAAGAGCTGCCTACTAGAGGACTTTAGAGGCCGGGTACTTAGTTTGGGCATCAAGAAGTGAGAGAGAAAAACTTCTCTTTGCATTGTAATAATTTGTTGCTACTCATTTTATACAGCATGAGTCCCAAGGTTTTCTGTTCCCTGCTGAAAATGTTTTTGTCACGTGCAACAGGCTGCAACAGTTTGCTGAAAAATTCTGATGGCTTTGGTCTGTGGCATAGCCGGTAGTTCAGTTTAACAGCAGTGCAATGAAATTAACCAAAGATTTGACCCTACCTTTTTTCACTATAAAAAATTATTCTAGGCATCTTCCAGTTTTATTTGGTGGTAACATTATAGCTCCACCAAAATGTGAGTATTATAAATGGTTTTATTTTGTTTTTGTCTCAAGAAAAAAAGATGCCTGCCACATTTGGCTTAGAAATAATATTTTAAACCTGGCAAGTGTTTGGCTCAAGAAAATAAAAAAAAGTCATGGTGTGCAGCATATGAGATACCTGGAAAAGTAGATTTGTCAGGTATGCTAATATTTATATTAACTGTAGCTAAAAAACTAGGTTTTTGAAAAATATTTTTTGTTGTACTGCTGCTTATTTAGCATATTTTTTTTTCCTTTAGTGCTCTTGGTTCACCCATTTTATCTGCCAAGTATATTACTGTCTGTACTTGCAAGGTTCTGTGCGCTATCTACTGTTGCCCGACCTTATTTGGATTAGTTGGGGGGGGGGACTTAAGTTAAAAAAATAATAATAATCATAAATCCTGTGGACCAGTTAAAGTTCTTTCAAACTCAAACAGGAAAGGCATTTTTTTTGGCAAAAGTGTAAGCATTTTCACAGCTGAGCTATATTTAAGACACCTGAAGCTATGGCAGTTCTAATAGCCAAGTTGTATCTGGAGCTACCCATGCAGAGTATGGATATTACGTTTGCTCACATTGTCCCTCGTCTCTGGACATCAAGTTGTTCTGTAGACTATCTGGAGCATAATGATACTATTTAATCATTTTAGGAAGTCATGACTTCATGAGGAATGTGGGGGGAGCAGATATATTTACAACAGGCATTTGACACGAGGCCACCAAACTGGGAGGATTTACAGGGTCTCTACAGTAGGGCTTCATTAGAATCCATTTATAATTTCAAAGTAACTGACAAACATTATTAAAATTTAGAAAAAGAATAAAATGTATGTTCAATTGATATAAATCACTGTTCTTTTTTTCCCACTTCTTTAACCACGGAGAGAGATCAGTTGAACTCCCAAATGTTATCTGTTTAGGCTGGGCCAGTCATGTGTGCTTGCTAATTATATATTACTCATGGCACCATATTACCGGGGATGACTTTTTCACGTTTATTCATTGTCTTGTGATTACCAGTGACCAAACCAGCTGACATGAAAAGATTCTTACCCTACTCTGTGAAGATTAGGAGAGTCTTCCTATATCACAGGGCAGGCTAAGCTTTTCTCCACCTTAGATTTATTTTTGGGTTTAGTATGCAATCTGAGCAAGACAGCACTGTAGTTCGGCTTGTTGTTTCCTTTTTTTACCCATTTATTTGGTTTGTTTTTGGTTTTTGTTTGACTGAGAGAGAGAGAGTTACCTACCAATTACCAGGCCAAGTCATGTGGTAACACAAATTCTCTTCTCTTGGTACTTGGCAGGAGTTCTATAGGGAGGTTGGGTATGGGGGGCTAGGAGTGGGTAGAGATTGAGACAGGTATAACTCTGGAAACTGCCTAAAGCAAAACAGACTGTGTATGGTTAGACAGGGAAACAGGTTTAGTGTTCATCCTGGCTGGCAATTGGGTCGAAAAGGCACCCTAGTTAGCTTTCCTGAGTCATAGGCTGAAAATGTATTCAAGTGAGTCAAGATCTGCTGAATCATTCAGTATTGCTGCCTGCTTAACTGAATTATTATAGTAGTGAGGTCAAAAGTTATTGCAGTTCTGTTATAACTTTCACTTGCTGCCATTTTGGAGCCCCCAAATGACTGACTTGCCCCCCCCACCGGCTCCCAGACCTGGCTCTGCCACTGCCCTTCTGGGGTTTGATTTCACCCAATCAGGAGACCCTGTTTGCCGTTTCCTCACTTAACACTTCCAAGTCTAGCCCAGATGGCTTGGACCATAAACTTCTACATCTGTCAGCTCCTGCCATTGCCTCCCCACCTTACTCACCTCCTAAATCTCTCCTTCACCCTTTGAACTGTCCCTCAGTCTTGGAAGATTGCCAGGGTTCTCCTCTTCCACAAAGGGGGTGATCCCTCCAGTCCTGGCAACTTCCACCCTATCTGCCTCCTCCCTTCTCTTGCAAAGCTGCAGGAGAAATTTGGTCCTCCGATGGTACAGAGAACCCCTGTATGTGAAGACCATCACAGGGACAGGAATCGGCCGATAGCCACGTGTCACTGTGATGGTCTCTACTGGCACTGGGACTGCCTCGTCAGTGTATTGCCCCCTCTCCTGAGACAACCCCAACCTGGAGTTAGTAATCCAGAGTTGGGGGGTGCAGAGATGGTGAAGCCCCCCACATGGGGGGTTCAGGGGCACAGCCTCCTGATAAAACAAAGACGCATCCCCGACAGTGCAATGCCTATACTCAGCACTGCGACTGCCACTGTCGGGGATGTTGGCACTGCGGATGTTGCAGCACCATAGTAAAACCAAGAAATGTGTCTACTTATGGCTTG
This sequence comes from Neoceratodus forsteri, assembly GCA_016271365.2. NCBI lineage: Eukaryota > Metazoa > Chordata > Ceratodontiformes > Ceratodontidae > Neoceratodus > Neoceratodus forsteri. The sequence goes on from JADMNL010000022.1 coordinate 480,608,040, forward strand.
CAGACTTCCTCTATTCCTCCGGCTTCTTTTCCCCCCATCCAGTCTGGTTTTAGGAAGAATCATTCTACCAACTTTTCCCTACTTAGAGCCAGTGACTCCATCCTCTCAGCAAAAGATCAGGAGAATATCACAGCCACCATTTTCATTGATCTTGCCAAAGCTTTTGATTCAGTATCCCACTCACTCTTCCTTGATAACCTGAGCTCTGCCAGCCTCTCAGTCTCCACCATCGACTGCTTCCATTCCTACCTCTCGGACTGTCAACAGTTGGTACTGGTAGGAAGTGCCATCATCCCACCTCTCCCTAGCCAGGCTGGGGTCACATAGGGCTCCATTCATGACCCAGTCCTCTTCTCTATCTTCCTAAACAAGCTCCCCCCACATGTACCAACTTGAATATTCACATGTATGCAGAAGACACAGTTCTTTACACCTCCAGTCCCTCAACTGCATATCTGTAAGTTTCACTTCAGCAAGACTTTCACAACGTTCTGTGCTGGTTCCAGTCTAACCAACTTTGGATCAACACAAAACAAAATGGTGTCTATGACCTTTGGTACCAGCCAGAAGCTGGCCTGGCTCACTCCCCTCCCCATCTTCTCCACACTGGATGGCATACCACTTGAAGTAGTACCAGCTTTTGAGTACCTGGGTATGTGACTAGATAGCAGGCTTGACTTCTCTGCTGACATTGATGCTATCCATGCCAAACTCTACCCCACACTTGGTGCCCTGTACTGAAATAAAGACTGCCTTTCTACCCAGGTCCACCGGGAGCTGGTCACCAAAATAGTGCTCCGGGTTTTCGACTATGTTGGTGTGATTTATTACACCACCCCCTCCACCTCCCTTGCAAGACTGAACACCCTCTGAAATGCCTTCTGCCACTTGTTACCAACTCACCCTCTCATACTCACAACTGCTCCTTTACTTCTCCCTATCCATCCTCACTCTCCCCTCATGTCACCAGTTTCACTGTCTTCCCTCATCTCTAAATACTGTTTTGGGTCCCACCCCTCATATCTATCCCATCTCCTCTGCCCATCCCTTCCTCCGCCTAATCACTGTGCTCAAGAGTCCCATGTGCATTCTCCCTTCCCCACCCACACTCCTCAGCTGTGAAATCTGCTTTCTCATACCACCTCCCCTCCTTCTAGAACCAGTCACCCTCCTGCATCCATCTCTCACTCTTCCTTCCTTCCATTAGATGCCAGCTACTGTATAACTCCACTCCCCCAGCTCCTGCCAGCCCTCTTCCTGAACACTTCCATATCCTTGCCTGGCTTTTCACCGCACTTTACCTCCCTCTTAACATCATAGTTCTGGCAACCTCATTGAAGTTTATCAACCTGTTTTGACTCCTACTTGCAGTGGTAGCTTAGCCACCCTTCACTCTGGCACTATGCGCTTTGAGTTTGCACAATGTGCACAGATGATTTGTATGCTAATTCATATGTCCTCTATATGCAGTGTTTTGCCATTTTGTCTCTACTGCACTCAACTTATACTCTTAATGTCATCTTCATTGTAACCACATCACCTGACTGGCAGTTTTTTATTTGTAACTGTGCTTCTCTCCTTCCCCTTCCTCAGGATTGCACCTTGAAATGAGCATCAGTTCAGTGTGCCTCTTCCTTTTACCAATTTTAAATAAATAAATAAACAAGCAAATAAATATTTTGACTAACTCTGAAGAAAGAAATGTGTATACAAATTTAGGAAGGAATTATTTCAAAGAAACATATTGCAGGCCTGATACAAAAATTGAAAGGTACAACTGAAAATTGTAAGTGTAATCTTTGCACTAAAGAAGATCTCAGACATATTGAGTGTAATGCCCCAAAGGTGGTCATTACATAAAAATAAAATAAAATTAAATAAAAACAGAATACACAGGAGCTTAGAGTATCTGCTGCAGGGGTAGGCAGCAGGGTACTGTACAAAGGGGCCCCTAGACAAAAAAGTCAACCTCCCTGCACACACAAAACACTGTAAATAATAGAAAAAGTGCACTTGTGCACTTACAGCTGGTCAAAAGATAGATTTTGTAAGCATTTTATGTCATAATGGCTTGGATGGAACGCTGTGCTGAGTGGCTCATGCACAGCGTTCCAATCCAGCCATTCTAGAATCCAGTCAGTTTTAACTTTTAAAAATAATTCTATAGTTGTTCAGTTGGTCAGTTCCTGGGCAGCTGTTGAGGAGAGAGGACACAGTAAATCAGAGGGACAAGGAAAGGGCTTACCTGGAGGGTTGAAGCTGTCCCTGAGGACTTACCTGTGTGCCTGCTCTGCCTCCACTGCCTGAAGATCCCTCCTGCTGCTGTACTCCGTAGTCCGTGGTGTCATTATGGGCTTAAAAGCCCTTCGTTTATTTATTTTAGCTCCCTCCGAGTATTTTCAGTTAATTCACGGTCCCCCGTCGGCAGCTTTGCCAGCCGCATCGCGCCCGCATCTCAGTCAGCCATCGGAGGCCCCCAGTTGTCCTCCCAGACACCTGTCCGTTTCTCCCTCCCACTGCCAGCATCCCTCCTGCCTCCCTACCGCACTGGAATCCTCCTGCTGCCTCCAGAAGTGGTGAGTCGGCGACAGCACACGCTGTGTAGCCGCCTGTTTGAAAAACGCTGCTTGTTGAAACACGCAGTAGGCGCATAGAAGAGGCGGCTGAGCGCTGCAGGGGCATCAGGTCACTAGGACCCTTAGTTTGAATATTAATAAGGGAGGCAGGGCTAGCGACGCCCCCAAGGAGGGGCCAAAAGCAAGGCCAGTGCATTTAGGCCATTTTAAAGGCCTATGAATATTTATTAAGGGGTGGGATTTAGAGGCGGGATTTGTCAAGAAAACTGACAGCAGCTCTCAGTGAGCTGAAAGATTTAAAGGGGCAACGAGATTTAAAAGGGCAATTCCGGCCCAAATAAAAGTAGGGCATTAGGCCCATGTTAAAGTGTGGCATCAGGCCCAAAGTTTAGAGGGGCATCAGGCCCATTATAAATTGGGGCACCAGGCCCAGTATTTGGTGGGGCACCAGGCCCAAGGCAACGTGGGGCACCAGGCCCAGTATAAAGTGGGGCACCAGGCCCAAGCTAATGTAGGGCTTCAGGCCCGAGGTAATGGTAGGGCATTAGGTCCGAGGTAAAGCCTAGTCTAAAGGGAGGCCCTGGCCTAGCAGAATAGGGCAAGCCAGCCTAGTGGTACTAAAGGGAGGCCCCGGCCTAGTGTAATAGGGCAAGCCAGCCTAGTGGTACTAAAGGGAGGCCCCGGCCTAGCGGAATAGGGCAAGCCAGCCTAGTGGTACTAAAGGGAGGCCCTGGCCTAGTGGAATAGGGCAAGCCAGCCTAGTGGTACTAAAGGAAGGCCCTGGCCTAACAGAATAGGCCAGTATCAAGCAAACGTAGGGCTTCAGGCCCGAGGTAATGGTAGGACATTAGGCCCGAGGTAAAGCCTGGTCTAAAGGGAGGCCTCGGCCTAGCGGAATAGGGCAAGCCAGCCTAGTGGTGCTAAAGGGAGGCCCTAGCCACAACGTACAGTAAGGGATCCTATCCTAGAATACCCTACCTATAGAAACAGGAGTTCATTTGAGACTGTTCTATTTGCCTATACTGTGAAATTGCTGTGATTACTGTACTGCTTATGCTGAACTATTGCCCTAAGTACCTGAACTATTGCCCTAAGTACCTGAACTATTGTCCGAGGTACCTGAACTATTGCCCTAAGTACCTGAACTATTGTCCGAGGTACCTGAACTATTGCCCTAAGTACCTGAACTATTGTCTGAAGTACCTGAACTATTGGTCCAAGTACCTGAACTATTGCTCTAAGCGCCTGGACATTGGCCGTTATCAGTAACAATTACCCTGAAGTTATAATTTGCCCTCCTCCGGCAAATTATTGTACTATTCCACAGTTCTTTGGGCATTCTTCAGTTATATGTTTACTACTGTACGAAGACAGTCTCAATCTTCTACCACACTGCAGTCTCCTAGAGTGGTCTGTTACACCACGTGCTCAGAATCAGTCTCTGCTCAGAAGACATCCTTCCAACATTCTTCACTTCAGGAAGATCATCCATCAACTCATTCCATCCATTTGTGTCGTCCGCCGAAGTTGAAGTCCATCGTCAGTCGTACCAGTCGTACCCGTCGTTTTCTTGTTTTCACAGCTTGAAAGTAGGTCCGCCGAAACGCATCACGACAGCCGTGCCAGTGTCGTTCCATATGGTTCCTGTTCCAGATGTCCCGAAGTTGGTCACCCTCTACAGAAGAGAGAGAGCTCATCTTGGAGAACCTGTTCTGGCCCCCATCCTGGTCGTTCGCCGAAAGTCGAGTCCGTCGAAGCCCAGTCCGGGACGCGTCCGCGGTTTCTTTGTTTTGTGTTAGTTCCTGATCCTAGGATTGCAGAGTCAACCATCATCTCTTTAGATTCTTATGGTTCCTGGTCCTGTCAGAGTTCCTTCAGAGTTCAGCTGGCCCTTGGAATGCTGCAGCATCAGTCGGATCATGCTAGTCCTCCATTGGATTCATCGCCATGCAGATCTTGGTCTTTCTTCATCCTTGGCAACCCTAGAAGTGGGTTTTGGCCGAGGAACCTCTTGCTTTAGTGTGTTATTTCAGGAACCAGTTGCTTTGGTTCTACATTCCGGCAGCCTCGGAGAGAGTGGGCTTTTGCCGAAGATATATGGTCTGTTTACCAAACCTCTCACCACCCCAGTGTCCTTATCTAGGTCCTCGCTGGGAATGGAGATTAGGGTTCTACAGTTCTGTTTATTCCCCTTGTAGCTACCAACGAAGAACGACGGTGTACATGAAGATGCCGGATCTCTGGACTCTTGTAAAATCTGGACTGTTTTGTAGATGTGTGATGCTGATCACCCTAATGTAGTGCTGAGTAGCCCATGTAACTGAATTCTGGTTTAGAGTATAGAAGTATTAGAGTATAGAAGTAAAGTACAAACTAGTATTAGAATAAGAGTGGCAATAGGCCTAAAGGTTATGCTTGTAGTGGTAACCATAAAAGTGGTAGATCGAAAGTATTTCAGTATTTCCCTGTTATAATTTGCCCTATTGTTTATCGGGCAACCCCCCTTCCTCCTTCTTGTGACTGTGTCTGTCTACCCCTTGGTACCAAATAAACGCCCACCCTGCGGGCATCAAAATACTAAGTTGACTCCTGCCTCTCCTTGTCCGGATAGCAGTTATCCTATCCAAAAATAATTCGGACCCTGGGTTGCTCTTCTTCATCTCGAGCAGCCCATCACATTGGGCTTGATTTCTAAAGTCCTAGGAATGATGCAAGTTGCCTGCATCAAACATAAATGATGCAAGTGGCACTTTGCATCAAAAGATGCGGCAATCCCAATTTTCAAATGCGATCTATATCAAAAAGAGGACCCGCTGCACCAAAGTGGCACTGTGCCAGCCTTGCACCATAACATGGGGTGCACCAGGTCACAATGGGGCTTGTGCCATAGTAGGGCTGAAACATTCCCTTTTATCCAATTTTGCAAGCCCTGCCATGGATGCAGCAAGAGGCTCCATTTAGACCAGCCAGGAGGTGGTCTAAGGGAGTTGTAGTGCCACACACTGTGGCGAATGGGGTGTGTGTGAAAGTGGGGGGGTCAAGGGCAAAAGGGGCAGTCTGTTTTTGTAATATAGCAGTTTATGTCACAGTTACAGCAACACAAACTGCTGAAACAATATGTGACCTGGAGTAACACGAATGTTTGATATCAGCGATACGTAAAAAGAGCATTTAAGCCCATATATAGCCGTGGTTTATAGTAGTTGAATCATACTGACAAGAAAAAAAGTAAATACTTTCTGCCTTGAACAAAGAATAAATATTAGACCTGTATCTTGCACATAGTGTTTACAGCATGGTTTGAATAAAGATAGAGGTAGCACGTACACAGAGGCAGCATTCTACAATGAGCAAAAAAGGAAATAGGGCAAGAATAGTCGTGGTGAGAAATGTGTTTTGATCATTATGTGTTGATTTTTTACCTCCTGCAGGAGTAGTGACACATTTACTAGACCATTCATACTAAAACATTGTTTAACAGTGCTGTTGTCCATGAGAGATACTCTAACCTTTGTCAAGGCTGTTTTAAGTACTGAGTGAAAAATTGCTTGACCGCACTATATGTGTAACACAGCTTTCCTACCATGAGGAGTTTTGAGGTCGGATTCCTGTGACAGCACTGTCCTTAGTTAATAGCTTGTGCAGATTACCAGAAGGGGCAAAATTAGTACATGATAAACAAATCAACAGTGTACTTGCACATTTTAACACAGCCAGAGAGGTTGTGTAAATCATGCCATAACACCAGTTATTTTATTCCATATATTTTTTTACGATATGGACCTCTTGGAGTGAAACTGTAAAGATGCTGCTATTGGTACAATTTTTTTTATCTCAGAGTATCTTATATCATTGCCATGCTTGGGTCATATGCTAACTAGCGTAAACACTATGCAGCTAATAGGGAGTACTAGAGACACTTTGATGCATATAGACATGGGGCCACTTGCATGCCCTTTTTATCACTGTTTTGGTGCACCTGTTCACTGCAGTAATGTGTTTGTGTGTGGAGCGGCCCCTTCTAATGTTGCCCCGGGGGCTCGATCCCTGCAGCAATTCCCACAGGTGCACCAAATGTTTGGCACTGGCCTGTGGCTATGGTGTTTTTCTGTTTTGCAAACATACCCCATGTTATAAGTGCAATAACCTACTCCAGGGTGTGCAGTTATTGGGGATTAATCAACATCTACAGTGCTGTGAGGCACTCAGCCTGTGACCCTGTGCCTCACAACACACCAAGGGTGTTGATTAATCCCCAGTAACCATACACCTTGATGTGGGTTATTACTTACATATACAATGTAGGTGAGAATCAACCTTACAGATAAATTATTTATTTCTATAGCCTGAAAACATAAAATGATGATAAATCATTCATCATCACTTTAGTGGATCATCACCATTTATCATCACTTGAGGCTGGTCACAAAGGAGCTCTTAACTAATGGAAGCACAGCTTGAACAATGCCTGATGACATCACAATGACTTCTGCTTCACTCAAAAGAGAGCAGTGAAAATCAAACAGAAACAGTTTATAGTGTATGGTAGTACGTCATTCTCCACCGAAATCGATTACTGGAATGAGCTTGTTGTGCTTTCTTGACTATGTAACAGCCTTGTTGTGCTACATTGAGTGCATCACTAGTGCAGCACAACAAGAAAGAGCATAGTCACACATGCACGATAAAGGGGCCATGGCGGTGAGAGCTGGCCGGGAAGTGAAAGGTGCCTACGGAACCATGCCTCAGTAAGTTTGTTTTCTACCTTTTACGGGACTCTAGTGACCTAATATGATTACCCATACACTATAAAAGATTGTGTATGAGTAATTATAGACAGACAAGACAGCTGAAAGATCTCAAGGTTTCCGTAGTAACAGACCTCTCGCACTTCGCTCTCGAGGTCCCAGGTTACAACGGAAACCTCTCGATCCCACAACTGCCTTGTTGTGTATGATTACTCATACACAATCCTCTATATTCTTCATTACAAGAACTAATCTGAAAGCTCTACAATTTAAAATACATTGTATAACTTGGACATACAATGGCCTCACTCAGAATATTACATTTATGAGATTCATCACTTTTTAGGGGGCAGGATTTTCATAACTCACTCGTAGCTCTGCCACTTATGAGTTATGGTTATAGTCCTGCTCCCTCACTCATAATGATAAATGATGTATTCTGAGTCTGGCTATATTATCCCATATATATATATATATATATAGAGAGAGAGAGAGAGAGAGAGAGAGAGAGAGAGAGAGAGAGAGAGAGAGAGACAGAAGGGGTTATGCAACGGACTGAATCCAAATATGCAATTTATGTTTAAGTGTGAGGGGGCAGGACCATAACTCACGAGTGGCAGGGCCTTAAGTGAGTTATGAAAGTCCTGCCTACTCACAAGTAATGATATGGGGCTGGCAGTATAGCCTAGATGTGAGAGGAACGAGGTGTGAATGAACTTGATACTTCCAGCAGACCAGACCTGGGTTTGATTCTCAAAACCTCCAGTTGCATACTGTGTGACTCTGAGAAAGTCACTTAACTGCCCAATGCTCCCAGGTCGCCCCTGAAAACAGGCATTGTGCCTAGTGGGCCTTACCAAAGACTAAAAAATATATATATTTTGAGTCAGGCTGTTGTATATTTCATACATACAACAGTAGTTTGCAAGTTGTAGCTTTTTAATCTGCAGTTTGTTTGAAGATTTTGCTGTTTTTCTTTGATTTTAACAGCTTGTTCCGGTGTGGCACTGGGCATGGTAATTGCATCAGCACTGTGAAAGCTGCTCTCTGGTTGGTTAAGTATTCCACTGTGATGACAGTAACCTTAAAACTATCTATTCTGACAACAGTAACAGCAATATTGTTTGATATGTTGCTGTTACTGATGTCACTAGATATCTTTTTTATATCATCAATTTTACCCCACTCCTGTTTTGTGTGTGTGTGTGTGTGTGTGTATATGCATATATATATGTGTGTGTGTGTGTGTGTGTGTGTGTGTGTATATATATATACACATATACATATATAATGGTCAGATTCAAAATACATCATTTATCATCTCGTGAGCGAGCTGGACCATAACTCATGAGTGACATAGCCATGAGTGAGTTATGGATGTCCTGCCCCTTCACACGTGATGATAAATGTCATGTTCATTTATCATTATGACTGAGGGAACATGTTACTTTAATGTTGAAAGCCCTAATTAGGTGTTTCCACAGCAACTGCTGCCCTTTTCCCACAATTACACCATTTTAGGATATGACCAGAACATATGGATCAGATCACAGTTAGTATCTCCACATCTCAGGCAGCTAGAAGAGGATCTCAAACCCATCTTATTCATATGGAGTGGGGTATAGTAAATGTTATGTATAGTTTTAAATTATATCAATTTGACATTAACTGATTTCAGTGTTGTAATGGAATTTAGCCATATTTTGTTACAATTTCAGCTATTAGCCTAATTAGCAAGAGCGTTAGCCCACCACCTTATACACCATGAATCTGGACAATTTATGCAAGCTAGAAGTAAATTACAAAAACTTGATATTTTAGGCCTAGCCTGAATATATGTCAGAAGGTTTTGTGAGTTGGTATTAATGTCTAGACAAGACCCCCTCCCAATCAAGATTGCAGATTTTTCTAAAGATATTGCATGGCTACGAGGGAAGTTAAATGAGAAGACTGTTCTTATTGGTCATTTTGATGAAACAGGACTACGGAGTAAATAACAATGCTGCACTATAGCTTTAATTTCAGTCTCGGTTAGGAGCTCCACACTCAGACTATGGTTAGAGGAACATGTTCCATCTTTTAATGAATGGAAGATGGAATGTTTGGAATTTTTGAGAATGGAGAGACACGCTCATCTACTGCTGGACCAGGCCTATATCTTTAATTCTAAATGGGGCACTATTTACAACTGTTTCACATCTTCTATCTAGTAATTGTACATACTGCAAATAATCTATCTCTCTTTCTAGGTTCTTCTTTCCCCCACTCTCTGTTTTCTTTTTCTTTATTTTTCTCATATTGACTTAATACTTCAGGGGAACAGTTTTTCAAAGATTGGTGGCGTGACATCCCTTATTTACTTAGATGACTCTTTTGTGACTGCTTTATTGTTTATTTATGTTAAAAGTTGTTCATGTATGGCTTTATTTGCCAGTTGATCTCTTATGTTAATTATGTTTGATTGCCATATTGATGTATTTGATGTATAGTGATTGTGTTTTATATATATGTATTATAACACAATAACATTTTATTGAGAAAAAAAACTGCTGCCCTTTTTCTATTAACTAGGGTTTAGCAGCAGGAGGTAATGGGTTGTGGGCAGAGCCGTAGGAAGGCATTTTGGTGCCCTGGGCAAGAGACTAATTTTGCACACCTCCCAGAAGAGCAGGGGTCTGGGGCCACAAGGCCCCGTAGCTCTGAGGGTTAACATTTCTGAGGTGAGATTTGGGGTTTTCTTGAAGAAAAAACATACTTTTGTTACATGTTCCCTACACTGTTTTGGGAATTTTTGCTCCTATGAAATATGAGATGTGGGAGACTCTGGCTGGAAAAGTAAAATAAAGCTCTCTTTTGCTAATCAAGTTCCAACAAATAACATTTACTACTAGTCTACACTTCCGTATCTTTCCTGATGCCACATTGCCAACTAAGATGGCAGAGGGCTTCTACCATCTTAGCTGGCAATGTGGCAAGAGGAAAGTATAGACAGAGGGAGGATAATTGAGCGAGGGAAAAAAAAATCTTGATTAAAGAGCAGGTGTTCACTGTAAAGTTCCCAGCCCCTTACAAACATATACAGTAGCTGACCTGCTCCAGGGTTGAGAGGTATTAAAAATACTATGAGCTTCAGTCCAGAAAAAAAATTACAGGACCCCTAATGTGTACCCCAGGAAAAGCAGAGCTGCTTCCTGAACCTGCTAACATGCTCCAAGACAGTCACTGGAACACACAAAAGGGGGCTGTGGGTGCCTTAGCAGGTTCAGGAAGCTGCTCCATTTTCCTGGGGTACACATTAGGGGTCTTGTAACTGTTTTACTGATCTGAAGTGCATTGTATTTTTATTACCCCTCAACACTGGAGCAGATCAGCTACCATGTCTGTTTGTGAGGGGCTGGAAACATTACAGTGAGCACCTGCTCTTTAAAGTGCAGCTTACACCATTAGGACAACTTTAACAAAACATAATATTTAGACACAGCTCAACTTGTATTTCACACGAGTTCTGTACTTCTCCTCCCCATTATTTATTACTGAGGTCATTTGCATAAAAATAGGATCTTAGCTCCTGAAGAGTTCATCCATTCCTGTTGCTTTCTCCCTACCTGATGTCATAATGCACTGCTTTGCAGCTGACTCTTTATTAAGTAGCAGTGAGTGGTCTGGTACCAAGTACTGGTAGTAGGAGGCAGGGTCCAGGCTTGCAACATCACCAAAGCAAGAAATCCCTGCCCCTTAGAGACCACAACTGAACTGACTAGGTCCAGACTACCTCAGCTTCTTTTCATTACACTCAGGTAGCACATTCAGACAGACATCCATCGTGGGTAAGCTAATGGAGACTATCCTGCAGGAGAGGCTGGCGGCCCTCGTAGAGGCCAAAGGACTACAGGACAGCAGACAGCATGGGTCCATACATGGCAGATCCTGCCAAACCAACCTGGTTGAGTTCTATGACTGGGTAACTAGGCAACTGGACAGGGGCCATGCAGTGGATGTCCTGTATCTGGACTTCAGTAAGGCATTCGACTCGATGCCACATGGAAGGCTGGAAAGAAAGTTAGTAGGCACAGGGGCGTGCAAGCTGGTGAGATGGGTAGAAAACTGGCTGCAGGGAAGGCAACAGAGGGTGGTGGTGGGTGGGGAGCTCTCACACCCAAGGGCAGTGATGAGCGGTGTCCCACAGGGCTCGGTGTTGGGACCAATGTTGTTTGAGATATTCATTGCAGACATATCATGGGACATCAAGAGCAAGATCAATCTGTTTGCTGATGATACCATGGTTGGCGCGGTGGTGGATGACCTAGAGGGATGGCAGGGGTTGCAGGATGATCTGGCAAAGCTTGAAACCTGGTCAGACACCTGGCAACTGGGCTTTAATGCCAAAAAGTGCAAGGTGCTGCATTTTAGGATGAAGAACCCAAGGAGGACTTACCCGCTAGGGGGAGTGCAGCTAGCCCAGACAGAGGAGGAGAAGGATCTGGGTGTGCTCATTACAGGGTCAATGAACAACTCGGCACAGTGTAGGAAGGCAGCTGCAAAGGCCAACAAAATGCTGGGTTGTATTGCAAGGGGTATATCCTCGAGGAGGGAGGAGGTGATTCTGCCACTGTATAGGTCATTAGTTAGCCCACACCTGGAGTACTGCATGCAGTACTGGCATCCGTATCTGAAGAGGGACATTAAGTTGCTGGAGGGGGTGCAGCGCAGGGTGACAAAGATGATCAAGGGTCTGGGGACTTATCATACATGAGAGGAGGTTGAAGGAGTTGAACATGTACTCACTGAAGGAGAGGAGAGACAGGGTGACAATGATTGAAACCTTTAAATACATGAAAGGAATAAACAAGACAGGTACAGAGGGGCTGTTCAGAGTAAGGAGGGAGGGCCACCAGGGGCCATGATATGAGACTGGGAGTGAGGAAGGTTCAGGAAGGAGATGAGGAGACACTTTTACAGAGAGGGTGGTGGCTGGGTGGAATCGTTACACCTGCAGAAGTGGTATGCAGTAGAACAGTGGACTGCTTCAAGCAAGGGATGGGACAGGACAAGGGGAGGGTTAATGAAGGGGAAGGGTGGAAGGAAGGGGCAGCTGCAGAATAAGGGGTGCTAGCTGCACATTCGAGCAGACTTGATAGACCTCTAGGCCTTTATCTGCTGGCAAATTTCATATGTTCGTAATTACTCCATGGCAACAGGCTGTGATGTCACAACAGAGGACTATGACATGAAGTAGGGCGTAAGTTGAAGAGGCAGATGAACTCTAAGGGATATAGAGCATGTTTCCATGCAAATTTCACAGTAATAAGGAATGGGAAAGAGAAGTCTATTAAATAGAATGCTAGCCGAACTGTACCTAAATATTGTTTTTTTCTAAGTTTTCTTTGAGGCGTCAGCAGCTCTTTAATTGTATTGTATCTGTGTATGTATTGGGAATTGTGAGATATATATATATATATATATATATATATACACTATTGTAATACATATATATATTTATCTTTATAGGCTTAAACACAACCAATTGACACTGCAGTGCCAGTGCTGCTGTTGCACAGTGCTTGGCTGTCCTGAGTGCTGCAGCTGACTCTTTATTAGGTAGCAGTGAGTGGTCTGGTATCAAGTACTGGTAGTAGGAGACAGGGTCCAGGCTTGCAACATCACCAAAGCAAGAAATCCCTGCCTCTTAGAGACCACAACTGAACTGACTAGGTCCAGACTACCTCAGCTTCTTTTCATTACACTCAGGGTACTGGAGGGGGCATGGTATTGCAGCAGCAGCAGCTATATTTTTGAGGTCTGGGGCGTGGTCCCTGGAAGGCTGGAAATGTGTCAGTCAACCCTCACTGAGTGGACTCCTTGATTGGCTGACTGTGACAGCACTCTTCCCATGCTCCTTAATTGCCTGCCCACAGTGGCTGGCAATCTTCCCATGCCCATGAGGGCCTTAATTGGCTGCCTGTGGTGGCACTCTTCCCCACGTGCGGTCAGACAAAAATCTCAAAGTCACTTCTGGCTAGAATGAGAGAGAGCAATTTCATTTCTCTCCTGCCCTTTGTCTTCCTTGCAACTTTCTGTTTCTGCTTACTGTGAGGTCTGACCACACCCCAGAAAATTAACAGGGCAGGTGGCCAGTCATAAATTAGCAGACTTCAGGTTGTTGTTTGAAGATAGATTACCTGTATCCCTTCTGAATGTCCCACTTGGTAAACTCCTTGATGACCATTCCCTCAGAACCACAAACATCAGCTGTCAGGGTGGCCAACTGGAGATGGAAGGGCTGAGAGCGAACAGCGCAATGAAAGGAAGCAACAATGGGAGCTGCCAGATATGCCTTTCTTTTCAGTAACAGCCCTGTTCTCAGCTCCACTCTGGTCAGCAGCTTCACGTATTATGACATAAAACATAATGGGGATATAAAATATTAAATAGAAACATATCAGTCATATTTGGAGCCAACATTAGGGGTATCAGCAGCAGAGGGAGTGGGTTATTCATTTGGGAAAGAGTAGGGTAGGGTTATTCATTCTGTGACAGGGTGGATAGTAGTATCAGCTGATGACAGGAGGGATAGGGGTATTTGTAGTGGAACAAGGCAGATATCAGCAGATGGAAAATGGGGTAGGGGTATTTGTATTGGGACAGGGTGGGTATCAGCAGATGGCAGGGGTAGGGGTATTTGTATTAGGACAGGATGGGCATCAGTAGGTGTGAGGAGGGTTTAGTTGTATTCATGTTGGGACAGGGTGGGCATCAGCAGTTGGTAGGATGGGTAGGGGTATTCATAGTAGCAGGGTGAAACACAGAAACATGTTACCTCCCTCTCGTTAACCCCCCAGCCCCCACTCCCCATGCTCCTCCTTTGAAGAACTCCATTTCAACACCAACAATATGAATAGGTACTCCAGGCACACGTAAAGAAAATAAACTATCTAAAGAGAGAATTTTATGCAGATTTACAGGCTACAGCACGGCATGCTGTAGCCCTGTAAAACTGCACAAAATTCTCTCTTTAGATCATTCTTTCTTTACGCATGGCCCCCCGCCCCCCACCAGCATACCCACCCTTCGACTCCTGGAGAAAAGTACTAGTTAAAGCACCAGGCCACCAGTTCCAGGAATTCGAGAATTGGAAAACTTCTACTTCTGCACCAGGCTGCCCCCCTTATTGGAGGACCATTTTCTGGCTGAGTTCATCCCCTTCAAGAATGAAATCAAAATGAAGGAACTTACGCAGGAGTTTAAAGCACTTTGATCTTCTCTGGAGGACCTCCAGGCAGCAAACAGAGAAGGACAAGGGTCTGAGTAATCTCCATGGAGCACTGGAAAGACAACATTGATGCAGAGTTTGATCTCCGCCGGAAGAACACTGTGGATCAGAGGTGGCACCGCCGCAATAAACCAACAATCCTTGCCCGGAATCTGTGGTCTCCCCAAGAAAGCAGAGGGCTCCGAGTGGTGTCTGCCATCTCTTTGAAAAGCATGTGCTAGGACCCTCACTTTTGAATGCCGCGGGTACATTGCTTATTATGTCTGGTGCCACCACAGGGGTTCCGACTTCCCACAAGACCTTTTCTACTCTGATTGCTGAATTTCTTGGAATGTTAGCAGCAGCACATCTCATGTGACCCCCTTGCTGGTCTTCAGCATGTGCGCCCCTGCTAACAGGTAGTTATAATCACACAAGTCAAGTCAACTCAGAGCCAAAAAAAAAAAAAAAAAAAAAAAAACATTTAGCAGTGGCGCTGCCATAAGTGAATTAAAAAAAAAAAGCTTCAGAGATGAAAATTGTGCCCCTCAGAGACTTGCACCCAGTGCAGGGGCACCATCCGCCCCACCCTTCCTATGGTACTGGTTGTGGGGCATGTGGATGGCACGGTAGGTGTGGGGCAACTGTCTTTCCATGGACGGGTGACACCTGAAACAGTCCCTCACTTGGGCTACAACATGAACTCAGAAGCTTTACCATATATGATGATTAAGGGTGGAAAATAAAATTCACTGGGGTACACAGATACTTATATCCTAGGCATATCATCAGTTCAGGTGCAAATTGCGGTCCACGGTTCGACTGGTTCACCTGGTCCACCCATTCAGACCACAGCGAATTAGTTGAACCAAAAGTCTGCTTATCTCCCTTAAAAATTCACCACGGTCTGAAAGAATTGAACACCTGAGGTTCAAGGTGTTCAGTTCTTTTCTAGAGCCAAGCTTGCAGTCCTATTTAAAAGTAAATATTAAGAAGTCAGTTCAGGGCCTTCTCAACCCATGCCCAAAGACAACATGATGGTGAGGTTCTCTTCAGACCAGTTATTGATGTGTGAATCTGCCTTATTACTTTGTCCCTCCTAGAGTCCAGCTGTTTTCTTTTGCTGATGATCGTGCCCTAAACCGGACAGCAAGTTTGTTGATGCCTCTTACCTTTGACCTTGACCGGGTGAGTTTAGTAATTAGCTGAAGGCTGCAAGGTTACAGTATGTCTCATTTCCCAAATTGCAAACATTTTGACTGAAAGGACATTACATTTATTATGTGTCTTTGAAACCATGAGTGGAGTGTTCTCCTTTTGCTTTTCCAGGGGTCCACTCCTCTCATTATGCACTGAACTCATTATCTCTTTCATGCATTAGTTTTGGAGAAGGTTCTTTTTCCACTGTTGCATGCTGATGCTGTATCATTAAAACAGTATCAGTTTGATTGGGGGGGGGGCAATGAGGCTGTTTTTGATTCTATGATTTCTGGAGTCAGTGGGGTGATGCACTGCATTCTTTGTTTCCTGAGTCTGTTATTCCACCTTTGGGCTTATCGGGTGGAACTACCTGGTGTTCTGGTAGACTCCATTGCTGATTCCCTTCCAGATGACAGGGACTGGAGGTTCATATCTGGTAGAGAGTATCAAGATATTACTGACAAGATATACCTTGGAAGCATGGCCTGTTGTTATTTTTGAACTGTTGAAGCCCTGCTGGCAAGGTTTTTTTTTTGTTTTGTTTTTTAACTTTGTCTATTCACCCACACCCCAGGGCATCCCTCAGGAGTGCCCACTCGGAGTCCACCCTACTCCCAGCCTGAACCGCCCGCATCTCTCCTGATCTCCTCCTCCCCAAACAACCACAGACAGGCCTGACCCCCAGTACCATCTCCGGGGCTGATTCCGCCTTCCCTCAGTGGCTGACTCCTAAGTGTGAGGTGCCTACCTGCATTGTCGGGTTGGCCCTTGGAGAGAGATCCTGAGTGCATCTGGGCCAGCATTTGGGATGTGGGCATAATCCACTGGGACCACTGTCATCTCATCGATGGTGTGGGAGGCTTTTTCTGGCTTTGTTCCCCCCCATGGAGCTTGGTCATGCAATGATGACCAGAATCCGCCGAGCTCCACCCCCCTTTTGCATTGGCGTTGCATACTTCCGCTACCCTGGCTATCACCAGGGGTCGCTCAGGAGCGATGTAATACCATTTCCCCAGGAAGGGAGAGCTGTCTCAGATGCTTCATCCCTACCCGCCCTGCCGACTCGACTTCCTGGGCTCATTCCCGAACCCGGGTCATCAGCATGGTGTGAGGTGAGCCATCTAATGCCTTAACCCTCAGCGCCACCGGGCCGGCTCCTGCTGGCAAGGTTTACTGTTACAGTTCATGTTTTTATGTGGGTTCACCTGTTATATGTTACAGAGCTATTTTTAATTTTAACTCTCTGTCTAGTGAGACAGAGCTCTCCCTATCCCTTCTTGTAGTCTTTATGCAATTTTTGAGTGTCACTGTATTTGATAATGGATAACACTAATGCCATAATACTTGCACATGTTAATGGTTTAACAAACCCAGTTAAACAAAGGAAAGTGATGCCTTTTTTAAAAAACACGTGGGCAGAGTTTCTTGTTCTACAAGAAATGCATTTGTTGTCTTTGAAACATAACAAGCTTAAGGCCTCTGGTTATCTGGCAGTCATAGCTTCAACATTTAAGAATGTCCATGGGAGAGGGTCTGCCTATATTAATCCCTCATTGGGTGGCTTTTGAGATGATAGATAGGAAGATGAGCAAAGAAGGAAGATATGTCATGGTGGGTGTCTAATGCAATGGTGCTCTCCTTACCTTGGTGTCAGTCTATGCCCCTCCAGGGTCAGATTTTGCCTTTTAGCACAGCCTTCTTCTGCTAGTGTAGGAATGGGGTCAAGGGGCAGTGATTTAGGCGGACTTTAATTTGACTCTGAGTCTGATATCAGAAAGCACCTCTTAAATCCCTAGAAAAGAGCACTAGTTGGAGGCAGGTTTTCAAGATGCCTGGAGCCATTTATATGGTGCAGCATATGATTTCTCCTGATAATCCCATTCCCATCAAATCTGTTCTAGATTAGATTACTTTTTGGCCAGTAAAGACCATGTCAGTGCTTTGCTGCAAAGTTCCATGGTATAGACAGAGATATCCAACCATTCCTGAATCAATCTTAAACTGAAATTGGGGATGTTGAAGCATACTAGCTTTTGGCATCTGAACACCTCACTCCTAAAAGATCCTGAGGTGACAAAACTAATACTTCACATAATGGAACATGCAGTGAGCAGCAGACACCTCTCCTGTGATCTTTTTAGACACAGTGAATGCAATTCTAAAGGAGACAGTACTAGAGAGTGTCTCTAGAAACAAAAGACAGAAGAAGGCCAGACAGAAAGAGCTGGAGAGTAGGATAGTGGACTTAGAATCCCAAGAAAAACAAAGGTTAAGTCGGCAAAGGGGAAGAGAATTGCTGCAATTTAAGAAGCAATATGAGAGCATTCTTGGTTACCAGGTCAAGCAGAAACTTTTGTTTCTCAGGAAATGCTTTTATGGTGGAGGGCAATGCGCCTTTCGTCTCTTAGTGAGGCATTTGAGGGTGCAATGGGAGAGGGTCCAGATCACCTGTATTATTCACCTAGTAACTAGGCAAAAACTCACCATGATCAAGGAGATCTTAATGCATTCATCAATGGTTTATAACTCCCCCAAGTCTCCCTGGAGCAAAATGAAACCTTGACTAGACTCATCCTGGTTCCAGAAATCTTGACTGAAATCTTGAGGCTTAAAACGAATACTTGCCCAGGCTCTGATGGCTATTCCAGTGCCAGGTTCTGATGGCTATTCTAATGAATTTAATAAACAATTCCAAGAATAAGTGAATCCACTTTTGTATAATGTGTATACTGTGGCCCTCCCTAGAGATGTTAGGCTCATCCCCTTCTGGGATAGAGCTGTCTTCTCGGTGATTCTTAAACCTGGGAAGTATCCCACATAAAGTTGTTTATATTGACCCATTTTTTTATTTTAAGTACAGACTACAAGATTCTTACAGCGATCTTGACTAGGTGCCTAGAGACTGTTATTCTGACCTTGATACACCTAGACCAAGCCAGTTTTGTGATGGGGAGGCAGGCTCAGAATAACATCATGTGAATGATACACATTATTGACCATCTTATTGAGACATCTCAGCCCGCTTTCCTCATGAGTTTAGATGCTGTAAAGGCTTTTGATCAGGTCTCCTGGAATTTCCTACTTGGGATCCTTGTTGGGTTTGGCTTCTCTGTACAGTTCCAGACCTATATCACTATCCTTTATAGTTCTCCTAAGGCATATATTAGGGCTAAATGGACACCTCTCACAAGAATGTTCACTGGGCAGGGGTACCGATTAGGGCAGTCCTTTTTCCCTTATTTCTTTTACTCTGTATACTAAGCCACTTGCCCAGTGCATTTGCCTGCATGCAGGAATAAAAGGTACAAATTCAGGCACTTGGGAGAATAACTGGCTCTGTATGCAGTTGATGAGCTGCTGTATCTTGGAAACCCTGAAGAATCTTTCGGACATATTGTGGAGGTCATTAGTTTTCCACCTTGTCTGGGTATACCCTCAATACTTACTTTTCATCATATTTTCTCTCAGCAGTTTAAATGTGCACACCTCATAAAATGGGATCTGACATCTCTGAAGTATTTAGGGATTCAAGTTAGCCTGGACCATGGTATCTTGTTCACAGACAATTATATGCTCCTGCTGAAAGTTCTAACAACAGATTTGTGTAGATGGTGAATTTTCCCCTTGCCTTTCTCATCTGGGATCCAAGCCTTAAAATGAATGTCTTACCATAATTATTATATCTGTTTCAATCTGTGCCCTGTAATATCACAAAAACTGTTTTAAAAAGCTGGCAAGCCTAGTTCCACTCTTTTATTTTTACAGGAACTAGACCCAGGGCTACCGCAGGCAAGATACATTATATTTGTCAAAGGATCGAGGTAGGTGGGCTGTCCTAAACTTAAAGGACTACTAGGTAGCAGCACAGTGGCATATTGCCTTACTATGGGGTATGACAGTGTATCAAGTGCAATGGAAGGAAATAGATATGCAGGACAAGAAGGACCTCCCACTACTGGTGGTGCTGTTGGAAGAGCATCTCATCCAATGGATGGAGAAGTCTGAATCTACTAACATATGCACCACACTGACTGCCTGGAGGAGAGGGTTGGGGGGGTAATATCCTTAAACAAGGATCCCGAAATACAAATGGTGAGCCTGGAATACTACTTTTATTTCAACTGGAATAGACCCAGGCTCAGTGGGATTCTTTGTGCCCTGGCAGTTGCTGGAGGGGGACCAGGTCTGCTCTTTGAAAGACTGTCAGAGGCTCTTTTTACTGGAAGGCTAATGATTGTATTCACTATTTTCAGCTTAGAGCTTATATAAATGATATCAAGAGAGGGGGATGCCCTGGGGGGAAGTGAATCAAACTTATCTATTCTTAACACTGTCTGGAATTCAACTTCATTCAAGAGTCTGTTTTCACAACTGAACTCCTTTTATCTTAAAGAGCAGCTTATACCTTCAGAATAACTTTAACAAAACAATATTTAGATGCAGTTCAGCTTGTGTTTTACATTACTTCTCTATTACTCCTCCCCATTATTTATTGCTAAGGTAATTTGCATGAAAACAGGAGCTTTGCTCCTAAAGTGTTTATCTATTCCTGCTGCTTTGTCCCTACCTGAGGTCATAATGCATCGCTTGTGACATCACAGTTACTCCCATGGCAATAGGCTGTGATGTCACAACAGAGGATTATGACTTGCAGTAGGGAATAAGCTATAGAAGCAGATGAACTCTAATGGGGATAGATCACATATTCATGCAAATCTCCTCAGTAATAAGTAAAGGGGAGGATAAAGCTATATAACAGATGCTGAATGTAAGGTGAGTTATATGTAATTATTAAGCTTTTCAAAGTTTTTTAGGTGTCAGCAGCTCTTTAAGAACTTAGGTACTTCCACAGACTATTAGAACTAAGTGGGAAGCAGATCTTGATATCTCCATTCTGATTAAACTCTGGCCTAAGGTATGAGAAGGAATAAGATGCACTTCATCATCCCCTCTTTGGAGGGAATTCATTTGGAAAGTCCAAAGCAAATATGTCTTATTTCAGAATAAGTGGGACTTTTTACAATGTGACACTGGCCTGTTGATGGCTATGTGAAGTGTAGAGGAACTCACACACCCACTTTTTGGAGGCTGTAATGAATTACAAGACTACAGGAGGGGGGTTGTGACAGTATAGCTAAGATATTAAATATCTCAGTTCCCTTAACTGAGTTGAACTTACTTCTGAGTGGTCTGTCCATGGGCTCTATGGGGTAAAGAGGGCCTATACCAGTGGCATGTCATGTTGGTGGCAGCCATGAAAGCTATAACAAGGAGATGGCTGCAGTTGAACTCCCATCTCTAGAGAAGTGGAGGGAAACTGTTTTGCAGATTCAGAAGTTGAAAAGAGTTTCCTTCTTGGTGCAGCATTGCATGCCAGCCTTCCAAAATAGAAGGACTAGGTGGGAGATGTATGTCCTGTAGGACAAAGAGCTGGACTCCCCAGACACAGACAAGCAGCAGGGGGAGGACACTTTGTAATTTTTTTCTGAACTACTCTTGTATGTACCTGAGCTCTAGAAGACAGGCAGGGTCTGTATGTGGGAGGAATACCTGCCTCGTTTGCAAATAGGTGACAATATACCACTGCAATCCAATTTATGTTACAATGCTACCTGGGCCATGAGGGTTGCATTCTGTATTTTATGCTATTACTGTTCTTAGCTCTGTGTTGCTCAGTTTTATATGTTTTATTCTACAGCATAAGAGGTACCGTGTAATATTTGCTGTTGTGCAATGGGTTTTTTTAAAGCTTTTTCAAGTTGTCTTTATATATTGAAATAGAAAAACAGAAGTCAATTCAGGTGAGGTAAAGATTTAACTGTTAGAGTTGATACCCACCACAGGGTTCCTCTTGTCATCTGGTGGTTCAGCTTAACTCACATCTTAACTGAAATCTGATACCCAGGCAATGCTCTTTCAAGATCATAAAGTGAAAGAAAAAGTGAGTAGGAAAATACTTTTGAAAGGATTGCCACTTAAGAGGAGGATAGGGAGTTCACTGGATTCCTTTTGATTAATGACATTTGCAATGTACCAGTAATACCACTAGACAATAAGGGAACTTATAAGAAATATGTCTAAAAAGAACACCCATGGGCCCAGTGAGTAGTGTGCCATATCCCACGCTGCTGGCCTGTGTTTGGAACAGACTCAGCACAGGGGCTTGGGGAGTTGCTGCCACACAGCAGTGTTCCACACCAGGGAGGGGAAAGCACCAGGTTTTGTTGCACTGGTGACCCCTGCAATGAACAGGAAACTTTGCCTTATCTGAAGGAGAAAACTATGTGCTAGTATGCCTAATGGGGTAAGGTCTGGCCCTGTGTGGGTGGTGGGAAATGTCCTGGTACAGGAGGTGTATGCCCTGGGGCATTGTTGGGCCTACTGTACAGTTGGAGTTAAGGTCTCTCTGCCTGTTGCATTTCTTTCCACATGATGGTAGCTTGTATTAATACATTCTAATGTTGGCATAGTCATTGGTTACGCATGCGGCCCTTCCTGTGGATCTTTGTGGCAAAGCTGGGGTTTGCCGCCCCTTGGACCTGCATCCTCCCATGCTGCTGGAATGCACAAATGACAGACGTGTTGGTGAGTGACATGTTTACTGTGTTGTAGGAGATCCTACTCCTGTTGCTGATGCTATTAGAGTCAGAGCAACCCATGTCAAATTTGAATTATTTGGGCAGGGTTTTCTACTGTGAGCCATACAAATGTTGCTTATGCTGGGGAACCTGAGTGGCCCATGTTAAATATAAGCTGCTTGCACTGATCTATGGGGCCCTGGTCATGATGCTCATATCAGAGAAGCCAAAGAAGTCCATGTTGAATTAAAGCTGATCTTGCATGCAGGGCTTTGTTGTGCAAGGCCCTACTCCTGCTGCTCATGCTGGGGGAGCCCAAGTGACTCATATCAAATAAATAAATATATATATACAGTATATATATATATTTATACAATGTATGTTGACAGATAAATGGCAGTATAAAACATGATATCTCAGATGGCCAGTGAAGATAACAGTGTTATCTTCATGTTCCTATACGTCATATGTTATCTCCACGTTCCTATACGTCATATCAAAACTTATCTGGTTGATCCTGCCACTCAGAGAACTTTCACTTTCCCTACAAGTATGGCGTGACCGAGCGCTATGCACACTGACGATTGTATATTGCCAAATCTTTTTGTAGGAAATTGCCTAGGTCAGTAACTCAGAATACGCGTCATTTCTCTGTTAATTACTTATTTCCTTGTAAAAAGCTTGAACTGCCAAGGTGCAGCAGTAACTATTGACGGCTTTTTCAACAGTAAAATGAAGCGCGGCGTCTGTTGCTAACGGCAAAGGCGCTCGACCTGTTAACTTTCGCCTTCGGTCATACTGCACTCTATGTGCAGTTCAACTTTAAGAAAACTACGTAATGCTGAGAAATGGCGGCATATTCTGATTACGACAAAGGCACCCTCTATGATCGTCGATAATCTATAGCGCTTCAATCACCAACGTAAATGAAAATAATAATGTAACAGGATAATAAAATCTTTCATTTAAAAATAACTTTTCACCAAAATAATACCAGGATCAACCAGATATTTTAATAATTTAAATTGACAGGATCAACCAGATATCTAGAAACCTCTATGTAATCTGTTATGTTGGGGGGCATGTGGACCTCTGTTGGGGAGGGCATGGCAGGATGAACCAGATAAGACTTTTAAAACTAACCATAAATAGCAGGATCCACCAGATATTTTTAAACAATAAATGACATCTGCTGTTTTGCCAGCTTTTCTGTAAAGTGGGGTTGTATTGCTAGGGCCATCACCTTAATATCACACCCATTGCATTGAGAGGGCATGTGGTGAGTTGTATTGGGGGGTGGGGCAAAGCATACATTGTATAAACAGAGATATGACATGGCCCGACTGAAGATATCATATTTATCTTCACTCGAGGCCAGTCATATCATGATATCTCACTCGTGGCTTCGCCACTCGTGAGATATCATGATATCACTGGCCTCTCGTGAAGATAAATATGATATCTTCAGTCGGGCCATGTCATATCCCCTATATATATATATATATATATATATATTGTTTATTATTTTAAAGTTTCCAACAAACAGAATAGCCAGATAGCCCCAGAAGATCTGACATTTTATTTTCGTGGGGGTTCTTTGGTCAACAATTTGCAGTTCATTTATTTTTTATAGCAACACTCTTTGTTTTAGTTGTATTGTTTCAGTTATATAAATACATGAACCAAATGACAGTTTCTGAGACTACATTAAAATACAATCTACAATAAGAATGTCTGATTTCACTGGTTGCCATAATTACAGTTAAACACAGACCAAAGGATACTGCATGTTCTTCTAGGAAGTGTGTTAACTTTTTATTATTAAATAGTACAGTTTTTTTTTTTAATCAGCAGCCTCTGGGAGCCAATAGCTTAAACAACATATCATGGGGATGTCAACCCTAACAACTGCAAGTACTGTAGCAGTGAAAATGGTTACAAAATGCAGTTTGGGCACATTATCACTGCCAAGTAATGGGATTTCTAAGGATTTCAAAGAGGATTTCAGTTATATCACTTGAAACCAATAAGATATGACAGGTTGTGGGTTGTGTGGCTTACATGCACAACTAATACATAATGAGGCAAAAGTCTCATGCCCCATATGCCTTCAGTACCTGAAAGTGCATTAGCCCTAGACAACCAATGACTTGGAGTATCTTATTGTGCATATAAGATGGGAAAAATGAAAAGCAATTAAAACATTTTTGTATTAAAAATGTTTCTTTTGATAAATATGCAGTAGCTAATAAAAAGAAATACCCTTCCCACCTGTCAGTCCTCTGTCTTTCCACAGATTCAGTGTATGGAATGATTGTTTATCATGGAATACAGATATCCAAACTTCTGAAAAATTCCTCTAGTACCATGTTTACCCCATTACACACACTCACACACACACACACACAGCAGAAGGCCTTATATGGCAACAAGAATTCAATTTTATCTGTGACAGGGTAAGCAACAGAAATTGCCCTAGCAAGCTGACAAGGATAAGAGGGTTTTTTTTCATGGTCTGCAAAGAAACATTATGAATTAATACTGTGAATGTTTTTTAATGTGTTTATGTGTGTAAGAAGGGGCTCATGAGAAGTAAGAATGCTTAAATATGATTTGCTTTACTTGTGGGGGCCTTGTTAAAGGTTTTCAGTGAGTAAAGCAGCAGCCATGTTTGTGATGGCAATCTGGAATAAGTGAAGTGGGTCATGATTTCTGTATGTGATTTGCCCAAATTCCAACTCCCAGTGCCTGAACTTGTTCCAAGCTATGCATTTCTGGGGGAGTAACATATGGGTCTCGGAAATTATTTAGCCAAACAGGTAGCAATTATTTGGCAACACATTTTATAATTCACAGAAATTATGACTTCCATGAAAACATGATTTACACGGGGCCCTACTTATAAATAAACATATGGCAAGGTCAGGTCACAATGGTGGCGTATTTCAGTTAGTAGATCCAGTTGTGCTGATGGCAACTGGGGAGTCACTCTTGCACTGGATCAAATAGTAACACAGTAACTGAAAGGTGGCTGGAGCTCTAAGCCCATCAAGTTTGCCCCCTGCTTTGTAAGCAGAGACCAACAAGTACGTTATGCAAACATGTCCTGATTTATAGGGATTCCCTACACACTCTATTTCCCAGAGTACCCTGTGATTGTCTTGGTTAGCAGCAATTGGTTCAAGTTTACCCTGAAGGCCTGTAATGCCTTTATATGCATTGTCTCCATTGATAGCTGTTCCATCGGTGCACCACCCCCTGGAAGTAGAAATGTCTCATAAAGTTAACCACAAATCGTTCACCTCTGAGCTTCAAGGATGTTCTTGCATCCTCCTAGAGCACACTAGATCATACATCTCTGTCTGTTTAATCTTGTTAATGCCCTTGAGTATGTGGAAAACTGAAATTATGTCCCTGCTGCACACTGCCTCCTCATATATGTAGCCACACTGCATCCCCTCAATATATGTAGCCTCCTCAAGAAATTTGATTAATTTCAGCGATGGGTTGCCCAGAATCGCCCCAACATCATCTCAGTAGTTGAAACCTGGCTCAACAACCACACCCCCGACTCTGCAGTCTCACTTCCTGGTTTCATGCTCTACCGTGCCAATAGAACCTTAGAAAAAGGGTGTGGTTGTGCACTGTATGTCCAGGAATCATTACAGTGTCTCACCCTACCCTCTCCATCCCTCGAACATGGGGCCCAGTCTCTCACACTGAAGATCATGCTTGCCCCCAAACAGAGCCCCTCTGTTCCTCTCCTCCATATACATCTCTTCCCAAAATCAGAAGACTGCTTTCCACTCTGTCCTCACCCATCTCCAGACTTCCCCTGACAATGCTGACATCATTGCCCTCAGAGACTTTATTACAAACTGGCTGGCTGATGTATCGGCCCCTATTAGGGATGCTGCAGCTGCTCAAAATCTGGCCCAGCTTGTGACCACTGCCACTAGAATAAACCAGAAGACTGGTACTGCCACACTCCTTGATCTAGTGCTCACCAATGCACAACACAAAGCTACACAGATCAGGGTGCTACCTAATGCCCTGAGTGAAAACTTACCAGTGCTCTGTCACTGGTCATATAGTATTAACAAGCCCCCCCAAACTATCCTACAATGCCGCCTCAAACCCAGCAAACTTCAGTCCCTTAGACAGTACCTCCCAGCTACTGACTAGTCCCCCATCAAAAATGCATTTAACATTGACTCTGCCCTCAACTATTTTGTTGATACTTTCAACACTGCCTGCAACCAGTATGCACCCCTAACCAAACAAAAAAATTAAAGGTGCTGACACACCTTGGTTATCACAAGCCCTAATGGACCAGATGCAAGAACGAGATAATCTGTGGCACATTGTGCAGAATACTAGTAAACCCACTGACAAGCAGCGCTACCAAGAAACACGCAATAAATGTACATGGAGTATTCGAAACGCAAAGGCTGAGTACTACAAAACCTTGCTCTCCACCACATGGGGCTCAGGTCACAAGTTTCGGGACTCACTCAAAATGCTAAGTGGCAAAGCCTCCACCGCTCCTCCTACCCAGATCAGGGCCAATGGATCTATCACCACAGACCCAGCCCTTATCACAGATACATTAAATGACACCTTCTCCAACCTTACTGGTGTTCTCCCCCCAAATATTTTCTCCCCCACCCACCCAACACTGCACTGCTCCCTCTCCACCCCCTCATTCCACTTTAAAGCAGTTTCTCAGTGTGAAGCTGCCCCTCTTTTACTCAAAGCCCTCAGCAAATCTCGTTTCAGCAGTGATACACTAGACCTTAATCTGCTTAGACTCACCTTCAATGAAATTCTCCCCCCCTCACCATGCTTCTGAACCGCTCCCTTTCTCTGAGCCAGTTTCCCTCCATATGGAAATCTGCCCTTATCACGCCTATCCTCAAAAGTGGGGACTGTACCCTGTCTGGGAACTACCACCCTATGTCAATCCTGCCTCCCCTCTCTAAAACCTTGGAGAAAATTGTGGTCATCCAGCTAACTGACTACCTTTCTAAATATAGCATCCTGTGTCCTGAACAACTTGGCTTCCACCGTAACCATAGTACCCCCACTGCCCTCTTGGAATTTACAAACACCCTCCACACATCCCTGGACACTGGCTACACTCTGGTGCTGTCTTCATAGACCTCTCTAAGGCATTTGATACAGTGCACCACTTGATTCTCCTGGACTCCCTCACTCAGATAGTCCTCTCCCCTGAGACCACTGACTGGTTTGCCAGCTACCTGTCTGAGAGAACCCAGACAGTCTGGATTTCCCACTCCCTGTCCTCCCCTCTCCAAGTCAGGTCTGGGGTCCCTCAGGGCTCTATTCTTGGCCCACTACTCTTCTCCCTGTTCCTCAACACCCTACCCAAAGCCTGCTCTAGGAAACTTCTATTGAATGCAGATGATGCCGTCCTCTACAGCTCACACACTGATCCCACAGCCCTCCGCTCGGCACTCCAGAAATCCTTCTCAGAAGCTGAATCCTGGTTCATTCAGCATAGGTTAGCATTAAATTACAAAAAAACTAAATCCATGATGTTTGCACACCCCCAAAACAAGAACCTAGGACAACCCTTGCTCATTCTGAACTCACTAAATGACCCCCTTGAACAGGTTACCACTTTCAAATACCTTGGCATCAGCCTAGACTCTGGTCTCACCTACCATGACCACATCTGGATACTGAGCACTGCTGTCAACATATGTATTGGTCTCCTTCACCACTAGAAGCACTGCCTCCCTCCAGAATCTCTTCACTTAGCCATCTCTGCATCTATTCTATCTCTAATAGACTATGGAATAATCATCTATGGTGCAGCTGACTACACACACCTACACAAGATTAGACTGGCCCTTAATAAGGCCTGTAGAATTGCTACAGGCTGTGCTAGGCTTGCACATACCTGCACCCTTTACACCTCGACAAACTGGCTCAACTTTGATGGGAGGCTAAAATACCAGGCCTGCCTCTTCGCTAAGAAAATTACATCTGGGTTGCTCCCACCTGCCCTCTCCCCACTACTTCAGGCACCACTGTCTACCCGCCTCACACGGCAATCTGCGACTAGCCACTTCAGGGTACCTCGCTGCAAGACCACCTCGGGCCAAATAACTTTTCGATATCTGGCTCCACACTGGCTCAACTCACTCCCAAACTCCCTCCTCACTGAACCCAAACTTGGTTGGTTCAAGTCCCAACTAAGAGACCTAATCACCCAGGGATCAGTATGTGACTGCCTCTAAACCTGACCTTCCATTCTCCCACCCCACCCTCCATGACTATGGACCTAACCCTGGTCCAGCCACCCCAGGCATGCCTATACCATGACAATGGACTTCTCTGTCTGATCTTAGCCAACGAATAACCACCTGGGCATGTCTAGTGCCATCACCCTGAAGTGTATACTTGTACCTGCAACCTTTTGCACTTTGTACCTTTGTTTAGCAGCATTCTGTTACTCTGTATTCTCAGCTGCTATATTGTATTACATGTAAACATTTTGTAACCATTCTGTAACCATTGTCTGTAATTATTATGTTAGTTGTTATTTTGGTCACTGTTGTCTCTGTTTGATGTATGACGTGGAACCTTTGTAAAGAAGTCTTTGACTTACAGGTGTTATCTGATATTTATCAATGAACTATAAACAATGATGGCCTAACAGACAGTTGTCTAATCATCCATATTGTACATTAGGTGTTCCATGTTGCAATCCCCAGCCTGACATGGCTTGGATTTGTACATTGGACCCAGGGCCTGAATCCATGAAATGGGTGGTCTGGGTACTAGCCAGCTGGTCAACTGTTGAGGCTGGCCATTCAGCCTAGAGCCCCCCCCCCCACACACACACACACTAGGCAACCCAATTCCTGACAATGGCAACCCTGCAAGGTGTACTCAAGTCCATCCCTGATAGCTACTAATGAGCACAAAGGGCTTAATATATGTGCTTTGTACTCCTTATATGCACCAGTACAGCATGCCACTTGCAATGTGGTGGCTCATTCCAATAGACACATTCACATCATGCATGATGAACAACCACTGCCGTGGAACAAAAGGCTCATACTCGCTAATGCTTTTCTGAGTACAAAAGCTGTCAGCACAGAACATTTACTGGTGTCATTAAATGTGCCGTTAACTGGCACTAATTGTTATTGCTCACTAAACATGTCACAACCCCCACCCCATCCCTTTACTATGGACTAACGGCTCAAAAGACTGTTTTAAAGACCTGCGATTTGATGTTATTTTTCATCCTAGGTTTGAAAATCCTTGCATCTCTTGTTTTAGTCTTGATATTTCCTTTCTGTGGTTTTATAGATGCAGGAGTATTTATCATATACCACTCCCATGCCTTTATCTTAGTATGATAGCTAAGATGCAAACAAATAGTATATGAATTCAGCTATACCTTTCACAGCTGAATGTTAAACATGAAAGCTGCCCATTTGTAATGGTAATAGAATGGCAGAATCAATTAACATCTTTGCTGTAGATGAATGGTGTTTGGCTTCAATGTGTTGCAGTACCTTAGCTGGTGTATAGTAACTACCATAA
This sequence comes from Neoceratodus forsteri, assembly GCA_016271365.2. Lineage (NCBI taxonomy): Eukaryota > Metazoa > Chordata > Ceratodontiformes > Ceratodontidae > Neoceratodus > Neoceratodus forsteri. The sequence continues at coordinate 480,637,975 of JADMNL010000022.1, forward strand.
AGCAGAAAGGAAGGACATGATGGACACTATGTGCACTCCCTCACCACACACTACCGTATTATTATGTTATATGCATCTGTCTCTGAGGCTACATTTACAAGCTTAGTGCAAGGTTTCATTGTACTTGACAATGGGGAGCACTGTTCTAAAATGGCCTCTATCAGTATGGAAATGGTTATCTGGTTTGCTTCTGTTAAAGCCCATTACCACAGATCCAGTCATACAATAGAGGCATGTCATTCTCTTGCTCTGGGTGTCCTTATGGACAAAATTCTTAGAACTAGGGTACCTTCCTCCCTAACTGCTCAGTTGAAACCTCCTGACCTGGCTTACCCCCTCAGATCAGGTGACCTGTCCCTTTTAATCAATCCCAGGTGTACTGCTACATGGGGTTTAAGGCCTTCTCCTACTTTGCCCCCAATTACTGGAACTCCCTTTGGGTTGCTCTCCAGCATGCCTCCTCCCATGTCTGTTTCAAAAGGGATCACTACCACCATCTAATGGGCTCTGACTCTTGTACCTCCTTTCCTCCAGGAGTAATATACCTACGTGCAGTTTAAGTTATTGGTGCTAAAACGGTGTTTGCCAGATTTGTTTAATTATTTTGATGCACCTTATGCTTTTATTGTTTTTTTGGTGCAATGTACTGTCTCCTTGCTACCCGGATCATTTATTGTATTGTAAAGTTTTTGCTCATGTATTGTGAAACAATAATATTTCTGATGCCATTACTTATTTACTGTATTTGTGCTCCATTGTGCTTGGAACTGTAATTCCCAGGTCCTGACTGAAAAAAGGCATATTATTGTGTAGCGCACTTAGTAATCAAAAACTAAATAAATACATAAACCCTACTCTTCTGATTACAAGTACAGTCTGCATACATATGGCCTTCTGCTACCTCTGTAGTTTTTGTGTGTGACAATGAAATACTTTCTAGGTATTTTTTCCTAAATACTGCTGCTTGGGAAAGTGGTACACACATGTAGCCCAATGAAAGAATGAGGTGGCAAATTCTTTAGATGGTGGACAGATGTGCAGCTGCAATGCCTACTGCAGAGTACAAAACAACAGAGATAATGCAAAAGCTGATGGCTGGTGCCTTGAATGATGAATGCCTGGATGAACACAAATGGTGGTTGCTTTCGGTCCTGTACTACCTGGCTGGAGATCAGGTCCTCGCACACCGAGAGAGCCATCTGAATTGCGTTAGGCTTATGGGTGACAGAGGTCGCGTTCAGCTGAATTTTCCAGTTCCCATGTTTTTTATTCGCCTGGTTTACAGCGTCTCTAAAAATCTGTTCATGTTTTTTTGTGCTCAGAACGGCCCCTACGTTGATAATTTTGGGGTCGCATCCAGCCCGAGCAAAAGAAAATGAAAATAAAACACCCAATAAAAGGAAATGCATCTTCAATAAATCAATGTCTCCAGTCTAATGCGGATCCCTTTATCCGGTCTTTGGTTTAAACAGGTCTTTAGCAATTACTTCACTCGCAAGCATATTTTTTCAATAAATTCAAAACGGCACAATCTGCATGGTTATTTTTTTTTCCATTGTACGCAAACCAGTAATACTAATACGGTGAGGGTACTGTAATTTTTCTCTACAAAAGTCGCTTCCTTTTCTAGATGTACCCAAAATAAATCGATGACTGGGGTTTACATTCCCACCCCTTTTCTGCTGCTCCTGTTTGTGTTACCCGTGTCATCTTTGCCCCTTTCGTTCAACAGGCATCACCATCGATGAGTCTAATTCTTTGTCTCAGTGCTGATGGTGGCGTGGGGTTTGAAGAACAGCAATATATGGTCTGACTGACAGTTCCTGATGCTGAGCTGCTGCTTTGTCCCCGTTGCTGGGAATGAGGAGGGGTCCTGTCGCGTGTACTCTACCTGCTAATATCCCTCTCCATTGTGCTGAATCTCTGAACAGACAGCTGAGGAGTGGTCGTGCGCTATGCAGTGTCTCTCCGCGATGCTGAATCTGAATAGCGCTGAAGAGGGTCTTGCAGTGTGCACCACAAGCTGCTGTCTGTCTTGGTGGTGCTGAATGTCTGAGCTCATTTTGACATTTTGCCACTTGCTATAGGGTTCTGGTTTTGTATACCATTTAACCCCACACACACACACACACACACCCAACTACTTCAGATAAACAGAGCGATAGGAATCCCGTTCCATTTTCAAGATTTTTTTATTTATTCATTTCAATTTTGGAAACCGGTAGACCCACTGAGTCCTGAAGGTCCCTTTTTCAGGGGTGACCCGGGAGGTTCAGAGGTGACCCGGGAAGGTTGTGATCAATGTTATCGGAGAACAAAAAAATTGTACATAGATGTTACAGTACCCAAGCCTTTGGGACTACAAAAGTCACTTCCTCAGGTTGCTCCCAAAAGTCTGGGTGCTGTAACATACATCTATATACACTGTCTTTACTGTGCCAGTAAAAGGTACTACAACCTACAAGAAATCACGTTTTCCAAAGACTAAACTAAACATTCTGTCCTCCATGTTCAACACAGTAACATAGTACTTGAGGGAAGATAAGGACCGCTAAGTCCACCTAGTCTGATCATAATCCCTGCCTGCATCAGTGGCCGCTGACCCTACTTGGTCATTGGCTTTTGCCTCTCTTCCCTACATCTAGGGTTTCCTTATGTCTATCCCATGCATGTTCGAATCCCCCCAGCGTGTTAGGACCCACCACTTCCTGGGTAGGCTATTCCAAGCATCTGCCACCCTCTCAGTGAAGAAATGCTTCCTCACATGTTCCTTTATCCTGCCCCCCCCCCTCCAATTTCATATCATGTCCCCTGGTCCTTGTACAACTCTTGTACTGAAAGATGTCATCCCCCTGCACTTTGTTCAAGCCTTTAAGATACTTGAAGGCTTCTATCATCCCCCCCATTCCTCCTCTCTTCAAGTGTATACACATTGAGGTCTTTTAATCTGTTCTCATATGTTTTCTGATGCAAGCGCTGCACCATCTTGGTCACCCTTCTCTGGACTGCCTCCACCCCATCTAAGCCTTTGTAAAGATTCGGCCTCCAGAACTCAATACAGCATTCTAGATGAGGCCTCATCAACATTTTGTACAATGGCATCGCCACCAAGATTTTGAATTTTTGGGATTGCACTGATAATTGCTCATTTAATTTCTGGATGTTACCAGGATTCTGCTGCTCAGCTGTTATGTAGTTAAATACAGTATATAGACTGAAAACAAATAAAATAAGGCACAAGGAAAATAGTATTGGAAATAATGTAGAGAAAAAATGTATGCATTGCAATTGTACTGCTCTAGTATAAAATGCAAAAAATCCATAAAATTATGTAACTTTCCAGTGTGTAGACAGAAAACTTCTGGAATTTTTTTCTGTTTTTCCCAGTGAGCACTGTAAACCTGTTTTTTTTTTTTTTTGTTTGTTCTTTGTTTTTTTTTTGTTTGTTTTGTTTTTTTGTTATTTAATGCTCAGCCTACCCAGCCATAGTGCCCAACATGGATATTTGGCATTTTGGGAACCAGATATGTTTATTGATCTTCAGAAAAAGTTTTTAAACATGGCCAACAAGCTCCCCCAATCTCTTTAGAAAATGTATGGTAATAAGTCTAGACCACTAGCTGTACCCACTTTGAATAACTGAATTGCTGTAGTTACAGCCTGAGTCATAAAAGAGTCCTTCAGGGTCTTTGCATGTTGCCCTGATAGAGAGGGTAGCATAATGACTCCTGGTACCCATTAGCACTGTCATACATGCCAGCAGCTGAGAACAGACTTGATACTACAAATAATCAGATGAAAAAAGATGTGATACAGACTACTAAGACAAAGAAGTAAAAGGGACATGGCTGATAAGATGATATCAAGACTGAAGGGGGCTGGCATTTTAAGGAGAGCAGGATGTACTCAGTGGCAGAGCAGGGAGCGAGGAAAGATATTTTTATGAGGTGGCCTGGTGTGTAGACCACAGCAGGAAATAGAAATTTATTGGCAAGGGTAGAGGGATGCATAACATTAGAGATTTAGAAACCTTCATGGCTAGATCACCAGTGAGTGTGTAGGGAAGGGAGGTGGATGCCAAAACTGTGACATCACAAAGGTAAACAGAAACTAATCAGGGTGTCCCAAAGAAAAGAACAAAAGGTCAAGATAGTGAAGAACAGGGAAATGATTCAGCAGATGATAGAGGGGAGGAGACAAAAAAAGAAAGCAAGGCAAGGCAAGGCAAATCCTGAAACTGATACACCACTGCACTGGCAATCAATGATTAACTAACAGTTTTAAGGTTCTGTGGTGAGATGTAGGAGATATCAATGTAATTGAGGTAGTCACTGAAGGAGAAGATATGGAGGAGGAGGTAGAATCCAGGGAATTGGTAGTAATGGGGAACTCTGTATTTAGATTTACTGCCAGCATGTATCTGAGTATGAGGTCCCATAATGGGCTGTGATTACCAGGGTTTTAAAAAACTTGCAGAGGACTTTCCATCTGTGTTCACTCCAGCCACTGGAAGCCGAGGTTTTAAAGGCCAGTCTCAATATGTCTCCCAATCGTTTTCTGACATCCTCTCCCCTCCTTCTTCCTCCCCCCTCCCCCATCTGAACTGAATTGTTAACCTGGGTGTTTTAGACTGGGGTGCGCCCACTTTACACAGTTTCAAATGGGGCTGATAGAAAGCTGACAACTAGTTGTCTAGTGGGGCTCAGATTTCTCCTTAGCATCTGTTTATTTGTGAGTAAGTTCATATAGTGCCTAATTTGTAAATAACAATAAAAGCCCCTGGCAGGCAGATGGAATTCTCTCTGCAGTGTTGCAAAGGATTTCAGTATACCTGCCCCCACCAGGTCTCCCAGTCTACCTAGGCCTTGTTTCCCCCACCTTCTATACATCAGATCGATTCTGCCTGAGGTAAAGCCTTCCATTACCCTGATTAAGGTGACTCTGCAAATGCCTAAGGGTGTGTGCCTTCCTGCTGAAGCAGATGCTGCCATGCCTGCAGCAGTGTGCGGGTCCAAGGATTATTAACTCATTTAATTTCAGTGGTCTCTAGCTTGTTGAATATTATGTCTTGGATGGTATCTGGTCTCTCTAGGTTCACCCACCCTAGGGCCCCTTCTTACTGTAGGAAGGCATAGAGGTGTTGTGTCTGACAATCATCACAGTATCACAGAATATTCAGCACCCCCAGCCTGCCTTTCCTTCTGTCCAGTGTTAAGAAGTGCCATGGGAATCTTGACTTTTTCCCACCCAAATAAAGGGTGGGTCATCCTTTTTAAATCCTGTTTATGCAGGCTGAGTAATCGGGATTGGGAGGCATGCAAATAAGTAAAGAAGCCTGTGGAGGAGATTTGTGCGGATTACCTTCACCCTGCCAGTGGCTGAGAGGGGAGAGGGTATCCCACCATTTCCAGTCTCTTCCATCATAGAGAATAGGGGTGCATAGTTCACTTCAAAGATGTTGTCTAAACTATTGGGAATTAGAATCCCCAGGTAACGAAGTTGTTTATTTACCCATTTAAAGAGATATACTTTGTCAAGCGCCTCTGTTCTTTGACCACTGAGCAGCATAATCTTTGTTTTCTCAATGTTTGCTATAAACCCTGATACTGTCCCCTGCTCCTTCAACTCTGCTAACAACACTGGGATGCTTTTATTTGAATTGCATAGGAAGATGAGTATATGATCTGCATAAAGTGTGAACTTTACTTCCTCTCTATTAATTGCATTGCCCTCATGGGCCCTTACTTCTCTAACCCTGACCACCAGTGGTTCAATATTCAGGGTAAACAAGAGGGGACATGGGAAAGCCTTATAAGGTCCCTCTTGCTATCTCTATTGTCTTTGAGAACACCTCATTAACTGTCAGCTGGGCTGTGGGGGCATCATATAGGGCCTTCATCTAATTTTGAAAAAGTTTTCCCACCTTGAAATTTTCTTGCAAGAAATGCCAATCAAGACAGTTAAATGCCTTTTTGGCATCGATGGTGATGACTGCCAGGGAAACTGTCCTGCCCTCTGTTGCTGAAATGCCATTCAGCAGTTTCCTGACATTGATTGAACGTGGCAACCAGGTATGAGGTCTGTCTGGTCAGGGTAAATACGGGAGCTGATGATCTCTTGCACCCTGTTGGCCTGGATTTTAGCAAAAATCTCTGTGCCCTGGTTTAACAGGAAAATGGGCCTGTAAGACTCACACATAGTGAGGTCTTTACCTGATTTGGGAATGATGAAGATTATGGCCTCCTACCAGGATGGTGGGGTGTCCCCTATGCTCTGGGTCACAAACCCATCTGTACCCAGGGATTTAGTTGTAGGTAGTGTTTTGGCCACTGCCTCTATTTCTAGGACAGAAAAGGGTAAGTTCATCCTCTCTTTTTGTTCTTCTGAAATTGGGAGGGATACCATGCCTGAGAAATCGTGTACCTTAGTGTCATGGTCCTCACCCCTTTCCCTGCTGTATAAATTTGCATGCCAGCTGCCTTGGGATCTACTTCATAGTTCCTTTATCCCTCTGCTTTTTTAACTTCTGGATATACTGTACCTGTCTGCCTGTGATTTTCTCAGGTGAAAGGCTAGTATCCTGCTTACTCTCTCCCCATGCTCATAATAGGTCTGGTAAAAGTTCCTCATTTGGATTTCTATTTTTCACAGACTCAGTTGGTTGAGCTCATCCCTCACCTCCTTGATTTGGGCGAGGATATTATTTTTGCTTTATTTGCCTGGACTGGAGCTCCAGGGCCACCGATCGCTATGTTAATTTGGTCTGCTTTTCAAATGCTTGTGGGTTTTTTTTCTGGGCCCAATAAACAGTCATAAAGCTTGCGAGTACAGCCTTTTAACCATCCTACAATGTCTTGGAGCTTAAGTCTTCATCCGTATTGAATTCCAAATTAATTGAAATGGTCTCCCTGACTTTATTGCAGAAGATTGCATCATTGAGATGACCAGGAGTCAGTCTCCATTGTGATTTTCTTGTCTGTGTCCTGGCTCTAGCTATAATTTCACTAGGTTATGGTCTGTAAGAGTGACAGGTCCCACCTCACAGTGTCTGACTCTGGCTTGCAGAATTTGGGGACTGTAAAATCTGTCTATGCAAGAGTAACTGTTGTTTGGGATGAAGAACAAAGTGTAGTTTAACTTTTTGTCCAAGGATCAGTTAGCCCTCGTTCACTTTGCACGGTCCCAAGAGTTTCAACTGCAGCTCTGCATAAATATTTATTCTCAATAAAAACATGTTATTAAACTTAGAACATGTTTTTTACACTTAGAATCTAAAAAAAGAGGAGGGGGCACTGTGTATCCTGAGCAAAATGGCTGCAGGGGTTTAAAGCTTCAGGATCAACTTGGTAGAAAACTTTCAAAACTGATTTCCAGCTTTATTCTTATTTTTAGCACAGATGGAGTCAGTGTTTAATTACTCTGCGACTATATTGGGGAATTCAAAAAAGGAGATGCCCGTGCCAGATGGAGCTAAGGGCAAGTGGTCTGGTCCAGGCCGCTCAGCTGAAACTCCAGGGGACCTGGCTGAGGAGACTCTACAAACTCTGGGAATGAAGCTTAATAAACTCATCCAGTCTGTGTCTGGCCTGTCTGATAAATTTGTTTGACTCCATCAGAACAGCTTCTGCATAACCACAAAACAGGCAGATGCAGCTCTGGGGATTGCAGTTACCCTAATAAAGGAGAATGGCCATCTTTGTCGAAGGTTGGAAATTTTGGAGAATCAGCCCCAATTGGCCAATCTGCGGGTTGTTGGACTGCCGGAGGAATGCGAAGAGGAACATCGCTCACGTTTTATGTTGAACTGGTTTGCACAACAGATTGGTGCAGGCTACACCAATCATCTGATCCAGCTTCAGAAGGCATATTGGATGACCCCTTTGGACTGGTCTGACAACCCGGAAGCTCCCCTACTGCCATTCTGCTCACCGATGACACGGGCAGCAGAGATTTCATTTTGGTACTTGCTCAACAAACAGGAACCCTGCTTCAAGGCAGTCAACCTGTTCTGATATATCTTGATTTTAGCTATGCCATGAGATAGCAGAGAAAGCAGTTCAACAGTGTATGGGCCATGCTCCGGTGGCGGAGGTCACTCAACTGATTCTCTTTCCATCTCAGCTTCGAATCGTTGACCGTGGTAAGATATTTATTTTCTCTGATCCAACAGAAGCCCTTAAATGGGCTCAGAAACATGCCCCACAGAAAAGAAATTGCATTGAACCCGACGACTCTCACTCTTCAGATGAGGAACTTTAAGCAGAATAATTTGAGTGTTTCTTGGCATCAGTTGCTTCGGTGCAGTGGGTAAATGGCATTTCCCCCGGTAATCTGTTTGTGTTGGTTTCTATTTCAGGATTAGGCAGAGTACTACAAAATCCAGGGATAGCTACCACCATACCATTTCAAGACCAAGACACTGTAGTATGGTTCCATGTCATAATAGCGATCGCAAAACAGCGATCGCTATTATGGCGAGTATATATCACCAAAAAGCAAATCAGCAATATATACTTGGTGACCCGACATTCACATTTTTAAAAAAATGATTTTGTTGTGGGGTATTGTTTCACCTCAGGTTGTTAGACCCCGCACCCCCGAATTAAGAGTCTCAACTCTGGGGCCGGGGTGCACGTCAAGGAGGGGGCAAAATCTGGATTTCAGCAAACCTTTAAGTCCTGCAGCTTCCAGATGCAACAAAATGTACTCGCTCCCAGTCCCGAACCCAGTCCCTGCTGTGCCAGAGCTAGCCACCCACCCACACCACCATGCTACATGGCTAGCTTGGCAGCAGCAGGTACTCCAGTCCCCTAAAACCCCTTCCCTGTCCCTCTCCTTCACCTCGCTATTCACCCCTTCCCCACAGTCGCTGTCCCATACCCTCACTATTGTGCAGGGTGGCCTAGAATAATAGTGCCCAAAATGAGTCACTATTTTTGTAGTCACTCATTTTGGGTCGCTATTGTCACTGGATACCCTGCAGTACTTTTCAAATGGGAGATTTGGTTATGTTGTACTGCTATATGCTGCCTCCCAGGAATATTAGGGAGGCTGCATGTTATACATTTAGATGTTAAAAACCCAGCTAATCCTTTTGTTAGTTACCAGTTATTATGTTTAACTCGTATGCAAACTGTATTTTGTGCCTGATATGTGCCATAGCAAGGTTTAGTTTACTCAAATGCTCACCCCTTGAGTATTTTCTGTGTTGTCTTAGCACATGTAGACATATATTACCATGGATTTTCTTTTCTCCTCCATCTTGGCTGGGGCTATATCTAGCAACTTATTCTGAGGACTTCTTTGAACTTTTTCCATGCAGCTCATGACCTCCTGTACAGCGACTATATAGATACATAGATACATAGACAGTGTCGGCAGATAAGGGCCTATGGCCCACCCAGTCTTCCCATTTGAGCTTGTAAGTTCAGTTTATGTTTTCCTAGAAGTCTGTCGCCCCTTACCCATGACCTCCAGAATTCCTTTATGTCTATCCCAGGCATTCTTAAATCCTGTGATTATTTCATTGGATATGTGGACATTTTAATCTCTCTTTTTTATTATTTCTGTTTTACCCTCTCATGTCGTAGCTGTATAACATTTGACAGACAACTTCCTATGTATTAAGAGGAGTGGTGCCCTCAATGGTTACAATTCTCATGTATGTCTTATGTTTGGTCTCAGCTTTATGTGTCTGTTTTCTTTTTAAAGCAATAAACCTAAAGTTAAAAAAAAATAATCTGAAAATAGAACACAGAGAACAATGGATCAGCTACAGAGTTTATAATGGAAAACAAAAGCAGTTTTAAGGGGCCGACCCATCGGTACGGGGGTAGCACTACTACCCACAATGCTGGAAACCGGGGTTTGGGAATGAGCCTTTATCATTGGGGGGCAGCTGGAGGAGAAGGTTTGAGCTTCCTATAGGACACTCTCCTCCTCCAGGTGGGGGAGGGCTGTCACACTGCCTCATTGCCACCACCTGTGGATGCACAGGTGGCAGTGTGGGACTCACAATGTGGGGAGGGGTGGACATCATTAGGTGCTTGGCTGAGACATGCACCAACTTGTCTACAGCCTAGACTTTTGTCCTTCATCCCAGCATCCACAGGGGTGAGGTTTTGGGGACCAAAAAGCAACAGGAAAAAAAATGTCAGCCACACCGCTGCGCAGCATAATCCCCAACAAGCTGGAGGGTGGACAGAGCATGGATGGTCGGTATTACCACCACCGAGACTTGCCGGCAGTGGGAGATAAACTGTAATTAAAACAATGCAGTTTTAAGCTAAAACAAGATAAAACCATAAGCATTAACAATAGTGTGGTATATACAAATGCATATTGAGGTGCAGTGAAATAACAAATTTATCTTCACACATGAGTAGTAAGACCTTCATAACTAGTCTATGGTGTTGTCACTTTTGAGTTATGGGTCTTACCACTCACTGGGGGAGATAAATGTATGAACATACAAAATTTGCTGGCAGATAAAGGCCTAGTGATCAATCAAGTCTGCTTGAATGTGCAGCTAGCACCCTTATTCTGCAGCTGCCCCTCCCTCCACCCTCCCCTCCCTTGATCTTCCCTCTTGCCCTTTCCCAGCCCCTTTAGAAGCAGCCCACTGTTCTACTGGATATCACTTCCACTGGTAATGCATTCCACCCAGCTACCTCCCTTGCGTAAAAAAGTGTGTCCTCATCTACCTCCTGAACCTTCCTCCCTCTAGTCTCATATCACGGCCCGAGTATCCTTCCCCTCCCTTACTTTGAACAATCCCTCCATACCTGTCTTGTTTATTCCTTTCATGTATTTGAAGGTTTCAATCATATCCCCCCATCCCTCCCCTCCTCCAACGAGTACCTGTTCAACTCCCTCAGCCTCCTCTCATACGGTAAATCCCCCAGCCCCTAGATCATCTTTGTCACTCTGCACTGCACCCCCTCCAGTAACTTTATGTCCCTCTTCAGATACAGCTGCCAGTACTGCATGCAGTACTCCAGGTGCGGTCTAACTAATGATCTAAACAGTACTATTCCACTGCAACCCATTATGTGTATATTTTGTGTGTGTCTATATAGATAATGCATAATAAATTACAGTGCAATAATACATTTATCTCCACTAGTGAGTGATAAGACCCATAACTCACAAGTGGCGAAGCCATGAGTTAGTTCTAAATGTCTTACCTTTCATGTATGGAGATAAATGTGTTATTCTACTGCAACTCATTATGTGTTTGATATAAACCACACCATCTATAATGTTTTTATTGGTGTTTTAAATTGTTTTTGCTTAAAACTGCCTTTCTTCCCATTGTAAGTTCTCTATCTGGCATATTGTTCTCTGTGTACTATTTCCAGATTCTAAGTGGAAATAACATGTTCTAAGTTAAATAAATTGCATTCAAAGTGAAATAAATTATGTTGTAAGTGAAAATATAGAGGATAATGGATGGGCATCAGTTAATAACCATGCTGTATTCACTTCAAGAGGTTGCTAGGGCAGCCTTGTAAACCTCGAGAGCAAAGCTTGAGAGGTTTACTGCTACTATGGCAACCTCTAGAAGTGAATTCAGACTGGTTATTAATTAATGACCATCCATTACTTTTATACTGTATGGGCATCAGTTAAACGAAATGAGTCTTACTTTGCGGTGTTTTCATTTTGCGCTGCCCTCCTTTTGTGCAGCTGTCCTCGCTGTGGCCATTTGTCTGAATGCGGAAGTCCGGGAGGCATGCAAGTGCAGAAATGTTCTCTTTTGTTATATTATCACTGCAACATACTCAAGAGGGTATAACAACCTCTTGATGTCAGAACAATAGAGAACAATAGGAATTTATTGAATTCCATTATTAATAGACCTCCACCATACATTATAAATATTTATCCCAAAATAACATGATATATTTACCCAATTTATTCACCACTGGTGTGATGTGGTGTGATATATTTATACAAAAGGGGTGAGTGATAAATGAGCGAGATAAAACAGTGCATCATCCATTGCAGTGTGATATTTTTACCCTCTGTTCTACTGTGATGATATCAGCCATTTACACAAACAGGTCACACAAAGGTCACTGATATCATCACTCTAGGCAGCTTTCCCCTCAGCATGCAAGAAACACATATGCTGTTACCATAGACACAAATGCAAAACTACATGAGAGGTCTCACTGCTGCCTGCAGCTAACTCAGCATTACAAAACACTATCACATATTCCCCACACTCTAACTTCCAGCTCATTACTCTGATACTCTCCTCTTGACTGCAGCCAGAATTCTAAAGAGCACAGCTTCACAGAACAGTCTGTTCCTCACTGCTTCCTGCAGCTAACTCAGTTACCACTAAAAACACTCACCTGTTCCTCAAACTCTGCCTCTCAGCCCATTACAATTACTGTGATACTCTCAGCTTGACTGCGGCCAGACTTCTAAAGAATACAGCTTTACAAAATAGTCTGTTTCTCACTACTACCTAAAACTAACTCATTTAGCATTGCAAAACACATTCATCTGTTTCCCAGAGTTTGTAACACTGCCAGCCCATTCAGAAAAACTCACACACAGAATGAGAAAACACATAAACAGGAGCAGAACACAAGACAACACAACAATACTTCTGAAACTCCTGGCCCTATTGTATAAATTGAATACATGATGTGCAGATTGTGTGCTATGGCAAATATTGTCACTCCTGCATCGTGAGCTCTGGATATCTTGCACTCGTGAGATATCCAGAGCTCACTCTGCAGGAGTGACAATATTTGCCATATCACACTCATGCCCATCATGTATCCCCTGTGTATTATACAGGCATGTATATTAGGGTTGAGTAATCACTTTAATGTTAAATCCCAATTTTTGCTCCTTGATAACTTTGCCCCCATTCAACCAATTTACAAGAAATTTGGAAAGCAAAATGTTTGTACCAGGATCTCCGGATCCTGAACATTTCATATACATAGGTTCAGTGGGGGAAAAGTTACAAAGGTACAAAAAAGCAAAAAAAAAATCACAGTTTTTAAGACTTTTTTGCTCCCCAATAACTGAATAAATATGAGGATTTGAAACCTGAGACTTTCAGGTTTGATAGAGTTTGGCCCAAGGTATGTCCTTCAGTGGGTTTTGTGTATCGGTGTCAAGTACTTTTTTAATAATTTATAAAAGATTTTTCATTGTTGAGCATCTGCAGTATTAAAATTCAGAGTTCTACAGATAGTTGATGCCTAGCAAAAGTGTGATGTCCTATTGTTGCATTTCATTATGTGTGTCATATCATATACTGTGGTGTTTCATATAGCAGAACACCACAGTATATGATATGACACACATAATAGAAAAGCAAGCCCAATATGTAAGAACGTTTTCCTTGGTGACTTGCAGTCCTTCCCCCACCCCATCACTCCCCATATATAAATACATTCTAAATCTTCTGGTGGCCTAGGGTTAATGCTTTCCCTGGTGTCCAGTGGTCCCTCCCCTTCTGATCATCTGCCCGATATGTAATATAGTTTTCCTCATGGCTAGTGGTCCCTCCCCCACCCGATCAGCTACCCATTATGTCCTGTTTTCATATTTCAGATATGTGCTTCATATCATATACTGTGGTGTGTCAAATAGTAGAACACCTCAGTATATGATATGACACACATAATGAAAACAAGTCCAATATGTAATGACATCAGCCCAGCCCAGTGGCACTGAGGGTTGAGGTGCTGAATGCCACACCTCGCACCACACTGGCAGCTCACGTTCAGGAGTGAGCACTGGTCATCAGGGGTCAGATGGGGAGGAGAAGGTTTGAGCAGTGGCTGGGAGGTATTGAGCTGATAGATTTCCACATACAGGGAGGTAGGCCACAGCAGAAGTTGGAGCAACACGCACAGAAGCGTGTACGCCTCCCAGGATGTCACTGCTCATCAGCACTTGCCTATGGGAGGGGAAGAAGGAACACAGAACAAGAAAAAGCCCCAACTGCCAGATGGATGATGTCACATCAGCACCATGCCCACTTCTGGTTCCTGCCCTACTGGACCCCTGTGCCTCTGATCTTCGCCTCTGCCCTCAGGTATTGGATTTCATATAAGGGAGCACTGTGGAGCTGAAGGCAGCCCCACCTAGGGGGATGCAAGCTGGGGGGTTAACCTGAGGGTGTGTCATGGGTGGGTTAGGGTTTCAGAGGTTACAGGCAGGGAGGTACTCAGACAGGCCTGGATCAACCATGCGATCGAGGTAGTTCTGGCAACCAGTGACCGGAGGGAAAAAGAAGGAAATAAAATGTAATAACATTTTCTCTGGTGGCTAGTGGTTCTTTCCCCCACCCAATCACCTGCCTGATATATATAAATGTTTTCCTTGGTGTCCAGTGGTCCCTCTCACCACCCGATCACCCACCCACGTGTCTTGCTGCTGGAACCAGCAACTACAATACGATAAACTAAGGTAAATGTGGAAGATGCTGTTGCACAGCAGTAATACAAAACACCGGGTCTCTATTCATTGACATATACCCACCCTTAGCAGAGTTCACTATGCGCCCTGCCAAACAAACACTGCACTGCTAAGGGTGAGTATATGTTAGTGACCCAGTGTTTTGTATTAGTATTGCTCTGTTCCACAAAAATGGTTGACAGAAGTGGAGGTGAAAGCTACCACAGGGCATCCTCTGTCACCCCAAGCCATGGGAGGCACCAAGAGCTGCCAGAATGCAGTCACTGCAGGTCATTCCAGCCAGAGTGCATGCCGTAAAGGTGTCCCCCATACAACCCCCCTAACCTCCCCACATACAGCACATGACAAGGGCAGCATCGGATGCTATGGCCCCCCCATCACTGACCATCCCTTGTTCTTTTCTGTTTCTCTGGTGCCTAGTGGCACCCCACCCTTCGATCACTGTCCCCATTGTTTTTTACATTTCCCTGATGTCTAGTAGCACCCCCAACCCTCCAATGGTCATAAGTATATTTATATTATAATATAACTGTTCCCAGAAAGAAGAAAACCGTCTCATGATGTCTTTTTTTAACTGAAAGAAAGAAAACAGTCCCTCATCATCACCACTGTCCCCTCTCCCCATCCCGACCTTCCCACTGAGCACCCACCACCCCACCCCACACCTTACCCTATACTTACCAGCCAAGGTCTAACACCGTAATACTCCATGGACCAGAGACACATCTTCACTGTTCAATGCTAAACCACGAACTGAGGAATATGGGTAAGTGCCATATAATGTATTTCAATGGTGTTTAAAATTTCTCATCACAAGTTCACCATCGTTAGGAATTTGTTGACCAAATTTTCAATATGGCCTTTTTGGGACCCCACCTTGTGGACACTGGTGGTGAAATGTTGTTATTTGGACCTGAAAAGTGATTTCGCAGTCATTGCATGACATCACCTTTCAGGCCTGGCTAACGTAATTTCACCATGAGAGTTCAGGAGGTAGGGTCCCAAAAAGGCCACATTGAAAATTTAGTGAAAAAATTCCAAACAATGACCAAGTTATAAGCATATGTTGAAATTTTTCTACGCATACACATAACTTTGGTAATTTTCAATATTTTTATCCCAGATTTTCAACATAGCCATTTTTTCACATACCCTCATGAACATTACATCTGTCATTTTTCACATCCTGGCTAAAACATATTTTCACACCTGTAGTACAGAATAACATTTCTGGAGGATTTGAAAATTTTCGGTACCTGACTCATGAGGTGGGGTCATAAGAAGACTATGTTGAAAGTTTGGGGTCAAAATTAAAAAAAAAAAAGAATTTATGAAGTAACATCTGCAGGGATGTCTGTTGCACCACTGGGGACCACATTGCCTCACAGTGCCACTGAGCTGAGTTCAGGTGTGAACTCAATGAGCTGGTTTAATGGGGCAAGACTGATGGGAAAGGTGCTGCAACATGCAGCACCAGCCCTGGTCTGGGTAGGGATAGAGCAGTGTTTTGGCACAGAAGCCACACCCTGGAGTGGGTCCGGGAGCTTTACTCACAAGGTATTGACATGCATTCCAAGGCTGCTGGGCCTAGACACTGGGTCAGGACTGTCTCCAATATTGTATTTATCTCATTTTGCGCAGGTCCCTTTGGGGCCTGCGCAAATAAGGCTACAATTCCACTATCAGAAAATGAAAGGAAATTCATTGCAAAAAACTGTTATTGCAGACATTGGGGTTGAAGAACGCAAAATTCACAAAGTAGGGAAATGAAAAAACGTTAGGGATTTGGGTCTCCAGAGTTTTGGTGAATCATTGGTGGGGTCTTCCTTGGGGTTGTCACCCCTAATGCCCACCCCTTCTCCCAAGCCTATAGCCTCCTGTCCAAAGCACAAGGTACAGCTGCAAGCCAGAGCCTCAAAGTGATACACTCTTCAAAGCTAGAGAAGTGTACTTGCCACATGTGTCATACCTTAACAGGGCCTGCATGAAGAAAAGAGATCACATCTGACCTTGTTCACTCAGAGAGAGGGTGGGCATTAGGGTCGACAACCCCAAGGAAGACCCCACCACTGATTTGCCAATACTACGAAGATCCAAATCCTTAATGTTTTTTCAGTTCCCTACTTTGTGCTCTTTGCATTCTTCAACACTAATGTCTGCATTAATATAGCTTTTTTGCAATGATAGACGGATAGATAGATAGATAGATAGATAGATAGATAGATAGATAGATAGATAGAGAGATTTAGATCTAGATATAGTTATATGTATGTATTTGGATATATATTTATCCATCACCTGTGTGGTGGAAATCTTGTGGCAGATATCCCAGATGTTTCTGCTTCCTCCCCACCTAGAATGAGAATAATAAAATATTCTCACGCTGGGTCCCCATGAGGAAAAATATATCACTGTAGCTCCTGACTGACCCCTGCCAGCAGCATGAGCTCCATAGTTCCAAATATTGAATTTTTACTTTCAGTTGTCGGCTGACACCCAGCCAGTTCTTTCGGTTTCCCAGCCTTCATTTAAAAGCAATTAAAATCACTCTGTATAATTAAAAAAAAAAAAAATCACTCTGTAAAAAAAAAAATTATAATTTCCACTTAGAAAAGCATCAAATCAGCCACTATAAAAACGTTTCCCTCAGAATCACTTCCACTGCAACATACCTCCCTTCGTCTCCTGTCCGGTGATCTCTGAATCACCACCAGCACTCTCCTTCACTCTTCACCACCAAGCAGTCTCCAATAGTCTGCATTAAGATGGGCCATTCCCACTTGCTTTCCCAATGATTGATTGGACTTCTCACTCAGAACTGTACATTGTGAAGTCACAAGATAATGCACTTCCACACGCAATAGCATCATGTGTGTCAGTGCATCATTCCTTGGAGACAGTCACTTGGTCATCCTGAATTACCACTCAGCATCAGAAACAACAAATAAATGCACATAAAAAACTGAAAAACAGCAACAAGTGTTGGATAAATTGAATATGCCATGCCCTATACAGAAATATCTGAGTATTTCTTCTTGTGTACACTGACCTATGACATAGCTCGTGGCTCTCCCACTCATGGTGTCATAAGATCAAACTACACTCGGGAGAATTAACAGAGACAGAGAGAGAATAATTGCTAGAAAAGTGTGGTATACATGGAAATAACCCCATTGAAGGGCATAACAAGCTCATAAAGCCATGAGCTTAAAAAGCAAGTGGTTTTCATGAGCCTGCTAGCCTTCAAGATGGGTTTATTTTATAAGTATGACTGGCTTTTCCAGTATTTATTTTATGGGATACCCAAGGATGGCTGTTTGTTACTTTGGTCACATTTAGTCATTTTCAGTGGTTTTGTTAGGTTTGCTTTTGTCCCCTTTGTGTCGAACACAAAAGGAAAGGTGAGCATCAGGTGTAGGTCTGATTGCCAAAAAGTAGATAGCAGCACACTAAATTCCAAAGCCGAGCAATGGGTTTATTGTGCAAATCAACAGTGCAAATACATAGTGCAGACATCAGCAAATATCATCATATTCTTAGCAGTCCTACCCCAGTCCAACTGCCAGCCACCATTAACCCTAGCGCTGCGCTGCAAGGCTTCCTCATGGGCCTCATTGTTGGTTTTCGGAATTAAGTGTGCTGCTATCTACTTTTTGGCAATCAGACCTACACCTGATGCTCACCTTTCCTTTTGTGTTCACCACAAAGGTAGCTCGTAACATTTTCTGTGAAGTCCTGACCTGGACTCATGTAGGTGGAGCATCCCTTTTCACACAGAGAGCAGGTTTTTTTCTACCTTTTGGAATTGTTGCTTTTGGCCCCTGTCACCCTATATTAAGGAGGCAGCGTAGCGCTGTGGTTTAGGGCACTGAGCTGCAAACCTGGAGACCTGAGTTTGAATCCCACAGCCTCCACCTGCATACTACTGTATGTGACCCTGAGTAAGTCACTAAACTTTCTTGTGCTCCCAGGTTGCACCTGGAAACAAGCTTCAGTTTAGTGTGCCTTTCCTGGTAAAACAATTTCCCCTTTCCCTTTCCTGTTGTTTTCCGTAGTGTTTTTTTTTTTTGTTGTGAATGATTTTGTACTGTCTCCTTTAGAGTTCCCATAGTGTAGTGTAGTGACTTCCTATAAAAGGTGGTGTGGTGTTTGCATTTGTTACTTGTGTGAGTGTTAGCAAGTGGCATGGTGTAGCTGTTCAGGATGATGCTGGTGAGTGATGTGGCACTTGCGGTCAGACTAACTGTATTGGTGAATGTTGTTGAGAGTATCACTGCTGGGGTTTGTGGTCTGGAGCAATGGTTTCTGGTGATTGGATCTGGAGATGTGGTTTCTGTGAGCAAGGCGGCACCAGAAGTAGCACTAATATGAAGGCAAAAGCAGGATAGTGGGCTTGGAGGTGCAGTAATTACTGGAGCATCAAGGAACATGGCAGTTTCATAGGTGTAATTGATAGGTGATGTCTGGTTAGTAATGAGTTTTGTAAGGCAGGAAAAATTGTGACGTTTATTGGTTTGAACTATTGTTTTTAGGACCTGTAGTAGTCAGAGGTGTGTGTGTGTATGTGTGTGTATGTTTTTTAGGTGAGTTTTAATTATGTTCATAAGGTGGTGTTGCAAGCTGTATGGTATTAGTGTTGGATTTAGGTGTTACTGATGTGTTTATTACAAGTTGTAGTAGGCTGTCATAACTATATATTATAGGAGCGCGGTCGCAACCCTATAGTTCTGGTTGAGTAGCCTGTTTAATGTTAAGCTCTGTTTTTTGCACCTTAATAACATTTGCATTCTTTGACAAAATAAGTCAAAATTTGGCATGTGTGGTCAGGCTGCCAGAGTCTCAAGATGTGAAAAGTATCATGATGGCATCTTAATCCATTTTTGAGATATGGAGTGCCAAAAAATGGAAAAAAGCACTTATATGTTTTTTCTATACTTAACATTGTGTATTTTTTGCTCTCACATACAGCCTAGATGGTATGGAATGTTCTCTTGAAATTTTCAGGGTTCAAGGAGCCTGTGTCAATGGTGGGCCTTTGGAAGGTTTGTTGAAAAAATATTATACCATTTTAAAGTTATAATGTGCAACTGGTAAAAGAAACCTGTCGCGAAAGGTTAACAAAACCTATTGCGAAAGGAAAAAACATATCACGAGTGGTTATTTGCGTGATTTACTTGACATGGGAGAAAAAAACAGTCAAGATGGACACTATTTTTTTTTTGCTGTTTAAACTTAGAAACAGTAAAAGTACATACAAAGTAAGTATTTAAAAAAAAAAAAAAACTGAACCTAGCTAAACAGGACCCATTTAGCAAGATTCTGGTGTTTGTGTTTTAAAGTTGCCAGAAATACCTTTTCTGGGTACCCAAAATCCAGGATGCCCAGCTTAGTGAGAGGAGCACTTCACCCACATACTCTGTATGAGAACAGCAGGACTTTCTTGACTTCTGCAGCCACAGCTGGAACTAATGCTGTGGGCTGCAGTGAGAGCAGTGGGACGCTGTTTCCCTGGTTTCTAGTGGTGCCCCCCATTGCCATAGTATGCTAGTTTCCCTGGTGCCTAGTAGCACCCCCACCCTCAGATTGCTGTCTGTATGTTTGTATTATCTTTCTCTGGCATCTAGTGGCACTCCCACCCTCTGATCACCATCTCTGTAATGGATTTATCTTTCCCTGATGTATATTGGCACCTCCCTCATCCTCCGATCACTGTCCCTGTAATGTATTTATCTTTCCCTGGTGTCTAGTAGCACTCCCACCCTCTGATCAACGTCCCTGTAATGGAAGAATCTTTCTCTGATGTCTAGTGGCATCTCCCTCACCCTCCGATCACTGTCCCTGTAATGGATTTATCTTTCCCTGGTGTCTAGGGCGCTTCTACTCTCTAATCTCTGTCCCCATAATGGATTTATCTTTCTCTGGTGTCTAGTGGCACCTCCCTCATCCTCCGATCACTGTCCCTGTAATGGATTTATCTTTCCCTGGTGTCTAGTGACACCTCCCTCATCCTCCGATCACTGTCCCTGTAATAGATTTATCTTTCCCTGGTGTCTAGTGGCACCTCCCTCATCCTCCGATCACTGTCCCTGTAATGGATTTATCTTTCCCTGGTGTCTAGTAGCACTCCCACCCTCTGATCAACATCCCTGTAATGGAAGAATCTTTCTCTGATGTCTAGTGGCACCTCCCACCCTCTAATCACCTTCCCTATAATGGATTTATCTTTCCCTGATGTCTAGTGGCATCTCTCTCACCCTCCGATCACTGTCCCTGTAATGGATTTATCTTTCCCTGGTGTGTAGTGGCACTTCCACCCTCTGATCATCGTCCTCATAATGGATTTATCTTTTCCTGGTGTTTAGTGGCACTCCCACCCTCTGATCATCATCCCCGTAATGGATTTATCTTTCTCTGGTGTTTAGTGGCACTCCCACCCTCCTATCACTGTCTCTGTAATGGATTTATCTTTTTCTGATGCCTAGTGGCACCTTCCTCACCCTCTGATCGCTGTCCCTGTAATGGATTTATCTTTCCCTGGTGCCTAGTCGCACTCCTCACCCTCCGATCATCGTTTCTGTCTGAAATAAAGAAAACTATTCTTCTATGCTTGTTTTTAATCTGCAAAAAAGAAAATGATCCTTCATCGATCTAACCCCCCCCACCTCCACCTCCCACTCTGCAGCTACTACCCTGCAGTATACCCCCATACACCCTCACTCACTTGAACAGGTCAGAGGGTGAATATCCACTCTCTGATCAAAGACACATCTTGCTGCTGAACCGCCAACTGCAATATGAGAAAATAAGGTAAGTGAGGTTCCCCTTTTGGCCAGGATTTGAAAAATAATAGCTGTCATTTTTGTGAGATGATACGAAAAAATTTCCATGTTGATAATTTGGGTCAAAATATTTAAAATTACCAAGGTTACGAGTGAGTGTAGAAAATGTTCAACATACATTCATAACTTTGCCATTTTTACATAGTTTAACTCCAAATTTTCAACATAGCTTTCTTATGATCTCACCTCATGAACAAGTGTGGTAAACATTTTCAAATCCTGCCAAGAAAGATGATTTTGCAAAGTGACTGCACAATCACCTTCTTGGCCTTATTTGCATAATTCCACCACCTTTGGTCATGAGGTGGGTCCCAAAAAATGCCATGTTGAAAATATGGGGTCAAAATATGTAAAAATGACAAAAAAAATGACAATGTTCAAAAGCCCATTTAAATACATTGAACCACCCTAACCTTAGTTTTTCATATTGCAGCCGGCAGTTCCAGCAGCAAGACATCTCTTCGATTGGAGAGTGGATCTTCACTGTGGGACATGTTCAGGTGAGTAAGGGTCTGTGGGGGTTATGGAGGATGTGGAGTGGTGGGTGCTGAGTAGGAAGGTTCGGGGGAGAGATTGGCAAGGGACTGTTTTCATCTTTGCAGGGCACACTGACATTCCTACACTGGGGACTGGGCACCCCAGTGTCGGGCAACTGTTTGGCAGCATGGGGGTGGACAGCTTGGTGCTTCCACTTAGAAAATGAGACCAGAAGTTGATGCCCTGGAGGGGAAAGGGGTCATGACAAGTGATACCAGGGTGGGCACCCTGGTCCACTTATAAATGAAATACTATAAAACATTAGGAAGGGTGGGCGTGTGACCTGGAGGGGCAGGGGTAAAAAGAAGCGATACCAGGGGTGGGTATCCCGAGCCACTGAACAAATAAATACATAGACAGATAGATAGATACTGTAGATAGATAGATAGACAGACAGACAGACAGACAGAGAATGGAGGCCTTTGCTTGTATAGTCTTTTTCTGCAAACAGCACTTCAGCTGCAGGGGATCGACAGCTCACTGGTCTTCATGCAGCCCACAGCATGAGTTCCAGCTGCAGCTGCAGAACTCAAGAAGGTCCCACTGTTCTTGTACAGAGAACATGGGTCAATGATTCCTCTCACTAAGCTGAGCACCCTGGATTTTGGGCTACCCATGAAAGGTATTTCTGGCAAGTTTAAAAAAAAAAGCAGCAGAATCTAGTTAAATGGGTCCTGTTTAGCTAGATTCAGGTGTTTGTTTTTTAAAGAGATTATTTTTATGCAGTTTCAATCTTTATGAGTTTAAAATGAGAAATAAAATGGCAGCCAACATGATGCGTATTATTTTTTCAGCAAAAGAGGTAAATCATGAAAATGAGCAGTTGAGTTTTTTGGGCTGTTTGCAAGGTGAGTCATGAAAATAACCAATTGCAATCTTTTGTTTTTTTTTCTTTTTTTTTTTGCAATTTGCATCAGGACATTAACTCTAAAATCATTATAACTCTGGAATCATATAATATTTTTTCACAAAACCTTCTAAAGGCACACCCTTGGCATGGGCCTCTTCGACCCTGAAAATTTCATGAAAAAATTCCACACCATCTAGGCTGTAGGAGACAGGAAAAAAAATACATAGTGTTGAGTATTGGGAGACCAAATATGTATTTTCTTGTTTGTTTGTTAGCACGCCACATCTCGAAAACTAAACAAGATGCCATCACAAAACATTTCAGGTCTTTAGACTCTGGCAGTCTGACCACCCATGACAAATTTTGGGCTATTTTGTCAAATGATGCCAAAGTTATTAAGGTACAACATTGGGGCCCAGATATTCAAACTGCGCAATAGCAGGAACAAGCGCAAGTCTATTGTGCCCATGCACAAGAGACACGATATTCAAAAACAGAGCAGGCCAAATTGCACAAACAGCTGACGACTGAATATCGCACCACCTGCACCATAGTGCAACAAGGGAGGGGAAGCTGAGCAGATCTGATGCACCATAGCACAACAAGGGATGTTCAGCTGAGCAGTCCAGAGGTGCCATAGCGCAACCAGGGAGCCCCTCAGCTGCAGAGCAATGTAACAGCACAATCAGGGAGGTAGGGGCCCACCACCCATGCCACAGATGGGCACAGGAACACACAGCAGAACAGACATCATCCCCCCACACCCCAAGCACAGCACAACTGGGGGAGGGCTGGAATAACCACTGGCCCATGGAGACCAGCAACCAACCCACAGCCTGGCCATGGTGCCCCATCACACCTACCGGCAAGCTGTGACTGGAACACAAGGAGGGCAGACCACCCCGTGCCACACTATCCCCTCCAGTGCAGAGCACACCATGCACCATGACTCCCAGATACCCCCCCCATGAGCAGTGACCACCACTGCAGGAAACCCCATGTATGCACCATCCCCACCCCCACTGTGTCAATGCAACCCTGTGCACCACAGAACCATGCAAGCCGGCCCCACCATGAGCACCCATCAGTGGGTTGCAGCACACGGCAATGCAACAATGGCTGACACATTGCCACCAAGCACAGTCCCCCCGAGGTAATGCTGAGAGACCAACCATGCATCGGCACAAGAGGTACCCCACACGGGACAGGGCATGCCCTTGACACCACCACCAGTGGTACAGTGCCCTGCACAGTATTCCAGTGACACACCCTGACCCACCACTGGCCACAACAGCCAGCACAGACACCCACAGTGGTGCATGGAAGCATGCACCACACCGGATGCCACACAGTGTATGGACAGACACCCACCCATATCCAAGGGCACACCAACACAGGGACGCAGTGGTGGGGCAACCAAGCCCCAATTGCAGGCCCATGTAAGCCGTGTACACACAACCCGCAGTCCTCCATGGCACTGGAGTGCCAGCCACCCTGTGCAGGCACTGTGGACCCATACACCACCAGTAGTCGCCTGGAGTACAAGTCACAGACAGTGGGGCACATCCCCTGCAACACACACAAGGCACAGCATGGAGGTGGGACAACGACTGTGGTGCCCACAGTGCCACCCAAGCCAGGTATGCACCACACCAGTGACAGGGGCAACCCAGCAAAGTGACGGGTACAGTGGCCGCCCTGCAGGGACTGTCACCACTGACATGCCAGTGGACCGTGCAGGTCACAAACATGCATGTGTGTCAGCTGCACAGGCCATGGATGGGCCGATGGGTGCACCATGGACACCGAGCACACTCCATGGACCACTGCACACAGTCATCCAGTGCACAGGGAACAACACACACACCACAGACACTGACTGATAGCTACCCCCACACCATAGACACCTCCACACAGACACACACACATACCCATGACTGCACCACCCCTGACGCCACGCACACCACTGCAGCTGAGCACCTATTGCCCGCTGCAAATCAGAGACCACCACAGTGTTCATATCAAAATCAAATGTATTGAAAAATATAACAGTCAACTATGTACAAGAATAAAAACTATATACAAGCTTGAGGGGGCCACAAACAAGGTGGGGGTGGGTAGGGGGCAGGGGTGGACAAATGGGATGGGATAGAAGGGGTGTGAGGGTGGGTCCAGGGGGGTAGGGGAAGTCAGGGACTGAGGGATTCCTAGCGGGACCACCGTTCAGGACTTCTTGACCTCCGGCCTCTGTGCCTCCTCAGTACCCCCGTCATGTCCAGTCTCCTGAGTATGTCCAGGGATTCCCAGGCCAGCTGTAGGATCTCCCTCATGGCATCCCATATGTCCCTGAGATTGTGGGTACCTAGGACAAGGGAGCACAGTTAATAGGTGTGAATGCACAACCCCATACAGCCCACCCATTGTGCATGGCATACAGCCATGGGACATACCACTGTGATGGTGTGTGACCACCCACGGTGATCACGTCCACAGGACCTGCCCACCCAGGCACATACAGCCATGCGGAACGCTGCACACACCCACAGGCCAAGTCATGCACAGCACCACCATGGCTGTTTAGTGACATGGCTATGTGGTGCAAAGGCAGTGGCACAGCCATGCACCTGGTGCACGCATGGACCACCATTGATGCACATCCAGACATGCATTGCCACTGGACAGTGTCGATTGTAACAAGTTGCGTGCATGGCAGTGGTGTCAATGAATGGTGCCCATGCTCCGCTGCCCACCCTGTCACACAGCATGCAATAGTAATCATGGATGTATGGCACTCACCCTCATCGGGCCGCTCAGGTGGGTGGTGATGGCTCTTGCCCCGCCTGGCTGCACTGTCCTCCCCCCTCAGCCGCTATACCCGCAACCTGCGGAGTTCGTTCGGACCTGTGGGGAAAAAAGGAGAGAAGAACATCAGTACATTCCTGAAGGAAAGGCCCCATGCCCCAAGGTGTGTGCCCTCCCACCCAGCCAGACCCACCCACCCCACACCCTGTGAACACCACCACGGCAACCCATATGGTCCTTCCCCTATGTGCTGGACACATACAACACTGTGACCCATATGGACGATAAAAGTGTGTTGATGGAACCCCTACCTGTATGTGGCACTGTGCCCCTCCTGGCACATGCCCACAGTTGGGCCAGTAACTCCGGCTTCCTCCTCCGCAGGTCACTATAGTGGTGCCTGCACTGCTCCGTGCTCCACCCCCATCCGGTGGCCTCTTCCAGGGCAGTGGCCACCTCCTGCCACACCTGGGTCCTGGCCCTGTCTAGGAGAGCCTCCCTGAAGAGAGGCCTATGGTGTGGCTCAACAATTGCCACCAGATTTGCAAGCTCAATGGCTGTCCACTGCGCTGCCCGTCTGCATGCCATCCTAGCAGCTATAGTAGGCAATATGGTGCTCTGCAGCACAGCTCCCCACGTGCAGATGCTGCGCGGTACAGCGCTGCCATTCCCTATCGTGCTGTTACCGAACAGCACGATAGAGGTACACCCATGCCTGACGCATGGCACCTAGGGGGCAAAGGTCAGGCACAGGGTCAAGGGTCTCTGGCACATGGCCATGCACAGTGCCATTGGAAGACAATGCGTGTAGTGCGATTGGCTGCCTGTGTGCCAGCGCCATAGCGGACTACTGAGCAGTTGGGCCATTGCACCTATGATGGCCCATTGCCACAGCGCCATGTAGTGACCATCGCTATAGCACCACTGGCACAATGGTGGCCATGCCCTGCATTGCCTACTGTGCACAGCACGTCATCAGTGTGGCAGACGCCAGCGTCAGCAACCCAGGCATGTGCAGTGAGGTCTACTACACATGTCACAGGACTGCACCACTGGCTCAGCATGTTCGACACAATTGCGGAAAGCGCAACATATTCAGCCATCATATGCAAATCATCTAATCAGCCATTCAATGGCTCAGCACTGCAATTTGCATCTACTTAAAGTTGCTCCTCACCTCATTTGCATGGATTGCGCTATAAAGGTGCGACAGTGTGCTGCAGTGGCCATAGTCGGTTACTGCAGTTTATTGGTGAGTTGCATACTGTTTGGGAGTGTGGACTGTGGATTCAGGGACATGCATGGGACTGTACAGTCACAGGTAACAACTGCCATTCTTACAGGCTACATAATGATTGAGCAGGTTGTTGTAAAGGAGGAAAACAGTGGTGGGAGGAGGAGACCGAATTTTACAAAGGCTGAAACCGAGGCCCTGTTCAAGGCCTACCTGGATCAGGACCCGCTTCTCAGTGGACGGCGGGGAACCCCTCAAGCCTGTGCTGATGCATGGGAGGAGGTGGCACGTGCTGTGAACCTGCATGGCAGCCACCAGCACTCCATGCAGGAGTGTAAAAAGAAGATGGGCATGGACAACAGGAGAGTAAAAGAGAAGGTGGGCAGACTAGATGGGCCTAGCGGTCCTTATCTGCCATCAAAGTCTATGTATGTTTCTATGTAAGGTGGCTGCCATCAGGACAGCACAAGCTGCAACAGGTGGGGGACAGCCGGAGGTGGTAAAGCTGACCCCAGTGGAGGAGAGGCTTGCTGGAAGCATGCAGCGCAGTGCCATTGAGGGTGTTACGGGTGGTGGCTTCCAGACGGGTGGTGGCCCATCACTGCATGGTAAGTCATGGTCTGTCTATGGGGGGGGCAGGGTAGGTCACATGCAGTAATGTGACTTTGCTTTCCCTTACAGATCCTGAGCATCTGCATGGGTCAGCGGTGGTGGGCCTGTCCACTGCGGACAGTCGGATGGAGTCGGAGGTGGGACCATCCACCTCCACAGGTATATGTGGATCATTGCGACAGTGGGGCCGCCTGGCTGTCCACACTGATGTCGTTGTAACCGGTGTGGAGGAAGCCCTGCCTGTGTCCCAGTGTGCTGGCATCCATGGATGCCAGCAAGCTGTGGCTGTGGGCGAGGCAGAGTCCATCACCAGTGATGATGACACGACTGTCATGGGCAGTGACACATGTGTGCCACGGGATGGCCACACAGCAGGGCAATTTGCGCCCATGGCTGTGGGCGGTGCCACTGTGGAGGCCTGCGTGTCAGCACAGTCACAGGCTGTGCCTGTCAGCACCAGTGGGGTGGCACTGGTGTCTGTTCAGGACAGTGGGACTGTTGCAGCCACTGCGGTGGCACCACTGAGCCCTGGGGTGTGGCAGCCAGAGGGTCAGCATCAGCAGTTGCCCAATGGGCTTGGAGGTACAGGGTTCAGCAGCGGCATCTGTGCACTGCCTGTGGACATGCCCAGACCTGGTCCTGGTGCACAGCACCCACCCTCAAGGGGTGCTGAACATCGGGGCCTTGCACACCCTGAGGGACAGGATGCTGAGGAGGCTGATGACCTCTTGGACGAGCACACCCACCTACTGCGAGCATCAGTCCAGCAGCAGATGCAGCTTGCGACATCTGTGGATGCACTGCGTGTGGCTCTGAAGCGAGCAGAGGAGCGTTGCAGCAGGGACATCACGCTGATCCTGGCAGGCATAGACCATTTGCAGGAGGATGTGACCGCTGCCATTGACAGGCATGCACAAGCATTCACTGCTGTCATGGCCACAATGGGCACACAGTCAGGTGCCCATGCATCGCGGACACCATGCAGTGCACTATCCACCTCCCGTTCCCAGCATCGTGTGACTCCCACCCTGTCGATGCCAGATTCAGCTGTGGGCATCCCGAGCACTCCTGGTGCAAGCATGTTCAGTGTGCTGCAGACCCCTGCACGAGCATGGTCATGTTCATGCAGTGGAACCCCTGGGGGACTATTGGTGCCACCCCATGAGGCCAGTGGTCAGCCTGCCAGTGCTGGCGGGTCTCGGCGGGGCCACCCACGCATCCATGGTGGCTGTGGCACTGTGTCGCATGACGGACCTGTCTCCCAGCATGGCTACTGTCTGGTGCTGCCCTGTGTACATTGTATGTTTCAGTGGGCAGTGCACGGGTGGGTACCCGGCCCTGCACATGGCCACACAGTCCACCTGCACACCCTCCCGGCTGCTGTCCACAGTCGCATGTGCATGATGATGCCTGCATTGCGCTGTACACCAATAAGCAATGGTGCTCAGCATCTGACACATGCACATGGACAGGCAGTGGGCGTGGTGGCCTGTGGACATGTGTGTTGCTAGGGTGTGCGTTCTGGGTCAGTGTGCCTTCTGCCCTCTGTGCACATTTGTTGCATTGTGTGTGAGTGTGTGTGTGTCCTTTGGCATGGCATGTTACTCCTCACCCATCCCTGGTTGTGTGTGTGCTTCTGTGCCCTGCCACTTCCATTGACGGCATGCACCCCTGGTGTGTGTCCATGCGTGTTTGTGGGTTGTGCCTTAGCCACTGGTGGTTGCGCATGGCCCCATGACTTACCTGGGTTGGCTGAAGTGCTCCTCTGTGATGGTGTCCTGGTGCAGCTGTGCCAGCCGTAGCAGTCGGGGGTCCCATCGGCCAGGGGGGGGCTGCCCATCACCATCATCACAGGTGTCCCCATCGTCCCCATCGCTGTCCCCCTGTTGGACCTGTATGGCTATCCCACATTTGTTGGCCATGTTGTGCAGGATGCAACAGGCCAGGAATATCCCACAGGCCTTTGAGGGGCTGTACTGTAGGGCACTGCCAGAGGTGTCCAGGCAACGGAAATGTGCCTTCAGCATCCTGAACACCCGCTCGATGACATTACATGTGGTGGCGTGTGCCTCATTGTAGCATCACTGCGATGGGGTCGCGGGCCGCCGGTAGGGTGTGAGCAGCCAGGACGGAGTGGTATCCACTGTCACCTGTGTGTAGAGGGCAGAGGTTAGTTTTTTGATCAGCATCCCCCTGCCCCAGGCCATGTAGGCCACTACCCATGCCACCTCTGGCCATGCCCCCCCAGGCCCTATGATTGTCCACGTGGTTTGCATACTCACCCACTAGGTGGCCAGTGGGGATGTCCCCACTCTTGAATCTGTGGCACAGTGCCAACTGGTGCCAGATGAAAGAATCGTGTGCTCTCCCAAGGTGCATGGCACAGACATTGATGATGCGCCCCCTGGCATCGCACACCACCTGGCAGTTGATGCTGGCATAGCCCTTGCAATTTATGTATGCGGCCCTCTCAGGGCCAGGTGGTGTGCATATGGCCACATGGGTGCAGTCTATTGCCCCTAGCACGCCAGGCATATGTGCTACCCTGTGGAACTCCTGTATGTTTGCTGTGCGCTCCGCCGCTGTGCTGGGGAAATGGATGTACTCCACAGCATGTGGCAGCAGTGCGCTGAGGAATTGGGTGAGGTGGCATGACATGGCTGACTGGGTTATGCCTGTGGTGTCCCTAGTTGGTCTCTGTACCCATGGCGAGCAAGCATATGCAGGCCGTTACCTTAGTCTCCACTGACAGGGCATGGCTCCGTCGTGTGGGTGCCTGCATCACATCACTACACAGCTCACAGAGCTGCCTCAGAATTGCCCTATTCAGGCAGTACCAGACCACAATCTCAGTATCAGTGTACAGCTCAAACCTGGTGTGGGTTCAGTACTGCCTGTTGGGGGCATACCGCCGACGGGCCCTTCCACGGCCATGCCCCCTGCCGCCCACCTTCTCACCCCCCTCATTACGGCCTCCATGTGGAAGGTGGCACTGGCCATGTCCCTGGCTTGTGTTCACCCCCCCCGGCAGCTGTTGCTGTATTCCCCCTGCTGTCCTGGCTGCTACCTCCCCTGCACTGGGTATACCTGCCTGTGCTGGCCTCTGTGCTGTGTGGCTCCCCACACCTTCCCTGTGCCTGGCTGTTCTGACTGCCTATTCCCTGGCCTGCCCTGTTTGTGCCTCCTGCCCTGTCTGTCTGCCTCTGCTTCTGACACATGTGGCTTCCCTGTAGTGTTCTTGCGCCTCTCCCTTACTCCTTTTTATTTTGGCTCATTTCCACTATGGCGCAACTTCCGCTTGTTCCCCTATTGCGCATGGCGCAAGTCTTTGAATATCACACTCCGCCATTTATGCATGGTTCTTCCCCCTATGGTTGCACATGCCTTCATTATTATTGCGCTGTTGCTTAGCATGATTTTGGGGGTGCAACTGCCTCCTGATGAATATTGCAGAATGGCGCAATTTCAGACTTGCACAGGCACAACCCTATTGCGCATGGCTCAACTCTTTTGAATATCTGGGCCTTGGAGTACAATATTAAACAACCTACTCAGCTCTAAATATAGGGGTGCTACCTCGCTAAAATAACATGCTTATTATGTTTGTGCTTATGACAAGTTGTAAAAAAGTGCATATTGATTTTATCTACCAGTTTAATTTTCATATATGAAAACTGGGTGCCAATTAGTTTTATTGTATGGTGATTGAGTACCAGTTAAACATAGAAACATAGAATTTGACGGCAGATAAGGACCGCTTGGCCCACCCAGTCTGCCCATTTCCCTACCTACTGGATAAGCTGCAGATCCTAGTTAACCAGCAGCCTACTTCTTCCTACCCCCATCCCCCAGAACTGCCTTATGACTATCCCATGCATGCTTGAATTCCACCACTGATTTTGACTCCACAACCTCCTTCGGAAGGCCGTTCCATGCATCCACAACCCTCTCTGTAAAAAAATACTTCCTTAAATTACCTCTGAGCGCCCCCTCTATTTTCAAATTGTGCCTCTTGTTCTTGCACACCTCTTTTTTGAAAGATGCTACCCTCTTGGACTTTGTTGATTCCTTGAGGTACTTGAACGCTTCTATCATGTCCCCTCTCCCTTCTTTCCTCGAGGCTATACATATTAAGCTCCTTAAGTCTCTCTTCATATGTCTTCCGTGCAGACCCTGCACCATTTTAGTTGCCCTCCTCTGGACAGCTTCCATCCTGTCTATGTCTTTTGGAGATTGGGTCTCCAGAACTGCACACAATACTCCAGATGGGGTCTCACCAGCTGTCTGTACAGAGGGATAATAACTTCCTGTTTTCTACTGGTGATGCCTCTCCCTATGCATCCCAGTATCCCCCCAGCCCTCCTTGCTGCCCTCTCACATTGCTTGCCCGTCTTTAGGTCATCTGATATGACTACCCCCAGGTCCCTTTCCATTTTTGTTGTTGTTAGTATCTCACCCCCCATTGTGTACTCTTCCCCTGGGTTTTTGTTTCCCAGGTGCATTACCTTGCACTTCTTAGCATTGAATCTAAGCTGCCATACATTTGACAGTTTGTTTTCATGTATGATAACTGGGTGCTATAATAATGACAAGGCAATGCAAAATTTATTTATATGGCACCCAATCCCTGGGGCTCTGGGTGACTCACATAAAACAGCTAGGTAAATACACAGAAGCAAATCACATATAGCATGCATAAGTATTTAAAATAATAGATATGATTCTAAAATGACAAAAATACAAACTAGTGCTGGTTAATCACCTTCATCAGGGAAGGCCAAGCAAAAAAGATGAGCATTTAGACCCTTTTTTAAAGCTCTTGACCGTCGGGGCCTCCCTAACGCAAGCTGGAAAGGAGTTCCATAGGGTTGGTCCAGCGACACCAAAAGCGTATGGAATAATAATAGCATATGGAAAAAATAAGTGAAGGTGTTTTCAGTGGGGACCAGGCCATTTTTGTATATTGTATATGTATGCAGTATATATCCATATGTAATATATGGATAGTGAAAATAATACCCCCAAAATACATACAAAAAATTCCTTGTAATACAGTAGTTAGTCCCGTAATAGTATACTTCCGGTCCTCGTAATAGTATACTTCCGGCCCAATAATACTATACTTCCGGTCCTCGTAATAGTATAGTTGGGATTACCGATGTGACTACTGTGTGAACCGAGTTTTGTTTCTTTGTTTTTGTGAGAGAAACATGCGGAATGGGACTGGGAGTGGGAGCAGGAGTGGGGGTGGTGTGAGCGAGGAGCGAGGAACGACACTCGGGAGTCTTACTAACTCTGCAGACCGCAGCGCCATACAGCAGGCACAAGTAGAAATTAAAAAGATTGCTTGCATCCATATATTACAAAAATAACAAATAGGTTCTGGTAGCTTTTACAGAATTCATCTGACTTAGATACAAGAAACTCCTCTCGAGCTTCGCTCTCGAGGTTTCTTGTATCCCCAGAACCTCTCGATGGAATTACTGCCTTGTAATACACCAGAACCTATCTATTATTCTATTTGTAATATATGGATAGTGAAAATAATACCCCCAAAATACATACAAAAAATTCCTTGTAATACAGTAGTTAGTCTCTTAGCATCCATGCATCCAGCATCCAGTCTCTTAGTTAGCTTCGCTCTCGAGGTTTCTTGTATCCCCAGAACCTCTCGATGGAATTACTGCCTTGTAATACACCAGAACCTATCTATTATTCTATTTATACTGTATGTGTGTATGTAGATTCATTGCAAAAATACTACATTAGTGATCAGTTAGGGTTGAAGATAAAGCAACAAACATAGGGAGATATGATGTTAGGGTTTCCAACCCTAAAACACCTTCCCCACCCCTGAAGAGAATAAATGGTGGAGTCTTCTTTGGGGTTGTCAACCACAACGCTCACCCCCATTGCAGTGACAGAAAAGCTAAGATGTGATGCAGACAGGTGTGTGTGTTTCATGAATGCATACAAATGGATAAGTTTTAGAGTTGACAACTTCAAGGAAGACTCCACCCCTCATTCGTGTCAGGGGTGGGGCAGGTGTTTTAGGGTTGGAAGCCCTAATGCCATATTTCCCTACATTTGTTGCTTTATTTTCAACCCTAACTGATGCATTAACATAGTTTTTTGCTATGAATTTCCTTACTTTTTGAGATAGTGTAATCATAGCCTTATTTGCCTGTGGGAGCACCCAGGTATAGTTTTTGAGATAGAGTAATCGTATTCTTATTTGCCTGATGGAGCGAATTGGCCCAAAGGGCCCTGAGCTCCAAGCCCCCCATAGATGCATACTATATATGTATGTAGCTGTGGAAAGGCCCTGTACTTCCATGTATAGGACAACAGTGACCAAATTATCAGCATAGATATCTTATTACCCAACTCCTGTACCCAATACTGTCAATTTTTGAATCCCTGCCAAAACGTAATTCCACACAACTGCAACGCCGTTCTGCTCCACAGGTGTGAAAATACATTTTGACTAGGATTTGAAAAATGACAGCTATGACATACATGTGGTGGGGTAATAAGAAGTCTATGTTGAAAATTTGGGGTCAAAATATTTAAAATTCCTGGCGTTATAAGCATACGTAGCAAAATTGCAATGAATGGTCATAACTCTGCCATTTGTACATATTTTGACCCCACATTTTCAACATAGCCTTCTTATGACCCCACCTCACAAACAAGGGCAGGAAAAGTTTGAAATCCCACCCAAAAGGTGAATTCACCAACTGACCGTAAAACCATCTTTCTGAAGGGAATTGCATACTGACAGTCATAATGTTCATGAGGTGGGTTCCCCAAAAGGCCAACTTGAAAGTTTGGGGTAAAAATGTCAAAAAATGGCTGAGTTATGCATAAAACTTGAAAACTCATTGAAATACATTGAACTACATTTACCTTTGTTTCTCATTTTGCAGTTGCCAGTTCCAGCAGCAAGATGTGTTTTCCATCAGAGATTGGATCTCAAACCTGGGATCTGTTCAGGTGAATGAAGGTGTGTGAGGGTGTACTGGAAGGTGTGGGGTGGTTGGTGCTGAGTAGGAGGTAGGGGTGGTGGTGTGCTGACTGGCAAAGGAACTTTTTTTTTTTTGCAGGAAAAAAACATCAAAGGATGGTTTTCTTTATTTCAGGTACCA
The DNA here is from genome assembly GCA_016271365.2 of Neoceratodus forsteri. NCBI lineage: Eukaryota > Metazoa > Chordata > Ceratodontiformes > Ceratodontidae > Neoceratodus > Neoceratodus forsteri. The sequence continues at coordinate 480,672,451 of JADMNL010000022.1, forward strand.
TTGTCATGGGGGGAGGGTGCCACTAGACACCAGAAACATTAAAAGCAGCATGTGGATGATGGTTGCACAATTGGGAAGGGAAGTGGGACCACTGGACTACTAACGAGACGTTGATCAGAGAACAGGGGAAGGGGGAGGGACCACTAGACTACCAGGGAAATGTTTGTCTGGTGTGGGGACAGTGATCGGAGAAGTGGGATGGGGGAGAGAACACGGGGGGGATGAAAATTGTTTAAACAGGACAGGCACATTAAGCCAGAGCTTGTTTTCAGGTGTGACCTGTGAGCACAAGGAAGTTTAGTGACTTGCTCAGGGTCACACAGTATACAAGTGACAGCTGATGGGATTCAAAACCAGGTCTCCAGGTTTGCATCTTAGTGCTCTTAACCAGTACATTATACTGCCCCCTGGCACTATACTGGACTACCAGGGCTTTGGATTCCATTACCGGGGATAGCAATCGGAGTACAGGAAAAGGGGGAGGGACCACTGGATTACCAGGGTTTTGGATGCTATTACCGGGGACAGCGATTGGAGTACAGGGTTGGGGAGAGAGACCTGTAAACTACCAGGATTTGGGGTTCTATTACCGGGGACAGCAATTGGAGAACATGGGAAGGGGGAGGGACCACTGGACTACCAAGGCCTTGGGTTCTTTTGCTGGGGACAGTGATCGGAGAACATGGAAGGTGGAGGGACCACTGGACTACCAGGGCTTTGGATTCTATTACTGGGGACAGCGTTCAGAGTACAGGGGAAGGAGAAGGGACCACTGGACTAACAGGGCTTTATTTGCTAATACCAGGGACAGCGATCACAGAACATGGGGGAGAGAGAGACCACTGGACTTCCAGGGCTTTCATTTCTAATACCGGGACAGCAATGGGAGAACATGGGAGGGGGAGGGACCACTGGACTGCAGGACTTTGTGTTCTACTGCCAGGGACAGCAATTGGAGAACAGGGAAGGGGGGGACTCCTGGACTACAAGGGCTTTGGTTGCTAATACCGGGGACAGTAATCAGAGAGCATGGGAGTGGGTGGGACCACTGGACTACCAGGGCTTTGGATTCTATTACCAGGGACAGCGATCAGAGTACAGGGAAGGGGGGGGGAAGGACCAGTGGACTACCAGAACTTTAATTGTTAATACCGGGCACAGCGATCAGAGAACATGGAAGGGGGCAGAGACTACTAGACTGCCAGGGAAAGTTTGGGAGGGTATAGGGACAGCAATCAGAAATCATTTTCCATTCAAACAGTAAAGTTCAAACTATTGATAAGTGCATATAGTTATTTACTGTTCGAATAGTAGAGTGCGAACAGTTAAATAGAACATACAAACATACGAATGTGCCAGCAAAACAGACTACTCAGTCTATCTACGTCTGCTCGAGTGTGCAGCTAGCACCCCTATTTGCAGCTGCCCCACCCCCTCCCCTTTGTCATCCCACTGCTACCCCCACCTCCCCCTCCCTCACTCTCCCCCTGCTTCCTGTCCCATGCCCTTTTAAAGCTGTTCACAGATTTACATGATACCACCTATTCTGGTAGTGCATTCTATTTTGCTACTACCCTCTCCATGAAATAGAGTTTCCTCATTTCCCTCCTAAATCTTCCCCCCTCTATTCTTAGCCCATGGCCCCTGGTGTCCCTCCCCCTTCTTAGCTTAAAAACCCCATCTGCCCCATCCTTATTTATTCCCCTCAGACACTTGATTGTCTCTATCATGTGCCCCCGTCCCTTCTATCCTCTAGGGTGTACATATTCAGGTCTTCCAGCCTGCTCTCATAGCATCTCCCCTCCATTCCACATATCATCTTCATTGCCCTCCTCTGCACCCCCTCCAGTAGTCTGATAGGTATGGCCTCCAAAACTGCACACAATACTCCAAGTGCGACCTTACCAGCAACCTGTAGAGGGGCAAGATCACCTCTCTTTGCCTGGATGAAAACCCCCTCGCTATGCACCCCAGTATTTTGTTCACTTTTGCAGCTGCTCTCCTGCACTGGGCAGTATAGTCCATGGTCCCTGTTACCATTACCCCTAGGTCCTTCTCCTCCTCAGTGATCCCCAGCTTAACCCCCCCCAGGCAGTATTCTATCCTTGGGTTCTTTGCTCCAAAGTGTATAACCTTACACTTCTTTGCATTGAACCCCAGCTGCCACCTCTCTGACCACTCCTCTAGCTTGCTTAGGTCCCCCTGCAGCTGCTTCCATCCCTCCTTTCCATCCACCACTGTTCCCATTTTGGTGTCGTCTGTGAACAGACTTACCTTGCTCACCACCCCATGTGCAATGTCTGATATGAAGAGCCCAAATTATACCAGTCCCAGCACAGAGCCCTGTGGTACCCCACTCATCACTGGCTTTGGAGTTGAGAGCTCACCTCCCACCACCACCCATTGCAGCCTCCCACTCAGCCAGCTTGTAATCCAGGTTGTCAGTTTTGCCCCTACCCTTACACAAGTTAGCTTCCCCCCCAAGCCGCCCATGAGGCACAGAATCGAAGGTCTTGCTGAAGTCCAAGTAAAGAACATCTACCGCATGACTCTTATCCAGCTGACCTGTCACCCAGTCATAATATTGTATCAGGTTGGTTTGACAGGACTTCCCCGAAATGAACCCATGCTGCCTCACATCTTGGAGGCCGTTGTCCTCCAGGTATGACACCAGTCTTTCCTTTAGTATCATTTCCATTAGTTTGCACACTATGGAGGTGAAACTTATTGGATGATAATTACCCAGTTCATCCCTTGGTCCACTCTTGTGTAACGGTACCACGTGTACTATCCCCCAGTCCAGTGGCACATATCCCGACTCCAGTGTTGTGCTGAACAGATCCACCTGCGGCTCTGCCAACACCTCCGCCATCTCCCGCAGCACCCTGGGGTGGATACCATCTGGCCCTGGTGCCTTGTCTACCCTCAGTGCCCTCAGTCCTCTAGGACTCTACCACCCTCAATCCTTCCATCTGTCACCTCCTCCCCCATCCCCACCCTCCCAGCCCATGGTGGTAGTGGTCCCTCCTTTTCCATGAACACTGAGCAAAAGTATTCATTCAGTGCTTCTGCCTGTTCCTCCCCTTTTCTGTCCACTCCCCACCCTTTTTTATCCTCGCTATTGTCTCCTAGCACTTTTTCTTCTCCCTGATGTATCTGAAAAAGTCTCCCCCCCCCCTTTAATTCACTGCGCTAATCTCAGCTCCCTCTGGGCCTTGGCTTTTCTCACTTTTATGGTCCCCTCCCTGGATCTTCTTGCATACTCTTCCCTGTCCCCTTCCTTCCCCGTCCTCCTATACCTCTGGTGTGCCTCTCATTTTGCCCTCACTACCTCCACTACATTGCTGTTCAACCACCATGGTTTCCTTGTTCTGCTGCTCTTACTCTGTGTCTTGGTGCAGGCTTCAGCTGATTCTGTAATCCCCCATTTAATGATATCCCATTTCTGCTCCACGTCCATCTCCTGCCTTATGCCCTTCAGTTTCCTTTCAGTACTTCCCGTATCCTCCCAAAGTCCTCCCCCCTGAAGTTTACCACTCGGGTTACTGAGTTCTCTGGCTCCCTGCACATCGTGTTATTAAACCACACCATTTGGTGATCACTGTTGGCTAGTGGGTCCTCCACCCTTATTTCCCTTACTGTCTCCCCATTTGACAATACCAGATCTAAAGTGTTCTTTAGCCTAGTAGGCCCACTGACCAACTGCGTCAGGAGACCCTCCTGGATTACGTTCAGGAGCACTTGCTCTCTGGCACTGGAGGTGACCGGAATGCTCCAGTCAACCCCCAGCAATTTGAAATCCCCCACAATGACCACCTTCCCTTTTCTACATACCTTTCTGATTTGTCCCGCTAATTCTCTGTCAAGGTCCTCAGACTGGGATGGCGGCCTGTATACCACTCCAAACATCAGTTTTCTACCCCCTTGAGCCTAGGAGCTGTAGCCAGATTGCATCTGTTCTCCTTTCCTCCCCCTCGTCCCTTGTGCACTTCATTCCATCCCTCACATAGATTGCTACCCCATCCCCCTCCCCTCCTCATGGTCCTTCGTGTACAATTTGTACCCTGGGATTGCCAGATCCCAGTCCTGGTGCTCGGTTGCCCACGTTTCCATGACAGCCACGATATCCACCCTCCACACTGCCAAGAGTCCCTGTAGCTTAGCTGATTTGTTGCCTAAGCTTCTCACATTCGGCGAGACCACCCTCCATCCTACCCCCTTCCCTTCATTGCCCTCCATCTCCTCCCTTCTACTCCCTCCCTTTTTGGCCACTCCAAATCCTTCCCCTGCAAGCCTAGGAAGTAGGCTGTGACTCCACTCTATCAGATCACTGACTACCTGCTGTCCACTTACCACCCTCCAACTAGTTTAAATCCACCTTTGTCACAATATACCTCCCCAGTCTTTGCTTCAATACCTCCTCCCCCTCCCCGCTCAGGTGTAGCCTATTCCTTGCAAGCAGATTGTTATTATCCTCGGTACTGCCCCAGCCTACCACAACCCTATATCCCTTTCCTCTACACCATTCTACCAACCATGTGTTCAACTCCCCAATCCTCTCCTTTCTCACTGTGCTTGCACAGGATACTGGGAGCACCTCCAAGAAGGTCACAGACTCCCCAGTCTCCTTGCACAACCTTCTCACTTCCTCAGACCTCTCCCTTGTTACCTCCACCATTTCCCCCACTAGGTTAATTGTCCCCACATGCACCACAATGTGTGATTTCCTCCTGCCCCTCCTTCTGCACTTTAGGATTGCCTGTTCTGCCTTGTCTGCCTTTAATCCCGGTATGACTCCACCCATATCCGACTGTGCCTCTCCCCCTTGCTGCCCTATCTGATCCCCTTGAGTATGGAGTCCCCCAACACCAGTACACCCCCACTCCTCTTTCCTTGTGCCTGCTGCCACCCCCCACCCAGGTTCTCATTCCCAAGGCTACTCAAGAAGGTGCTATTACCATTTTCCCCAGTGTCTTCCCCTCTGCCCCTCTCAATTGAGACCCTTCCCCCTCCTCCTGTTTGACTGCCAACCTCCCTCTCCCTCCTCATCGCTACGAGAATTATACCTCCCCCTGCCACACCATGCTCAGTGTCTCCACTACTAATGCCCCTCACTCCCTCCTCTTCGTGAGTACTATCCCTTGTGCAATCTCCTCCTGTGTTCTCCTCTTCCCCATGTGTCACTAGTACAGCAAACGTTTCCTACCCTCTTTGCATTACTATGTGTTTTCTCCTCTCTCTCTGCTGTTGCTCTTCTTTTGCTAGGCCCTACTAGAGTCCACCCTTCATCAGCTGGCTTCCTGTCTAGTTTGCCCCTTCCCCCTGACACCTCCCTTGACCCACTGTTCCTTCTCTGTGGTGCCCCCCCAATACTCTCAGATGTCAGCCCTTCTACCAATGCAACCCCCCCCAACCTCCCCAACTCCCTGCCAAGCCACTGAATCTCTTCCTCAAGCCTCCTTAGCCTGTGGCATATTGGGCACCCTCCCAGCCTCCACAGTATGTTCATCCACACTGCTGCCCCACAACCACTGCACCCAACAATCCTACCCATGGTTCACACTACCTATGCAGGACAGTGAAATACAGTCTCTCTGTACTGATTGCAGTTGTTTATGAACACAATCACAAACCCACCGATAGCATTCCCAAGTCTCACAAACACATACAAAAATTACTTAGCGAGTGATGGGGGACATGATTGTCAGAAAAAAATATATATATTTGCCCTGTAGAGATACTAATTTTAGACAGAGGCCCAAACTAAGCAAAACACTGAGACCTAAATACAGGTGTTGTGCTGTCCTTATCAGGCAGTAGCTGTGTACAACACTATTTTTCAAATTGTTAGAAAAACAAGTTGGCTGACATCACAAAAAGTATTTTCTCTGAGCAGGACCAGTACATTTACAGTTCAAACAGTCAATTTACAGTTCAAACTGTTTTCATTTACCTACTTGTCTTGTGGATGTCACAAAAATCATTATAATTCAAAAATGGTAAACTATTTTTTTCACCAAACCATCCAAAGGCACACCCTTGGCACAGACCCCATCTTCCCTGAATATTTCAGAGAAATTTTTCATTCTGTCTGGTCTGTAGATGGTGGCAAATAATCCCATGTTAACCAATGGGTAAAAAGTGTTTTTTTTCTGTTTTGTACCACTTTATATCACAAAAACCATACAAGATGCTGTCATAAAACTTTTCAGGTCTTTAGACTCGGGCAGAATAACCGTGCATGCCAAATTTTGGGCTATTTCGTCAAAGTAGGCCAAAGTTATTAAGGTGCAAAATTTGAATTTAACATTGAAGTGCTGTACCAACCCTAACTATAAGGGCACTACTGCACCCGTATAATATAGGTGTGTGTGTATGTGTATCCATACTGTATGTATATGTGTATTTGTACAATGGGGTGAGTGATAAATGAGGGAGATAAAACAGTGCATCATCCACTGCAGTGTGATATTTTTACCCCCTGCTCTACTGTGATGATATCAGCCATTTACACAAACAGGTCACACAAAGGTCACTGATATCATCACTCTAGGCAGCTTTCCCCTCAGCATACAAAAAACACCTGTGCTGTTACCATAGACACAAATGCAGAACTACATGAGAGATCTCACTGCTGCCTGCAGCTAACTGAGCATTACAAAACACTATCACCTATTCCCCACACTCTAACTTCCAGCACATTACTGTGATACTCTCATCTTGACTGCAGCCAGAATTCTAAAGAGCACAGCTTCACGGAACAGTCTGTTCCTCACTGCTGCCTGCAGCTAACTTGATTACCACTAAAAACACGGACCTGTTCCTCAAACTCTACCTCTCAGACCATTACAATTACTGTGATACTCTCAGCTTGACTGTAGCCTGAATTCTAAAGAGCACAGCTTCACAGAACAGTATGTTCCTCACTGCTGTCTGCAGCTAACTCAATTACCACTAAAAACACTCACCTGTTCTTCAAATTCTGCCTCTCATCCCATTACAATTACTGTGATACTATCAGCTTGACTGCAGCCAGACTTCAAAAAAATACAGCTTCACAAAATAGTCTGTTTCTCACTCCTACCTAAAACTAACTCATTTAGCATTGCAAAACACACTCATCTGTTTCCCAGAGTTTGTAACACTGCCAGCCCATTCAGAAAAACTCACACACAGAATAAGCAAACACATAAACAGGAATAGAACACAAGACAACATAACAATACTTCAGAAACTCCTGGCCCTATTGTATAAATGGAATACATGATGTGCAGATTGGTGCTATGGCAAATATTGTCACTCCTGCATCGTGAGATCTGGATATCTCGCACTCGTGAGATATCCAGAGCTCACTCTGCAGGAGTGACAATATTTGCCATATCACAATCATGCCCATCATGTATCCCCTATATATCTATATAATATATAGATATATATGGAGAGAGATACATATATCCAGAATACACAATAGGTTACTGTGGAATAACACATTTACCTCCACTAGAGAGTAGTAAAACCTGTAACTTACAAGTAGTAAAGCCACAAGTTAGTCATGAAGGTCTTCCAACTCAGAGATAAATGTGTTATTCTTTATTTTCATTGAAAACGTTATTGTTTTTCTGCAAGGTACATACATAGAACATGACAGTGAACTTTTTTTTTAAACTTTATAAAATGGCAAGAAAAATATCTAGAAATTTCTTGGCCGAGAGACATCACCTGACCATGCATTAAATCTCAATAAATGCATAGTCAGGTGCCAAATCTCATTTTCTTCCCTCAAAAACCTACTTAGAGTCATATTATAAGTGTAATAAGCTCCACCAGGGTGTGCATCATAGGATCTGAATGCACTTCCCAGGAGTGTAAGGATACTCGGCCTTCAGCTTTGTGCCTCACTACACTCCTGGGGTGTGCATTGAGTAAGTAATAAGCCACCACAGGGTGTGCATTATAAGATTTTTATTCACATCCCAGAGGTGTAGTAAGGCATGAGGCCAAAGGCCGAGTGTCTTTATGTCCCCAAGAAGTGTATTAAAATCCTATGATGCACACCCTGGAGGGACTTACTACACTTATAAAATGGCTCTAAGTAGGGTTTCTTGGGGGAGGAAAATCAGATTTGGTACCTGACCATGCATTTACAGAAATTTAATGCACAGTCTGGTGTCATCACTCAGCCAATGAAATTACTAAATTTTTTCTTGCCATTTTATAACATTCTATAATGCACACCCTGTCATGGCTTATCACTTACCTATTGCATTTCCAAAACAAATGTCATAGCCCATACTCACAAATGTCATTTCAGAGGTATCAGATCTACATATCAGCACAGCTAAAATCCACAGTCAATGTCCTTGGATCTTAGAGTTGCTGGTAAAAAGAGAAAAAGTTCCTGATATTGTTCTGGACAAAGTCAGGGTTCATGAGCCAGGAGCAGTATATAAAGTTCAGACTTTCAAAGACCATTTATGAAGTCCCTGTGGTATTCCGAGTCAGGCCTGAGGAAAAAACTACAAATAACATGCAACTAAATAACAAATAACAATAGAGGATGATGTCCCTGAGTAACAATGTCTCATCTAAGTGTGTAGAGAGGTGAGATACCCTACATTAACTCAACTTAGCTGATCAATATCCTGCCTGTTGAGATAAGATCAATCTGTCTTCAAGCTCCCAAACCCCTAAAAATGTCTCCACATGGAGATGCAGGACTGCTGTCAATTGTTCCAAACAACAGATATTCTGTACAATAGCTATCTAGTCATCTAGTCTAGGACAGGTCTGGGAGAGCCCACTTTTAGTAATATAGTGAAACCCACTTATAATGGACTAACTTTGTAATACCCCTTATGTCCATTATAAGCGGGTGTCTGGAGTAGCCAAAAGCCTCTTTACACAATGTCAAAAAGCATACCCTTTTAGGGAAAGAAAGTAAAACATAAAGCATTGAGTCAGCACCCAGTCTGAGCAGCTCTCTCCCCTCCCACTCCTGCGTGGATTGCTTCAGTTCTGAATAGCTCAGCCAAAAGCTGAAAATACTGCTGGGAGGAGGGCTGTTAATGGCTAGTTGATTGGGATGATTGAAATAGTTCTCACTTGCCTGACCTCACTTACCAAGGCTATCCATAGCTGTTAATAACCACTTTAACACTATGCCATGGTCAAAAAAATGCCAAATTAACACCTGGCAGCTGACAGCAGCATTCAGTATAGACGGAGCATATAGTTCTTTATATCCTGAATTGTTCTTTAACAGAGTCCAATGTAATTGGCTTTTGGTTTTTGAAAATTGTCAGTTTAAACCGTTTGTCTCACTTAAGTGTGTCCATTATAAGTGGAATGCACTGTAGCTTTACCTGAAGCTGCCAATAGGATGCCCAGAAATGTTTTTTTTTGTGGTTTTACCCAGGGACTAAATGACTAGCACTGAAGTTCTGAAATCCAAAGATCCTTGGGGGGGGGGGTACACGCTATCTGACTCAATCTGGGGCCTAGCTCCTGCTAGAACAGCTGGCGTACTGGACAGTCCCAGAAAATATGAAAGGGCGTTCCCTCCCCCCCCAACATCCTCTCCAACAGCTGTCATTATGACCTGTTGTGTAATGTTTGGTTCAGGTAGGGGTGAAGAAAAAGTGACTAACAATTTTCCACTGGAATTCCTTCCAATTGTTGGAAGCTGATGTATAGAACATTCCTTCCTAGGTGATCTTCCTCTCTTAGGGATTAACCCTCCACCCATCTCTGTGTTCCATGCTGTCTTGTAGGAGGAATGAGAAGTCTCCCTACACTGCGTGTAACTGAGAACTAGGTGTGAGATGTTTTTGTATATTGGATCTGACCCTCACTTGCACTTTCAATTACTTCAATCATGGGAGTGGAACCCTTTGAAAAGCTTGAATTCTGGAGCTGTCCTTAAGGAAGGAAGTAAACAGCAAATAGTAGAAAACAATCAGAATGGGCAAATGACTTGATGGTACCATGCTGTGAAAACTGAGAAAACTGACTGAGGCCAAGCCTCTTCCCCTGCCATAGGTGGCATCTGTCTTTAGGAGGAGAAACTCTAAACTCCTATCTATGTAGGTATGTCAAGTCAGGGGGCAAGTGAGATGGAGCTTTTGGTGCACCATTCTCCAATTCATGTAAAATTGTTAAAGCCATGGATCCGAGGTGGAGTGGGTTGGGCTGTGAGTTTTTCAAGAGGGGGCATTGAACACATCCAGTGGTGGGCTTCCAACATTATCATTTTGTTCAACTGTCATCCAGACACTGTCCTCTCCATCCCTTTTATACTCTATCCAAGGCAAAGGTTGTACCATTTGATAATAGAGTTTCAAATCTGGGAGACCGGTACCACCATTTGCTTTTGATCTCTGCATGTCCCCCCATTTGATTCTTGCTCTCTTACGACCCCATGTGAAGTGATGTAGGTCTTAGTTAATTTTCATCCAGTCCATCCTGGGGATGTGGAGGGGCAGGGTCTAGAAAAGGAACACAAATCTTGGGAGAATGTTCATTTGGAGCATTTCTGTTTTTCCCAAAAGAGAAAGGGGGAGCAATTCCCATTGCTTTAGATCTGCACATATCTCTGCTTTTAGGTTGCTATAATTTGAGTGGCACAGTATAGCCCTGTCATTCCTACAGGAATATGGATGCAAAGGTAGCCAATCTGTGTGGTGACTCACTTAAAAGGGATCATCTGCCTCAGTTCTGGGGTTAACATTCCACTGATTAACATAACCTCCATCTTGTCTTCATTAATTTTGAACCCTGAAGCAGCTCAATAGTCCATCAGGATTTGCTGTAGGGAGGGTAATGTGCAAACCGGATTTTTAAGATAAAGCATCATGTCATCTGCACAGAGTGAAGTACAATTTTTTGCACCAATTTATGTAGGAATTTTTTGACTCCATTTGTTAATATTTTCATGAGGATTTTATTCTATGTTAAGTAGGGAGATAGTACAATATGCATTGCGCCTATCCATTGATTTTTCAGGTTTGGGGATCATGGTGATGAATGCCGATGGCCAAGAATCAGGGAAATCTCCAGGGTCCTCTCCTGCATTAAACATTGCGCAGGACCTAGAAGGCAGAATTTCACTGTTCGCTGATGACACAAAGCTCTGTAACAGAGTAGAGTAGACACACCAGAGGGTGTAGACAGAATGAGAAGGGACCTGCAGAAACTTAAAGAATGGTCAGGGGTTTGGCAGTTGAAATTCAATGCAAGGAAGTGCAAGATAATGCATATGGGGCACAAAAACCCTGGCACAATATATCAGTTGGGGGGGTGAGGATATAGCATGCACCAAGCAGGAAAGGGATCTTGGGGTAATCATCTCTGATGACCTCAAGGTAGGAAACAGTGTGACAAGGCAGCAGGTAAAGCAAATAGGATGCTGGGATGCATAGGCAGGGGCATCACCAGCAGGAAAAGGAGGTCATAATTCCACTATACAAGACACTAGTAGGCGCACCTGGAGTACACTGTGCGATTCTGGAGACCTTACCTTGTAAGGACACAGACAGGGTAGAGAAGGTTCAGAGGAGGCAGCAAAGATGGTGCATGGATTGCATCACAAGTCCTATGAGGACAGGTTGAAGGCACTGAACATGTACTCCCTGGAGGAGAGGAGGAGAGGAGGGATATGATAGAGACATACAAGTATCTTACAGGGAGGAACAGGGTGCAGGAATGCACTATTTTAAGCGAAAATATGTTCCAGGACTAGAGGCATGGGATGAAGTTGGAGGAGGACGATTCAGAGGAAACATGAGGAAGAATTTCTTCACAGAACGGGTGGTGGACAAGTGGAACACCCTGCCAGAGGAAGTGGTGGGGGCTGAAACAATCACGGGATTTAAGAATGCATGGGATAGACATAAAAGAATTCTGGAGGTCAGAGGTAAGGAGCAACAGACTTCTTGGAAAACATAAACTGAACTTAGAAACTTAAATGGGCAGACTGGGTGGGCCATAGGCCCTTATCTGCCGACACTGTCTATGTATCTATGTAACACCTTTGTTAGTATAGGGACTATGTGATGTTTAGAAGATTTAAACATTTCCCCATTGAAGCCATCTGGACCTGGGGATTTGCGGGCCTTCATATCCATAATAACGACCTCTACCTCAGTCTGAGTAATGGGGCCATCAATCACCAACTTTTCCTCCTCTGTCAATTGGGTCAGTCTAATCTGTTTAAAAAACCTTGGACCAGTGTGGATCCTGCCTGTCTCTCCCCTACTGTTCTATAGGGGGTTTGATAGTATTTCCTGAAGTGACTGGTGACTGTTTTAGGGGTACAGGCTACCTGCCCGTGAGAGGGGTGTCTGACCTTTTTGATTTACCAGCCTGCTTGCTGCTTTCGAAATTGAAAGGCCAATAGATGACCCACCTTATTCCCCTGTTCAAAGTAGGTTTGATTAAGATACCACCATTTACCTTCTGTTTTGGATCTAGCAAGGGATAGCAATTCCTTTCTAGTTTTGTTAAGCTGGTCTAATATCTAAGGCCCCCCCCCCACACACACTTATGTTGGCCCTCTAGTTCTTTTAGGGATGTCTCTAGTTTGTGTTGCTGTTCCTGCAAATGTCTTTTTATTCTGGAGAGCTAGGACATGATCATGCCTCTCGAAGCGGCCTTCAAGGCATCCCAGAGCCATTTTTCTTTGACCTCCGGGTCTTGGTTGTCTTGGAGGTAGCTGGTAATGGTATCTCTAATGCCAATCTTAAACTACTCCTTATTAAGCAGGGAGGTGTTCATTTGCCAAACAAGAGGCCCAGGACCAGTCTCCTAGTTGAAGTGTAATCAAGACTGCTGCATGGTCTGAGTGGTGAACTTGTGGAGGTCAGCCTTACAGCCCAAGAAGTAATCAGTTCGGGAGTAGGATTTGTGTGCATTTGAATAGAATGTGAAGTCCTGTTTACCTGGGTTCAGTTCCCTCCAGATGTCTATCAGTGCCAATTCCTCCATCCTGGCCCTTACTATTCTACTCATAGAAACATAAAAACATTGAAATTGTCAGCAGATAAGGACTGCTAGGCCCATCCAATCTGCCTGTAGGCCCTATACATTGTATGTGGCCACTGACCTTATGTGATCAATGGCTTTTCATCACTCCCTCCCCTCTCAGGCTTCCCTTGTGCCTGTCCCAAGCATGCTTAAACCCCTCCACTATGCTTGCCCTCACTACCTCCTGTGGCAGACTATTCCATGTGTCAACTGCCCTTTCTGTGCAGAAAAACTTCCTCCCATTACCTCTTAATCTACCCCCTTCCAATTGCATATTGTTCCCCCTTGTTCTAGTAATTTTTCTACATTGGAAAAGGTCCTCCTGCCTGCAGCTTGTTTAAATCCTTGTGGGACTTGAAAGTTTCAATCATGTCCCCCCCCCCCCCGCTGTCTCCTCTCCTCTCCTCCAGTGAGTACATATTGAGGTCCCTTAGTCTCTCCTCATATGTTTTGTGGTGTAAGCCCTGCACCATCTTTGTTGCCCTTCTCTGGATAGTCTCCACCTTATCTATGTCCTTGTGCAGGTGTGGTCTCCAGAACTGCATGCAGTACTCCAGGTGAGGCCTTACCAATGTTTCATACAGTGGCATCACCACCTCCCACCTCCTGCTAGTGATACCCCTGCCTATTCACCCCAGTATGCCATTGGCCTTCCCTGCCACCTTTGTACACTGCTTTGATACCTTAAGGTCATCAGAGATTATAGCTCCTAGGTCCCTTTCCTCTTTGGTGACAGTCAGCTCCCCCCCAACCTGTAGTTCTCCCCAGGGTTCCCTCTACCCAGGTGCATTATTTTGTACTTCTTTGCATTGAACCTCAGTTGCCACATCTCTGACCATCTTTCAAGCTTCTCCAGGTCCCTCTTCATTTTCTGCACCCCTTCTGGAGTATCCACCCTGTTGCAGATCTTGGTGTCATCTGCAAACAGGCAGACCTTTCCTTCCAGCCCCTCTGTAATGTCACTAATGAAGACATTGAACAGGACTGGTCCTAGTACTGATCCCTGTGGTACCCCACCGATCACCTCTCTCTCCCCAGATTGTACCCCATTTACCACCACCCTCTGTCTCCTGTCTGTTAACCATTTCCTGACCCAGTTCACCACCTTGTCTCCCATGCCCATACTACCCATCTTGTTAATCAGCCTTCTATGTGGGATGGTGTTGAAGGCTTTGCTAAAATCTAGGTAGGCGACATCTACCGCCCCTCTCTGATTAAGTTCCCTAGTCACCCAATCAAAAAACCATTAGATTCATTTGACATGACTTTCCTGCTGTGAATCCGTGTTGCCTCAGATCCTGAGCACCACTGGATTCCATATGTATCACTATCCTTTCTTTCAGCAGTGTCTCCATGATCTTTCCCACCACTGAGGTGAGACTGACTGGCCTGCAGTTCCCCGCCTCCTCCCTACTGCTGCTTTTGTGCAGTAGGACTACATGTGCCCTCCTCCAGTCCTCTGGAACGACACCTGTGTTGAGTGACTCTGTGAACAGGGCCACCAGAGGTGCTGCTAGTTCCCTTCGCAGCTCCTTTAATATCCTCACATGGATGCCATCTGGCCCCATGGCCTTATCCACCTTCAGCTTTGTGAGTTCTTCCAGAACTCTCTCCACTGTGAATGGACTGGTGTTCACCTCCCCGCCCCTTTGCCTCTGCAACCCAACTATGGTCCTTGACCCTCCCCCTCCTTAGTGAATACTGAACAGAAGTATTTGTTCAGTATTTCTGCCTTGTCCAGATCCCCCTCCTTACACTCTCTTTTCTCCCCTTTGAGCCTCACTGTCCCCCCCCAGTTTTTCTTTTTTCACTGATGTACCTATAAAATGCCTTATCCCCTTTGTTTACAGACTGTGCTAAGCTCTCTTCTGTCTGTGCCTTCGCCCTCCTAACAGCCTTCCCTGCTTCCCTTAGACATTCAAGGTACACCTCCCTGTCCTCCTCCCTTTGGCTCCCCTTATATTTCCTGAAACTCAGCCTTTTAGCACTGACTTTGTCCCTCACCTCTTTGGAGAATCATAGTGGTTTCCTTCTTCTTTTCCCTTTGGCCACTATCCTAACACGTTGGTTTGTTATATCCACTATGGCTCCTTTCAGTTTCTCCCATTGTTCTTCAACCCCCTCTACTACCTCTCCCTTCCCCAGAAATGCTTGTATACATCTTCCCATTTCAGTGAAATCTGCCCTCCTGAAATCTAATAATCTTGCCCTTGTGTGGATTAATTGAGTTCATGTCTCCATACTGAACCACACCATGTGGTGGTCACTGGACCCCAGCTGCCCTTCCACCTGTATTTCTTTGACTCTGTTACCATTGGTCCATACCAGGTCCAGAATTGACTTCTCCCTGGTTGGCTCATGCACCAGCTGCCTGAATCCAACCCCCTGCAAGGATTCAAGGAATGCTGTGCTTCCAGCTGAAACAGCCATCTGGGTGGCCTGATCCACGTCCAGCATATTGAAATCCCTCGGTAGCAGGATTTTGCCTTTAGCTGCCATATCGTGTATGTTCTCCACTAGTTCCCAGTCTACTTCCTCCCTCTGTGCTGGAGGGCTGTAGATCACCCATGTGTGTATTGCTGTTCCATTCTCTGGCTCCAGGATAACCCACATTACCTCAGCCTCCCCCTGTCTTCCCTGAACTTCTGTAGCCTTTATACCATCTCTGATGTACAGGGCCATTCCCCCACCCTTTTTGCCCTCCCTGTCCCTCCTGAACAATGTATAGCCTGGTACATTGACTTCCCAGTCATGATTAGCAGAGTACCATGTCTCTGTTATTGCTGCTATGTCAAGGTTTGCATCTGCCAACAAGGCCTCCAGGTCTGGAACCTTATTTCCTAGGCTACGGGCATTTGTCAGCATGACCTTTCATGTTTTACATTCTGCCCTCCCTCTGCTCTTGTTCTTCCTCTCCAGCATCTTCCCTCCACCCCGGTTTCCTTTCCTATTTGCTCTTGCCTCCCCCCGTATCACTCATTATGCATTCTTCACCTGCCTGTCCCTCCCTGCCTGCTTTCGCTGTTCCCGTAGTCAAATTATGTTCCTGCATGTTCCCATGGGGAGGTGTTCCTAAGCCTCCTGACCCTCCTGGCTCTCCCCTCTTGGCCAGTTCAAATGCTCACAGCTGAAGCATTTAAACTTCTCACAAAGGACCAAGGTCCCCTTCTCGGACAGATGCAGGCCATCTCCGTATATAAGCCTGCATCTACCCAGGTCAGGCCCCAGTCCCCTATGAAGCCCAAATCTTCCCTTCCACACCAATCCTTCAACCAGGAGTTTAAGGTACAGATGTGGAGTGCCCTAGCTTCCCCTGTGCCCTGGACAGGTAGCACCTCCTAGAATGAGACAGAGTGTGCTATCTGTTTCAGGTTTTCCCCCAGCTTCCTGAAATCATCCTGGACTCTGGATAACTCCACCCTTCTCCTGGCCAGGTCATTGGTCCCCAGGTGAACAATGACATCCAGCTGCTCCCCCCTAGCTATTGTCATAGCAGTTCTATGAATCCGCTTCCCATCCCTCCATGCAGCACTTCCTGGGAGACACTTGACCTCCCTCTCTCCCCTGCTAGGTCACCCTAACTCCACTTCCTGGACAACAGAGTCCCCCACTGGAAGAAGCTTCCCCCTCCTCTGGGGTTCCCTGCTTCCCTTCCCTGGGGCCCCATCTTCAGGATCCTCCCATCCTCCCTGGTACCAGCCTCGGGTTCCTGAGTGGGGCTTTCCCATTTCTCCAAAACAGTGTAGGAGATATTAAGCTGGACTGGTTGGGGGATGTGCTTTCGACCCCCCTCCTTCACCTTCCCTGAGCCCACTGTAGTTCAATCACTCCTCTTCTCTGGCATCCTTTGAGGTAAAGGTTGTGGACCCAGTGGTCTGTGGGTGGGGATGGATGCCGCCTTCAGCTTGGCCAACTCTGCTCAGAGACAGGCAACCTCCTCCCTCAGCCCAGAGAGGTGCCTGCAGATAGGGCAGCATCACAGCCTCCAGAATGTCTCCCTGAAGACAGCTGCTCCACAAACACTGCACTGCACTACTCCCATCATGTCTGATTCCCTCCTCAATCAACTGCCTGCTTAAGATGGCTGTTTGATATCCCCAAAATATATGCTTTATTTCTGCTGTGTTCTGTTATGCTTCCTCTCCTTGCTACTTCCATTATGGATGCAGGATGTTGCAAGACATTATGGGACCCACCCAATAAATGTAGGGTGAGACCTGGGGTGGGTGGGTAGTGGGGTGTGAGGGTGGGCAGTCCTACACCACAGGCTGTGTCCAAAAAGCAATCAGCCAAGGAGTCCTCTGGCAGTGACACCTCACTTTACTCACAAACTTCTCAGCTAGAATCCCTCAATCCTGCCCAAACTAAATGGAAAAGCACCCAAATGGCAATTAAGAAAAGACCTCAAATGCAATTATAAACACACAGAAATGGCAGCTAAGAAAATACCTCAAATACATTTACAAACACAGTCACCAAATCACCAGCTAGAGTATCTCCCTCCTTCTCCAACTAAATGAAGACTCAACTGAGATGGCAGTTAAAATCTCCCATTCAAACTACACTAATCCCTGTAATATGATACCTGCACTTAAAGGCCAGACAGCCAGGTTTAAACACACAATCACAAACTTCTCAGCTAGAATCCCTCAATCCTACCCAAACTAAATGGAAAAGCACGCAAATGGCAGTTAAGAAAAAAAACCTCAAATACAATTACAAACACACAGAAATGGCAGCTAAGAAAATACCTCAAATACATTTACAAACACAGTCACCAAATCACCAGCTAGAGTCTCCTCCTCCTTCTCCAATTTTTAGTGGCCACTCTTCCAGATGTGCAATCTAAGTGAGGCTATAATGCACAGTCCCTTCCTATTATGGTGGTAGCCTCCCTCAGAGATGCTATTTTGCAAAATAAGCTCCTAAAAAAGGTCTGTATTCAGGGCTGATAAAATGAGAAGGTATATCAAATGGCCAAAACTCTCTCCTGTTACCAGTACTACAAGGCATTCTCAAATGTTTTGGTGTTGGAGCTGTCAAGGGGAGTATTCCTGCAGAGAAAAATAGCAGCTCCTGCTCCCCCCAACCCAAGTCATGGGAAGTAGCCACCATCCTTTCAACCCACAGTCTATGTAATTTCAGGTGTTCTGCATCTGAAAGTCTAGTTTCTTGTAGGAACCCTACATCACATTGGAGTTGTTTTAAGTGCGAAAGAATCTTAGTCCTTTTTACAACAGAGCTGATGTCTTGGACACTAAATGAAACAATATTTAAAGTTCCCATTTTAGAAATTTACTCTCTGATGATGGAAAGCATCAATCCCCAATACCATACAGGACCCACCAGTCACCCCCAAACACACAAAGACTTTTAAAAGTGGTAAGTGTCAGTGTCACCCACAAAATGCATTAAAACAAAGAACTAACTAACAAAACATGAGAACACACAAGTGCAATGTGACCAGTAATTAGCTGCCAGTACTGTGGGAGAATCCATGATGTACATCCTAGGATTGTAAGTACTTTGCCTGGATCTGCATTGGCAGAGCATAACCATATGGCCAACATGCTTGTAAAGTGTTGCAAGCCTGACCTCTTGTAGGAAGGTCAGTTGTGAGCTCGGGTTGATGACCAGTGGTTATCCCACTAAAAGTGCTAAGCAGATGGGTAGGCTCACCTGCAACTCTGAACCATAAGCATAAAATACACATAGAATAAATGAACCTATTAGTCCATATTCTGCCACTGTATAGGTCATTAGTTAGACCACACCTGGAGTACTGCGTGCAGTACTGGCATCCGTATCTGAAGAGGGACATTAAGTTACTGGAGGGGGTGCAGCGCAGAGCAACAAAGATGATCAAGGGGCTGGGGGACTTATCATACGAGAGGAGGTTGAAGGAGTTGAACATGTACTCACTAGAGGAGAGGAGAGACAGGGGTGACATGATTGAAACCTTTAAATACATGAAAGGAATAAACAAGACGGGTACAGAGGGCTGTTCAGAGTAAGGGGGAGGGCCACCAGGGGCCATGATGAGACTGGAGGCGAGGAAGGTTCAGGAGGATGAGGGAGACACTTTTTACAGAGGGTGGTGGCTGGGTGGAATCGCTACCTGCAGAAGTGGTATGCAGTAGAACAGTGGACTGCTGCAAATGAGGATGGGACAGGACAAGGGGGAGGGTTAATGAAGGGGAAGGGTGGAAGGGAGGGGCAGCTGCAGAATAAGGGGTGCTAGCTGCACATTCCAGCAGACTTGATAGACCTCTAGGCCTTTATCTGCTGGCAAATTTCATATGTTCGTTTATGTAAGAACAGTTGTAAGTAGTTATGGTAGTCTGCAGCTGCTGCTCCCCCAGAGCCCCAACCCCAGTGTAGTGCACAGGGACTATTGGGCACAAAAAGGCCCTCTTGTATTTCTGCTGAGAAGGACCGTGCCCTCCCCATAGCCAGCATCCACCCCGAACACTGGCTCGAGGCCTGAGTGAGCATTCCATCTATAAGCTGGGTTCCTGTACTGCACCTCTGCAGTAGTCCTCTATGACTGCAGGAGTTATTGCCATGGTGATCACCCCTACTACAGGGAAGCTGCATTATGACAGACCTGTACATCTTTATTGCTTTTAAGGCCAGGGGTTGGGTGGTAGATCCACTAGGCATGGGCAAAATAAAAATTCTGGGAGTGGAATTCAAGCAAAAATCTGACTTTCACTTCTGCGGCAGTTTGGAAATTGATTTCTGAACTTCCGTAGAAATTCAACCCGCAGTTGCCGCCCAACCCAGTTATCCAACTTGCCACCCAAAAGCCAGTAAGCCACATTAATTATCCTTGGTAGCTAGCGTCCCTCCCCACGGATCACGCCCTTGCGGCCCACCTAAAATAAAAAAAACTACCTGGGTTAGAAATCCGATCCCTCCCCAACCCCACCCCATCCTGCCCAAGTAAATGTGCCCTGGTGGCTAGTGGTCCCTCCTTTCCACCTCACCCACACAAACTAATTGTTCACAAATAATCACTGAATTGAAGTCCAGTAAGTTAATAACATCCTCCCATCCCCATCTCTATCCATAGCCGTACTTTTTTAACAAACATTCCCTGGTGGTCTAGTGATTTCCCTCCTTCCCATCCCTGACCCCCAGTCACATAGTATTTTCCCTGGTGGTCTACTACCCCACACCCCAGCAGGTATCCCACCACCCCACCCCCATCCCAAACCCAGCAGTGGGCAGACTGGCACAGCCCACCTCTCTCCACCACGGCCAGCCCACCCACTGAGCTGTCAATGAATGAAGCGTGTTTGAACATGCTCATTCATTGACAGCTCAGTGGTGAATGCAGCCATAGTGAGAGAGAGAAACTGTGCGGTCTGCCACTGCTAGGTCAGATAGGGTGAAAGATGAGGCAGTGGGATACCTGCTGGGGTGAGGCACTAATTCACTAGGGAAATACTATGTGACTAGGGATTGGAGATGGGAAGGGGAGACCACTAGATCACCAGGGAGTCTGGTAAAAAAGCGCTACAGACGAGATGGGGATGAGGAGTGTTACTAACTTACTGGACTTCATTTCCATCATTATTTGTGAACAATTGAATTAGAGTGAGGTGAGGAGAGGACCACTAGTCCTGAGGTACATTTACTCAGGCAGGATGGATGGGGGCAGGAGAGATCGATTCTCAACCCCGGGCAGGGTATTTTTTTAGGCTGGGGCCAAGGCGTGATCTGTGGTAGGAGGGACCGCTATCCACCAGGGATAGGTTATGAATAAGTACTTGTGGGGTGGGTGGGGGGAGGGACCACTAGCCACCAGGGCTGGTGATGGGTGAAAGTGAAGATTTTACCCATAACTTTCACGGATGTTTTCCACTCCGCCAAAGGCGGAAGTTCAGAAAGTTCCACGAAAGTTCACTGATTTCTGCGGATTTTCTGTGGGGGTGGAAAAACGCACTTTCACCCATCCCTAGGACCAACAGGGCTGACCTTGGTCAGGTCTCCCTGTAGGTGCACTGACCCCCTCATGAGAATGAAGACTATCCTCATGTATTAGACACTGCTGAATTAGTACTAGGTGGGGTGGCAATTTCAAGAAATGGCTCTCCCGTAGAAAGTGAGCTCTCTGCAAGAGGGTTGCATCAATGAAGAGCAAAGAAGATATGCAGTACTACTCAGTGGAGTAAATCCAAGATCAGGAGCCCACATTCAGCTGTGATGGAAGTGAGATGTAAACTGGTGGGAGGAAGAGAAATAAAAGGGAGTGCACCAACCCTCCCATAACAGACCCAACATGTTGCTGTTCTGTGCCAACTGGGCACATAAAGCCATAAAAGGCAGCCAGGTTCCATAGCTGTGGGTAGCAGAGGTGCAGGAACAGCAGCCACATTCCCCACAGATCCCACTATAACCATTAGAAACAATGCAACACAAAGCAAAACAAGACTGAATCAGAAAGGTAAACATAATCTGTAGGGCTGTTGACATCCCACCCTTCAAGAATAAAGGGAGTCTCAGTGTTTCCCCCAGAAAAAGCAGAAAGGATGGGGCATTTGTCAAAACATAGGCACAGTGGCCCAGATATTCAAAAGGGTTGTGCCATGCGCAACAGGGTTGCGCATGCGCAAGTCCAAAATGCGCCATTCTGCGATATTCAGCAGGAGGCAGTTACACCACTGGCAACAGGTTGCGCAAGAGAGCAATGCAAATGAATGCATGCTCAACAGGAGGGGGAGGATCCATGCATAACCTGCGAACCCGATATTCTAGTCGGGTTAAGCCAGAGTTGTGCATACGCAACCAACCTGCGCCCGCACTTGAGCCAAAAAAGGCGTAAGTTGAGGGCCACCCACAGGTGAGCTGCTGCATTGCAGGGCGCAACACAGCAGCTGCCACCCTGGCTGGCCCCAATTGAAAACTCCTGTGCCCCCACCAGCCCGATCGCGGGCAGTACTGCGTCTGTATCCCCCACACACACATCTCCCACAGCCCGATCGCGGAGCAGAACACGTACATGTCCCCCACACATCTCCCACAGCCCGATCGCGGGCAGAACCTGTCATGAACCCCCCAGTGCCCGATCGCCAGGCAGAATGTAACCCTCCCCAACCCGAATAACTCCCTGGTGGTCCAGTGGACCAGAAGCCCGATCAGGGCAGAATGTCACAGCACAACTCCCCCACACATCTCCCTGGTGTCTAGTGTCCCCCCACCCCACCACAAGCCCCTCACCCGCTCCCCCCCGCGGCAGGCGAGCGACAGCATCCACCCGCCTGCCGCCCGCCGCCTGCCGACTGACTGTCGGTAGGGCTGCACGCCCATTGGTGCAGAGCTACAACCAATGGGCGTGCAGCCCATACCATAATGACAGTCCAGATTTGTGAATGATCATGTAGGGTATGGCGTGCAGCCATATCATACATGATAGTCAGATTTGTGAATGATCATTCACAAATCTGGACTGTCATGTATGTATGGGCTGCACGCCCATTGGCTGTAGCTCTGCACCAATGGGCTGCAGCCCTACCGACAGTCAGTCGGCGGGCGGCGGGCGATAGGCGGTGGATGCTGTCGCCTGCTGCGGGGGGTAGCGGGGTGGAGGGGCTTCGTGGTGGGTGGGGGACACTAGACACCAGGGAGATGTGTGGGGAGTTGTGCTGACATTCTGCCCGCGATCGGGGCTTTACGTCCACTGGACCACCAGGGAGTTATTCGGGTTGGGGAGGGTTACATTCTGCCCGCGATCGGCACTGGGGGGTTCATAGGTTCTGCCCTTGATCGGGCTGTGGAGATGTGTGTGTGGGGGTGTCATGTAACTGTGATGCCCGCGATCGGGCTGCATTGTGCGTCGGTCCCCGACGGCTGCTGCCTGGCAGGGTGGCCAGGAGCAAGTCCTCAGGGATCGGCGCACCTACATGCAAATGGCATGCAAATGGGGCCATAAATAGATGCAAATGGCCCCCCCTGCGCCTTGCATAAATTATGGCTCCATTTGCATGTCACCTTTTGAATATCAGACATTTGAGCATGGCGCAATGGTACTTGCGCCACCGCAAGTTTAATGCTCAACTCTGGCAACTTGCGGTAGCGCAAGTTCCACTGCGCCATGCGCAGCTGCTGTGGCTCGGGGGTGATATTCAAAGGAGTTGCTCAACAGCGCAACTCCTTTGAATATCACCCCGGCCACACCCCTGCGCAACTATTTTGAGCAGCTCAGGGGGCTTCAGCCTCAGACTGGCGCAGTTTGAATATCTGGGCCAGTATGTACTAACCTCTTCTCTGTTCCTTGATTCCCCCATTTCTTTCTCTTATTCCTACATGTTTTCTTTCTGCATATTTTCTTTGTAGCCCTAAGTCACCTTTACTTTGCTGTTTTGCTCTCTGAAGTTCCTCAACTGTTGTAATTGTAACAGTATTGGGGACCAGAGCTCTGCTTTAAACATGGTTGGGGGAAGGATGGGGTGTTACAAAAGGATGGGGCTCAAAATAAAAGGAGGAGGGCATCCCCATGTATAGATGCTTTAGAGGAAGTTCTGCAGTCTGTTAGGGAGATAAGAGATGAAGGGAAAGTTGTGACCTAACTGACCACCTCTGGTTGTTGTTTTTTTTTTATTTTTTTTATTTTATTTAGATCTTGGATTACAAATACCTTTGAGCTTAGAGCTCTTTTACAAAGGTTCCACATCAGTAGCATAATACAACAGGTTAACAGAACAGAAAGTATGGCAAAACACTATACATAGAGAAAGGAGATCAACAGGTTTACAGACTAAACAAGGCATGGTAAAATAATTGTAAATAAGAAAAGAAAGCAATAGTTGACATTCACAGTGAATTAAAGAGTAGAAAAGTAATGCTAAGCAGTTTCATGCACAGGAATGCATACAGTCAATTGAAAATCAGCCAAAACAAGCTTTGTCAATTACTGGTAAAATCGTAAGGTAAGTTTAAATCAGCCAACAAGCCTTGTCAGGACAGCTGGTGGGGGTGGCATTAGGTAGAGGGGAGGAAAAGTGAAGGGGGGAGGGGATGTCAGAGATGGTGCTAAGGAGCTTTACCAGTAATTAAGTGCTAGGGTTTTAGATTGCCAAAAAGGGTTTAACAGAAACAGTCACAGGAGCGAGTGGCAGAGAGTAGTCACTGTAGCTTGCATTTGAAAAGGCCCAATTTGGATTCGTCGGAGATGTCACAGTTGAGTGCATTCATCCAAAGAGGGGCTCTGTAGGTGAATGATCTTTGTCACTGGGAGATACGGCAGCAAGGGACCAGAAAGAGCTGGGATTCAGAGCCACGGGTATGGTGGGTATTGAGAGGAGCTGAGAAGACCTTGAATTCTAGGTGGTTGGAGGCCTAGGGTTATTTTCTTGGCCATCAGGCATGTTTGATATTTGATGCGATCTTTGAGCTGGAGCCAACCAGTCTGAGCATAGAGGTCACAAGACTGAGTGAGACGGTGGGCTCCTGAGATGAGGCGACATGCCTTGTTTAGAGCAGTGGAAATGTTGTACAGCATGCCAGTACAATTAAAAGCCTTACATCCCCTTAAAGAGCTGCTGACGCCTCAAAGAAAACTTTGAAAAACATAATATTTAGGTAGTATTCAGCTTACATTCCATACATATTCTATAGATTTTCCTTCCCCATTATTTATTTCTGAGAACATTTGCATGAATACATGATCTTTATACCTTAGAGTTTATCTGCCTCTTTAGCTTACTCCCTACTTCAAGTCATAATCCTGTCTTGTGACATCACAATCTGTTGCCATGGGAGTAACTGTGATGTCACAAGAAGTGCATTATAACCTCTGGTAGGTAGAATGCAACAGGAACAGATGAACTCTTCAGGAGCAAAAATCCTGTTTTCATGCAGATTACACCAGTAATAAATAATGGGGAGGAGGAATGCAGAACTAATGTGAAATAAAAGCCGAACTGTGTCTAAATATTGTCTTTTGTTAAAGTTGTGCTGAAGGTGTCAGCTGCTCTTTAAAGTCATTGGTGTCCATACAGGCACAGTAGAACGCATGGTAGCTTAATGGACAGCTATGTAATGGTTGCAAAAAAAAAAGTAAAAAAAAAAAAAAAGGCAAAATGTTCCAGTCTGTATCTCAGGTTTTCAAAGTGGAGATTCTTGCATTTATGATGATGGCTTCAGATATTGTGCTGGTCAGGGATCACAGCTCTCCCTCAAGAAGTTTCTGGAAGTCCAGGTGAAGATATGAGGGTATAGTGCCCACTGTGTGGTTGGCTCTCTTCAGTCTTCCCACCTTTCGCCATGCTGTAAGGGAGAGGTGATGTTCAGGATTCTCTGTGTCCATGTCTGGGCATTTGACACCTAGTTTCCTCAGGGTGGGAGCTGACTCTTTGAGGGATTTGAAGGACTGGAAGCCAAAGTCACTCAGCATCCATAATCTGGATGGGTAGTTGAGCCAGATACAAATCTGCTTGTCCTTGGCTTGTTTAATTGCTTCTTGGATGGCTCTGTGCTTCTCGTTCAACAGGTCTGGAAAGTCCTGGTTGAAATAAATGTGCTGGCCATCTATTTGTAAATCCTCACTTTTCCATGCTGCCTGCAGAATCAGTTGTCATTTAAGGTATTCAAGCATTCATGCCACTATGGGGCATGGTCTGGCTTTCTGGTCAATTGGATTCTACAGTTGGGAATGGTGCGCATGTTTAGTTGTTGGGGTACATTGTCTGGGATGTTCAGCACTGACCAGAGAATATGCCCTCCATTGGGGGAAGGATTTTCCATTTCTGTGAGCACATCATGAATCCTGAAGTGTTTTTGGTATGTCCGATTCTCCTAGTCATTAAGGCTGGACTGGAGCTCTCTCTCTCTTGGTTGAACAAGTATAGAATGACCCAGTCATGGACGCCAACCATCTCCATCAACTCACCCACAGCCAATTCTGTTGGTGTCATTTTTGCATCAATGCATTTAAGGTCTGATTTAAAGAGCTACTGACACCTCAAAGAAACTTTAAAAATCATCATAATCAGGTACAGTTCTGCCTGTATTCCATTTATATTGTGTATATTTCTCCTCCCCATTATTTATTACTAAAGGAATTTGCATGAATATATGATCTTGATCTTTGTCCCTTAGAGTTCCTTTAGAGTCCATCTGCCTCTATAGCTTACTCCCTACTTCAAGTCATAATCCTCTGTTGTGACATCACAATCTGTTGCTATGAGAATAACTGTGGTACCTCAAACAGTGCTCTATGACTTCAGGTAGGGAGAAACCAGCAAGAATAGATAAACTCTTCAGGAGCAAAAATCCTGTTTTCATACAAATGACCTTAGTAATAAATAATGGGGAGGAGGAATACAGCGCTAATAGGAAATACAAGCTGGACTGTGTCTAAATATTAGGTTTTGTTATAGTTCTCCTGAATGTGTCACCAGCCCTTTAAGCTCTGCAATGGACATCTCAACTTTGTGGATTGCCGTCAGGATTCCATCCAATTTGGAGAGCACTACATTTTAATTCGCTCCACTGTCTGTACTGTCCCAGTCGTCTGTACTGAGAGTCAGGGATCTGGGCCTACTGCTAGGGTCTGGGCCGGCTGCTTCATCCTCTGCCATCAGCGCTTTGAGTTTGGCTATCTAAGAAAACAGCTTCCTCCTTCAACCAGTCACCATGCTCAAAGGCCCTGGCGAGTAATATTGTTGGTTCTGGAGAGGGTTTTAGCAAGTTTTAGTAACTTTATTTGCCCATGGCTTGTGGAGCTCTGAAGTTATGTGATCATCAGTCTCGTGACATCACTGGAAGTCACAACAGTGAACATTACAGAGATGTACTCAACTCCAGCCTACATACGGTAAATGTGTTGTTCTACTCTACAGCCAGTTTTGTATGTTATATATATTGCACTATTTGTAATGCTTTCATTAGTCTTTTACCATACTTTAGAGTAAAAAAAACTGCCTTTCCACTGTAAACTCTCTATCTGGCCCACTGTGCTGTGTTCTAATTACAGATTCTCACAAGTGTGTTATAGATATAGATATTCTTTGCACAAAAACTGTGTTAATGAACCAGTTAGGGATCACAGAAGGAGCACGACAGGGAACTGTATCAATTAAAGCAGAAAGAAGTGGGGAATGCAGTCAGAATAGCAAAGGCCCAAACCAAGGAAAAAATAGCCAACTCAGTTAAGAAGGGGGATAAAACCTTCTATAGGTACATTAAGAAGCATAGAAAGGTTAAGGGAGGAATAGTGAAGATTAATAAAGGAGAGGGCACGTGGGCAGAGGGAGACAGTGAAAAGGCAGAGATACTGAATGAATATTTTTGCTCAGTATTCACAAAAGAAGATAAGGAGGAGTTACCTAAACCAGACAATAGAAGCACTCTGGGTAAGGGGGTTGACACCAGTCCATTTACAGAAGAAAGAGTCCTGAAAGAACTCCTAAAACTCAAGGTGGACAAAGCAATGGGGTCTGATGGGATTCACCCCAGAATCCTAAGAGAACTAAGGGAGGACCTAGTGACACCACTGACCACACTTTTTAACAAATCATGGGAGGATGGGGTGGTACCATTAGGACTGGAGGAGGGCAGATGTGATTCCCCTTCACAAAAGTGGGAGCAAGGCAGAAGCAGGTAACTACAGACCTGTAAGTTTGGCCTCAGTGGTAGGGAAAATGATGGAATCACTTCTGAAAGAAAG
Source organism: Neoceratodus forsteri (assembly GCA_016271365.2). Taxonomy (NCBI): domain Eukaryota; kingdom Metazoa; phylum Chordata; order Ceratodontiformes; family Ceratodontidae; genus Neoceratodus; species Neoceratodus forsteri. The sequence goes on from JADMNL010000022.1 coordinate 480,700,145, forward strand.
AATTGTTGAGTACCTAGAGGCCAGCGGGGCACAGGACCCAAAGCAGCATGGATTTACAGCAGGAAGGTCATGTCAGATGAATCTAATTGATTTCTTTGACTGGGTGACCAAAGTAATAGACCAGGGAGGGGCTGTGGATATGGCCTACCTAGACTTTAGCAAGACATTTGACGGAGTCCCACACAAAAGACTAATAATCAAGTTAGCCAGCCTGGGAGTGGGTTCCAGGGTGGTAGCCTGGGTAGAAAACTGGCTGCACAACAGGACACAGAAGGTAATAGTGAATGGAACACATTCCGAAGAAAGGGGGGTTACTAGTGGAGTACCTCATGGCTCAGTACTGGGTCCAGTCCTCTTTAACATCTTTATAGGTGACATTGCAGAGGGTCTGAGAGGAAAGGTATGCCTCTTTGCAGATGACACAAGATCTGTAACAGAGTTGATACACAAGGGGGTAGAAAGGATGAGAAGGGACTTGGTAAGGTTGGAGGAATGGTCAGACATATGGCAACTTAGATTCAATGCAAAGAAGTGCAAAGTAATGCACCTGGGAAACAAAAACCCAGAAGAAGAGTACACAATAGCAGGGGAGGTACTAACAACAACAAAACTGGAAAGGGACTTGGGGGTAGTCATATCAGATGACCTAAAGGTTGGTAAGCAATGTGAGAAGTCAGTAAGGAGAGCCAGGGGATACTGGGATGCATAGGACGAGGCATCACAAGTAGAAAAAGGGAAGTGGTTATCCCTCTGTATAGACAGTTGGTGAGACCCCATCTGGAATACTGTGTGCAGTTTTGGAGACCCCCATCTACGCAAGGACATAGACAGGATGGAAGCAGTCCAGAGGAGGGCAACTAAAATGGTGCAGGGTCTACATCAGAAACCATATGAAGAGAGACTGAGAGAGCTTAATATGTATACCCTTGATGAAAGGAGGGACGGGGGGACATGATAGAAACTTTTAAGTACCTCAAGGGAATCAACAAAGTCCAGGAGGGTAGCATCTTTCAGAAAAAGAGATGTGTAAGAACAAGGGACACAATTTAAAGATAGAGGGGGGACGGCTCAGGGGTAATGTGAGGAAATTTTTTTTCACAGAGAGATTGGTGGATGCATGGAACCGCCTTCCTGGGGAGGTTGCTGGGTCTAAAACAGTGGGGGAATTCAAACATGCATGGGACAGACATAAGGCAATTGTAGTGGGGGGTTGCAGGAAGTAGGCTGTTGGTTAACTAGAATCTGCAGCTTATCCAACAGGAAGGGAAATGGGCAGACTGGGTGGGCCAAGTGGTCCTTATCTGCCGTCAAAGTCAAAGTCTAGATTAAAGAAACAAAAGTAGGGAAATGTGGCGTTAGGGTTAGGGTTTCCAACCCTAACATCCCACCCCCACCCTCCCAGCAGCAAAAGTAAAAAAAAATTATGGTTTTGGCTGTCCTGAGTCTTGACGAATCAGGGCTGGGGTCTTCCTTGGGGTTATCATCCCTAACGCTCCCCCATTTCATCAGCAAATAAGCTCAGATGTGCAGACTAAATGAGAATGGGGCGAGTGTTAGGGTTGAAAACCCCCAGGAAGACCCCAGCCCTGATTCGCCAAGATGCAGGACAGTCAAAATCATATTTTTTTCCCTTTTGCTGCTTGCAGGATGGGGTTGGGGTATTAGTGTTGGAAACCCTAACAACACATTTCCCCTACTTTTGTCACTTTAATCTGAACCCTAACTGGTGCATCAATGCAGTTTTTTGCAAAGAATTTCCTAACTTTTTGAGTTAGTATAATGGTATCCTCATTCACGCAGGTCACTTCAGGACCTGTGTGAACACATCCATCTGCCTGGGGAAGTGCAGGGCACTTCCATCCCTCCATAGATGCACAGATCCATCTGGCAGTATAAGCACAGGGCCCAGAGAGCCCAATGCTTCCATGCCTCCAAAAAAGCAATTTATGTGTTTGGTTGTAATTGTTTTTTGTGGGTCTCACTTCAAAAGGAAAATATATTAAGTGTCCCTCTTAACTGCCAGAGCTTGACTGTATCTGGGCAAAAATCTGTTATTTTTGCCCATAAGTCAATACATTTTTGTTGGTTTGCTGTGAAATTTGCTACACTTCTAATGGAAGACTAGATACGCCTTTGGTGCATTTGTGATGAAGAATGATCAGACTTTCGTTGTGGATCCAAAATAGTGTACTGAGCATGCTCATAACTGACATTTCAAATCCTTTTAACTCTAGAATTGATTAATATTTTTTTTTACCAAACCAATGAATGGCACCACTCGGAGCCAAGCCCTTCTGCCCTGAAAAGGTCAGAGCAAAATTCTACATTTTCTGGGCACTAGGTAATGGAAAAAAAAACCAGCAAAAATCCTCAATTTGTTTCACTTTTTTGCTACCCAGATCTCAGAATCTGCACACCTGACCACAATAAACTTTGGCATTTCAAGAAATCTTGCCTCCAAGACCAAACATGCAAAATTTTGTGCAAATCTGTTGAACAGTGGCAAAGCTATTAAAGTGCAAAGTTAGGGTGTTAACATGAAGCAACTTACTCATCCCTAACTATAGTGGTGCTACCGCACAACTATAATATGCATACACAGAAGGAGCGGGAGTAAACATGACAAGATAAAAATATATTTTTGTTAGTGACGTCAGTAACAGCAACTTATAAAAAATATTGTTGTTACTGTTGTCACAATGGATATTTTTTTAGAGTACTGTCATCACAGTGGAATACTGAACCAACCAGAGCAGCTTTCACAACGCTGATTAAATCACAATGCCTATACAGCACAGACACCAGCTGATAAAATCAAAGAAAAACAGCAACATCCGCAAACAAACTGCAGATTTAAAAGCTTTAAGTCACAAATTACTGTTGTACGTGTCAAATATACAATAGCCTGACTCAAAATAGACAATTTATCATCACTTATGAGTGGGTAGGACTTTCATAACTCACTTGTGGTCCTGCCATTCTTGGGTTATGGTCTTGCCCCCTCACACTTGAAGATAAATTGCATATTTTGAGTCAGCCCATTACATATACATATATAAATATATATATATGTAGAGAGAGAGAGTGAGAGCGAGAGAGAGTGCAAGATGAAAGTGTCATATACAACGAAATATTACCATCAAGGGGCCTAACAAGCTCATAAAGCCATGAAACCGAAGGCCAGGTGGCCTTTGTGAGTTTGTTAGGCCCCGAAATGGTAATATTTTATGAGTGTATGGGACTTTGCTATCAGATGTTTTACATATTACATAAAGATGGACACAAAATAGAGTGTTTAGAAGTTTTATTATAGTTTTTTCTAATTGTATTTATAAATAACATTTTTAAAATACATAGAAAGGGATCTTGTACTCAGGATGTTCCAACATTTAGACGGACAAACACCCAAAATGAATTTATTATATAACTCTTGATGTACATCTATGTATATAATTAACAAAAACTTTGTTTAAAACAAAGTTAGGGTTCTAGACATAGGTATTCAACCAACATGATATAGGTCAGGAAATTTGATGTTAGGATTTACAACTGTTATACCCCTCCCCCACTAAGCCCTACCATTTTAACTGCACCCTCCTCCCTCCACACACAAACAAGCATCAGGGTGTGCCTTAGGGTCATGATCCCCACCACCCAACCTACCATCACAACAACCACCCCACCCTACACACCAATAAGCATCAGGGTGTGCCTTAGGGTCGTGGACCCTAGCGCTCACCCATTCTCCTACTGTACCATGTCAGGTTCCTTACAGATGGAATGGGGTGAGCATTAGGGTCCATGACCTAAGGCACTCGATGTTGGTGTTAATGGAAGGTAAAGTGGTGTTACAATAATGAGGGTTGGGTGATGAAGATGACCTAAGGCACCCGATGCTGTTTGTGTGTGAAAGAGTGAGAGTGCAGTTAATGGAAGGGTTTTAGTGGGGAGGAATATACAGTTGAAAACCCTACCATCCAGTTTCCTGACCTGTATCACTTTGGTTGAAGACCTATGTTTAGAACCTTAACTTTGTTTTAAACAAAGTTTAGTTAATGAATTTCCTTACTTTTTGAAATAGTATAATAGTATTCCAGTTTTGTGGAAGTTTTTTGGTACTTTTGTTGCAAATTTTCAACACGGCCTTTTTGGGACCCCACCACATGAACACTGACAATTTAATTTCGTTACTCAGTCCCAAAAGATGATTTTGAGCAGCAACTGCGCCGTTTCGTGCCACTGCTGTGTAAACACATTTTGGGCAGGATGTGAGAAATGACAGGTGTATTGTTCATGAGGTAGTGTGAAAAAATCCTAATGTTGAAAATCTGGAGTGAAAATATTAAAAATTGGTACAGTTACGAATATGCGTAGAAACTGCGCAATGCACACTCGTAACACAGTCATTTTTGGGAATTGTTGCACCACATGTTCAACATGGCCTTTTTTGGGACCCCACCTAATGAACAGTGGCACTGTGATTTCATTAGTACATCCCAAAAGTTGATTTCACACAGCGACTGCGCCATTCTGCACCACAGCTGCGAAAACACATTTTGGGCAGGATGTGAAAAATGACAGCTGCACTGTTCATGAGGAGGTATGAAAAAAATCTCAATGTTGAAAATCTGGAGTGAAAATATTAAAAACTGGTGAAGCTACGAATATGCGTAGAAACTGTGCAACGCACACTCGTAACAGTCATTTTTGGGAATTTTTGCACCACATTTTCAACATGGGCTTTGTGGGTCCCCCCTCATAAACATTGGTACTGTCATTTTGTTAATTGGGCCAGAAAGGAGATTCCATATAGTGACCACGAAATCACCTTTCAGGACCGAGTAATGAAATGGCAGTGACAGTGTTCATAAGGTGGAGTCCCCAGAACCCCGTGTTGAAAATTTGTGTTAAACATTCCTAAAAATGGCTGCAATATCAACATAAGTTGAAAACCCCATTGAGAGCCATAATACAAGCCTACCTTGATTCCTCAGTTTGCGGTTGGGTTTTGAAGAGTGTGGATCTTTCCCAGTCCAGAGAAGATGACAACCGCCGACTGCCAGAGGTAAGTATAAGGTGAGAGGGTGTGTGGGGAGGTGGGTGCTCAGTTGGAGGGTCGGAATGGAGGAGGGGGACAGGGGAGATGATGAGGGACCATTTTCTTTTTTCTAGAATTAAAAAAAAAAGATGTTGGGGGACAGTTTTCTTTTTTTTATGGCAGAGATAACTTTATTTTGGGACACTGGAAGTGGACTCCCTAGTGTCCCACAGTGCTGGGGGGGTTCATAATGTCAACATAGGGATTGGGCACCCCGATGTCGGTGGACACTATTAATATTTCAATGGGCGGGGAGGGCATTCGACACTGGGTGTAGGCTTCCCAGTGTCAGAAACAACACTGAAAAAAAGTTACGGTTTTTGGCACACTGGGGGTGGCCTTGTCAGCGTGCCACAGTAATAGAGATGGAAATAAATCCTGACACGGGGATTGGACACCCTGATGTCAGCAAAGAATAATAAGAATGGGCTGTGTGGGTGGCAGAGGGCATCTGACACCAGGGTGGGCATCCCAGTGTTGGAAACAACAGAAAGTTATTAGAAAGTTAATGCTTTTGGTTCACTGGAGGTGGTCTCCCCAGTGCACCACAGTAGTGGAGGGTTAAAGAAATGCCAACATGGGGATTGGGACTCCAATGTCAGAAAACAATAATTACAAAGGGGTACGCCTGGAAAAATGACAGTTCGATACAGGATTCTGCATTGCAACAGGGCAGTTCAATGCAGGACTCTGCATCGTAAAATGCCACTTCAGTGCAGGATTCTTTATTTATTTATTTGTTTATTTAAGAGTTTTACCAAGAAGGCATGCTGAGTAGGCTACTGCTCAATTCCAGATGCATCCTGGGAGTAGAGGTGTATGGGAAAATACATATAGGGCGGGATATTCAGACTGCACCAGGCTGTGGCGCAAGCCTGGGCACAGTGCAACTGGGATGCGCATGGGCATTGACAGGGTGATATTCAATGGAGCTGCGCCATGGCACAGCATCATTGAATATTGCTCCTTAGCCAGTGGCACTGCACCAGCGCAAGTGGCCAGAGTGGAACAGGGGGATGCGCTAGCGCAAGTGCCATTGCCCTAGGCGCAACAACCACGATATTCAAAAGTGCACATGCAAATGGGGCCATAATGCATGCAAGGCACAAATGGGTCCATTTGCATGTCATTATGACCCCATTTGAATGCAGGTGTGCCGATCCCCGGTGACTTGTGCCTGGCGCCCTGCCAGGCTGCAGCCTTCAGGGACCAACGCCCCCTGCACAAGCAGCAACATGTTCCAATGCCCGATCGCGGGCATATGTACAAATTGTAAATGTCCCATATCCCTGGTGATCCAGTGGACCGCTCCCAACCCGATCGCAGGTGTCAGTAATAAATTATGACAAACCAATCCATCCCTGGTGGTCCAGCAGTACCCTCCCCACCCATCCACTAAGCCCCCCTGCTCCCCGGTCAGTGGTGGGTGGCAGCTCCACACCCACTTGCCGCCCATCCGACTGACTCCGTACGGTAGGGCTGTATGCCCATTGGTCCAGCGTGAGCCAATGGGCATGCAGCCCATACCATACTACACAGACGAGATATGTAAATGGATCCATGGTGGGAAGGGGGAAACCACTGGACCACCAGGGGTGGATTGGTTTGTCATAATTTATTACTGACGCCCGCGATCGGGCTGCGAGCGGTCCACTGGACCACCAGGATATAGGACCATTATTACAATACTAATGCCCGCGATAGGTCATGGGGGGGCGCCACCACGAAGGTGCCGCCGGAGCTCAGGTGGCCACCTACAGATGGCAGCTGCCATGTTGTACCCTGCAATACGATAGCTCACCTGTAGGTGGCCAGCTGTTGCTCCTTTTTTTTTTTGGATCAACTGTGTGCAGTGCAAGTAGGGGTTGCACCTGCATGGGCTCAACACATCCCGGCTGAATATTGGGATGTCACGGAACATGCATGGGTGCCCCCACTAATACTTATCACCATTACTGATCACGCTCGGTAGCATTGGGATTGTGCCAGGCACAGTTCCCTTTTGAATATCGCACCGGGGCGCATCAGTGGGTTGCACATGGCGCAACTGTGTTGCGCCATGCGCAACCCTTCTGAATATCCCACCCATAGTGTACAGTGTACAATAACCTCCCTATCACCCTATCTCTTGTTGCTCCACCCCAGACTACCTAGCACTTATCTTTCTGTTCTTGCACTTATGACAATGTCAAATCCTTGACTGCCTACCCCTCTTTTCCCCACCCTTCCCCCTCTTATCCCCACCTCTTGCTCCACTTATGTCACCCCTAGAATGTTTTTTATTTGTATTTGTGTCTTGCTATATATACACACTTGTATTGTTAATTGTGCATTGATATTGTGCTAGTCTATACACATGTACTGTCTTTTGCTACTATGTTAACCTCCTGACCCTGTATTATTTATTGCCTCTGCTTACTTCTGTGTTAACCTCCTCACCCTGTATTGTATCTTACCACTGTTTTGCTTGCACCCATTGCTGATGTGGAACCTTTAAAAGAACCCTTGGTTCAAAGGTATTTGTAATCCTAGTAATTAATAAATAAATAAATAAATAAATAAAAGACAATTCAAGAGACAATATTACATTCAAGAAACAATATAGGGGCAAACTAACCATCATCATTCCGAATCTAACATGGCAGTTCGTTGCAGGATTCTGCATCGAACTTGAATCTTACACCAATGCAGGATTCTGCATTGAACTAGAATCCTATGCCAATGCAGGATTCTGCATCAAACTAGAATCCTATGCCAATGCAGGATTCTGCATTGAACTAGAATCCTATGCCAATGCCAATGCAGGATTCTGCATCGAACTAGAATCCTATGCCAATGCCAATGCAGGATTCTGTATCGAACTAGAATCCTATGCCAATGCAGGATTCTGCATTAAACTAGAATCCTATGCCTCCAGTGACATCTACCATTTACACTCGCGTATAAGCCAAATTTATTAGACCACTTTTTCATTGCTATATCAGGTACTTCAGCTTATACGCAGGTCAAGTCAGTAAAATCCAGTAATCAATCTCGTCATAGCTGAACTTCAGCTAAGTACTGGTACACCCTCCCCATCAGCACCACTTCACAAATACTAGTACAGTTCCAGCACATTTATCTAGCTACCCAACTAACACAGTGCCATACATGTAACATGTAAACAAACTTTTTTTCCCTTTTTAAACAAACTCCTGCCACACGCTGAAGCCTTTGCTCATACCCCCCACCTGCTACTTCCTTGAATTATGTTCATCTGGTGCTCTGACCCCCTCCTAATAAGTCTTCATAATTCCTTTATACCAGAACCTTGAACTCTTAAACAAACAAAGTACCTGTGTAAAAGGTATTTGAAACTGTCCTTCCAGACCAGCGTTTCTCTCCCTCTGTGCTGCTGTCTCCAGTTGTGTCTCCAGTCATGGCATGCCTCATTACCTCTCCCCCGATGGACCCGATATCGCACTAGTTTGAGAATGGGTTGAGCTTGGATTTTCTGACATCAAGGAGGACGGCTTGAAATTAAAAACAGGATTGCAAGTACTAGCAATGACATTTTTTTATTATAATCATGCTGTGGTTTTCAATCGATGTGCAGTGTTTGTCAAAACTTTTCATAATAAATTAGTTTGTCTCGGCTTATACGCAGGTCAGTCATATTTACAAAAATTACCTGCTTGCATGGGGGGGGGGCTTATATGCGAGTCAGCTTATACACAAGTACATACATTATTTTTTTCCCATAGGAAATAATGGGGAAAAAAACATTTCATAACTTTGGAACAGATTAACATTTTTTCACCAAACCTCCGAAAGGCACATCTGCGAGGCCACAGTTTTCTACTCTGAAAATGTCAGCCCTGTAGCTACAGCCATTTTTGAAATACAGGTTGACAAACAGCAAAAAACATAAAAATCTCTTATTTTTCAACAGTCTGTATCTCAGGAGCCACACAAGGGATTCAAACCAAATCTGGCATATCAATAGACCTGTTCCTTCCAAAGACGCATGCAAACTGTCAAGCAGATCTGTTGAACCTGCACAAAGTTATTACCCTGCAAAAATTGGCCTTTAACATTAAATGCTTGCACTAACGCTAACTATAACTGCACTACCGTACAGCTATAATCTAATAAACAAATCCTAACTATGTGAAACTAGCCTAAAGCTTAGTCCTAAATAATGAGTGCATTGGTTTTATGTTGATTCTACATACTGCAACAAGTCAAGTTAATGAGCTGGTATAGCTTTTTTAGATTTTCCATAAATGAAGAACACATACCTGCAGTGTCAAAAATGCCCAGTTTGTCTTCCAAAGAATAACCAATGCTTTCATTTATTTATTTATTCATTTATGTATCAGAATTGCAACCCTTTGAGTCAAAGACTCATTTACAAAGGCTCCTCATCGTACACAGTACAGGACAGGGCAGGTGAGACATACAGTGAGTGGAAAACAGACCATAGTGCTGAAATAACAAAACAAAGCAAAACATTTATACATTAAATACAGATGGTGCAGGCCATAGCAGTGAGAGAGGGCCCCTTCTTGTTAGAGATTGGCCTATGCATGATGGTAGCTAAGCAAGAAGGAGCAACCGTTGTGTACACACACAGTATAACATTACATCAAGAAGAAGTAGTCAATAGGAGTATGAAGATAAGCTCAAGTTTGCAGGTACTGGCCTTTACATGGTTGTAGCTGAGCAACAGGGAGGAGAGCCCACCAATACTTAAACAAAGGTGGATGGAGATGGTCAACTGGTTGGGGCAGGACTAGATGAGGCTGCGGTTATTTGCAGTTGCAATTATGGGAGTTGAGAAGGTGATTACAGAGGGCAGATTTAAACAGCCCGATTCTGTGCTCGGATGTGATACTAGGTGGGAGGGTGTCAAACAAGGTAAGGGCCCTGTAATGAAAAGACCTCTGAGCAAGGGCCGTCCTGACCCTTGGGACTAATAGCGAGGTTTTTGTGGAGCTTTGTGTGGGGACAGTGGGCTTGGAGGCACTGACTAATTTGGACAGACCGGGGGGGGGTTAAGCCAGTGCAGATTTTATGGGTGAGTAAACAGGTCTGGTAGAGTAGCTGCTCATCAAGGAAGAGGATGTTTGACAAGGAATAAAGTGTGCAGGTGTGGGTGAACCTGTCAGCCCCAGTGAGTAGCTGATAGGCCTTGTTGAGTGAGAGATTGATTTTGCCCAGGGTAGCATTGTCTGCTGCACCATATATTAGAAGTCCATAGTCCACTAGGGATAGGACTCATGGTCAATGGTGAGTCTTTGCACTTCTGGGGGGAGACAGGCTCTGTGCTGGTATGGCAAGCCTATCCATGAATTTATGGCAGAGCAGAGGGTGTGGATGTGGTCATGAAAGGTGAGGGCACAGTCGAAGATGATACCTAGGTATTTGTATGAGGTAACCTGCTCAAGAGGGAGGTGGGAGAGGGACTGAATAGACAGTGCTGTGCCCTTGAGTTTGTTCTGATTGTGAGTGAACAGCAGGGTTTTTGTCTTTTTTTTTTTTTTACTTTTCTTCTTTATCCTCCTGCCTACCTCCAGTGCCCACTCTTTCCGTCCGCTCATGTCCCCCCCCAAGTCGCCTACCTTGGGGATCTGCCCCTAGAGTGCCTCCTCATCTTCTCCTCGCACAGTGGGGTCTGTCCTGTAGGAGGCCCTGGGTGGTACTGGGCGGCCTTCATCTAGGAGCTGCTGGAGGTTTTCCATTTTCTCCCTTGTGTTCCGCTCCCCTGAGGCGTCAGCGCTTGGACGTACGTCCCAGTGGTGGCGTGCTAGCACGATCACCCTCATGCACAGTGACATCCCCTCCCGGCTCTGACAAGCGAAGCCGCCTCCATCCCTTCCCTCTGCCGGTGCTTCCACCGGCTATGGAAGGGATGCAGAACACCTAAGTGTTCTTGGTTACCCACCCCTGAGGGAGGAGAGCATCTGTTGGGACGCTCGATCCTCCCTCTCCCCACCGACCCCCGGCCGCCCAAATCCATTCCCAAACCCGGGCCGCCAGCGTAGCGCGAGGTGTGCCATCCAGCGCCTCAACCCTCAGCACCACGGGGCCGGTTTTTGTCTTCTTAAGGTTAATTACAAGCCTGTGGTCAATGAACCACTGCTCGGTCTGAGCAAAAGAGGATTGCAGAGCAAGTTGGAGTTGGGCAGGGTCAGGGTGGGATGCAAAAAGGACTGAATCATCTGCGTAAAGGTGTATGTTTTCTGAGGGGGCATTGGGCAGTGTGTTTAGGTACAGACTAAAGAGTAGTGGCCCCAGAATAGAGCCTTGGGGATCACCGGAGCAGACCTGACGGGGGGGCTAGAGAAGATAATGTTGATTTTAACGCACTGGGTTTGGGCTGTGAGGTAGTTGGTGACCCAGTTTATCAGGCCTGGGGTGAAACCAAGTTGTGTGAGGGTGCTAAGGAGAAGAGGGTGGCTGACCGTGTCAAAGGCCTTTGACAAATCAATGAATACTGCCTCTGCAAGGCACCCTTTGTCTAGGGCAGAGTGACTGAAGGTGGAAAACTCTATGAGGGCAGTTGTGGTACTGAAACCTTGGTGAAAGCCATACTGCTCCATGCAGAGGAGGTTGTGCATGTAGAGAAAGTCCATTATTTGGTCGGCAATGATCTTTTCCAAGGCTTTGGAGAGGAGGAAAGGATGGAGCTTGGTCTGCAATTTCCTGGGGAGGTTCGGTCACCGCCCTTGTGTATGGGGGTGATGACTGCCATTTTCCATGCTTGGGGGAACTGGCCAAGGCAGAGGGAGAGGCTGAGAAGGTCGGTGAGGGGGGTGAGTACAACGTCCAGGGTAGAGCGAAGAAGACCGAGATCAAGAGAGTCATTTCTGTGTCTGGCACCATTTAGGGCTTTGAATAGGTAGGGTTTTACAGAAGACAGGGAGACAGTGTGGAAGTAGAAGGGTGGGGGATGGGGTGTGGAGATGGGGTATCGGGGTGGGGTCAAAAAAGTTGGCATGTAGGGTAGAGGAGAGATCCGAGAAAGCATCATTCAGGCCATTGGCAATACTTTGTGGGTCGATGGTGATTGTACCATCAATATTGAGCTGGGAGGGGGTGGGGACTGGGTATTATCATTAAGTTCCTTTAGGTTGTCCCAGAACTTGCGTGCAGAGCCCCAGGTAGAGGCAAGGGTATTTCTGTAGTATGTAGCCTTTGCACTACGGATAGCCCAGGTGCATCTGTTGTGTGCAGCTCAGTAGGCTTGTCTATTGTGTGCAGCTCAGTAGGCTTGTCTATTGGCAGGCTTCCCAGACTCTAGGGCTCTGTGCCAGAGATTGTCCCTGAGACGCATTTGCTTGATGAGAGCAGGAGTGATCCAGGGAGAATTGTGTTTCTTGAATAGGGATTTGGAAAGGGGCGCATAGATATCACAGGCCCTGTTAAAAGAGTGTATAAAGTAGTTGAGGGCAGTGTCAATTTTGAGGGCCAGTTTTATTGGGGACCAATCCAATTTGGCAAGGTGTTCCTGAAGTAGTGTAAGGTTACCAGGGAGCAAGCACCTCTTGGAGATGTGGACAGGCTTGGGCTTCTCTAGGTTACATGACCAGGAGAAAACAAATATGCAGTGGTCACTAAGGGCATTCGGCAGTACTGCCAAGTCAGAGATCTTATGGGATCTGTTTGAGATTACCAGATCCAGTAGGGTGGCACTACCAGAAGTCGGGTGAGGGTGGGTGGGAGGAGACAAGCTGGGTAAGATCCAGTGCAGCAAAGGTATCTTTTGCACTGGTCACAGAGCTGGTGAGCCAGTTAATATTTAAGTCACCCATTATAATTTGTTCCATCTTGCTGGGTTGATGGGAGATGTAGTCAATGAGAGATTGCAAGACATTGTTTTGGTGACACGGGGCAATTTACGTAGTGGTGATGATAAGGGGGGCTCTGGAGGAGCTCAGGGTGACCTTTAGAGAGATAGCCTGGGCACCATGCCCTAGTTGCGGAATTGGGAGAGGGAGGCCTAGGAGGGAGTCCCATAGGTAGATGGCACAACTCCCCCATGTTTCCCAACTCTGTCTTCTCTGAAGAGCGAGTAACCTGGGAGGGAAATTAATGAGTCAGGGGTTGTCTTTGATAACATCTGGTTGGTGCTGAGTGACCCAGACTAGCAGGTCAGCAAACTTCTTTAGCAGACTGTAGACATTAATGGAGACAAGTTCGAGTCCTAAGGTTGTAGGAAGACGGGTGTGGTTGTCTGTGAGCGGGCCTGGGTTGGGGTGGACATTACCAGATAGGAGGAGAAGTGATGCAATCAGCCTGGAGAAAGCTATGATAAGTCTATGACATCTGGTGTCAGTACCCTTGATGGGGGTCATGGAGTGAGAGACAGGGATGGGAAGGGACCGGAGAGTGGGGTTGGCAAGAAACAGGGGAGGCCATGGAAGTCTAGGGTTAGGTGGGGCAGGTTTCACAGTAGGGGAGGGTGTGGGGGTAGGGGGTAGTCTGGGTTGGGCCAGGATGGTTGGGGTCCATGAGGTAAGAGCGGGGTTGGGTGTTGGGCAGGGATAGATCAGGTGTAGTTCTGGTATGAACATTCAGCTAGGTGACATGTAGAAGTATTGTTGTGAGGAAGGTAATGAGAGTGAGAGAGGGGTAGTAAATAAGGGGGGTTTAAGTGATGTACCATAATGGTGAGAAAAGGACGTCTGGTCATGTGGAAGTCCAGTTGGTACAGTGGTAGGGCCTTGGACTCTGGGGCGGAGGGTACAAGGTTCAAAGCCCGGGTGGGGAGAACTTGCAGGGACACAGCAGATGGGGGGGGTTTGGGGCTTGGTTTCAGTAGAAAGGAGTGAGTGAGGAGGTTAAAAAAGGAGGAGCAGCAGTGACTCCTAGAGGCAGTTGCTAGAAGTGCACTCTAAGGTGGGGGGTGATGTCAGAAAAGGAGGAGTGGAGTTAGCAGGAGGGAGCAGAAGGCAGGAAGTAGGAAGGAGAGAGGAACAATTGTATGCTACCACCTAGTGGTGGATCCATATAAGCTGCAAATGAGAAAGTGGGCACTTAATAAAATATCAGGCAGGAAGTCACGTGACCAGGAGTGGTCTTCAAATTAAGGGATGCCTCTGAGTCGGAGGATGCGGCAGTCGACGCACAGCATCGACGGACTAACACCCTGTCGAAAGAAGCTGTCCAGGAGGCACACAATTACCTCTAGGGCTCCTTCAGTCCCCGCTGCTTCCCTGGTGAGAGGCTTGTGTTGTGGCTGGTGTAGTGCTGCTGTGGTGCTCATATTTCTCCATCACATGGTATTAATGTAAAACTTCATGCCTTGCATGCATTTGACCAAAACTGCATCCAAGTATCAATGGGTATACGAATCCCAAGATCTAATTCCCATTTAGCTTCCCCATCTGCAGATACCATATTATCACCATCCATCAGATATTTATACAAAGAATTAATCCATTTCTTGAGATTAATAATTTGAAGTGTTACCATAGTTGTAGTAAGGGGGTTGTTAGACATGTTAGACATACGAATAGTGTTGTAATAAGGTGGCTATTACATATGTTAGTAGTGTTGTAATCATGTGCATATTTTGTATCTATATTTGTAATAGTTTGTGAATAACTTATTACATTGTAATAAGCTGGTATAGTTTCATTAGTAGTTCCTATGAGAAAAAGTCCTATCCATTTTATCTATCTATCTGTCTATCTATCTATCTCTCTATCTATCAGTGAACACATTTATTTAATCACATCATACTCGTCAACATATAGACAAAAAAGCCAAATGAAGAAATGTTGATTAATCCTTGGCAAAAAAATCATTATATGCACAGATAGCTCATTCAGACCCAAATTTGGAATATGATGTCTAATCCAAACTGTTAAAATGAGATTATTAAACAACTAGAAGGTCCATGTAAATTTCTGAGTTATGTATTTAAAAACTCTTTGGGCCGGATATTCAGACTGCGCCAGGCAGTGGCGCAAGCCTGGGTGCAGCACAACTGGGCTACGCCGGGGCCAGGACCAGGCGATATTCAACAGTGCTGCACCATGGCTCAGCACCATTGAATATCGCACGGAGGGTGCACAAACTGCACATGGTGCAGGGGCACTGTGCCAGTGCAAGACACAGAAAGGGAGCAAGGGGATGCGCAGCGCAAGTGCAGTTGCACTAGGTGCATCACCTGTGATATTCAGCCTGGGGCATGCAAAAGAGGCCATAATGTATGCAAGGCGTAAATGGGGCCATTTGCATGTCATTATGGCCCCATTTGCATGCAATGCGCTGGGTCCCAGCAAAGTGTACCTGGCACCCTGCCAAGTCACCGTCCTCGGGGGTCGACACCCTGGTGGGCTGTTGCAGCCTCCCCATTCTCCTATGCCCAATTGCAGACATCTGTAAATAGTACACTAATACCTGGTGGTCTAGCAGTCCCCCCCCATATGTCTGATCGCGGGCTGTAGTAAATGGTAAGGTAATCCCTGGTGAACTAGCTGTAAGCCCCCCCCGTACACCTGATCGTGGGCTGTAGTAAATGGTAAGGTAATCTCTGGTGGACTAGCGGTAACCCTCCTCCTGTACACCCGATCGCGGGCTGTAGTAATCAGTATGGAAATCTCTGGGGGTCTAGCGGTAACCCCCCCCCTCCATACACCCGATCACTGGCTGTTGTGGAAATACAGAATTACCTGGTGGTCCAGTGGTACCCTCCTCCCCACCCACCCACAGGGTCCCCAGCCACCCAGCAACCCCCGGCGGTGGGCGGCACCCCCGCCAATGACGGCATACAGTACCAATCTGGCGCCTGTTGAGTCACAGTGTGGACCAATGGGCTTACGAACCATACTATCGACACAGGACCAGATATGTGAATGAGCAGCGTTCATTCATATATCAGTCCTGTAAGTACAATGTAGTTTCTAAGCCATTAATCCACTGTGACTAACTAGTATACAGGTCAGTACTGTATGATTCATCGCCGGGCTGTATGCGGGCGGGTGCTGCCGCCCGCTGATGACGGGGCTGGGTGGTCTGGGACCTCTGTGGGTGGGTGGGGGAGGGGGGTACCACGATCGGCACTGGTGGGGACCATTAGACTACCAGGTATTATTGTAATAATTACAGATGCTAGCAATCAGGCATGTGGGAGGAAGGAGCCACTAGACTACCAGGGGGTCAGGGTGCTTGTGGATGGTGTACCTGCTGGGCAGGTGGCCACCCAAGGCTGGTGGCTGTTGTGTTGCGCCTTGCACTACAGCCACCCACTTGTGGGTGGCCAGCATTGAGCCTGTGATTTATGGCTCAACTTTGAGCACCAGTGTGTAGGCATGTAGGGTTTGCTTAGCTGCATGCACAGACACTGGCTGAATATCTGGACGCGCTACATATGCATGGGCATGCCCCCTGTGTCTGTGCTGCATACATTACCAATGTGCCCCGGAGCATTGGGGATTGTGCCGCGCACCTTACCCCTTTGAATATCGTGCCAGGGCACATTGGGGGGGTTGCGCATGGCACACCCTGTTGCGCC
This sequence comes from Neoceratodus forsteri, assembly GCA_016271365.2. NCBI lineage: Eukaryota > Metazoa > Chordata > Ceratodontiformes > Ceratodontidae > Neoceratodus > Neoceratodus forsteri. The sequence goes on from JADMNL010000022.1 coordinate 480,716,749, forward strand.
AGGCGCAACCCCTTTGAATATCCCGCCCTTTATGTATGCTCTTACTTTTTGGTGGCTGGGTTGCTCCTTCTTTGTTGTTGCCTCGGCTGGGCTGAACCTGTAGAATAATATCCCCCCCCCAAAAAAGAGAAACACACCTGGATTCCATCCTCTTACATGTGTGAAGTGCTTTACTGCCTATCTGCTTGCTAGCCTCCAGCACTCCAGCTTTACTTAACACCCATCTTGTGCCAGAAGTTGTGTGCACACACACACACGCACACACACTGCCTGGAGGCAGCAAGCAAGCGTCAGCAGTGCTACCCAGTGCCCTCCAACTGCCTGACAGCAGCTAAGTATTTTCCTCTAGTCTAGTCCAGTCCTACAGATCAAATTTCCTTCTGTGTCCCCCCCCCCCCGAGAGAGATATTCATGGGTCATAGAAAACCTAAATAATTAATTCTGACCTATACATTTTAATTTTATGTTCAGGTTGTTACATGCCTCTTGGCTTGTATGATACCATTTTTTCAACACTGTGAGTCTATGTTATCACATTTTTTTACAGTTGAAATAATATAAGGAGTGCTCTTTTTAGTATGGCTCAGGACAGATTTTCATCAGTATTCTCTGTTGTTTTTGAACACCCATTGTTTAAGATCTCTTTTCTTGTTACTATAATGAACTAGCATGCAACAGACACTGCTCTCTGATCTTATGGGACAACAGGTGTACAAAAACAGCCAGGAATATTGATGAAAACCTCATATGAGTCATATTAAAAGGAGTGCTCCTTTTATTATTTCACCTGTGAGAAAAGAGAACTAAAGCAGACTCATAATTGGGGAAAAAGGTATCATACAAGTCAGAAGATAAGGGGCAATACAAAATAGAATATAAAAATATAGGTCAACATTTTCACCTCTATCATGCACTGCTGCTTTAACCCAACAGAGCTGGGATCTTTAGGGCCTGCAGCAGGCCAGTAATGAATTCCCCATTCCCAATGGTTACAGCACTGGGGCCCAAACTGATTTTGTCAACAGTCTACTGGGAAAATGCATAGCACCAGGGCCTAAGCTGAATTTTTGACAGCCAGGGTTGGGTGACTGCATCGGTACTGCTTAATGTGATTTCTGTGTTGGTGTATCATGTGCAGTTGTTGACCAATTAGCTGCTTCCTCAGTTTACTGCAGCAGTGGCCATGCATTTATTGGGGAGAAGAGACATATGTATGGAGAGAGAGAGAGAGAGAGAGAGGGAGAGAGAGAGGAAGAGAAAGAGAGAGAGAGATATCTTACGTAGCAGCAGGGATTGTGCAATTGCTCCTCTCATGCCACTTACTTCTGATGCAGTAGCAGCCTGCAAACAGGGGTTGGGCAAGTTGAGAGCAATAATACTGTTGGCCAGTGGGTTGGGAGAAGAAATGCCATCTAGCAGATTTGCTCGGCTGCATCAGTGATCGTTATCGCAGCAAAATCATGATCAGGCCATGAGGGTGGTTTCTCTTTGGATGGACTGATTGGGGCAGCTGGCATGACAGCTCCCAGACTGAAGGTACAGACAGCCATGGACAGCAACTCTACGGTGCAGCAGATCATCCTAATCATTTTACACACAGTTCCCACACTAACAGAACTATCAATATCTGCAAAAAAAAACCTTTCTGGCTTCTATATACTCCCCACAAGATGTCTGTCCTGACTATATCAGGCAGCCTTAAACACCACCCACATAGCCTGCTCCATGGTGTCAAGAGGGGAGGCACCCACTCATCTTGTTGGTGTCCTGGATTCATGGTCCACACCTACGGTAAGTAGCATAGAGTTCAGCAGGGAGGGCGAGAAGCATCCACACAGATGCTTTCTTCCTCAAGAAGGAAACAATATGCACTGCTCCTAGAGTGGCTTTTGGTGGTGGCCCAGTTGAGGTGCACTTGATGGTATGAGGGACCACAGGGTGCCATGCACACCCTAGGACACTGTGATGTGCAGCCATGATGTTGGAAATGGATGGAGGGATGGGAGTACACAGAAAAACACCCACCTCCAATGCATCAGTTGATGGCTTTTTGTATCCCCCCACACCACACAATCACCCATCGCACCATTCTCACCCCCGTGACCACCACCTCTAATGTCACACAGTGCTGCCTTCCTGGTGGCAGCAGGGAAGCACCCTTCAGAGATAAGCCAAAAACTAAAAGGTGACAGAGGATCTCGGGGAGCCTGGTGGCAAGAGATGGCAGTGAGGATGAATCTGGCAGGCAGAAGGGGGTACATATGAAGAGTTAAGGAAAGGGGCACTGAGGGGCTATACAAGGCAGAACAAACCACCAAAACAATTAGCACTAATTGACATATTTGGTGACAATCTCATGTCAGAGGCCAAGGACTGAAAAACCATCACAACTGTGTGGTGGTCTCTCTATGACAGGGTTGAGGTACATTGGTGGGGCAGTTTAGGGAAGCTTGCACTGTCATGTAGATAGAAATAGATCTTCAGTCTCTAGTGCTGTCAATCTGTCACCTTTCATAAGCACTAAAACAAGGATTTTCAAGTAAGAAAGTTTGATTTTAATAAGTTATAGTGATACAGAAGTTCATCGGTATTGTAGTGTAACGCATGGTATTGTCAGCTACAAATGCAATGCAGTATTAACATTTGAATGCCATGTATTTGCTGCCACAAATACCACAATTTTCTGCTGCAGACACCATGTTATACTGCAGTACTAGTGAACTTCTCTATAACTACCAGTGTATTTCAAGTATTTCTCTGTAGTCATTGACCAAGAGTGGTAATTTCAGTGTTAGTTCTTTTCTTTCTTTCTTTCTTTCTTTCTTTCTTGGTTTTTGATACCAAGCAAGATGCACTAGGCATACATGTGCCTATTTATAGGCATGACCTGGGAGAGTTACAGACTAAACAGCAGGAAAAATATACAGCAAACAGTATACATAAATTGAAAGCAATGTCATCAGAGGGTTACAATTAATAGATATTATAAAATGGGCAAAACATTTCCTCTAATCTGATTGGCTGAACGACTACAGTAGATGTGTCCTTATCAGCCCATAACTTGCCAACCTGCACTATGTACCCCAGGAAAACCCCATAATATTACATGTCACTGTTCCAACTTCATGCAGAGTGAGGGGCACTGTAACAAAGTGGCTCCATGGAGGCCTTTTTTCTCTCATGAAACAAAGGGATAAATGCTGGGCGAGATATAAGTACTCCCTGTCCAGTACAGACCTCCAAGGGTACAGACAGCTGAGGAACTCGTGCAAGAGAACCATTCACTCTGCAAAAAGTGAGTTCTGTCAATCTGTTCTGCTCTCCACAGCCAGAAACCTAAGGAGATTCTAGCAGAGCATTAAGAATGCGGTTGGTGAGGGGGGCGCTGTGGAGCCTGAGCAAGATGGGCGCTCAGGCATAGAAAGAGAGAACTAACTCAGATAAAAACGGCTTGGAAAATAACTTTTTGACTGAAGAAACTCTACCAGAATCATAGCGAGTGTGTGGGGATATAGTGAGATCATTATGGGAAATCCTCGAAAAGACTGTCTTCCAATAGATGGTGCGAAAAGTAAGAAAGCTGCGGGAGGGCACACTATGAGGTCGGCCACAGGTAATCAAGGTCCCGAGGAGCCAGCTGAAGAGACGTTGCAATCTTTGGGAGTGAAGATCTCCCGTCTTATCCTTTCTGTGGCAGGATTGTCAGAGAAATTCAACAATCTTACTTACCAGGTAGTGTGTCTGGAAACAACTATGGACTCGGTTAAGACCGCTACTCCGAATCTACTAAGAAATCTGAAGCCGCAACAGGAACAGCGGCAACCTTGGTAAAAGAAAATGTGCACCTCAGACCCCAGCTTGAAATGCTTGACAATCAAGCATGAGCAATGAATCTACAAATAGTAGGGATGCCGGAGGATTCTGAGGGCGACCACCTGCTTTTATTTCTGATAGAATGGCTCCAGCACCAGTTGGGAGAGAATGGGACTCTTAAACCGATCCCCATCCAGAAGGCCTATCGGGTGACGCCTTGTGGCAGAAGAGACGACAGAGATGCTCCACATACCATTACTGTGGTTCTAGATGGGGTCGGAACACAGGATTATGTTTTAGCTCTCACAAGGAAAAAGGAACACTGCTTCAGGATGGGCAAGTGGTACATCTCATTTTTTCAAAGAACATAATTTTCTTCTCACAGGACTGTCTCCCTCTATTCCAAAAAGTGTAATTTTTTTCAGTTAAGGTTTTTACTAATTGTTTCATGGCAATAAAAAATAAAATTACTTTAGAGATGACAGGTAGTTAAAGCATGCCTTAGGAAGGCAGTATAGCACAGTGGTTTAAGGCTCTGGGCTTCAAATCTGGTGACATTCAGCAGACCAGACCTGGGTTTGAATCCCACTGCTTCCACTTGCATAGTGTGTGACCCTGAGCAAGTCACTTAACTTCCCTGTGCTCCCAGGTCACTCCTCTAAAACAGCTTTCAGCTTAGTGTGCTACTCCTGGTTAAACAACTAAAAAAAAAAAAAAATACTCATAATGGTCCCTATGCACCAATGGGCAGAGTGGCTACATGCCGCGTAACTGGGGCACTTAGCCACTCCGCACCCACTGCACCCCCGGACTGAATGCACAAATAGGGAACTTGCAGCCCCAGTGCGCTCAATCCCCTGGGCCCAAGGACTGCAACCTGCTGGAGCAGGCTGTGGGTGTTCCAGCACTACACACCATGCACTAAGGCACATAGTGCTGGCCACGGGGGAGTGGAGGAGGGTACACCAGGGGGGGACCTTGCCGTACCTGCAGTATGTGCGAGCATGTACACAGTCCTCCACCTGGACAGGGCAGACAGACCTTGTGCCCTGCCAACAGAACACCACCACCTATCCTCAGTGCCTGCCCACACACCCCAGCACACTGTGCTCACCTTTCCCTGGCGAAGCAGTAAGCCCCCCATACTGCAGGACCCATTGTAGTGGTGCCCCCATGGATCACAGACTGCCTGCCCCCCTGAGTACGGTTCCCCCATTGAGGTGGTCTGAGGCTCCCCCAATGAAGTGGTCCACTGCATGCCCACATATGTCAGATCGACGGTGGCTGTGGCAGTGTCTGGAGAGCTGTGCCACTGGCCGTCTCTGTCCGTGGCACCAGTGGGCATACAGGGCACTGGGTAGGGGTTGTCAGTGCAATGGCTGAGTGGTGTCCTCCTGTAGATGTAGGTGTGTATGGAGCAGGGAATACAATGCACCACTGTGCATGTAGTGGGGGAGTTGCCTCTGCTGGCCAGACTGATGCCCTCTACATGGGGGGGCATGTGGCCGAGAAAGATCAGTGGTGCCCTGGGGGGGTGTTTCCATGTGGTGGGCTCCAGCTGGGGCTGTCAACATGGGGGTGCAGGTCCCTGCATCTGTGGGTGTTGTACACACACTCAGACCCGCACCTGCCCATGTTAGGGATTCACTGTGGGACCTAGCACAGGCATCCAATTGGATGTACAGCCGGGTCTGCGGCTCTACCCCTAGCTGCCCTGCAGAGTTCTGCATGCTGGGAGGTTGGCCTGCAGACAGGTGGCAGCCAGTGATGAATGCAGCCGGTGTGCACCTGTCCGCAGGTGCAGTGTGTTCTGCAGATGGGATACGCACCTCTGATGCATACTTCACACCTATACATGCATAGGGCCCATCAAAAATATTTTAGTTGTCAAAAACATCTACTAGTAATTACAAATTCTGTGCACATAATTACAACAGTCATTTTAATGTTCGCTGTGTGCACACGCACAGCGAACATATTGTTAGGAGAGTGGCTTCTGAGGGGTGTGACACTGTCAGTCCAGTGCAGAGTGGTCTGCAAGGAGCTCATCAGTGTCACACCAATCATCAGCCAAGCTGATCTTGATAACGTCCTAGCTTGTTGGGTGGAAACTTCATATGCTTCAGTGGAAAGAGCCAACTCAATCATAGGTTGGCTCTTTCCTTTGATCTACATCACCCAGCAAGCGCAGCTAATCTGTCACAATCAACCTGTGGAGGAATTATACCCTGTAACAAAGAAAACCATCCATTGATATCTGTTGCTGGTGCCCCATAACTGTCCCCCACCTGACCCTTCCTCTCAGCTCCCTCCTGCAAACATAACACTGATACTGGGGATGCCCAAGCCCCCAGTGTCACCACCTGAAATAAAGAAAACCATCCCTAATAGTTTATATATATATATAAAAGTGACAAAAGTTGGGAAATGAAGTGTTAGGGCTTCCACCTCTAACACCCCACCTTCCCAAACCAGGCAGGAGAGCAGGTGTGGGGTGTGCCTTGGGCTTCTCAAGCCTAACACTCACCCATTTCCATCTGTAAATAAGGTCAGATGTTTAGTCTTTATGAGAATGAGGTGAGCGTTAGGCTTGAGAAGCCCAAGGCACACCCCACACCTGCTCTCCTGTCTGATTTTGGATGGTACGGTGTTAGGTGTAGAAATCCTAATGTCTCATTTCCCAACTGTTGTCACTTTGACCCTAACTGGGGTATTAACAAAGCTTTATGCAACTTATTTCCTTACTTTTTTTTAAATATTATAATAGTATTCTTATTTTACTGGGGGAGTATTGTATCCTTCTGTAGACACGTATATGTATGTAGCTGGGGAAGCACAGGACCCACCAGGCCCTGTTCTTCCATTTATATGGTAACAGTGACCAAATTGTCAGCATAGCCATCTTATTTCCCCACCTCATGTGCCTGGCAAAGAAAATTTCCGAATCCCCGACAAAATGTTATTCTATGCAACTACAATGCTATTACATGTCACAGGTGTGAAAACACATTTTAACCAGGATTTGAAAAATGGCAGCTGTGACATACATGAGGTTGTGTAATAAGAAGGCTATGTTGAAAATCTGGGGTCAAAATATGTCAAATGTCCAAAGTTACAAGTGTGCATAGCAAAATTGCAACAAATGGTCATAACTTTACCATTTTTTCATATTTTGACCCTACATTTTCAACATAGCCTACTTATGAACCCTCCTCATGAACAAGGGCAGGACAAATGTCCAAATCCTGTCCAAAAGGTGAATTTGATAAGCGACCGCAATATCACCTTGTGGGCAGGACTGGCATAACGACAGTCCTACTGTTCATGAGGTGGGTCCCCAAAAGGCCATGTTAAAAATTTGGGGTCAAAGTCTCAGAGAATGGCTAAGTTATGCATAAAAGTTGAAACCCCCTTTGCACTACACTGAACAGCATTTACCTTAATTTCTCATAGTGCAGTCACCAGTTCAAGCAGCAAGGCGTGTCTTCGATCAGAGAGTGGATCTTGAACCTGGGACCTGTTCACATAAGTAAGGGTGTGTGGGGGTGTACTGGGGGGTGTGGGGTGTTGGGTGCTGAGTGGGAGGTGGGGGGGGACTGATCAGTGAAGGACCGTTTCCTTTTTTGACAGGTTTTGTGAAAAAAAAACATAGAGGGACCATTTTCTTTATTACAGGTTTGCATTCTGATGGGAGGGTGGGGCACCCCCTCCCATCAGAATACAACCCTGTAATAAAGAAAAAGGCTACTAGACACCAAGGATTATAGGATTTGACAAGGGGAACAGTGGTCAGGGTGGGGGTGTCACTAGACACCAGGGATTATAAAATTATATAATGGGAATGGCAATCAGTGGGTGGGGGGAGGTGCCACTAGACACCAGGGATTATAAAATGATATAATGAGGATGGCAATCAGCAGGTGGGGGGTGCCACTAGACACCAGGAAAATGAAATGGCTGTCCTTGCAAGCTAGTCATAGCCTCCTGCTCAACCCCAGGATTAGTCGACATGAAGGGTGACAAAGATCCAAAGATAAAATCAAGCAAAAGAGGTACTACGGCACTCTGGGACAGGAGGCACTAGGCACTATAAACTCGCCAATCTGTGGTTCCTTCTCTGGGGGATAGAGACATAGAACTGCCAAGGGACTGGAAACAGAGCCACAGAGAATGGTCTATGTGTGTGGGGGGGGTCACAACATGGTTAAGGAAAGAGACTACTGAAAGCAAGGATGCCTATGACAGCAACAGGCGGACCTGGTTGCAAAATTATACAATTTCATGCTGCAACCCTGCATGTTTGCAGCCTATAACATATTGTTATTTGCACTGTCTCTCTCACACACCAAACTTTGTGTATGGTGCTAGTTTGAGGCGACACAATAATATTGTCCACATTCAGAACAGCAACCCTTAGTGAGTGCAACTTTGAAATGGGGTCTGTAAGGTTTTCTGTTCTGGTCAATGGCTCTGTGTACTGCCTCCCTAACAGAGGAATGGTGTCTTGATAATTTAGTTTTAGCATGCTTTCCCTAACCACTAAGCACCACAGCACTTTTGATGGTTGGCAGGAGTGAAGCACAATACTCTACCATACACTGTCAAGTAATGAATGTGCCCAGTTCGGTTTTTGTGACTTTTCGGTTTCTTTTGCTGGAACTCCAAAACCTACAGCTGTTGATAACCAGATAGACTTCTCTCTTGAAGGCATGTCAGTTTTTGCAACTTACTTTGTGGACAACATTCACCAATGACTCCTTTTGCATCGATGCAACAAAAAATTATCACTTCAGAACAACCACAACCAGTGGTTGCACCAATGACCTTCATTTTCAGACCCAGGTCGTTTAGAGTCATTTGGGTTACAAATCCATTGCACCATTCCCATCATATTATCAGTGTTACTCTGTGTTATTGCCTATCAGCCTAAAAGCTAATTTGCCCTCCAAAAAACAATCTGTTATACAACCCCCTCTCTACTGGATGCAACTGTTACATTAAGCGCCCCCCATGGTATTATCAGCATGCATTCACTGCGCTCCCATCTTTAACTGCACCATAAGTAATGGTGTCCAGTCACATCAATTATAATCCCTGATTCTAATATATTATAGCTGCAGTAATAACAAAAACTCACTGATCCGACTGTAGCCGCCAGCCATTTCTCTACAGTTCTTGATACTCCACAGAGCACTGCCATTTTCTACTAGGACGCACATATTCTGATACAGAGAACACAGGAGAAGCACCCCTTTTGCTAAGCTTCATGGTCGCCTTCTTCATGTCTATAACCTCAACTGGCTGGGTGCCCAAGAAACTGACTTTGCCAGCCTACTCAGGCAGCACAACCTGTTGCAAATCATTACCCTCCCTATCCATATAAACCATCTTACCTCCACTCACTCCCTTATCGATTGGGTGTTAACCAATTGTGGGGATCATATCCTACAAGCAGGCACACTATCTGAATCCCTAAGTGATCACTCCCCTACTTATGCTATTTGGCCCGCTAAGGCCCCCCCTCCCAAATAAATACCTCTCATTCCATAACTTCAACCACCCTGACACTTCCCTACTACTCGACAGTGTTAGAGCCATAAACCAGCAGGGCCTCTATGCTCTCTCAGACATAACCCTTGCTGTCACCCACTTCACAAATATCCTTCTGGACCTACAGGACCACCACTTCCCTATCACAACTTGGAGAGTTTGTGGTGGTTGTACATGTTGGATCTCCAAGGATCTTCTCTCCCTTATGAAGGATAGGGACTGTAAATGGACTGCCCATAAATCAACCCCTTCCCCTACTCTGTGGAATGAACACCATCATCCTGTGCAATTGGTGCAAGCATCTGACCAGGATTCTGAAATGAAATTGCTTAATTAACAAGCAGTGGGATAGCTTCGGCAATCCCAGAAAATTCTGGGACTCCATCAGCACCCTTCTAACCCCTCACACTAACAGGACTAATATACAGCTGAGTTCCCCATCTGGCCCTTTGAATGACCCTGTTGAAGTAGCCAAGGCTTTTAACAATAAATTCACTGATCTGTCAGTCCTCCTTAGCAAACTCCCTTCTAGCTATCCTGCCAGTCTAAGGCCCTGTGCTTCCTCCTCCCTCCCTCCACCCTCCCCAACCTGGCACCCTGCCCGCCCTCCCACCAGTCAGTCCCCACACAAGGCTTCACGCTCCCCAATCTCTGCCTCTACACTTTCTGATACCTCCTCACTCCCCTTTCTATTTCAAGACCATCTCCCCTAAGAACTCCCTTAAACTCCTTAGGAGACTACCCAACTGGGGTAGCCCAGGCTCTGATGGTCTCTCCCCTGTGATGCTCAAACTTGTTTCCTCAGTGATCGTCAAACCCCTCACCTTCATTTTCAATCTAGCCCTTACTACCTCCTCTATGCCTCTCCCCTGGAAATCTGCAAAAGTAGTTCCTATCTTTAAATCTGGTGACCCCCTCTAGTCTGACAACTATCGACCATTCTCTATTCTCCCCCACCTCAGTAAGTTCCTTGAAAAAATTGTACATCACCAACTGTCTGAGTACCTCACAAATTACAATATCTTATGCAGCCAGCAACATGGCTTCCATAGGCACCATAGCACTATTACTGCCCTGGCTCTATTCACTGATCACATACTCACAAATATGGATCAAGGGCATGCCACTGGAGCCATCTTTGTGACCTATCTAAAGCATTTGATCTAGTAAACCATACTCTCCTCCTCTCCAAACTGCACCTGATCAGTTGTTCCGTGCAGACCACAAATTGATTTCACAGCTACCTCTCTGTCTGCTCCCAATCAGTGTGCATCAGCCAAGCCACTTCTCCTGTCCTTTCTGTCTCCACTGGGCTACCCCAGGGCTCTATCCTCTGCCCCCTGCTCTTTACAATATTTGTCAACACCCCCCCCCGATTGCCTCACCTGTGAATCCCTCCTTTACGCTGATGACCTTGTTATCTTCCACAGAGATAAATCCCTTCCCCATATATCCTCTGTCCTCATCCAGAATAACTGTGCTTCCCACAATTGGCTCACTGATATTTTGATGCTGGTTAATGCCAAAATAAAACAAGGCAAAGCTGTTTGGGTCTAAACCATACATTACCATAACCATTAAAGCTGTTACCTCCAAATTCTCCCTCCCAAAGGCCCTGCTCTGGAAATTGTCCCCTCTTTCAAATAGTTGGGGGTCACGCTAGACCCTACCCTCTCCTTTACTGACCATGTTAACTTAGTAGTCCGTAGGGTCAACCAGAAACTCGGTGCTGCTTACCGCGTCAAACCTTACCTGTCTGCTGAGGCTCAACTGGCTATTGCCAGGGGTAACCTACTCCCTATCTTGGACTACTGTTCCCTAATCTATACTTGTGTCTCTGCAACCCTTCGGGCCAGACTCCTGTCTGTTTACAACAGCATTTGCTGTTTTGCCCTGTCCGCCCCTTATTCCACTCATCATTGTGACCTTTACTGCTCTCTAGGCCGGCTCTTCTTGCAAGGTCGCTTTGACTTTACTCTTGGTTGCCTCAATGATACCATTATTACTGTAGATGCAGCCCAGTTTCCCCCTTATCCACCTTCTGCAAGCCTTGTACCTTACTGAGGTGTCTTTGGTCCTCTGCTGTCCCTCCATTGGAAACTGCAAGAACCACTTCGAATATGGGGGGGTAATGCATTATTGGTAGCGACCCCTAAACTTTGGAACTGGCTTCCCTCATCACTCAGATCCTCTAACATGCCTCTTGCCTTTAAACTTGACCTTAAATCATGACTCCTCTCTTGAGACAGTTGTAACTATCTGCCTAGATAGCACCCCTTCCCCAACAATTTTGCTCCATACCTGCTATGGCCTAATGCCTCGCCACCTTCCTGCTCCCAGTGGGGTTATTTGCTTGGTTGGGTACACAATTTGCTTGCATATCGGGGGATAGTTTGTTTGTCCTTTGATTGCTGTTACCCCTGTTTTCTTGTTTTTTGGAAATGTTATTTGCATTTATTTACCACTGTTCATTTGTTTTGATAATGCTGTCTCTGTATTTTACCACAGTTTTAATTTGTTTAATGCTTAGTTACCTTAATCACATTTACTGCTGTCACTGTTATAGTTCCTTCATGATTGCCCTATGGACTATACTTTTGTAGTGTCTTTTTTCTGTATTGTACCTTTTGATTACTCTGTGTCTCTTCTTGCTCATGCCCTATTGGCCCAGGTCATGCCTGTAAATGGTCCCTGGGACCAGAGCACTTACCTGGTTATCAAAGTCCTAAATAAATAAAATAAATTAATAAAGCTGGGCACCTGGGATTTCGGGTGCCCAGAAAAAGTATTTCTGGTCCTAATTGTGAAAAACAAACACCAGAATCTAGCTAAATGGGGCCTATTATTTAGCTAGGTTCTGGTGTTTGATTTTTAACATGACAACATTTTTATGTATTTTCCATGCTTTTTAGTTAAGGGGAAAAAAAACAAGATGGTGCCTCACGAAAAAGGATTTTTTTCTGAAGAAAAAGGAATGGTCTCTCATGAAAAAGAATCCTTTTTCGTGAGCCCAAATCCTTTGTCAAATGTTCTCTGTCCTGGAGAGTTCTCTTCCCATTGAAAACAACGGGAACTTAAAAAGTGAATAACTTTGCAGCAGATTAATATTTTTTCACCAAACAAACACAAGGCAGTTCTGTGTCCCAAGCTGTTTCTTCCATAAAAATTCACACCAAAATTCCACACCATCTGGACAGACGGTGATAAGGAAAAAAAGCTGCAAAAAGTGGTGACTTTTAAGGTTTTTGCACTATCCAGATCACAGAATCTGCACACCCAGCTGGAACGAAACTTGCCACATGAAGAGGTCTACCCCACAGGACAGCGCATGTCAAATTTTGTGCAAATCCATTGATAGTTACAAAGTTATTAAAGTGCAAAATTTGAGGTTTAACATTAAACATTTTATTCAACCCTAACTATCGTGCCACTGTCATATATATATATATATATATACATACACACACACACACACACTGTAAAAAAGAAAACCAACCCTCAACTTTTTATATATATATATATATGTACCCTGTAAAAAAGAAAACCATCCACTGATGTCTATTGCTGGTCGTAACTGTCTCCCCACCCAACCCTCCACTCCGCACCCACCACCCCATAACCCGACAAACATAACACCGACATTGGGGATGCCCAGTCTCCCAGTGTTACCACCTGAAATGAAGAAAACTGTCCCTTATCATTTTTTGGAAAAACCCTGTAAAAAAGAAAATCATCCATTGATGTCTGTTGCTCCGTTAGTTCCCCCCACCTGACCCTCCCACTCAGCACCCACCACCCCACACCCCCAATGTCCTTACTTACCCACCAGGGGTCCAATACCATAATCCTCTCTGGACCGCAGACACATCTTCACTCTTCAAAGCCAGACCATGATCTGAGGAAATCAGATATGCAGTTCACTGTATTTCAATTGGATTTTGAACTTTGTGGCATAACCTGGCCATTTTTGAATATTAATGCCCCAAATTTTCAACATACCTAGTTTGTAACCCCACCTCATAAACAATGGCAGTGAAATTAGGCAAATCTGTCAAAAAAGGTGATTTTGTGCTCACTGCATGAAATCACCTTTTGGGCAGGAGTTGAACATTTTTTCTGCCCTTGTTCATGAGGTAGGATCATAAGAAGGTTATGATGAAAATGTGGCATACATAGAAACATAGAAACATAGACTTTGGCGGCAGATAAGGACCGCTTGGCCCACCTAGTCTGACCATTTCCCAACCTACAGGATAAGCCGCAGATCCTAGTTAACCAACAGCCTATTTCTTTCTACCCCTCACAAGAATTGCCTTATGTCTGTCCCATGTATTCTTGAATTCTCCCACAGTTTTTGACTCTATGACCTCCTGAGGAAGGCTGTTCCATGCATCCACTACCCTCTCTGTGAAAAAATACTTCCTCACATTGCCCCTGCACTACCCCCCCATCTTTAAATTGTGTCCCCTTGTTCTTGCATGTCTCTTTTTCTGAAAGACGCTACCCTCTTGGACTTTGTTGATTCCACTGATGTACTTAAACTTTTCTATCATGTCCCCCCTCTCCCTCCTTTCCGCAAGGGTATACATATTAAGCTCTTTTAGTCTCTTCTTGTATGGCTTCTCTTGCAGACCCTGCACCATTCTAGTTGCCCTCCTCTGGACTGCCTCTATCCTGTCTATGTCCTTGCAGAGATGGGGTCTCCAGAACTGGACACAGTACTCCAGATGGTGTCTCACCAACTGTCTGTACAGAGGGATAACAACTTCCTGTTTTCTGCTGGAGATGCCTCTCCCTGTGCATCCCAGTATACCCCCAGCTCTCCCTACTGCCTTCTCACATTGCTTGCTAACCTTAAGGTTATCTGATATGATTACCCCCAGGTCCCTTTTCTTTTTTGTTTTTGTTACTACCTCCCCCCGCATAAAAACATTAAAAAAAAAAAAAGTTATGAGCCTACATTGAAATTTGCAATCCTAGGCTCGTAACTTTGGTCATTTTCAATATTTTGACTCCAAATTGTTAACATAGCCATTTCTTCACAGCACCGCATGAATGTGATGGCTATCATTTTTCAAATCCTGGCCAAAGTCTGTTTTTGCACTTGTGGTGCGAAATCACCTTTTGGGCAGGATTTGAAAATGTTCTCTGCCCTTGTTCATGAGGTGAGCTTATAAGAAGACTATGTGGGGTCAGAAGAAAGCTAGGTTTTAAATTGGGGTTAAAAATATGAGAATATAACAAAGTCATGAGTCTACATTGCAGTTTTTCAACACACACTCATAACTATGGTAATTTTCAATATTCTGACCCCGTTGAAGATAGTCATTTTTTCATATCACCTTATGAATGTCACAGCTGTTATTTTTCAAATCCTACCCAAAATGTGTTTTAAAACTTGTGGCACAAAATGACATTTCAGCCATTGTTTTATAAATGACACCTGTCATGCTCAGAAGGAGTGGTCATAAAAAGATTATGTTGAAAATTTGGGGTAAAAATGTGAAAAAAACAACTAAGTTATGAGGAAATGAATTGTTCCAGCATTTACTTATAACTTCATTTTTTGCAGATTTTGGCACCTAATGTTCAACATATCCATTGTGTTACCCCGCCTCCTGAACATGACAAGTATAATTCTTCAAATCCTCTCTGAAACTTGCTTCACAGTCGTACAGTGAAATCACCTTTAGGATGGGATTTTAAAAATTCCTCCTTTCTTGATCATAACATCAGGTCATAAAATGCCTGTTGGACATTTGGAGTCAAAATGTGGAAGCCCACCTAAAAGTAAATATTGCTGCTCAGCTGCCCTATCCTGGGTAATTACAATCAAACAATGTGTCAAAGCAGGACACCACTGAAAATGAGATCCTGCATCTCACCTGCTCTGTCCTGGGTAAATATGTAGTAAAAATGTGTCTAAGCAAGACTCAGCACAACAGCAATACCAGCGGCAAACATTCGGCATTAATAAATGCTTGTTAACTGTTATTTACAATACTGAGGTAAAACAAGTAACACTGATACTGTAAACTTCCATATTTTTGGTGGATTACCAATAGCTACATCACTGGACATGAAAGAATCTGCAGAGATTGAGAAACCTCTTCAGAAGAAAAAGAAACAAAAAGTAGGCATTTAGTAATGACTATGAAACGTCTGAATAAAATAGAAGAAAACAAAACAGAAAAAATATCAGGCAAACAACTTAATGGGGCAAGAAATAATTTATTAAACTAGATGAAAGGAAAAGCATAAAACTTGACTGATGATTAAACAATAATTGAAACTCACAATAAACAGAGGGCTGCATCAATGAGTGGACTGCAAATAAAACAAAAGGGTTTGATTAAAAGCACACTGAAAATAGAAAAGAAAGTTAGAATCAACATTTTGACCATAAGTCAAGGGGCTCAGTCTCAGGACCTCCGCATTCTCCATGCCCGACATACCTTGCAATCCACCATGAGTTGCGCCCCCCCCCATGGCAGGGCCAAGGATGAAGGGCGTCAACTTTCCCTCCTCCCAGAGACCAACATCTAGACTCTGGGGGGCCAGCATGAGTGCTGTGGGGCCATCATGGAGACTACCAGCTCCATATTTTCATATTTTTCTCCCCGCCCCTTGCTGGGGTTGCTCGCACGCATGTGGAGGCATGCGCATGAAGCAACCCGTGGCACTCTCCTTACTTTAGTCACTCCCAACTCCACTACCTCCAGGCCTTTATCCAGGGGCAGCTCTGCAGTGGGGGCAGCTGGATCCCTATCAGGAAGGGGACAGCTGCCTTACGGCTGCTCAATCCAGCCCCCGGCCTCCCCCCCCGAAACCCAAGATTGTTTACCCCAGTTGCCAGCGTGGTGTGAGGTGTGGCATCCAGGGCTTCAACCCTCAGCACCACTGGGCTGGCTCATAAATCTTCTTCTAACTGTATATATAAAAGAAACTTGTAAGAATGGAAATATAAAAAAATGGCTGTATTTATGTTTCTTTTTATAAAGAACTCCTGAGGAAGGCCTACAGTCAAGACGATAATTGTGACTTTATGCTTTTTAGGTATTTTCATTCTCCAAGAGGAGACAGAAATCCCAAAAAAAATTTACAGCTAGCGATAATTAATTACATCAGTCATCAAATTGATAAACTCACATGTTTTAAATAAGGGCAAATGTTCAAATCAAAAATTCTGGGTATTCTAAGCAATCCACCTTCTTAAGCCTGTTTATTTTACTTATACTAGGCCCTCGCCTGTAGAAGTCTGCAAGGAACCCATAGTAAAAAAATATAGTTTATTTCCTCATTATCATCCCAGGCAGGGGAATAGGGCACTGGCCCTAATGACCAGCCAGGAGTGGAAGGAAACCCCCTACATGGGAAGAAATAGAAAGGGAACAAGTACATATGAATAGATTACGCTACCATTGCCAGCACAAGCTCCTGTCAAAGGTATCAGAGGGATATATGAATTAAAATGCACAGATGCTACAAGTACAATATTAGTGGATTCCATACAAGCACAACTATGGAGGAATCCACAGATCAGGATACAAGGAACTCAAGGGCAGAAGGAAAGAGTTTGAAATCTGTTTTTGGTTTTCAATTCAACATGATCATCCTATGCTGGCATAATTTTTATTTCACTGGCCGATCACAAATCATCAGCTTTAATTCCTCCACATCCACACCCAAGCCTGTAACCACTGGCATACTGGAAGTCTTTATCTTGGGGCAGCCTTTATTTGTAGTATTCATGAGTCCCCCTTGGAAAACTTTATAAGAGCTCTGGTTTGTCTTACCACAGGTAAGCCGAAGATATTCAGATCTACGCCCCTGCTACTTACTCACTGAAAACCACTTTAATGTGATTATCGCTGAGTCTTGCTGTCTTCCAGTCCTGGATGCCATTGAATTCACTATGTCTAAATGTCATCAAGACAGAACATCTTGTTTGCAATACCAGAGAAAAGATAAAATGTTTCAGCCCTTCTGATCTCTGTTTTCAGTATGGTCTATCTATTATTCATCTGTCTTTAGTTGTTCAAAACCATGGTGTCCTACTGGACTGATCGATGCACCTGGAATTTCATGTCTACAGTATTGTCAGTTCTGCCTTTTATCATCCATGCAACATCACAAAGATTTTGTTCTTACTTAAAGAGTAACTTTGAACTTCAGCATATACTTTCATAAATATTACAACTCACTAAAGAACTTTTTTTCATTTGCAATGTTTCTTTCCAAAGTATACAATGCATCTTGATAGTCTATCAAAAAAGCCTATTTTAAAAGCATTTCCCTGTACCAGTTAACGTCAGTGTTTTCATGACATCATAGTACTCACTATGACAACAGACTGTGATGTCACAAACAGCAAATGTGAGGTCAGCAGGGGAGAGTCACATACATTTAGAAGGATCCAGTGAAATAAATACTGCATTATCTGCAATATTATTTACACCAACAACAGGGGAAGTAAAAAAAAAAATACCCCAAAATGGAAAACCATGAAGTTAAATTATAATGGATGTCAATCTAGTCGTGGATTTAAGTTATGTATTACAGCAGTGAGTTGCTCTTTAAGCACCGAGATTGCTACCACATTGGTTCATTGTTTTCTCTTCTCTTGTCTGGATTACTGTGTAGGCCCAACATTCAGAAAATGGGACAAGTGCAGCACAGCCATTTGTACAGAGCTTGCCCCTGCACCCCCCCACCACCACCACCACCACCCTATTCAGACAAATAGCAAGCTGCATTATCTGACTGGCTATTGGTTCATGTTGGTGCATCTTCATTTGTGAACAATGGAAGTTCTTCCCCTCCGTGCTCCTATTTGCCCTCTACTCCTGCTTTCTTGGGATGTTGAGTTCAACCCGGGCCCTGTCCCTTGCCTTCCCAGTCACATCTCCCCCCCTCAAAAGGTTTACGGGTCTAATTCTATTATTGATCTCTTGTTGCAGTGGAATTAGACCCTTTATTATAATGACAAAGATCTCTCTTAACCAATCAAAACATAGAGAATAATGGATGGGCATCCATGCACAACCAGCCTGTTGTGCTACTTCGCTCTCGAGGTCCGATGGTATCAGAACCCCGAGGTGGCACAAAATGGCTGGCTGTGCATAAGGATGCCCACCCACTATTTGATATAGTGTATAGTGCCATTAAAAATCACTTGCAGTTCTTATTTTAGCAGCCTTTTACTTTTTGTGTGCGATGCTCTATTCAGTAGTAAAGGGTGGTTTCCAGGGTTGCTGAGTGGCTGCTAAGGAGGAGGCATGGATACGTGTCTAGTGCTGCTTCCTATTGGCTGGCAGGTACATTGGGAGGGTTAAAAAAAAAAACATGGCGACCATAACGCTCACTAAGCGAGAGGGCTATGGCGTAGGGGGTCATTTGTTTTATTTTAATTTTGTTTTACAAGTCTAAATATCTGGTTGATCCTGCCTTTCCTCATAATTGGTTGATCCTGCATCTTGTAAGTCTCCGATGTGACTGTTGCCGCTGGAGCGTGGATCCGTCTGTTTCTGCCACTAAGGTAAGTGATGAGCGTGGAACCTCTAGAGGTTTTCAAAATGTTGTTCTGCTGCAGTAGGGTATTATCACATTCCATGACCTTTTGAACTGCAGCAGAACAACATTTTGAGAACCTCCGGTTTCCATGCACAGCAATGGTCCACTATGCACTGTACAGAGTTTCTGTCCCATTATTTTGTGATAACTGGACAGTAGACCAAATAATGGGACAGCAGCTCTGAATTTTGATTGGCTAAGTACAATAATGGGACAGTGGCTCTGCATTCTGATTGGCTAAGTACAACATGCAGCAGCCAATCAGACATCAAGCTCAGTCAGCCCTCCCACTTCAACAAGCAGCATCTAATAAGAGACATCCTGTGGTGGCATACCCTTTAACTTACCTATTTAATTTATCATTAAATACAGAAGAATTCCCTATGGCATGGAAGCAATCAAAAGTTGTTCCTATTTTTAAAGGGAGTAAAAAAATCAGAGTTAACTAATTACCATCCGATATCACTTTTACCTCAGATCTCTAAAATTTTTGAAAGGCTCGTGGCCACAGAGGTTATGGGACACCTAGACACTGAGAGTCTCCTTTTAATGGTATGCAATCTAGATTCAGAAAGTGACACAGCACCATCTCGGCACTGGCCAAGGTTGTCGGGAATATACAGGCCGCTCTGGATGGGAGGACACCTGTTGGAGCTATTTTTGTAGATTTGTCCAAAGCATTTGATTCCTTGGAACATGGTGTCCTCCTATCCAGAGCTGCCTCACTAGGCATGATTTGGCCTAGCCTAAATTGGCTTACATTATACCTGAAGGATAGATTACAAATGGTTTTCCTTAGGAAGTTGGGTTTTGGGATTTGTGCCTGTCGGATCTGGGGTCCCCCAGGGTTCCATACTGAGTCTATTTTTATTAAACATATATTGCTTCTAAACCTGGGTCACTGGCACCTCATGGGGTAGTACTACAGCTGTGCTCGCAGGCCAGCACAGGGTATGTCATCTTACTGCCCGCAGTCTACTTCCTAAGCTTGACCAGCTTAGACTGTAGGCTCTCCAATACCAGCTCAGCATTCTAACAGAATCCTGGCTTTCCTCAAAGGTCAGTGATGGGGATTTCACTATTACCAGCTATGTGATCCACAGGTAGGTTTTGTGGTAAGAGAGGTGCTGGGACTGCTGTATGCACTTGTCTCGGCCTCTGCTGTGATGTTGTATCTAGGTCTGCCATCCCTTCCACATCAGCTCATATTGTGTTGGCTGTTTTCCCCTTTTCCTTGCTTAATTTTGTTGGTGACATGCAGTGTATGGCTCTCCCAAAACTAAACTTGACTGAACCTCCTCTTCTGCCCTTTCACTGTCCTATCTTGCTTAATCTGGTGAACACGTATTGTTAGGGGACTTTAATTACACTAGTAATCCATTTTATTGAGACCCTAAATCTCACCCAGCTTATTGTTGAACCCACACACCTCAGTCCCTGGTCCTCTGACCACCTACTGCTAGACTAGGTTCTGTCCTCTAATCCCCATAGCTGTGCCTCCACAGGAACACTACCTGAAGCCTTCCGTTATCACTGCATGGCCTATTGTGTCCGGAAACTCTGTCATCACAAAGTCTCCCCAAGTTCATTTCGTCCAGAGCACTTAGGTCTCCAAGCCTAGCTGATCTATTTGTTGAATGTTAGGATATTGACCCCCACCCCCACATCCACTGATATGATTTGGTTCATTCTTTTCAGTTTAAATTTACTGTTACTTTGGACAAACATGCCCCATTCTGCTGATGTTACATCCCTGGGTTCCACCTCTCATGGATCTCTGCCAAGATTATTGACCTGTGTAATGCTTGTCACTGCCTGAAACTTTCAGAAGGCATCCAACTCGCACCTAGATCAGCTGCATTATAAGCACCTCAGACATTCTTACACCAAAGTAATCGGAGAATCTAAGTCACACTATTTCTCTAAAAACATCAAGACCAGTTTTAGTTCTCCAAATAAGTCCTGGAAGGTTGTCCACCCCTTTTTGACCCCTCTAACCCAGTCTACTACCCCATTTGCACATCACTAATCCTGCATCTGTGGCTGTTGCTTTCAATGACTTTGTCTCCTCCAGTGTTACCTCATCTCTGCCTGCTCCTCTCTCACTTCACTCTTCCCTCTTATCCCCCTCCATTCTCACTATCTGCCTTCTTTTTCTTTCTCTTTATCCCCAATTACCCCATTCACTACCCTCTCAAACATTCAAACCTCTTCAAGAGGCAAAGCCTGGATGAGTTAGACAACAAACTTCTCATCCTACTATTGTCGCTCCTCCCACTAACCTCAGTCTCTATTGGCCTTGGTGTGGTTCCCTATACCTGGAAGCAGGTTACGGTTCTCTCCTTGTATAAAGGTGGTGACCAGTTCTCTTTTGAGAACTACTGCTTTATCTCCCTCCTTTCTTCTCTGGCTGAGCTATAGGAAAGGTTTATGTTCTCTCAGCTCTTTCTGCCTTCCTTGATTCCATTGGCTTTTCTGTTCCTTTCTAGTCTGGCTTTCACAAAAAAAACACTCCACTGTGTTTTCCTTACTTCAGGTCAGTGACACATCCTTAAATGGATGGACAAGGAGTACCTCATGTCAACCATCTTTATCAACCATGCAGTGGCTTTTGATTCTGTTGCCAACCCCTTCTGCTGATCAAATTGAGGTATCCTGGTCTCTCTGTTTTGGCTGTAAATTGTTTTTGCTCCTATCTCTCTGACCATTTAGATGTCTCTCTCCTCCCCCCGTCCAATCTGGTGCTTCACAGAATTTCACTCTGGGCCCTGTTCTCTGCCATTTTTCTAAATGAACTTCTGTCCACCTGTGTCAGTGCTAACATTTTTTTTATTTATTTAGTTTTTGTTGACTGGTTAAGTGCACTAGACAAATTCTTGCCTATTTTCAGGCATGACCCGGGGGGGGGGGGGAGACAAATGAATGTCAACTGACCTTTAACCAGATTAAGCTGTTGGTGGTATTTTTAGTGAATGGGGGAAAATTTGGCCAGGGCACCAGGGCAATTCCCCTACTCTCCACCAGGGGGCATGTCTCTCTGGAAGAGATGGAGGAGCCCATTTCATTACAGACTAGTGTTGGGAAGGAAGCACCTGGATGAAGGTGCAGGAGCATGTTGACTTTATCAGAAATGGCTATGGTCAATCCCCCCAAGGAGAACCATCGCAGGGGGGGAGTGGAATGCACCGCCACAGATGCCGATGGATTTTGCACACAACAAAGAGGAGGTACTGAAGAAGGAACTACAAAAGAAGAAATAACAATTGTTTTCCATGAAGCAGAGCAGGAATTTCAAGCAGCCAAATCAATGCTTGAGGCCGAGAGAAAGAGGAAATGTTCATAGATAAGCCCACAGTCTATCACAGGTAAAAAACTTAATTTTCAACTTTACTGCCAGTACTGTTCTTACCACTGATGCCGCTCACACAGTGACTATCTCTCCAAGCCTCCCTGATGGTCTCTCCTCAGAACCTGAATGGGCTCCGGGTGTAGCTTTACAGCAGGCTGGCTGGCTTTTCTCACAGCGATGCTGGATTCCTGACCATGCTATTCCACTTCTGGGTTCGCCACCATGCAGCACCCAGCCTGACACAGCAGACTCGAATGTCCCACTCAAGGGTCCGATTGTCTCAGATCAAGAAGATCTCCTGGGACAAATCCAAGTGATGAATCAGGGCTTACACCCTGTGGCTTTGTTGAATAGCGCTTCTGCATAATGGACTACCGAAATGGATGAATTTCCCACTGTTGGTTCACCAACTGATCTGGAGGCTTTGGGGAACATGGTGCTTCCACATGAAGACTCAAAATTAGGAGACGATATTGATTCTGAAGGGGACAATTTCAAAATGGCACCTGAAGGTAGGCCACCCTCTAAGTCTGGGGTACCAGAAGGTTCATCAAGAGATGGTGAGGAGGTTAATTCTGGGAACTTACGATCTGAATCTGTTCCCCCATCTAAAGTTAGTTATGCAAGCTTGTTCAAAAAGCCAGTGGAAGCTGCTAAATGAAGATTTGTGGTCCGATTGTGATATAGAGGGGACAGAGATACATTACCGGATAGGCATTATGTGGGGAAGGCCCTAATCTGAGCTTCTCTTCGGTTTACCCCAGCAGAAATCTATGCCTTCATCCACACACCTGGGGATTACAATTTTGATATTGGCTTTTGTACTAGCCTTCTACTGGACAGATTTTGGAAACTTTATGCAGAAGTCAGAAATACCCCACTTTGGCAGGACTGTATTGCGATAGCTATTATGAAGCTCTCCATTAAAACTGTTACCATTTTATTCAGAAATGAGGGATTTATATTAATGACATCATCTTTTACTTAGAGAAACAATGTGACATCCAGGGTAACCCCTCTCCCATTATGGATGACAATGGGTTCTGGATGGGTGGATGGACATTTAGAATAAAACTAAAACAAACAGAAACTGGCATTCGTCACTTGCCCAACTGTTTCTTCCTCAGACGAGACAGATGTATTCTATTCTACCAAGGACAACCTAAGAGCTGTTATAGATGTGGTTCTTTGTCCAATCTTAATACGGACTGTGCTGCAATAAAATGTTTTTTAGTGTGGGGGTTTGGGCCATACTGCACATTTCTGCACTGTCCCGCCTGTCAGTAACCTTTGTGGCAATGATGAGCATGACTTTGGTTCCTGTCCGTGGGCTGCTCACAACTCTGAAGACACTGCCAAACAGTACTTTTATCTGCATAAAGCAAAAAAGCCTAAGCAAGAACTCTCCCACCCCCATTCACAAGACCAACTCCACTGACTCAGCCTGAAATCCAGGAACCCACCCCCCACTTTGAGGATGAACCCCTGTGGTGGTATTAGATCCTTTACCAGCATCCCAACCTATGGATCCAATATCAGATACGGAAGTTGTATTGCCACCACCTCCCCCCATCCCCCAAATATTGCTGATTCGACTGAACAAGACCCTTTCCAGGAAATACCCTCTACATATAAAAAAACACCCTGATTGTTCACAACACAATCCTCCAGAGGAGAAATTACCTCTATCAAATAGGTTCAGTGCCTTACTGACCTGGGGAGAACAAATGTACGAGGCGGATTCAGATGCCTCTGCCCAATCAGTTAATGACTCGGTTGGGCCCCCCACCACCACCTCCTAAAAATGATAAACCTCCTAGACTGAAGAGAGTTACCCAATCTAGTATGAAGAATACCAACAAACCCACCTCATGAATCATATATTCCCTTTCGGATTGCTAGTTTAAATGTCAACAGCATAAAATCTGATTTCAAAAGATTAACTACCTTCTCTTTGTCACAAGGGTATAGTTATGATGTGTTTTTTTGCAGGACACCAGGTTGCATTCTCTTATGGTTATTTCTATTGCACAGAGGGATTGGGTGCTAGGTGACTCTCACTGGTCCATAGGTGAGACTCAATGTAGTGGCCTTGGTATTTGTTTTACCACTCCTAACATTCAGGTGCATAAGCTGGTGGATATTTGCCAAGGTAGAGGGTTACTGCTAGACATAGGTTATGAAGGACAATCTTATCGGCTGATAAATGTTTATTGCCCTTAGACTAAAGCTCTACGAGTGGATCTTTTGAAGCAAATCCAACCATACCTTTATACAAAACGCCATGTCCTATTGGGTGGAGATTTCAATATCAGTTTATTGAAATCTGACAAAACTGCAGCAGGCACTAAAATTTACAGTGACACACTTTTTCTTAAAACCATGGTGCATGCAGCTTCCTTAATGGATGCACAAGTTTTTTTTAACACGCACCCAGTACACACCTTTTTTAAGGGTTCCCTATCCACACGGATTGACTACTGGTTTATGTCAAAACATCTTCCTTTATTTTGAACTGAGACCATTCCGTTAGAATCTTCCGATCATGCCCTAATAGGCATTTCTGTCTCATCATCTCCTCCCAGAACTAGTGGTAGAGGGATATGGTGACTTAATACAGGGTTATTAGAAAACCCAAAGGTAGTTCAAGCTTTAGATACTGTCCTGGAGGATCGGAAGTCTGTCATTTTTTTTATATGATTCAGCTACACATTGGTGGACAGATACTAAATTGGCTATCACTGCTCTTTTCCAGTCTCTTTCTTTACAAAAGAGTATTAATGACACTAACACCTATAACCAAACGAGAGCAGTTTTCTTAGACTTACTCGCACAGCAAACGGTCTCTGGGACTGATTTTTCAGTGGCAGTATGAGAGGTTAAGGATATACTTATGATGTTACAATGTGACAGACGGAAGTCTCTAGAGTTAGAAGAAAGGTTTGATATCCAGAGGAAACTATATCAGACAAATCCATTTGATAACTGTGGGACTAGGCTGCATAAGAGCAGGATTACGACTCTAATTAATGATCAACGTAATGAACTTAGGAATAACCACTCTGTTCTTACAAAAATGGAACATTTTATAACTAAGCAAAATAATCCTTTGCAATTACTTGAACCGGAGCTGCAGC
The DNA here is from genome assembly GCA_016271365.2 of Neoceratodus forsteri. Classification (NCBI taxonomy): domain Eukaryota; kingdom Metazoa; phylum Chordata; order Ceratodontiformes; family Ceratodontidae; genus Neoceratodus; species Neoceratodus forsteri. The sequence continues at coordinate 480,742,171 of JADMNL010000022.1, forward strand.
AGCTTCTAACAGCAGCTGATGTACCACAGTTGGCTACTTTCCAACAAGACATAGTACCACTACCTGTCACTTTAGAGGAGCTAGGTACAGTTATTTCTAGCTTAAATAGAAAAGTAGCCCCTGGGTTGAACGGGTTACCAGGAGAACTATACCAAGTGTTGTTTCAACTAATCCCTCAAGAGCTTTTATTAGTTTATCAGAGTTTTTTGGAGTCCTTCCAGTTGACAGAACAAATATCTGAGGGCCTCTTGACGTTCTTATATAAAAAAGGAAATGAAAAGGATTTAAATAATTGGAGACAAATAACCCTCCTAAATGTGGACTTTAAAATTTTTGCTAAACTTTTGGGGTTGCGGTTAACTAAGGTACTTGGAGTTATAATTCATGATTCCCTATTTTGTTCTATCCCAGGTCATAAAATTTCAGATGCACTGCTAGTTCTTCAGGAAATTATGTACCAAGGGACCCTTTCAGGTAACATAGGTTATTTAGTCAATTTAGATCAGTCAAAAGCTTTCGATAGAATCCAGCATGATTATCTGTGGCTCTGTCTGAGAACATATGGGTTTCTTGCCACATATATTAAATGTATCTATGTTAATATGAGGCCTTTGTACAGCCCTATGACAATAAATGCTTAGGTAAGACAGTGGCAGTCACAGTAGGGTGCACCAGGGTTGTCCACTTAGCCCCCTTCTATATATCATATGTATTGATTCTAGTATTAGAATTTTAAATAAGTCTCCTATAATACTTGGGATCTCTTGTACAGGTTCTGACACTGTAATATCAATTTCTCATGTGGATGATTTGGTTCTTATCGTCCGAGATAAAGAGTCTGGCATCTGGGCATATAAATTAGTACAAGCCCTGTGAAAGGCTATTGGGGCCCACATTAATATTTATTTATTGGAAGTATCAGTTTAACAACCTTTGAGCCAAGGGCTCATTTACAAAGGTACCTTGTCACATAGAGGACAGAAAAGACAAAAGGTACAGTCACAGGTGATTAGCTGTCATGTGTGTATTACAGACATTGTTTACATTGCAAACATTATTTACAGATAAAATACATTTAAGTTTTGGTGTGGATAATTATATAAGCACATGAACAAGCAGCATTTTTGCAATGTAAGAGCTTGCGATACAATTTAATTCATCTTATTCAAGAGCCAGCGATGGATTAGTCATAGTTGTAGGTAGCAGCAGTCCAAAGTGGACATTGTCAGAGTTAGGGCCCTAGAGAGCTGGGAGAGCAGCTAGTTGCAGTTACAGGAGCGGGTATTGAGGAGATGCTTGTGGAGAGCCACTTTGAAAGGGGCAATTTTGGGGGTGCTGGTGATAGTGGTTTGGAGTGCATTAAACCTATCAGGAGCCCCGTATTGGAAGGATGTCTGGGCCAGGGACGTTTTTACCCTGGGAACTGACAGGATAGCTTTGTCCACGTAGCAGGTGGAGATGGTGGGGGTGGCAATTTGGAGGAAGGCAGAGACCCCAGGAGAAGAGAGACCGAGCAGAATTTTCTTGGTCAGGAGGCAGGTCTGGTAGTGGAGTCTTTCATTGAAGTTGAGGAAATTGGCATCCGAATAGAAGGAGCATGTGTGGGTGAGCCTTGGAGCACCTGATAGGAGCCTGCAGGCCTTGTTGAGAGAGATTTGAACTTTCTGGAGAGTGGAGTTATCAGCTGCCCCATATACAGGGAGCCCATAATCCACTAAGGACAGTATGGAGGAGGTAATAGCAAGCCTAAGGGCATCAGGAGAGAGGCAATCATTGTGCTTGTATAGGAGCTCAATCCTGGTGTTTACTGTGGCTGTCAATGTAGTTATATGGTTATGGAAGGTAAGGGTAGAATCAAGGGTGAGCTCAAGAGATTTGTAGGTGGGTACCTGTTCAAGGGGGTGCTGGGTCCTGGGGAGGATGAGGAGTGGTGCATTTTTTGCTTTATTTTGTTGGTGGGAAAAATCATTGTTTTTGTCTTTTTTAGGTTTATGACCAGTCTATGATCCAAGAACCAAGTTTCAGCCTGGGTGAAGGTGTTTTGGAGGGAATCCTGGAGGGGGGCAGGTTTATGGTGGGAGGCATAAAGCACTGCATCATCCTCATACAGTAGGATTTTTCCAGAGCAGGCCATTGGCAAAGTGTTCAGGTAGAGGGAGAAGAGTAGTGGACCCAGGATGGAGCCTTGGGGTACCCTGGAGTGAACTGGTAGCATGTCTGATAGGGTCCCATTTATTTTGACACATTGGTACTGGGTGGAGAGGTAGCTAGCACACCATGCTAGGGGGCCTGAGGAGAAACCAAGTTGGTGGAGGGAGTTAAGAAGTAGCGGATGGCAGAACATGTCAAAGGCCTTGGAAAGGTCTATGTACACAGCTCCAGCAATGTTACCCAAATCTAGGGAGGAGTGCAGGAAGCTGGTGAATTCTAGGAGGGCTGTGGTTGTGTTGTGGCCTGAGTGGAAGCCATGTTGCTCCAGGCATAGGATGTCATGCTTGGCTAGGTATAATGTGAGTTGTGTGGCAACCACTTTCTCTAAAGCTTTGGATGGGGGGGGAATGGAGATGGGTCGATAGTTGCTGGGGGAAGATTTGTCACCACTTTTATAAATGGGGGTAACAATGGCAGTCTTCCAGGCACTGGGGAATTGCCCCAGGCATAGGGATCTGTTGAGTAGGTCCGTGAGAAGAACAAGGACCTCGTCAAGGACTAATCAGAGTAGCCTAGCGTCTAGGGGATCATTGCTAAGGTTGTTGCTGTTTAGTGCATTTTGCAGGTATGGACAGGCTTCATGAGACAATATTTTACAGAGGAGGAAACGAGGACACTGCAGAGTTGAAGATTGGGATTTGGGCACAGGGTCAAAGAAACAACTAGGGAGAACAGAGCTAAGATCTGTGAAGCTGGTGTTTAGACAGTTATGGCAAGTGGGTCAGAGGAAATGGTGCCATTAATGCAGAGCAGGAGGGTTGGGAAGCGTGATTTCCCATTGAGTTCTTTGATATTATTCCAGAAGGTCCAAGTGGACCCCCAGGAGGCGGTGAGAGTGGATTGATAGTAGTCTGCTGTGGCCTTGCGGATGGCCCATGTACAGCTATTGCATGCAGCATTATAAGATTGTCTGTCAGCCATATTGCCAGAGTCTGAGGCTTTGTGCCAGAGGTTGTCCCTATCCCTTAGTTTTTGGAGTTGGGGGTGATCCAAGGAGCATTTTATCTCTTGGTGCGGTGTTTGGTGAGTGGGGCAAAGAGATCACAGGCTTTAGTGAAGGCCTGTGTGAACAGACTGAGTGCAGTATCAATGATGGGGGCTATTTTAATGGGGACCAGTCTATTTGGGCAAGAAATTGTTTGAGTTTTGTCAACCCCCCTGGCTGGAGTTGCCTACGGAAGGTGGTTTGGGCTATGGGTTTGGGGATGGTGGAGGTCCATAGGAATAGGATGGTGAATGGTCACTTAGAGAGTCAGGGAGAACTTTTATGTCCTGGATTTTGTGGAGGTGATTAGAGAAAATGACATCCAGAAGGGTGCTGGTACCAGTAGAGGGGTGTAATCTAGTATGTTTGGTGACTAATTGGGCCATGTCAAGGGTGGTGAAGGAGTCCTTGGTAGGTACAGTGGAGGGACCCAGCCAGTTGACTTTAAGTCCCCTACTAGTGTCTGATGAGCTTTGTGAGGGAGGGTAGAGAGATAATCTATAAGGGATGCGATGGTTGGGTTTTGGGTCTTAGGGGGAACATAGGAAGCTGTGAGGTATAGGGGACCCCTGGAGGGGTCGGGGTGATTTTTAAGGTGAGAGCTTGGGCACCGTTTTTGAGCTTGGGGGGGTGCGGGAGCTTATGGCCAATAATTTTATCCCTGACATATATTGCACAGCCACCTCCATGTTTTCCCACCCAGTCTTCACGGTATAGGGTGAACCCTGGGAGTGATACCACAGAGTCAGGAGTAGTGTTGGAGAGCCAGGTCTCAACTAGCGCGATGATGTCTGGTTGGTGTAGGGTGGCCCAGCATTGGAGTGCTGTGGATTTTTTTGGCAGGCTGCATATGTTCAGAGTGGTGATGCAGAGTCCTGTGGGTGATGTCCAGGGTCCGCAGGTGGGGGGGACCTGGGTTGGGGTGAACATTACCTGAGAGTAGTAATAATAGTGTGATAAATATTAGTAAGAGGGTAGTGGTTTGAGACCCTGGCTCGGCGTTGAGAGTGGGGTAGAGTATTTAGAGTGCTGGGGATAGGTAGGGTGTGGAGGGTAGGAAAGGTGGTGAGAAGGTGGGTCCAGGGATAGCCTGGGGGGTGGATGAGTAAGGAGGGTGAGTAGGGGGTGGGTGCTGGGGCCTAGGGTCTGTGATGAGGGTGGAGGGGGGTTGGAAAAGCTGGGGTGGTCAACAGTTGCTGACCTCGGTGGACTGCCAGTGTAGTTCACTTGGAGTGAGACTAGCACTAAGAGGACTGAGAAGGTAATGTGCAGAGGTGGCGGAGGAGAGAGTATGTTGCCTACTGGTGGTGGTCATGGTAGACAAATAAGGGTTAGGGTTGAACTTTAGTGAGGGTGGCTGCCACTTTGGTGTGGTGGTAGGGTTGTGGACGTTGGTGCGTGGGGTACCAGGTTCAAAACCCCCAAGGGTTGGATACCTTTGGGCAGTGGTTTTGTGTAGGTCCGGATGTCCATGGGGGCTGGGCTGGCAGGGTTGGGAGCCAGAAATAGGATGTGAAATAGTGACTCCTAGTGGTCGCAGAGTGGAGTGGGAGGTCGGCAGAGTGGTGGGTGAGGAGTGGGAGTGGTGGTGGAAGTGGTTGCCAAAGGGAAGATCTGGCTATGGGGGAAGGGGTTAAAGCCAGGCAGTGACTATATAAGGAGTGAGGTGGGCAGCAGAGTGAAAGGGTAGGAAAGAAGGTCTCTAGCACAGGGGGTGTGGTAGTGGGATGCAAAGGAGTCAGGAGGACTAAGCCCTCTGGTGGCCATCAGGTATAACCTGCAGATGGGGAAATGGGGACTTAGTAAAAAGAGCACCAGGAGTGATGTCATAGAAATGGGACAATAAAGGGAGGGTCAGTTTTGGGTGAGTGGCTGGGGTGGGTGGGGCAGTTGACGCACAGCGTCGACGAGCTAACCCCCCACACAAACAATGTAGCTGATGGGAGGTATTCTTTATCTCTAGCGGCTCTCACTGTGTCCCTGCTCCTGGAGGGAGCTGCTTGTGTGTTCGGCAGGCTTCTGGTGTGATCGGGGGGACTGGCTGATGCCTATAAGTAGGGGAGGACAAAGGAGTTATTAGTATGCAGCGGGAGTACAGTCTATAGTTCAGCTTCAGACTGCGCATGCGCAAGCTTTTGGGCTATGTCCCAATGACAGCACTCTAGTGCGCATGCGCAAGAGAGGGGCTAAGATGGCAATATACACTTTCATCCACGCTGGAAAGGCACAGCTAAGACAGGATTAAAACTCTGCTTCACTGCTGTAAACGTCCCCGAGAGCTGTGCTGTGCATTGCTGCAATTGCTAGGCAACTAGATTCCCCCTTCCCCACTCTTAAAGCACACACTGTACACACTGAATAACAACTGTAGCCCTAGTCGGAAAACAAGACGTGGAGAAACTATCAGTCGCCGTGTGGGGACAGTAATTAAAGTCCCAAAAAACACCCCACACAAATAATGTAGCTGATGGGAGGTAGTCTTTACCTCTAGCGGCTCTCGCTGGGTCTCTGCTCCTGGAGGGAGCTGCTTGTGTGTTCAGCAGGCTTCTGGTGCAATTGGGGGGACTGGCTGAGGCCTCTAGCAGCTCTCACTGGGTCCCTGCTCCTGGAGGGAGCTGCTTGTGTGTTCGGCAGGCTTCTGGTGCTAATATAGACAAGAATATTTGTATTCCCATTTCCATAATTCCTCCAAGTATTGGGGTGCTAGTCCAGGAACAGCTGGGAGAAATTCCAATCACCACACAGCCCAGTAAAATATTAGGTGTATTTTTTTGGTTCTGGAGATATGCAGACTTTCAACTGGGATAAACAAATTGAGAAAGGTCAGAGACTAGTTTCAAATTGAAACAAATGATCCATGGGCAAAGATAAAAGGGTATGGGCCAGATATTCAAAACCCAGCCCCAGGGATAAGTTAGCACTGCCCGGTGGGCAAACTTAGCCTGGAGCAGAAAGCAAGCAATACTGAAACGGAATAGCCCGGTGCAAAACCAGCTGAATATAAGAAGCAAAGGAAGCCGGGCAAACAGGGTCAGGAGTGCAAGGCAAACATTGCCAGGGAATAAGACAGCACTGAATATAGCATACAGGCAGGCAGTGCAAACACCCAGTGGAACACAGTGTAGAGGTGAGACAGCCTGACCTTGGGACACATGAAAACACTACAAACAGAAATGCAAATAACACCCCCCCCCAAACACAGAACACTACCACTAAGAAGACTACCATGTGAACGACAACTATGATAACAAAGACTACCTAAACAGTGGCATGAAAAACATATATACAAATATACAATATATACAAGATGGCACTGGAAATGGGGGGGAAAGGGAAAGTGGACACAAACAGGGAGTAATGAACAGAGGCCAGGGACAAACAATAGTCCAGAAAGGGGGGGGATAGCCAACAGAAAAGGGGCAATGCTCATGGCTGAATGTGGGATGGATGCAGCAGACGTGCCTCCGGGACAGTAGCCACCCTCCTGGTCTCCAAGATTAGGACAGCCTACTGCTCAATTATTGTCCTCTGCTGCCAGACAAGGTGCCACAGTAGGTCTTCCGAGCATTCCGACTCCTTCGGTCTGGTCACCCACAAACATGATCGGAGTGGACCTACAAGAGGAAGGGGGAGCTTGTGAGGATGGGAAACTAGCCAGGAGACATACTGCAGCCACAGGTGGCTATACAGGGATGGACAGCTTGTCCTGACAGCCATGCCCAAGTGGTGCTGAGGAACACAATGGTAGGCACACCTGGCAGGTGCCCACAGGGCAGGCCAGGTAGACACAGGCACTATCCCAATACCCAATAGACATGGTTACGTCAGGCCTTAACAGCACCATGACACAGTTGACACCACCCACCCCAGCACTGCACACAGTGAGACAGTGCAGACACAGAGGCAGTCCCCAGGATTGTGGTGGGTGTGGGCCATGCAACAACACGCACATGGGAGACCACACATTGGGACAGGCTGCCCATAGTTAGATAACAATGTACCAGAAAGCAGAGTGCAACAACAACCCAAAAAGACACAGGAGCATCACAATGCAGGCTTGGTGGCCAGCCAATGGCCAACCCATGCCAGGGCCAAACTGACCCACAGCAGAAGCAGGCACACAGGGTGCAGACAGTGGCAGGGGTGGGCCGACAGATGCTGCCAAACATGGGCCACGTACTGCACTGTGCGTGGTGCCCTGCAGCTAGAACATGCATGTGGCAGGTGAACAGCCGAACATGGCCAGCGCAGAGTGTGGACAGCATGGCAATGCCAGCCGTGCACAGGCACAGGAACTGGGGGAGCGAGAGGGGTGGCATCCACCCCACTGCAGATGTTCGTATAGCAAACACCAGGTTAGAAACAGTGCCCTCTGTACCCTCATAAGTGTTCCTCCAATCCTCTGCCCCTTCAGCCTCTACTACCATCCTGCACCCTTGCAGCTGTGCATGCTGACACTAGCCCACACCACCCCATCACAGGGCACAGTGGCCAGACAGCCAGACACCAGCAGCACTGTGCAACACTGGTGCACAACACAGCACAGTGCTGCAACAGCACTGGCAGGATGCCTGAGGCAGCCAACCTGCCAGCACAGTCCATGGCAGACCAGTGAAAGAACCACACAAAGCAGAGGTACAGCACAAATGAAAAAAGATATGTTCTCATGCAACATGCCCCTGGACTCAGGGCTGCTCTCCTGCACCAGCTGCGGCATGGCCGCACCCTTGGGCTGCTCCCCATTGTGTCCCGGGACACCTCTTGGCCCTCTCTCACCATGCTGGGCTGCTCAATCCACTCTACAGTGGACAGAGGTAACAACAGTGCTAGTGCAACACACAGCATGTACCGCGGTTGCCACAGCAAGATAAACCACCACCCCCATATCACTGTATACACAGGACAGCTCAGAGACAGTGTGTGTTAATGTTACACCCACACAGAGGACCCACATGGCCCATGGGGCATGTGCCAGGTACACAGGGCATGTAGGTATGGTGACACAGCAGTGGAACAGTGCCAGATGCTGGTGCACTGCCACTGGATGCACACACGGCTGTGTAGGCAGTCAGGGGCCCAGGCGACAGCACTCCCGCAGCACACTGGTGATGGCTGCAGGATGGTCCTGTGGCAGGTCCCCCCACCTGCAATGTCCATACCCGCCACCCATGCCATGGCCAAGGATCACAGCTGCACATGGCACGACAGCAGTGTGTCCCCCACGGACATAGCATGCACCACGCAAGCTAAGCTACTACCGTGTGTGGCACCTGCCAACATTAGCAAGTGTGCCCCCGATGTCCTGTACCACACCACAGCACACCTGTGCACTCACACGCACACACACACACACACCAGCAGACAGAGAGACATGTTCCATATGTGTGCTATGTGCAATGGCACTTACCTGACACTGGCACAGTGGCATCATGCACCATGCGCTTATAATGCTCCAACTGCTGATGTTGCCAGCAGCGCAGGTCTGTGTAGCAATCACAACACATCTCAGCATCCCTTGTGATGCCCGTGCGTTCAGTGAGCCGCCGTGCAATGGAGGCCCACACCTGTTGCTGTGGGAGGTCACCCTCCCTGACCTCCCCAAAAAGGCACCTGTGCCTTTGCTGCACCAGCTGCACCAAGTTGGCAGATTCCACATCCCCCCAGCACCTGTTCCTGTGCACAACAGCATGAAGCCTATGCCTCCCAGACATGGTTTAGCAAAACTGGCACCCTGCCACAAGTGGTATTCCACAGCCTATGCCACACCCTGTGCTCACCAGCTAAATGTGCTGTAGCACCATGCTATCACATGACATAGTGCGGCACTACCCGGAAGTGGATGCGTTGCGCATGCATGACCCCACCATGACCCTGGAGTGTCATGGACATGCATGAGCATAGCGCCGCGCTAAGCGACTTAGCGTGGCGCTATGGCACACTACACTGGGGTGCTAGCATGGCACAGGGGCCCCACGCGCATGTGTGAAGGTCTCGCTATGCCACATAGTGCTGCACTAACAGGACAGTGAAGCATTTGACACCAGTTAGCCCAGCGCTACTGTTAGCATGGTGCTAAGCTGATTGCCCGGCGCTAATCAGGCCCATATTCAACCGGCCACTGCAAATGAGGGCACTTGTGTATACAAGGTGCCAACAGTGTGATTAGCATATCATTATCCACTCATTTGCATTCCTGACAGGCTGGATTGCCCAGCTGGGCTATATAAGGGGCAAACAGTGCTCCACTGATGTTGTGATGAGGGACTGCAGCAATCATCTGATGCAACAGCTGAACAGGCATATCAAACAGGAGCATGTCGCAGGAGGCAGAGCAGCAACAGGCAGGTCTGTATAGCAGCCTGAGGCTTGGCTGTATGGCAGTGGGACGTGACCAGGCCCTTGAGGTCGACCACGGTACTGGCATGGGACAGGGCAGACGAATGCAGGCCCACAGGCCAGCACGTTGCTGCATAGTGGTGCACATGGCCACTGTTCCTGCCAGCCAGCTGACTGGGGCGTGTGTCACACCCGTGTTACCAGCAGCAGCCACTGCTGAGAATGGACTGCCTGCACCCTACTGTAGCCAGGCACCGGGCCAGGGGGGGTTCACAGTGGCCTGCAGGCATACCTGCCAACCATGTGACACTGACATGGGGGTCATGGACCCACTTTGAACACTCAGGATGTGGGACGATGAGGGTTACAGACCCTCTGACTGAGGAACACAGCCTCAACCCTGAGGATACAAGCTCAGAACAGTGTAGAACCCATAGTGCCTACTTGTACAATGTGGGGTCTGGAACTGGTATTATTCAATAGTATGTGTATCCACCATAATGTCTGGATATGCAGCTTATTCTCTGTGTGGGCAGTACATGTTCTATGAGAGACAGATGGGGGAACAGAGCATTGTCAGGGGGCAACGTTAGGGATGCCCCTGTAATGAGGAACACTTGTGAGGTATGCTTGCAGGCGACATGGGCCATGCAGTGCCCATGTGGGGGCCGATGCATGCAGTATGGCCGTGGTGTCCGCTGTGACACATGCATGTGTACTGTGCACACAGGGGTGGCCGCACCGCACAGTTGCAGTGTGCATTGTACACTCACATGCATACCTGGGCCTGTACCTTGTCACAACAGGACAGTCAGTGCAGGCGTCGGGGTGGCATGCACATAGTGTTCTGCCTGTGCTATGCATCACAGGCACGCCACAGCATGTGACCTGTGTCCCCCTCCATGTCTCCCATAGGTACTGCAGCACATCAGGAACATTTACAGGCACATCAGTTCTCACAGGATGAACTGAAGACACTGGTCCACGGTGTCAAGGAGAGGGAGCAGATGCTGCATTGCCACAAGGCAACCGATGCAGTCGTGCACCACATGTGGGACGAGGTCACAGCAGGGGTCAATGCTGTTGGCAGATGGGGACATACCACCGACGCTCTGAGGAAGTGGTGGAGTGACCTGCTGTGCCAGGAAGAGGAGGTGGTGGCACAGCGGCTCCGCAATTGGCTATGGACTGGAGGAGGGCCACAGACCATGCAACAGCAGCAGGAGGACCCACTGATGACACTGGTGGCATCCACACTGCGTCCCGTGTCCATTGCTGGTGTACTTGGTGGGGGGTGAGATGCCACTCACACCACCTAGAACAGGTTAGTATATGGATGTGTGCACCCTGCATGGCAAGCCTGTACTGTCGCTGGGGGTTGGTGTTACCGTGGTGTGTGGGGTGCACTATGAGGGTGCTATGTTGTGCACACTGTACACATGGGGTGGTATTGCATGCATCCACTGCCTATCCAGGGTTGTCATCACAGCCATCACCCTGAGGCATGTGCACTGTGGAGGGTGGGAGTGCATGTGGCCATGGTCTGCGTCGCTGGGACCGGATTGTGTGGTGTGCATGTCCATGGAGTGTGGCACATATCCTAGGGTGTGCATGTACTGGTGGTGGTTGTGGCACACTGTGCAGGTACTGGTCAGTGACACTGTCCCTTCTTGTTCCACAGTGGTGGCTGCACAACCTGCAGTGCACCAGGACATGGCTGGGATGGCTGCCGTGGAGCAGGAGGCTGTGGATGACGACAACATGCCATCGACCTCCAGACTGGGGGCCAGGCATGGACCCACAGCAGCAGTACATGTGTGGCAGTCAGATGGTCTTAGGGTAACCTGCCGGGGGGGAGGGGGAGTACTCCAGTGCTGGTGGGTACCTGGACAATGGTGCAGCCCTGGAGGATGCCCAGGTGGAGGATCTGAGTGGTTGCCAGGTGATCCTCCTGACAGTCACCAGCGACATTGGGTCGGATGGCTCAGAACAGTGTTACCTCCTGCATGTGGAGGGGTCTGTGGTAGGCAGCACGAGGGTGGGGCATGATGAGGTCTGCAACACGGGTGCCATGGGGGTGGTAGTCATGCCACGATAGGCAGTCCAGTCCAGTCAGTGGTGGGCCATGAGGGTGCCATGTGTGCACCACTGGACATGCGTTGCCATCCACGGGGAGGAGTGCAGGTCCTGCAGGGAACACAACACACCACAGGGACCATGCAGCAGCAGGACATTCATCTGCCACCACAGCATCCCTACCGTGTCCAGCAGCAGGCTCAGCCCCTGGCTGTCATTGACACTGCCACGGCCATGGAGCCGGATGGCCAGGGCGCCCACCCCCTGCTCCAGGCCACCCTCACATCCCAGCAGGAGGCCCAGATGGACCTGCACACCCTTCGACATGAGCTGTGGCATGAGCTGTCGCAGATGCGGGAGTCTGTGTCCTTGGGCTTTGCACGTGCCGAACAGCAGGCGGAGGACAGTTTGGTGCACATGGTGGCCATGCTTGACAGTGGCTTTGCTGGACTCACAGCCGCTGTTGTTGATCTCACCACAGTGCTGCATGGGGTGCATGGTGATCAGTGGGTTGTGCAAAGGGGGCAGCATGCCCATGGCACGTAGACCCACAGGCAGGACTCACGCGGCCGCATGGCAGGCACTGGCTCCAGCACCACTGCATTGGGTGCATCAGCCAGCACCTAGTGGCACCATGGGTGGCCGCCCACTCTGTCTGGCTCTGCTGGTCGTCCGGGGCACCAGTGCACCACCCTCCCAGCCTCACCGGAGTCCTCCCCAAATATATCCTTGACACAGAGCACCCCTGGCTCTGTTGCATCGTGTGTATGGTGGTAGTCGCAACAGATGAGCACAGCTGCCATGCACAGGCACACAGTTAATACTCACATGTGCACACATGCACACACACACACACACACACCCACACACATGCACACACAGTCACTGGCACATTCACCCATGCACAGCTATGGTAGCCTTTCCCACCCTGCTGCCTCATATCAGGCACCGCAGGCATCACCCGCTTCACCGTGCCATGACTGTCTACCATGGTCACATGCGTGTCCTGCATGGCCCACAGTTCACATTGCCATCACATGTACATTCACTCCCACTGTGTGGTCCACACTATTGTGGTTGTCTGCACATATTAAAGTCATTTGCACTGTACTGTTTTGGTTGCTGTGCTGTTTACTCACCATCCAGCCTGTGACAGTGTCCTGATGATGCCAGCCCTGTGCTCCAGGGCCCCGTGGGCCATTCCAGGATCTCTCCTCTCGAGTTGCTCCACTATCCCATGACCCCTGGCTCTGGGTCACTGTCAGCATGTTCCTCAGGTTCAGGTGCCTGTATTCCATGGTTCATCGCCATGTTGTGAAGCATACAGCAGGCTAGGATGATACAGCATACCTTCTGAGACCTATACTGTAGGGCACCGCCTGACTTGTCTAGGCAGTGGAAGCGCATCTTTAGTATGCTGAGCACCCTCTCTGTGTTATTCCTAGTGGCGGCGTGTGCTTCATTGTACCACTCATCAGCCTCTGTTGCCAGTCGGAGCACTGGTGTCAGCAGCCAGGGTCGCAGGAGATAGGCACTGTCCCCTGTTGAGAAATGTGCACCTGTTAGTGTTGTTGTTCTGCTATCTGCCCCTTGCTGTGGTGCACCACCTGTGTTGCTATCCCGATCCCCTTCCTTGCTTCCTTGCATTCCCCTGCCTATCCCCACCCCTGTTGTGGTGTGTGCATGCCTTGCATGCTGATACTCACTGACTAGTTGCCCACTGAGTATCCTGCCCTCCTCAAAGTCCTGACACAGCCGGGACTGGTGCCAGATGAAGGCGTCATGGGTACTGCCAGCGTACTGTGCAAAGACATTGCTGATGTACCCAGTCGCTTCGCACACCACCTGGCAATTGATGGAGTGGTACCCCTTCCTGTTCACGTATACCTCACTGCCATTGCCAGGTGGTGCATGGATGGGGACATGGGTGCAGTCAATGGCACTAAGTACCATTGGTAGGTGCGCAACTAGATGAAATTGCTGCATGGTTTCTCTGCGCTCATCTGCCATGCTGGGGAATACTATGAATTCATCAGCATGTGGCAGGAAAGCATTGAGGAACTGGATCAGGAGACGTGAGGTGGCAGACTGTGATACCCCTATGGTGTCCCTCATTGGTCATTGGAACGTTCCTGTGGCTAGGAAGCACATCGCTGCTGTCAGCTTCTCCTCAGCTGTCATGTAATGGCTGCATCTGGTGTTGGACTGCAGCTGCTCATGCAAGAGTTCACATATCTGCCTCAACATACCCCTATTCATCCTGTACCGGCCAGTGATGCGCTCATCTGGCAGGGTCTCGAAGGAGACCCTGGGCCGGTACCACCTGTGTGCAGCATATCATCTCCTTGGCCTGCGTTGCGGCCCATCTTGGCACTGCTCCCTCTCCTCCTCCACTGCTGCTGCCATCAGTTGCAGTATCACAGCATTTGGCACTGCTGCCATGGTCACTTCCTGGTCTGGTCCCTCCCCCTCTTTGTTTTGCCCTGGGATAAGACCAGCCTTTTATAGACGGTAACTAGTGCAACACTAAGTGTTCCGTTATATGGTTTTGCATGGCTCTATCGCTCTGAATATCCCATAGCACATGTATGCTGGTTCATGCCCCCTCGCTTTGCCCCTTGCATACATTATTGATTTGCCCCACACTATTGCGGTTAGCGTGTGCTATCCAGTCATTTGAATATGGCAGCTCCACACTAAGCCTGTGCTATTGCCGCACTACTGGTTTGTGCGCTGCACTATGTTTTGAATATCTGGCCCTATATCTGTTAAAAACATTTTTGGTCCCAGTTTTTCTGTTTTTAAGCCACATATACCCCATACCACAGCACTGAGAAACTACAATTTTTTCATGTTTTTTCAAAGGTCTCTGGGGTAGTAGACTATACCCACTTAAGAGGGCAGTAACATACTTACCCCATAAAGATGGAGATGTGGGTGTGATAAACCCCTTAGTATTTTGTTTGGTTAATTTTTTCTACACAAATTTATTACCTATATTAAAGGATGCCGATTTACGGTGGAAAGTGTGGTCCATGGCAAATTTGCAGGATATCCTCCAAGAATGGTGGGAGAATAAGTTCCAGCATAAAAATAAACATAAATACAAACTGTCAGTGGATTGGATACTGTGCTTCGATTATATTAAGTGTTGGGGGAATATCAACACAACATATACTGACCATGGGTCATAAAAATTTATATAAGCATATTGGCCCAGATATTCAAAAGGGTTGCACGTGGCACAACAGTGTTGCACCATGCACACCCACTGATCTTGTATTGCGATATTCAAAGGTAAAGTCTGCGCAAATCCCGATCGCGGAGTGCATCAGTAATGTATGCAGGCATAGGTGGGGGTGTGCCCATGCATAACCTGCACAGCCCGATATTCAGCCGGGATGGCCGAGTCATACATCCGCAACCCCTACCTGCGCCTGCACAAAGTTAAGCCCAAAAAAAGGAACAAGTGATGGCCACCCACAAGTGAGCTGCCACATTGCAGGGCGCAACACGGCAGCTGCCACCTGTGGGTGGCCACCCAAGTTCCTGCTGCACCTGGCAGAGCCCCCCCATGCCCCACCACGGGCATCCATGTAGCTAAATCCCCCCTCCTATACTCCTGGTGCTCCAGTGGACCGCTATGTGCCTGATCGCTGTCATTTGTCTATAGAATAACCCCCTCCAACATCCCTGGTGGTCCAGTGGACCACTATGTGCCCGATCACGGACGCTCGGTATTATAACCCCCCATCCAATATCCCTGGTGGTCTATGTACCCCCCTCCCATCCGCCCACTGGGCCCCACACCCGCTCCCCCGGTCAGCCGGTGGGTGGCAGCACCACGGCGGCAGGGCGGCAGGTGGGTAGGTGCCGCTGCTCCCGGCTGACGGAGAGGGAACAGGCGGCAGGGCTCAGTGGGCAGGTGGGGAGGGGGGTAAACTAGACCACCAGGGTAATAGGAATATTTTATGCTTTACAGATGCCCGCGATCAGGCAGCGATCGGTCCACTGGACCACCAGAGATATTGGATGTGGGGGGGTTATAATACCAATGCCTGCGATCTGGCACTTAGCGGTCCACTGGACCACCAGGGATGTTGGAGGAGGGGTTATTCTTATAGACAAATGCCCACGATCAGGCACATAGCGGTCCACTGGACCCCCAGGGATGTTGGAGGGGGGAGTTATTCTTATAGACAAATGCCCGCGATCGTGCTGCAGGGGGCATCGGTCCCCGACGGCTGCTGCCTGGCAGGGCGCCAGGTGCAAGTCATCGGGGATCGGCGCACCTGCATGCTAATGGCATGCAAATGGGGCCATAATGGCATGCAAATGGCCCCATGTGCACCTTGCATAAATTATGGTCCCATTTGCATGTCTCCTTTTGAATATTGCAGGTGCTGTGCATGGCGCAATGGCACTTGTGCTAGCACATCTCCATGCTCCACTCTGGCCACTTGCGCTGGTGCAGTGCCACTGTGCCATGCACAGTGGGGGTGGCCAGGGTGCGATATTCAAAGCTGCTGCACCATAGCGCAGCTCCGTTGAATATCGCCCAGGCCACACCCCAGCGCAACAAAGTTGAGCTGCGCCCAGGCTTGCGCCACAGCCTGGCGCAGTTTGAATATCCGGGCCATTATTTCTATCCATTATTCAGCTGAACCCTTTTCTATGTATAGTGGGCCACTACAGTTGGCAATCATAGATAACCTAAGTGATACACGACTCCCTCCTAAATTTAGAGACATAGTATGGCTAGGGGTTCATGGGAAAATCAACGTAAAAAGTAATCAGAAACAAGGAGATTTCAGAGAGAGTATGTCCACAAAATTTCTGTCAGTCACAGCTCAAAACAATGGACCATTTGCATTTTCAATACCCTTTTATTAGACTTCTGGAAGGTTCTGGCAGTGCGATGGCAGACCCAGGAATTTAGTATTATGTTTCCTGTTTATATAAATTTTTTTCCATCCCATTGGGTTCATTTTGATCTGGGTATTTTAAGAACTTTGATGGGCTGTTTTTGTTTTGGATGTGGCATGTGATATGTAAACTGGTACTGCAACAACAGCATTTGACATCAATGGAATTATTTTATTAATTTCACAACGATCTATTGAAAATTAAACAAGTGGATTAGGGAAGAATTAGTCTAAAGACGTGTCAAGACAGGTGGGATCCTTTCTTTTGGCTAACTCAGTCATATTGGTATTCTCTAATGATTGCTCCTGGGATAACATTGCCTTTTATTTTGTTTTCTTTTTAGATAACCTGGCCAGCTCAGCTGGTTACATAGCAGATGTATGAAGGGTTTTTCACATATGAACTACTGCGTGTAGTTTTTCAGCCTTCTCATGCATGGATTACCCAGGTAACATAAGGTGCTGGGATATGCATTGGATATCTTATAGGCTAGCTTATGAATTACTGCATATATGTTACTGGTACCTTTCCAGTGTTTATTACGCATCCCTCTATATTGCTTCTATTTATAAGTTATGAACATCTCAGGTTAGCCTGATTTCGGGCTCTGAATTGTCAACCTTTCACTTTTCCTACATTATTTTTTGTTGTTCATGATTCTGATTAATTTCTGATTTATGGTTCAAATATGAATATAACTGTATGATGTAATACTTATTTTATTTTTCTTCATGAACCCTTTATATATTGTATTTTCATGTGCTTTTTAACATGCTTGTATATTTCTTTTATCTTTGAAATAAAAAATTCCCCTACTCTTTTTCGAGAAGTGCCATGGGATCTTTAACATCCACCTGAACTACCACCAGAACAGGCAGATGGGACCTTGGTTTAACATCTCGTCCAAAAGACAGCACCTCAGGAGTGCAGCACCCCCCCTCATGCTGTACAACAGTGTTAGTATTGGGATTTAACCCGAGTGCCTGGTGTGGGGCTAGAACCCATAGCCTTCTGATATCCCAGCCTCAGAAGTGAGTGTATATATATATGTACACAGATGGCACCATCCTCTACATCACAGGAGCATCCATTTCTGATCTTGAATCATCACTGCAACAGGACTTTGATAATGTCCCAATGTTGGTTCAGCTCTAATTTTCTAATGCTACATGCCCACAAAACTGTGTCAATGTCCTTTGGCACCAGGCAGAAGTTAGCTGGGCTTCTTTCCATGCCCACTTTCATTACCCTTGAAGGAACCCCTCTAGAGGATGTCCCCCCCCCCCACACACACACACACACATGCACACCTTTACATACCTCAGTGTGTGGCTTGATCAAAACCACGATTTTTCTTCTCGCATGAATGTCATCCACAAAAATACCAGAAACTTGGATCCCTCTACTGCAACAAATCTTGCATCCCACTCTCTGTCTGCTGTGATATTGTCCTCAAAATGATTTTACCTGTATTTGACTATGCTGATGTGGTCTATGGGGCTGCTCCTAAATACAGTCTTCCAGGCTGACTCCCCTCTTCCTTCCTTTCTTTCTGCCTCTTTGCCTCACACTCTGTCTCCCACTTACTCATTACTTCCCCATCTACAAATACCTCTCTCCCCTCGCTGACTCCTGGTGTCCATTGTATTGCACCTCCTTTCCAAACTCTGAGTTTCTTCCTTTCCCTCCTACCGTAATGGTCTCCTATCCTCGCTCCCTCTTTCCAACGTTTTCCTCTGCTCCTCTGTCTCATGCAATGTTGCTGTTCCTGCCCACTGGACTGCCACTGGGCAAACTGCTTTCTCTGTTGGGCTACCCACCTTCTGGAATAAACTATCAGTTCTTAGTCATTTCTCCTGCTCCCTAGCTATCTCTCAAATCTGTCCTAACCAACATTGTATACCCCTGCTGCTCTTGCCCCTAGCCAGTCTTCTGAGCTGACAATCAGGGTTAACTACCTATTTACTCTAGCGACACGGCTTGCATGGCTTGGTTTGTGAAACTGCACCTTATGAATGGCTTTGTGTATGACAAGTATCAGTGCAACATGTTGTATGCATATATTTGCTCTAATGGTTTTTTGTACCCACAACAGTCATGTCTTCTTCTGTAACTATTGTATGTACATTGTACCATTCTATTATTACTCCTGTACCTCCTTCTTTTCATCTCTTCCCTGGACACACCTGGAAACAAGACTTGACTCAGGGGTATCATTCCCTGTTAGCAATGTTCAAATTAAATAGAATTATTAATAATGTAATTCATAATTAGCTGTCCATGTCCTGGTATCCAATGGATCTCCCTCAATAGCCCTGTTCCTTTATGTTCCTGTTGTGGCAGTGCATAACCCTTCCCCCTGCTGGAATGAACATTCCAACTCATTTCTGTTTACAAATGTAAAAGTAACTGGTGTTGTCTGCAGCCAACACTTGTTAAAGATATAGGTACCTTGGCTAACTTCCTATTTGTAGGATGTGGTCCTTAAGTAAAAAGTACATGTATGCCAAAGGATAAGCAATAATAGGTGCAGTGAGTTTCCCTCACTTGTTAAGTATAACATCCAAGCCACCAGCCTTACACAGGTTTAGCACACTTAATAGTTTACTGGCTTCAGGTACAGTGACCAGGGATATAGGATGGTCACTGCCGGGAAGAATCTTACCTAAAGGCCCACTTAGCCTAGTTTAGTTACTATCCCTCTTGTGTAAATTGCAGTATACAAGGACACAAAGTACTCATTAAAGTGGTCAGCAATAGTACACTGTTAGAGCAGTTGCATGCCAGTGATAAGAAACTAGTCCAGAAAATCTGAGGCAACAGAATTATACAAAGTTTTGACAACTTTCCAGAAATTGCTGTCATTTCTGGACTGATTAGCAACAAGGTTATTTGTTAGGAACGTTGGGTGTGGTCCACGCACTGGTTGCAGTAATTGCAGCACCCGTCTGTGCTGTAGTTATTAAAATGTTTGGTTATGTATAAGGTGCAAAAAAGGCCACTTTTCACCTTCTATGTTCTCTCCAAATGTTGGCAGCCACAGTGTAAAATATGTTATGCCATCTGCTATTCAGTCCTGATACAAAAACTGGGCTTCTACCTCCTGTTCCTACTTAGTCTGGATAGCCCCTCTGCATCAGGGTGACCCTCCATAAATGGCTGTAAAGATGAGATATGCCCCCTTGGAAGAGTATCTCTTGCTGTCTTAGCTAGATACTGTACTAAGGTCCTGATCCACATAATGTGCAACCTCCCTACATGGCCACATAGCAGATGTGTACTGAGAGGTAAGCGCAAATGTCATGCAGTACACCCCTATGCCCATCCACAGCATAATCACCCCAGGTACACAGCCTGGCTGCAGATGCATTCGCACTGAGGGGCCAGGGAGCTGTGGTGGGGGGGCCAGAGATGCATACTGTGGTCCGTCAGTGATGCCACTCCACAGCCCTATCGGGGCTTCATCATGGGTGTAGTGGAGGGTTGACAGCCACATGTTCAGGGAGCTATGACACAGCTGAGGGCATGCATAGCAGGTTGAGGCCTGTAGAGGTAGGGACTGTGCCATGGAGGGTACAGCAATACCAGCACTGAAGACTGTAAAGGCATGCCTACAGAAAATGCATTGGGGCTGTATCCACCCCACCAATAAGTGCAGAATACCCCAACTCCCATACACAATATGTACAGTGTAGCCACCACCTTAGCAGCCAAGCCAACCTTCCATAGTGTGGTGACCCCCTACCCCCATGCCAGCACCACAGCATGGAACAGAATGATGGAATGTGTCTCCGCCCTTTATGGGTACACTAGCACCGAGATTAGATGTGGAGGGGTACTGTCTCCCATTGAAGCTGTGTGCCCTCCACTTGTGGTGGAAGCTGTAGTGCAGAGCCTCAACACTGACAATTACAGTATAACATGGATAGGCTATTTACCAAATGAAATGTGCAAACATGGCAGTGACAATGACAGGAAGCCAGAAAGCAGACCCCTTAGGCACCCTGGGCCCTATTGGTGCTGGCCTTACTAAACCCTCACCCTATGCACATCTCTGGACCCTACCCTGCCTACAGCACAGCCCCACCATCTACCACATCAGTGCCCCCTGCTCCTTCCCGCCCCACTCCCAAATAACATGCATGACATAGGGGATCATGCTTGCCATAATGGCATGTCTTAGGAAAACAAAGGCAGGTACACAGCAACTATATACTCATAAAAAGCACTGCAGTATCTCAGCAGTAACTAGTAGGCATCCTGTTGGTAATATTAGTGTCCCAAATGTCAAGAACACCAGGGTGTTACCTCATATTCTGCCATTGTGTCTCCCGGTGTTTGCCACACTTTGTAGTGTGTCACAACCAGAAACCCACAGTATGTTCAAGCAGTCCAGTTACTAGTCCAGTCTCCATACACTCCTGTTGGCCTAATGGACAGTTCTTGGCTGCACCACCCACTGAAGAAAGTCTAAGCCAGGGTTATCCTGCCTACCTGTCCTGTTCCAGATGCACACTTATCATCTCCGTCATCTATGACCATGTCCAGTCTGCGCCAGTCATCCACATCCCTATCTACAACTGGGTCATACACAATCAGAGGGTTCCACTGGCACTGTGGTCTCTCTCTACAGCATGAGGGAACCTATGGGCTCCTGTGAACAAGATATAAAGAGGCAATCCGACATGGAGGGACATGCGATCAACATGCATGCAATGGTGGAGGGGAAAGCTGCACCATACAGAACATGTTACTCAAGACAGGCTCCATGAGCCACCAGTACTGGCTGTCCTGGTGCTGTACCTATTTCCCTTCAGGGTGAGGGTCCATGGTACATATGCAGTCAGAGGCATATGTGTTGGCATGGGGCATGTCAGTCTTGTCCGAGGCATCCTGCCAGTGGTTCATCTGCACCAATAGTGGCATACCATGCATATGGGTGTCCCACTGTGGCACTGTGATGCCACACCTGTCGGGCACACCCACACCCATTGCACGGTTGACCTGTTTGGATGGTACTTATAGAGACCCACACAAGGCAGGTAAGATGCTTTGCCATCAGGGGGTAGAAAGGGCCACAGCTGTGGGACTGGTGCAGCAGTGCGTCCTGAGATCCTGAAAAGCATGGTGCCCCTACAGATGCACCCAGAGGAGGGGGTGCATAGGTACTGGGCACACTGACAAAGGATATAATGGCCACAGACAGGCAGAGCAACATTGATAGAGCTACAGTGCATCAGTAGGTACTGCTTCCATTTGGACACCATATGGGAGCTGCGCCAGCTGTTGGCGCCATGTCTGTGACCAAGGACCCACCACAATAATGCCTTAGAGGTCAGGGCATGTGAGCTAACAGCTACAGGACTGGCACCTTTCAATGCATGTCTGTGGCTATGACTGGCATGAGCTGGTAGTCCATCAGCAGGTGCCTCTGGCAGGTGACAAATGCACTATTGGCACACCGTGGCAACCATATACTTTTCCTGCACACCAGGCAAGACCTGCAGGACACCATGGCAACATTCTATGCAGTGGCCAGCATGCTGAATACCATCAGCGATGTCCACTGCATGCATGTTGCACTCACTGTCCCATCCAAGGGAGAAAAGGCATACAGGGACCACAAGGCATACCACAGCATGAACATCTGGGCCATTTGTGATGCTGCAGGTATAATCATGCAAGTCTGTGCTAGGTACCCTGGCTCAACGCATGATTCCTACATACTGGTGAACTCAGGATTGTAGGCGTGGCTGACGGCCATGCCAGCTGGCCAGGGGTGGCTCATTGGTAGATATATCTGCAGCGGGGGAACCAGGGGGATACACATTTGCACACAGTAACTGTTCTCCCCCTCCACAGGTGACAGTGGATACCCATTAGGCATGTTCCTGATGACACCATTCCCACAGCCATCAACCAAGGCAGAGCAGCAGTACCATGAGGCACATCACCAGGAAGGGGCATAATCAAGAGGGAGTTCGACCTGCTGAAGATGCAGTTCAGGTGTCTGGCAGGGCCGGCATCAGTGGGGTGCAAGGGATACAACTGCACTCGGGACCTGAGCACTGGGGGCCCGTAGCCCAGAGTCCTATCTGTCTTTTTTAAAATGCTCACTATATTTGCTCATCTGCTGTGAGTTGAGTCACTCTGCTGTGCGAGTATGTGCTCCTACCCATGTGCTGCTGCCCGCCACACCCTGCCTCCGCCCTGCCTGTTCAGCCATTTAAATTATGTAAATCAGAAGTAATACAATGCAGAGGTTGTGGCTGCTGACACACCATGTGGCTGTGCTCATACCTGCTTGCAGCTCGTTGCTGTGTGTGTCTCACTGGCTGGCAGGGGCCTCCGCTCTTCAGTCTTGCGCATACTGGCAACAACACTCATAGGGCCCTCTAGGCTTCATCTTCTCCATTCCATCCTGACGATGTCCCAAGGCTCTCGTCACTTGCTCCTGCAGTCTTCTCCTCTCCCAGTCCCAGCTGCTGATTATTTAATTAATCCACACCCCTGCACCCAGCACACAGTGATGATCTACCCACCCAGCCAGGACACTCTGCTCACTCTGCTGTCAGCCACGGGGGGGTGGCGACTCAGCAAGCTGAACAAGTACAGTGCTTGCGTGACTGGCAGGCCACAGACACAGTCACTTGACCATCTGTTCAGTTGGTCAGGTGGGTTGGGTAAGCCTCATGGGAGCCTTTCATGATGACCGCAGTCTGCAGGAGTCAGTCAAGGAGGCCGTAAGTGCTGTGTGTGTCTGCTCTTAATCTGTGCAACAGAATAAAATACTTGCACTTCTGTGCCACAGCAGTGAAAGAAAGCTTGTTTAACACACAGTACACCACAGTACACAGTAGTGACATACAGGAGGGGTGACAGATCGGCAGCATTCGAGAAGGGCCATGGGGGTGGGGAGAGGAGGCTCAGGCTGGGGGAGAGAGAGATCCGAATCGGCCTCTGCCTGATTGGGTGTTATGTGATGGTGGTGGTGGTGGTGGTGGTGAGGGAGGGTGGATAGTCCACTCCAAGTCAAGAGGGGAAAATTAAAAAACATGTGTGAGATTCTAGTCTCTTTTGAGTGATCATTATTAACAGAGAGTGAGAGAGAGATAGAGTGTGCAGTGAACTATACAGGGTTAACAGTCAGAACTGAGTGATTTGATTGAAATTCATTCAGTGTAGTGAACTGTATAAGTTCAGAAAATGGAAGAACAACAATATTTTCTGGGGGGGGGCCCACTTCACAGGGGTGAGGCCGGGGGCCCACTTCACAGTCTTGTGCCAGGGCCCAGTAACTCCTAGTGCCAGCCCTGGTGTCTGGAAAGGACAGGGAGGACCTTGCAGTCTACATCTGGCAAAGTGTACATGGTATTCATGAATACTACACAACATAGCTGTTCAGAATACATGTGCTGGAGGGCATGGAACCATCTCCCGATGTTCGTGCTGGCTATTCAGTGGACATTAGTAACAATGGTGGAAAACATGCGGGGGGGGCATGGCCCAGGGTACCATTCTGGGTGTACATGCAGGGCCCGTGACATGCAGAACTACTTCATACACTGAGGGAAGTGATGCTTGGGGTTGCATACCTGTACATTAGCTGCCTACCATGATGTGTGCTGTGTATCCTGCTGTGAGTGCCCAGTGACACAGGTGCCCTCACAGCTGTGCATCTTTACCTAGGCAGGCACTGTGCCTCCTGCCACCTTGTGACTTCATACTCTGCTTCCCTCATGGTCAGGTTGAGTTGCCAGGCTCAGTCTCCCCTGTGGGTGGGCTCTGGGTTGGGCCTGCCCATATGTGTGGACTCTGGATCAGACTCACCAATCAGTGTGGGTTCTGGGTTGGGCTCACCCATGGGTGCAGGCTCTGGATCAAGCCTTCCCATGGGTGCTTGCTCCAGATCTTACTTGCTGTGGGAGCCTTCTTGCCTGTCACCTGTGCTGATGGCGGTGATGATTCCAGTGGGGCTTGCAATGACCAGTGGCATGCTTGCACTGCTTTTGTCAGGCCACAGAGGCCCCATCTGGTAACCTAGGCCATGTGTTCCTGTCCTCCATCCATGGACCATCAGATGGCCACCAGCTCACCTATCTGAATATGCTATTGACACTGTAAGCCATGGACTGTAGGTATTTATGTCCTTCCCTTTTCTGGTGTATCTGCTGCTGCTCCAGCCCCCAGGGACCTTTGCATACATGCTATGCAGGAAATGGTACCTAGGGTGGCGGGGACTCCAGGAAGGAATCTTCTGGGGGGTCTGTGCCCCTACCAGGTGACCAGAACTGGCCAAGCACCTGCCATGCACTGTCTTCCAGCTGGGGCAGACCCACACAGGAGACTCCTGGTGGCACGGTAACTAATGGTGTCCACTGTGTGTCTGTCCCTACATCCAGATGTGGTGGAGACAGTGGAACAGGGGGTGTCATGGAGCAATGTGTGGCCTGTGTTTCAAGGTGGGGTGTATGATCTGTTCTTCATGTCATGCTGCGGGGAGGGTTAGTGTCCCCTGTGTCCTCCATGATCAGACAGCCTATGTCGGGGTGGCCTTAGTGTCCTGTATCTCCTGGGTGTCTGGGGTCTCAAGGCCATCTAGGTATGTGCTGGGCAGGCTACCTGTTGGAGGAGAAGTAGGTAGATGTAAGGCATGCAGTGTGCCAGCATTTGCAGTGTACCCCCACCTCCTATGACCCCGTACATCAGAAGCAGTGCCACTGCACTTCCCCCAACAACCATGTGTGCACACTGCTGTCTAAGTAGGGGCACACTATCTGGATGTGTCTGTCATTCCTGCTCTCTACTTACACATAAGTGCTAGTGGTGTGGGCAACACCATCTGTGCCTGCATATGGCAGGGTGTGTGGCACTCTGTGCCCTACCTGTGCACTGTGTCTTCTCATCTGCTTATCATTTGTGTCCTCTGCCACAACTGGTACGGGGTTGGTAGCCTGTCTCCTGTTGGGTAACAGAGAGCACATCAGGTTAACTGTGAATGGAGGACACACGCGACTTCTAGGGGGCATGCACTCACTCTATATAGCTCAGTCGAAGGCAGTATAGCACAATGGTTTAACGCTCTGAGCTGCAAACCTGGAGACCTGGATTTGAATCTCACAGCCCCCCACTTGCATAGTATGTGACCCTGAACAAGTAACTTAACTTCCTTGTGCTCCCAGGTCGCACCTGTAAACAAGCTTCAGCTTAGTGTGCCTCTCCTAGTTAAAAAATTGCCCCTTCCATTTCCCCTATAGAGTGTCAAGCCCATCATCCCCTCTCTGACAACCTGCTGGCTAAAGGTATCACCACACTGCTGTCCACCTGTGTGAGCTCCTGGTCCCCAGGAGAGCTTTCACCACCCAGTTAACTGTGCCTGCCATCACTGTGCCATTAACCTGTTTAACATCCCATGCAGGTTACCCCATTTGTGCTTGTGCAGCTTGATCATCCATTGCATGTTATCAACAGAGTTCACAGCATTCTGGATGCCCACCCGCACCAATTGTTTGTGATAGAGAAAATCTCCCAGCCCCATGCAGGCTGGTATAGTTTGCACGCACTTCTATCACAAGTATGACTGTCTCCTCATCTGTGAAGTTTGGTGTCCATATCCTGGCACATTGGGTATAGCCACTGCATCTGCCAGTGCCCCTTACTGTGGTCATGCAGCATCCATTCCCAGCCCACTGTCCTTTGGTAGTGGTGTTGCAAAGGTGGTGTGGCTGCACCCTGAGCCACAGTGCACTGTACCCATGGTATTCATATTTGCCATTTCTGTGTAGTGGTCCTTGGGGGCTGGATATCACCTTATATGGCAGGGTCACCGGGCATGCAGCTAAATTGCTCTTTTGGAACTCACTATCCAAATAGTGGCTTTAGTTGCAAGTATCGAAAGAAATCTGTCTGGATCAGCCCAAATTCTAGATTCAGATTTAAGGAAACTTTAAGTGCTCTCTGTGCATATAACTGGCCTAATATCTTAAGTACCCCCTTTCCCATCTGGAGAAATATGGGTCTAGCTTTGCTGATGCAAAGTTTGTGCAATCTTAAATTGAAGTATTGAATGATGAAGGCCTAAAAGTGACATTCCAATAAGTATAATATCATCTGTGAAGGCCAAGTTCCAATTTGTTTGCCAGATACAGTACTTTTGGTGAGTGAAATTCATTGTCATGGATCTTGACAAGAATAAATTAATGAACAGATTGAACAGTGAGTGGGCCAAGATGCACCCCTGTCATACTCCTTGGCTGGTGTAAATGTGCTTCATAAGCTTACCATACTGATCATACTTCATGCACAGACAAACATGATTGTGAAAAGCAGCCTCTGTGGTGCAGTGGTAGCACTACCACCTGTGATGCTAACGACCCCTGTTCAGAAGCAAGCACGGTGTGTCAGAGGGTTGACTTGGGGGAGGTAAGATGACCATACCAAGGACAGCTCTCTTACCTAAGGGGTGAGTTATGATTTCCCAGTATACCAGCTACACCCATTAGAGACTGGATACACAGCAGTCGAGGTCCACCAGGCAGTGAGCAGAGGCATTGATGGACATCTGTGGGTCAGGGCAGGAGTGCACCTGACCTGCACTGATGTCATTGCACATCTGCTCCTCCTGGGAAACCAAAGGAGCAAACCTCTGGGCATGGCAGCACTGTGACACCCCTGGATTACCTCCCAAATGACACCCCAAGCATAAGCCTCGGCTGGGGCCTCTGGTATATCTGTCTCTCCCCTTGGGGAGCCCCACCATGGGGGAAGCTATGGGCCACCCAGTCTGGATGGCCTGGGGGGATGCCAGGAGGTCAGTCCAGGTGCCAATGAGGGGGTGTATCCCACTTCTGATGCCTGGGCAAAAAGAAAGTTGGAAAAAAGTATAATTGTGCATTCTAATCAGTATAACTAACAACAGCAGATCCAGCCCCAACCTATATACTGTAGTTGGGGCCAAAGTAACTTTCAGTTTATACTATCAAAGGCAATCAATACAGAGTCTATTTCAGTTACATCACAGAGTACATACAGGCCCTTTTACATAATGCAAGACATAGACAAATAGTGTGCAAATCTGTGTCTATAATACTTTGGAACTGTTTTAGACTGTTTGCTGTTCTTGTTGTTACAGAAAGGCTGTTCCAGGATTTTGCTCCCCAAAACTTTCAAGTACTTTACCCATACTTTGTTTTTATTTTACATACTAAGGTAGGTGTTGGAACAAGCAGGCCCATGAGCCCATTAATTCTCTTTTTATTCAAAATTTACCTCCAGTTAGTATATATTTGCCTAAGGTTGAACTAAAGGCATTCTGTTTGCCAATATTACTTCCTGGGGCAACATATTCCATAAATTTACAATTCTGTTTGTGAAGAAATATTTCCTAGCATCAGTACATACTTTCTTTCCATTGATTTGTAAAGGGTGACCTCTTGTCTCAAAACCTATGTCCCTAAATTCTATTTCCAAGTCACACATTAGTTTGAGATCTTGTATAACATCACACATAAATAATAACTCTCCACATATATTAACATACTAGCATACTAGTCGCCAGCAGATTAGGCCTTACGGTCTATCAAGTCTGCTTGTGCCTCAGAACCCAGGGTAGGTACCAAAGCCATCCCCCCTATCTCATTTCTGTTACTCCTGACCTCCCTCCTAGCCCCCCAGGGCAAGCCAACCTCTGCTTCATCCCCTTTCTGTACCTGTCCCACCCTCTCTTGAACCCCTCCACCGTAGAAGCTAGAACCAACTCCCCGGGCAGCACATTCCACGGTTCCACCACCCTCTCAGTGAAATACCTCCTCCTCCTTTCCCCCCTCATCCTACCTCCCTCCAGCTTCAAACCAAGCTCTCTGGTGATACCACCCTCCTTTATCCTAAAGATCCCCTCCTGATTTACCCTATTAATTCCCCCTGGTCCCTCCTCTAGCGAGAACAGGCTGAGCTCCTCTAGTCTCTACTCATATGTCAGTTCCCCTAGACCCAGGATCATTTTGGTTGCTCTCCTCTGAACCCTTTCCAGGAGCTGGATGTCCCTCCTCAAGTGCGGTTTCCAGTACTGCACACAGTATTCAAGGTGTGGTCTAACCAGGCCATTGTACAATGTCAGAATCACTTCCCTGCACCTTGAGGTAATCCCCCGTGTGATGCAGCCCAATATCCTGTTTGCCTTTACTGCTGCTCTCCTGCACTGTTCAGAGTTATTCATGCTGGTATCCACCAGAACCCCCAGGTCTTTTTCTCCTGCTGTGGCCTCCAACTCCTTCCTTCCCGGAGTGTACTCATGTTTGATTTTCCCCCACCTTAGATGTAACCTTGCATTTAGAGGAGTTAAAGTTTAATTTCCAGGTGCAAGCCCACCTATCCAGGATCTCCATGTCCCTTTGCAGGGCCAACCTCCCCTCCTCCCCCTCAACCACTGCACTCAGCTTGGAGTCATCCTCAAAGAGACTCATTTCACTCCCTATACTCTCCCTAATATCTGAGATGTAGGCATTAAACAGGATCATCCCCAGGACTGAGCCCTGTGGTACCCCACTAATAACCCCTCTAGGAGTCGAGAACTCCCCACCGACCACCATTCTCTGAGTGCGCCCAGCCAGCCACTTTCCTATCCATCTAACCATCAATGGGCCGGCCCCCCATCCCCCTCAGTTTCTCCAGTGGCCATTGTGAGGGACCGAGTCAAATGCCTTGCTGAAGTCCAAAAACAGTACATCCACAGGCCTTCCCCTATCAAGTTCTGATGTTACCCATTCATAGAACTCCACAAGGTTAGTTAGTTTGATATGATCTACCTGGCACAAACCCATGTTGGTAACTATCCAGGAATCCCACCTCCTCCAAGAACCCCCCAAGCATTCCTTAAGTATACCCTCCATTACTTTACCCACCACCAATGTCAAACTGATGGGTCTATATTTACCCAGCACCTCCCTCGATCCCCCTTTATGGATGGGTGCCACATGAGCCACCCTCCAGTCTTTAGGCACCCACCCCATCTCAAGCGACATGTTAAAGAGATCCGCCAGAGGTGCTGCCAATACATCCGCCAACTCCTATAGAACTCTTGGATGTATGCCATACGGCCCTGGAGATTTTTCCTTTTTAAGGGCTTTAAGAACTTTCCACACCCATTCAATGGGGAAATCCCCGAGTTAACTTTCCAACCGCCCCTTCCTTATCTGATCCTCCAACAATCCTACCCGCTGCCCCGTCCAACTCCATCAGCTCCCTCTTTTTAGGTTTCCCAACTCCCTCCCTAGTGAACACATCTAGGCAAAGTACTCATTTAATACCTTCGCCTGATCCCTCACCTCCTCCACCCACCCCCCATTCATTCTCAATCTGCCGATCTGGCCCCTGTTTTTTTTCTGCTCCCCAATATACCTAAAGAATTCTTTTTCCCCACCCCGTATTCCCTGTGCCAGCTGCTGTTCTTTTCTGGACTTTGCCGCCCTCACCATCCAGGTGACCTGTCTGGATGCAAGACGGTAAGTTTCCTTGTCCCAATCCCATCTCATTTTTTTGTATCCTTTGTAGGCAGCCTTCTTCTCCCTTACTGCCTCCTGAACTTCCTTGGATCACCAGCACGGTTTACGTGACCTTGCCCCCTTCTACTTCACCTTTGCACAGATTCTAATGGCCTCCTGAATTCCTCATTTTATGACCTCCCATCTCCCTTCTACATCCATCCTTGGTGCAATCCCCTTCAAATACTCATTAAGAATCACACCCATGCCCCTAAAATCCACCCCTCTAAAATCCACAGCCAATGTCCTAGAACTATCCCCTCCACCACCCAAATTTAGACGAAACCAGACAGTATCGTGGTCACTCCCTGCCAGGAGATCCTCCACTGCCAGATCCCTTACCAGATCCCCATCCACAAGCACCACGTCCAAGGACATGCCCCTCTCTTGCAGGCTCCAACACATGCTGAGTGAAGAACACATTCTGGAAGCCATCCAGCAGCCTCTGCTCCTTGGCCACCGTGGAAGTCATGGTTTCCTAGTCAGTAGTTGGCATATTTAGGTCCCCCACTAACACCACTCTCCCCCCTCTTTGTCCACACTGGCCCTTAATGCTATCCAGAAGACAATCCTCCTGAACCTCCCCCATTCCTGGGGGCCTATATACCACACCCAGATTGATCTTTCCTCCTGCAGGGGTTCTCATGGAGACCCACAAGGCCTCCACGTTTCCCTCTGCCTCTTCCACCCTAGTAATCTCTGTGCTGTCTCTAATGAACAATGCCACCCCCACCTCTGCCCTCCTTTCTATCCTTCCTAAGCACTGTGTACCCACTCATATTAAGATCCCAATCATGGCTAGGGTTGGCCCAAGTTTCCATGACTGCCGCCACATCTACCCCTCCTTCAAACAGCATGGCCTGGAACTCCAGCATCTTATTTCCCAGGCTCCTGGCATTTACTAACACCACCCCCAACCCTTGTCACTACCCCCTTTGCCATGCCCCCACTGGATATCGTATGCTTCCGCCCTCCTTCCTCACCTATGATATCATCCTCCCCTAGTCTTCTACCAAACGTTCCCTCCTATGGGCTGAAGTCTAGGTCCCTCCGTGAGAGGTAAGGACAACTGGTCAGCCCCTCCATTTCCCTATGCCCTCACAAGTTTCAGCCAATTATTTTTATATTTCTTAGTGAATATGATAAATCTAATATTTTGACCTTGACCTTCAAGAAAAAAGAAGGGTTCAAATGCATTAATTTGAACAGCTGGGTTAGCCAAATCCTGTTATGTCTTGCAGTGAGAGAAACCAACCTTAATCTTCATACATTTTTCAACTTCTGAGTACATATACACACACACTCACAGACACAGTTTGCTGTCTATTTTCCTGGAGGCAATTAAGCAACTGACAATTTATAGGCTTTCTGCTGTCACATACCATCCATGGAGAGGATGTGATTTATGCCCAACTAGGATTTCAAAGACTGTTTTTTTGGCTCTTCATATATTCAGTTATCCTCCTTCTTTATCAACAGAACTGTTGCATTCATGTGTAAAGGTTTTTTTTATCAATTCTACCCTATGTACTTAAAGTGGTTTCTTCTGATGAAGAGCTCTGTGTAGCTCAAAAGCTTAACATTCTGTAAATCTCTTGTTAGTCCAATAAAAGGTATCAAATCACCCACTTTTTTCATCTTTTAGGGAGGCAGTATAGCACAGAGGTTTAGGGCTCTGAGCTGCAAACCTGGAGACCTGAGTTTGAATCCCATAGCCCCACTTGCATATTATGTGACCCTGAGCAAGTCACTAAACTCCCTTGTGCTTCCAAGTCACACCTAGAAACAAGCTTCAGCTTAGTGTGTCTTTCCTGGATAAACAATTTCCCCTTCCCTTCCCTTCCTTTTTGTACCAATATGTAAACAAACAATTCTTTATA
Source organism: Neoceratodus forsteri (assembly GCA_016271365.2). Taxonomy (NCBI): domain Eukaryota; kingdom Metazoa; phylum Chordata; order Ceratodontiformes; family Ceratodontidae; genus Neoceratodus; species Neoceratodus forsteri. Next base: position 480,774,123 of record JADMNL010000022.1, read on the forward strand.
TTTTACAACAGTGAGTTAAGGATGGGCTCTGTAATATAATATAAAACTGATCAAAAGTTCATGTTATGCTGTCATAGATGCAAGAACTTTTCAATTTTTTGTAACAGTCAATCTTGAAAAAACTCTGACCAGAGACAATAGGGTTGCAGATGAGGAATTTGGTGTAAAAATACTGAAAATAGGCAATTACGAGCCTGCATTAGCAAAATGTAATGTAGGCTAATGAATTTGTTGTTTTGTGATATTTGTACATCAAATTTTCAACATAGCTTTGATATGACCTTATCTCATGAAGAAGGGCAGAGCAGATATTCACCTGCTGCCCGAAAGGTGATGAATTTGTTCCTGTTTGCCTTGTATTACCAATGTATGTTTATCTGCTGGTGTGGTATTGCTGGGGAGGGCTACTTGGGGAGAGGAAATGGAGAGGAACAGCTTCTCAGAGGGTTGTACACCGCTACCATACACAGTAATAGTCACAGACATTGTCAGCTACTTCCAGATATTTTGCAAAATTTCTGGAGTTTCTCTCTGCTGCCCCTACTGTGGAAATGCAGAAAGCAGGAGATTTCTCCAGAAATATTACATAAATTTCAGGAAATAGCTGACAATGTCTCAGGCTGCCACTGTAATCCATTACTATTCATTCTCTTGCTGGAGGCATCTTGGCATACAAGATTAATTACCCTCAGCCCAGACACCCACCAAAGGTTAGTCAGCTATGGTAGGGTGGAGTATGGTGGGACTACACCCCCCAAATAAACCTTACATCTTAATTTGAATTGAGTCTTGTAAATCGGGTCACAATTATGACACATTTTTGGAATGGGTGGATTAAACTGCAAGACAAAAGGTAGTAAAATGAAAATGTGGCAGCAAGAGGGATGTTTACAAAAATATACAAACTCTGGTCAGAGCTGATATGGCTGCTTAGGGTGATGGGAGTGTGGTAAGAGTGGATAAAACACTACTCGGAGCTCTTGCTTTCGCCGCACCAGAGTCTATCACGCATGTGTGGAAGTATATGTAGAAGTACTGCATTAAAGTAGTATAGTGCATGCTGATTATATAAGGGAGCTCATCAATGGTCGCAAGAATATTGTTATTAGACTGTGTCAAAATCTAAAAAGTAGCCATTCAGTTAATTATGGAATGAAGAAAGAACATTCACACATGACGCTGAATTATTAATAAGAAAATAATCTAAAAAGTATTATTAGAAAGAAACATTGGAAACTTTTTAAAAGAAATGACTATGTAAAGTCAAACTCAATAATTATAAACACACTGGCATGTTTTTTTACTCCCTATGAACTGCCATGGAAAGAAGTGTGTAGCAGCACAACCCTGTAATATTAAGACCATAGGAGCAGGCTACAGCTACATCTGATGCCATAATTAAGATGGCTTCCTGCCTGCAACAAATTTACATTTGCTTTCTCAGAGAAAAGTATCCATATTGATCTTTTCACCTACTGTAGGCCTGTAAATGAGTGTTGCAGGCTCTCCAATATGAACAACAGCTGCTAGTTTTTCCCTCTATCCCCACCAGCAGTTTGAAGTGAGATCCATAGCCCTAGCACCTGGCAGGCAACAAAACAAGCAGTTCTCTGAATAATGCCTGAACATCTTCTGTCTGTAAATCTAAAAACTGAGTCCCATACCACCAGAACCTGATGCTAACTGGCACTAAACTCAGGCATCCCAGTATGGAATCCATGGCTCTTGGTGCATGACTTCTCAGTTGCCAAACCTCTTCCCCTGCCTGTCACTCCCAGGCCCTGCCAAAGGTGCAAAGCTGTTGGGGCAGGTGAAAGAAAGAGAAAAAAAGAAACAGGGTGGGAAAGGAAGGTACAGCCCAAGTGTTTTAAAAATAGCTTATGTAGTTCTTAAAAGCACATGCATTGGAATCAGATAGACAAGGAGAAATCAACTTCTGTGATGCACACAATCTACTTTCAGCTGCACAAAACAATTGAATTAATGACTATTTTATTGTCGGGTGGATGAATTACATCATTATGTATTGATTAATTAATTCTGTGTTTTAGTGTTTTTCACAGCTGGGTCCATTTTATTACCACAATAATACACTCCATGGCAAGGGTTGTTGTGGGATTTACCCATTTCCTGTGTGGTTTAAGGCATATTGCTGCACCTCATGCTACACCACAACAGGAAGCACAGGTAACTTTCCCACTGACTAACACTCAGTGATATCCTACTGCTTAAATATCTACTATTAGTTCCACTCCTATATCTCCTGGTGGCAAGTCTATCTGGACCTTTTCCACTGGCACTGGCCCCATAGCCTGGCATACCACCTCAGCAGTAGTGAGGCAACTTCCTCCTCTGATGACAATGTTAATAACTTTCAGATTGTCATCACCAACAAACTCCATATGATCTGGTATGCCACTGAGAACACAGAGCACACAGAGTTGGTATCAGTTAATGAAGATCCCTTACATGCAATGTAATGCTATGCATTTAATATATTTTACTTTTTAGGATTTGTGATGCATAACTTGTTTTTTGGGGGGAGGGGGTTATTCTTATGTAATTTGAAAATCAATGTTGCCAGACATAGAAAAAAATACACTGTAGAAAGTGGCATGCATGTAAACCAGAGGCTACATGGGAATATACAGTATGTCTTGAGATCAGTGATGAATATAATAACTGTTACGGTAGCTCACACTGGGCTTTGGCTGTCTTGGTAGGATTTGCAGGCTCTGACACAACACCACAAATAGAAATCCACAGTAGATGTATGCCAACAGCACCTGCAACTAGTAAGCGATAATTCATATTTATTGCTGACCTTAAGACTTTCTTACCCATTTGTGCTCAGCTTGCACCATGACAATTACGTATTTGTAGATGAAATAGTTTTGCTAAATTCTGGAAGCTGAACCAAATGTATGGTTTTAAAGTCAAATGGAACTTGCCAGTTGCCTATTTCTCTAACCCTTAGTAATAACACTGTTTATAATGCAGTATGACCATACTTGTGTACCACCAGTTAAATGTGTTGACTGGCTGCAGCAAATTATTTGATTGACTTATTACTATTAAAATGATTTTTCTATCAGGGCTTGCAACTGATGATTCAGTCTTAAACTTTGTCCAGTGGCAGTGAGTAGCAAAGAAGACCATAGTTCTCAATTACCTGGAGGAACTGGGAATTTGATAGAAAGGCCCTTGAATTTTTGGTATCATATACAACATGTACTTTGCATACTTGCCTTTACAGTGTGACGTGCATATGTCTGTGTGAGTGTGTGTCTCACAGGAGCTCCCTCTGTGTCTATGTGGCCCACATACCTTGAGGTAGATGACAGAGCCACAGCGACACAGACACCACTCACAACTTTCAGTGACATTGACTTTCCTGGGCCGTGCTGCTACAGAAAGAAGAGAGAGACATCTTGGCCTTGTACTTTACACACACACACACACACACACACACACACACATGCACACACTAGTGCTTCAAAGCACGCAACAGCTGAGTCTCTATCACTGTCTGTCTGTGTCTCTCTCGCTCTCTCCACCTCTTTCTCTCTCTCTCTATCTCACTCACGCCCTCAACCAGTGGAAGCTTTTGCCCTGCTGGGGCTCCATACAAAGCTCAATGGTAGGGCCCCCAAAAGACAGTGTTGTCAGCAGGGGTGGGGGGGTTGCAGCAGGGCCGTTCCCTCCCATCTGTAAGGGTAACTCACCACCACTATCCTTTTTTTCTCCTCTCCCTTGTCCCTAAGAGCTCCTCAATATTCTGCTGGGTGTCACAGTTGTTGAATCATAACAGGCCTACAAGCCAGTCACATGACTATGTCCGCTATGATACAGTAAAGAGACACAGCATGCAACCTGCAGCAATTGCACACCAGAGAGACCAGCATTATACATCTGAAACCTTTCAAGGTCTGATTTGATCTGCATACCATGATCACTAAATCAGACCTTTGTCCCAATACTTTTAGTTAGACAGTTAAGGCAGGACTGGACTGTCTCTTTTGGGAGTGCCTAGGTAGAAGACCTTCATTTTGGCCATTTGGCCTTGTTTTGGATTACACATAGTGATCCCTTTAATTTTAAACTTAATAGCTGTGCAGGTTTAATAGCCACATTTACATCAAACATTGAACCTATGTTGATTCAAGAACTGTGTTACCCAGTAGAATACAGGGAGCTCTTAGTGACACTGGGGATAGTATAGTTGCTCTGCCCGTTAGCTGGGACTGTGAGGGACTAACAGGGATGAGGGGTGAGATGGAGGCGGAGAGGGGATTGCAGGGATTGCCAATTATTTATTTTTTAACCCCTCCCCTTTCTTCCCCAGAGCCTTGTTCCTGCCTTCTTTAATAAACCTTATCCCATATCCCTTGCTTGTGTTTTACTCATGTGTGCTGTTTTCTATTGCTTGGTCATTGTGTTATTGCACTGTGTAGTGGGACTATGTGGGGCTGTTAAATCACAGCATAGGGCTGGCAGAACAGCCTAGACATTAGAGTAATGAGCTGTGAATGAGCTTGATACATCCAGCAGAATAGGGTTTGATACTCACAATTTCCTCTTGCATACTGTGTGACCCTAAGTAAGTCATTTAACCTTCCTAGTGTCCTTGCATTGCCCTTGAAAACAGGCCCTGGGCCTAGTGGGACTTATCTTGTTACCAAAAGAACAACTAGTTATAGAAGAGACTGACTTGATAACACTGATCTAATACTGACATTTGGAGCTGCATGGCATAGCAGAGCATTCATTTATCAAACAGGGCTCATACACTTATAAACGGATACTTGTTTTGGACCAGTAATAGAAAACAAACAAAAAGAAACAAAACAAAACCCAACTATTCAAGTCATTATGTCCTCTGTATGACTAGTTTCATAGTTCTAATTTATTTTTATACTACATAACTTAGACATGTGGGAGTGTTGACAGTAGTAGACAGTAAAAATTCCTACACGATCACTCCCAGCTTCAAGGCTGAAGAAATTAGCATATGTAAGGAGTCTAGGAGGAAGGGGGAGTCCAGGTCTGCGTCTTACATTGCTCTGTCACCCACGTAACACAGGTGCCTAATAAGCCAAGTCCTACTGGGTCAGTATTCATAGAAATATAGAAATATAGAAGTTGTCGGCAGATAAGGACAGCAAGGCCCATCTAGTCTGCCCATTTTTTCTACCTTATGAATGTGCCATAGGCCTTTACTCTGTCAATGGCCAATCTATTCATACTCATCTGTATTGCTCCCTTATGCCTATCCCATGCCTGTTTGAAGCCCTGCACTGTATTTCATATCCACACTTCCTGAGGTAGTCCAGTCCATGCATCCACCACCCTTTCTGTGACAAAGAACTTCCTCACATTACCCCTTAATCGGCCTCCCTCTAATCTCATGCTGTGTCTTCTTGTCCTGCTATTTTTCTTATATTGCAACATGTTAGACTCTTCCACCTTGTTAATGCCCTTAAGATGTTTGAATTTTTGATCTTATCATCTCTCTCCCTCCTTTGCTCTAGGGTATACATAGTGAGCTCCGTTAATCTGTCCTCATATGTTTTCTGATGCAGTCCCTGCACCATTTTGGTTGACCTTCTCTGGAGTGCCTCCATTTTGTTAATGTCCTTGTGTAAGTGCGGCCTCCAGTACTGCATGCAGTACTCCAGATGGGGCCTAATCAGTGTCTTGTAAATAGGGATTATTACCTCCCTCTTATGACTTGTGATACCCCTGCTAATACACCCCAACATCTCCCTAGCCTTACCTATTGCTTTAGTGGTCTGCTTGGATGGTTTCAGGTCATCTGTGATGATGATGCCCAAATCTCTTTCTTCCCTTGTGACTGCCAGCAACTCCCCTCCCAACCTATAGGTGGCTTCAGGGTTTCTCTTCCCTATGTGCATGATCTTGCACTTCTTTGCGTTAAACCCCAGTTGCCACTCTTCTGACCATTTTGCCAGTTTATCCAGATCTCTTCTCATTCTGCCCACCCCATTTGGATCATCTACTCTGTTGCAGATCTTGGTGTCATCTTCAAACAGACATACCTTACCCTCTAGTCCATCTGCAATGTCACTGATGAAGACATTGACGAGGACTAGCCCCAGAAATGATCCTGAGGTACCCCACTTGTGACTAGCATCTGTTCTGACTATATACCATTTACTACTACTTTCTGTGTTCTGTCTGCCAACCAGTTTGCGACCCAGTTGACCAACATCTGACCCACCCCAAGCCTACCCAGCTTATTAATCAACCTTCTATGTGGAACAGTATCGAAAGCTTTGCTGAAGTCAAGGTAGGTGACATCACCTGCACCCCTTGGTCCACCACTCTGGTAACCCAGTCAAAGAAATCTATGAGATTAGTTTGACATGACCTTCCTGTTGTAAACCCATGCTGTCTTGGATCCTGTGCTCCTACAGATTCCAGGTGTTGCACTATCCTTTCCTTAAGGAGTGCGTCCATAATCTTGCCCACTACTGAGGTAAGACTGACTGGTCTGTAGTTCCCTGCCTTCTCTCTGCTACCACTCTTGTGGAGCAGGATCACATGAGCCCTTCTCCAGTCTCCTGGGACCTCTCCTGTGCTCAGAGACTCACTAAACAGTTCTGATAATGGCTCTGCTAGTTCCACCCTTAGTTCCTTTAGTACCCTGGGATGTATGCCATCTGGTCCCATTGCCTTGTCCACCCTGAGCTTAGTGAGCTCTTGTATGACCCTTTCTTTTGTGAAGGGACTTGTGCACACCTCCTCCCTCCCCCCCGTGTCCATCCTTCTGAGCTGTGGGCCCTGCCCTACCTTCTCCTCAATAAATACTGAGCAGAAGTATCTATTTAGGATAGATGCTTTTCCTTTGTCCTCCTCCTCCACCACACATTCCCCCTTATCCCCTTTGATCTTTGCAGTACCCCCTCTGGACTTTCTCCTTTCACTAATATATCTAGAGAAAGTCTTGTCCCCTTCTTTTACTGTTCATGCTAGTGTTTCCTTGGTTTGGGCCTTTGCCTGCCATACTGCCTTCCCTGCTTTTCTTGGGGAAGTTTGGTATGCCTCCCTATCTTCATCATGCTGCTTTTCCTTATATTTCCTGAAGGCCAACCTTTTGGCTCTGATCTTTTCTGTTACTGTTTCTGAGAACCAAAGTGGTTTCCTCCTTCTTTTTCTCTTGCTTTTCTCCCTAAAACAATGGGATGTTGCTTCAAGTATTGCATCCTTAATGCTTACCCACTTTGCCTGTACTCCCTCACCTGTATTTCTTCTTGCCAGGCTAGCTTAACTCTGTTGGCCATCTTATCAATGCCGGTTCCTCTGAAGTCCCATAGTTTTGCCTTGGAATGGAATGATTTAGTTCTAGTGGCCAAATTGAACCATACCATGTGATGGTCACTGGCCCCCAGGTGACCTTCTACCTGGAGATCTGTGATTCATTTAGTCAAAGTACAGAGTTAATAAGTTAACCTTTAGGCTACTGAAAAAACTAGAATGAATCTATTTTATTGAGCTGGACAGATACTCATTCTGCAGCCCTGCAAGGGTTAAATGACAGCAGCTTCAAATGTTTTTTTTTGTTTATATCCTGAGAAGTTGTAAGGCACAGTAGCATCCCCACTGCCTTTAAGACAGAGCAGCCAACAGCAAAAATCAGAGGGGGAGTGCACTATTTTGCAGTTGTGGACAGATACCTTCAAAAGTCCAAAATGGAAGTTCCATGGTAAGCTGTTTTTAGAGCTAATGTAAGAGGGCTGCAGGTTCCTCCTATCTGCAAAAAAGGGGAGAGTCAAACACATCAACATGAAAGGCAGTAACTCGTTATCATCTAAAACATAAGGAATAATGTATGGATAACCATACCAGAACAAGCTTGTGTTTCCATTAAGGGGTCAAGATAACAGCATATAGACCTCAAGAGCAAAGCTCGAGAGTAGTGGTGGGTGAAGTGGCCTCAATTCGCTCCACGAAGTGATTCACGGAGCCAAGGCAGAGTCGTGCAGTACTCTGCAACGTAAAGTGGAGTAATTCGTGTTATAATGGGTAACGCGAAGTCCATTGAAAACAATGACTTTGCATTACTCCGCCTTCCCAGACCACTACTCCACCAATCTTAAAGGCAAAGTGCATTGAAAACAATGTACTTCACCTCACTGTGTCTTGTTTTTGAGTTCCAAAGGCGAATTTTGCAGTGATTCATCGGATTTCAGGTCACATGGGCGCTATATTGATCTGCACAGCCTCAGTTCAGGGTAGTGTGTGAAGGAAGCTATAGGAGACAGTGTGCTCTGAGAGCTATCTGTGATTCAAATCTTCTAAAAGCTATTAAAAAGCCTTTTTGAGTAATTTGTTTTTGCTCCACTTTAGTTCATCGATTGTAGGAACCCTCCTGTGCTCATAACATTGAGCGTTTTTGTTTGTGTGTGGATTTTGAATGTTAATGTACAACATTGAGTCTGTGTAGTAAGAGACAATGAAAGTGAGCTTTGGGGAGGGATGTATCAGTGATGTAGGTAGATTTAAGTTGGAGAAATAGGGAGTTCTTTGTTTTTTGGTTATATTTTTGTTATATAACTGACTGTGTTAATGTACACACAGTAAAATTGTCAGTAATTGTTGAAATCTTTTTGCTGATTGTGTGTTGTGTGGATCTGGTGAAGCAGTTCATAATTTCAGGTTGTTTACAATACGTGGTATATTACTGAACTTTTCAATTTGCAACGCATTTCTTGTAGACAAATATTGTGTGTGTGTGTGAGTGTGTGCGTGGTGCGTGACATCAAATAATACACCTTTTATTGTGCCACAGTGTAATTGCAGACGCAGCACTGTGAATCTGCTATCCACTGCACTGCCATAAAAATCTGCAGTCAGTGCTCCCCTCCCTAGCCCCCCACCGGTAAAAGGAATTGTTTTCCAGATTGGACTGTTCGTGACTTCAGCACCATTGGTTAGTTACGGTGTTGTTTTCACTTGTGAATTTGCATCTGTATCTGTAGCTGAAGCTACAGTTGTTTTTTTGGCTTCACATCCAGCATCGCCCCCACCCAGAGTGAATGTTCCAAAATCTAAATTTGTTTAGAATATTGTTGTTGATCCCCCAAAATGCCCGCAAAGAGACGTGCAAGCAAAGCTGGTTCTCACCATGGCACTGCTGCCAGTGGTAAGATTGTCTGTGGGCATGGTAGTATGCAGATGCAGAAGTGCATTGCTGATTTGAGGAAAGGTATTTCTCCTGCAATGTTTTTTACAGCCCAATCAGTAGCGTCACTCATAGTTGGAGGAGATGATGTTGTCCCAGCCAGTGGTGTTAGTGCAGTTGCTGGTGGTGGTATGAGTATTGTTGCCTCAAGTTCCACTTCTGACCAGTGTACCGTGTCCAAAAATATAGTGGATTGTGAAGCAGTGCGAGTGATTGGCAGTGTAGATGATGTCATACTTCCCAGTAACATCCCAGTAACTGAACATGAGTATTCTGATAATCATGTCAACGACAGCATACAATGTGACATTTCTTCCACCGCGGTTCAAGTCATGCATTTTCTATGCAGTGATTCACAGTGTGGTGAAAAAATATCAGGTGATGGTGGTGTTAATGATGATGATGAATCTGATGATGATGATGTTGCTGTGGTTGCAACATGCAGTCCACATGACAGCATCCAAGCAGAAGATATAGATGTGGGTGATGTTGATGAACATGATGATGATGTAATTGACCCCAGCTGGGAACCAGAAAAAAAGAAATTCAAGGTGGCTGTGTCTGGGTCTGTTTGCATTAATCCACCCCCCCACCCCCCATAAAAACGTGTGATTTATCAGTTTCAGTTTATGGTGATGATGATGACCCAATAATAATGATAGGTAGTCGTGGTGGTCAGTTGCAGTCCAAGTGTGTTCTGCCTGAAAAATCAAATAGCACATCCCCCACTTCATGGCTTAAAAGAACGGAGTCCAATAAGCAGCATCAGGGATATGTTAAAAGTGGAGCATCACAATCCCTTGTTTGGGATTTTTTTTGTGCAAGATGCAAATGATGAGTCAGTTGCAATCTGCCAGGTTTGCCATGTGCGTGTGATCTGAGGTAAAAAGGGGAGCCATCTGGGCACAGGAGGACAGCATACACATCTTACAAATAGGCACATGGCACTGTGAACCCAGCACAAGATGGCAGCTAATACCACAGTCATCAACCATAATGAGCATGTTATCCCCTTCCATGACTGTTAAATCCAGTAGGAAACTAAATGTGTGCAGTAGTGAGGAAATAAGAGCAGAGGATTACTACAGGCATGATGAGGTAGAGGAGCATAATGATTTTGAAATGTTGTCCAGTGGTGGTGAGAGTAGCAGTTTTGGTGGTGGTGGTGGTGGTGAATGCAGTACGTCTAGTGCAAGTGGTACATCAACCCTGGTTGGTAAATGTGGCAAAATAACTGCATTTGTGGGTTTGTCATCATCACCCGTGCAACCATCTTCATCAAACGTCCACACTCCACCCCCTGCCATTCATAGAGCAGAACCATTTGTCATCACACCCCTTGTAAAACGCGTAAGTTAGCCCACGTTACAGAGTGTTTTTGCGCATAAGCTGAAGTACTCACCCAATCATACAGTGTCACGTGAACTTAATGCTGCTGTAGCTGAAATGCTGGCAATTGATCTTTTGCCCTTTTCCTTTGTGGAGAATTCTGGGTTCCGGCAGTTTGCTGCAAGTGCCTGTCCAAAATGGAAAGTCCCATCCAGGACATACTTTTCGACCCATGCTGTCCCTGAGCTGTACCGTATTCTGTCCGACTCAGTGAGACATGCCCAACATTCCTCCTCTCCATTCATCCATTTAAGTATGAATATGTGGACAAGTGGCAAAACAGCAGGGAGTTCATATTTATGTATGACTACACACTGGGCGCAGGTGCTGGGGGTTGTTTGTGATGCTGGTAGTGTGAATAATCAGTGCAGTAAGGTGGAGTGTCGTGATAGCAATCTTCCAGGAATTTGACAGCATGCAATGATTGCTATGCGCAATGTGACCTGTTCACACACTGGTGAAAACATGTTGAACATGGTACTGACTGAAATTGACAAGTGGCTGAACCCCCTGTCCCTGAGAGCTGGGTTCACTGCAAGTGACAATGGGTCAAATGTGGTGAAATGCATCACGAATGGTAGCTTTTTTCATGTTCCATGCATGACCCATTGTTTAAATCTTGTGGTGCAGGAGTTTCTGCAGCACCCTGATGTAAAGGAAATGCTGACAGTTGCATACCGTATCTGTTCTCACTTTTCACAATCTGCAAAGGCCCGTGACCAACTTTAGCAGCTGCAGATGCAAAATAGCCTCCCTCAGCACCGCTTGAAGATGGAAGTTGTCACCCAGCAGAACTCTACTTTATACATGGCAGAGAGGTTGTATGAACAATACAAAGCCATCTTAGAATATCTTGTGATGCACACTAGTCATGACAGTTCTGGGGCCTCCATGTCTATGACAACTGAACAGTGGCGCCTCATGGACTCTGTAATAACAATTTTGTGACCTTTTGAACATGCCACACAGGCAGTGAGTGGTGAGTCTGCCTCCATTAGCCAATCAATTCTACTGATGCAGGTGCTGAGGCAGACATTGGTGAAAGTATAGCATGGCCTTGATGTTGCTGGATACAGTGCTAGCAGTATGTTGCTGAAACACATGTCGACAGTATTCGACCAGAATTGTCACATTTTGAGCATTCAGCATAGTGACAACTTTGCCATAGCAACAATGCTGGACCCACGATACAAACGTGGAATTGCCTCAGTACTGGAGGGAGGGCCTGAACAGGTAAAAAATGTCAGTGGGCAACTGGTGCGCTTGGTTTATGGGGCACAGAGGTCACATGCCAAGGTCAACAAACCTCAGCAGCACAATCAGGCTGAAGGTGCACCTGGAGGAGTATCAAGCATATCCTGTAAGGGGAAAGGGACTGCAGTTCCAGGTGGTCTGTCATCCAAAGCAGTTGGCTTCAACCCACTTTGGGAGATTTTGTCCCAAGTGGGGATTGTGAAATAAATGATTCCGGAGAACAGGATGATATATCAACCACTGGACTTAGTGAGGCACAGAGAATGGTTGAGTCATATTTGTCTAAAAACAGGTATCTGACAATAACTGATGTTCCTCTTTTGTACTGGAGTGGAAAGGTCAGTGAATGGCCAGAGCTGACTGCAGTGGCACTGAAGTACCTCACATGCCCACCCTCCAGAGTAAGTGTTGAGAAGGTATTCAGCTCAGCAGGTGCAATTGTAGGGATCATTCAACAAACCTCTCTCCTGCAAATGTTAGTTTGCTAACATTCATAAAAATGAATGTGAGGCGCATACCAGCACAGACTGCAACCTCAGTATTCGTACCCCAGCCTAGTCATGGTGGTTTTGGTGATGTAGAAATGGACCATCCTGGTGGCACTGGTAGTGGCAGCATGAAACGGCCTACCACTGATGTAGATGATGACACAATGGAGAAAGAATTTCCCACTGGTCAGACTTCAGACATAGATGACGGTGAGGGCAGCTTTCTTTCTTTCTTTATTTATTTATTTATTTACTGAAAATGTTTCACCAGGAAAGGCACACTGAGAAAAAAGATGCACGTCTCACGGTGCGACCTGGGGGGAGGGGTTACAGTGGAGGCAGGTATACATACAAAAGTTGAATTTAGAAGTAGAGCAATACAGATAATGTACATAGTTCGGTGGGATTACATTTGAACTTGTTACATAAGGAGAACAGTACAGAGCATGATCTACAAGGACAGGGTATACATATCATGGGTACACATCGAGGGCAATACATGATTACATAAGTGTCTGACAGAACTTGAGTACCAGTAACAGAATATGGGCTGAAGCGAGATGCACCAAGTTGACAGTAGGAGTTAAAGAGCGAAGATAGGGGGTAGAGGAGGAGTGGACTAGTAAACACTAGGTGTGTAGGGGGGTGGTTTAGGTGTGGTGGGGGGAAGGAGAGGGGAGTTAGTAGTTGTGAGGAAGGCTGAAGAGTGTAGGTTATGTAGGAAGGAGGGGGAAGGGAAGGGAGATATTAGGAGTGAATAAGAGTGAGTAAGAGTGAGAGTGTAAGTGCGTAGGGCAGTGTATAAGCCAGACAATTAGGCGATGGCCAAGCCGCTGGTCAGGCACAAGGGGGAACGGGGGAAGAGAAGCTATCGGGGGGGAGATCAGGGGCAGTTGCAATTTGGTGCAAGGAAGTTAGTGAGGGCAGAGGATAGGGAGTGTTTGGATGAAGAATGGCGGATCGGGGCCGGCAGGCCGTTCCAGAGTTTAGGGAAGAGGTAAGAGAAGGCCGATTGGCTGGCAGTAGTCCTTCGGTGAGGGATGACTAATAGCCTAGCATCAGCAGACCTGAGGGCATGGGTGGGAGTAGGTGGGGAAGATAAGGAGGATACGAGGTAGGAAGGGAGGGAGCCGAGCAAGAAGTTGGAAGTGAATTTAACACTATGAATTAGGCGCCGGTTACTCAGGGATGGCAGGGCCAGGGAACAGTAGAGCATGCAGTGATGTGAGTTGGGGGGGCATCAAGGGCAAAGCGGCAGAAAGCATTAAAAAGGGGGGCAAGTCTGTCTAGGGTGGTCTTAGCGGCGGAGCTGTAAATGACATCACAGTAGTCGAAGGAGGGTAGAATCATTTTCTGGACTAATTCACGCCTGACAGGTGGCGGAGACTAGTGCAGTTTCTATAGAGGCACCAAGTTTAGGGCGTAGTTTTGAATGATGGCATCCACGTGTGTGGAAAAGGAGAGTGGCAATCAAGCCAAACCCTAGATACCTGAAGGAGGGCACTTCATCAAGGATGGTGTTATTTCGGGTATGGAAGCTCAGAGGGGAGGTGAGTTTGGATAGACGCTGTCTAGTGCTGAAAGACATAGAGACAGTTTTCTTGGCATTTAGGGAGAGTTGGTTGATATTGAACCAGTATTGGATTTTGTTGAAATTGGTTTGAAGTTTGGAGGTGACTTCTTCGTGGGTCCGGCCGGAGGTAAAGAGGACCGTGTCGTCTGCATACATGTGGATTGCGGTAGAGGAGCAAGAGTTTGGCAGATCATTTAGTAGGATGGAGAAGAGAATGGGGCCAAGAACTGAGCCTTGGGGAACACCGGTGGTGATAGGGAGAGGGGGAAGGTGTGGTCAGCTATTTTAGTGGATTGGGTTCTCTTTAGTAGGTAGGCACTGAACCAGTTTGTGGCGGATCCTGCTAACCCAGCCCCTGATAGGCAGGATAGTAGGAGAGAATGGGATACCATGTCAAAGGCTTTTGCTAGGTCAATGAAAATGGCAGCAGTGATTAGCCCTTTATCCTTCCCAGTGAGGATGGAGTCCATGAGTCTTAGTAGGAAGGAGGTGGTAGAGTGGTGTTTTCTGAACCCGGACTGAAAAGGGGTGAAGAAGTTAGTTTCTGAGAGAAAGTGGGAGAGTTGGGATAGCACTAGGTGTTCCTGGAGTTTTGCGAGGGTGGGGAGGAGGGAGATAGGATGGTAGTTAGTTGCGGAGGTAGGATCACCACCTTTTGGGAGGGGTAGGACAGTGGCATGTTTCCATTCGGAGGGAAGTGACTCAGTAGTGAAAGAAAGATTTAATAGGGCCGTGAGGGGAGTAGCGATGGCGAGGGTAGATAGGAAGAGGAGTTTGTTTTCGAGACCATCGGGGGATTTGCCTTTGGAGGGGTTTAGGGAGTGAAGGGCATCTAGGGTTTTGGTGGGGGAGATGTGTCTGAAGGAAAAGGGGTTCCTACCAGATGGTAGGGGGATAGATGTCTGGGGAGAGGGTGTGGTTGCAGGAGGTAGGGAGTCTAGGAGGGACAGGGCACAAGTAGTGAAATTGGAATTAAACTCGGAGGTTACCTTCAGGGGGTTGGAGAGGAGAGTCCCTTGGGCGAGGAGGAGAGGTGGGGAGCTTGCTGTTTGGGGGGAGAAAAGGGAGTTAATGACTTTCCAGAATTTGGAAAGTCTCCCAAGATTTGCATTTAGGGTGTTATTAAAATATTCAGCCTTAGCTAAGCGGATGGCCTTTGTGCACTTGTTGCAGAGCAAGCGGTAGGTGATATAGTCGTCTGGGAGGAGCGTGGATTTGTAGTTTTGCCAGGCCTATCACGGGTTTGTTGACAAGCTATCAGCTCAGGGGATATCCAGGGTAGGTGAGACCCACGGACTCTAGCCCGGTGCGGGGGGGGGGGCGTGTTCATCCCAGGCGGTAAGGAAGGTTTTCCGAAAGTGTGTAAGGGCCGAATCCATGTTAGAGCAGCTTGAGCTCAGGATCCATTTAGAGTGAAATAGATCTTCCAGGAGGGGGGAGGTTGAGGGATTTGTATGACCGTTGGAATATAAATTTGGGAGGGGATTTAACTCTGTGGATTTTGCGGACCAAGTAGATTAGGTGGTGGTCACTAATGGAATCAGGGAGAAGGCCTGAGTTGACGACGCGGTGTGGGTGGGATGTAAGCACCCAGTCTAGGAGGGAGTGATTACCGGACTTATGGTTTAAGCATGTGGGTTCCATAATGGTTTGGATGAGGTTGAGAGTGGTTAACTCAGTTTGGGTTTTGTTAAAAGTGGGTGCTAGCCAGTTGTGGTTAAAGTCACCCATAGCATATAGTTCACCCGACTGGGTAAGAGATGACAGCTGGCCCAGAAGGTCGGTGACTATTGTGGTTGGTGTGCCTGGGCAGCAATAAATACCAGCCACAAAGATAGGTAATGAGGAGGGAGGGGACAGTTTTACCATAAGAAGCTCGTAAGCTTTGGGTTCAGTTTTTGTAAGAGAGACAGTGAAGTTGTTATGAGGCTGATGATGTGGTTAATGTTGGTGGGTTTAATCTGAAGTTGTTAAAAGACAGTGACATTTGCTGTATGATACATGCTTTCTTTTTCATGACTTTGTGTGCCCCCCCGGACCACCACCACCAGGACCGATGTTAGCCAGTACCACCACAGAGAATGACTTTGTGTGCCCCTCTAACCGATGTTAGCCACTGCCACCACAGAGAATGATTTTGTGTGCCCCCCTGGACTGCCACCACCAGAACCAATGTTAGTCACTGCCACCACAGAGAATGACTTAGTGTGCCCCCCTGGACCACCACCACCACCACTGCCACTGTTAGCCACTGCCACCACCACCAGATGCAGGAAGATGTCACAGGGAATGTCATCATGTGCCACAACTATCACCACCAGCACCCACCACCAGTGTCATTCTGACGATGTTTTCCCATTGACCATGCCAAGGCAGAGGGAGTAGAACAGGAGACCACATCCATCAGCCACAGGCACAAGGCTTCTTAATATTAAAACTATAAAGTGAGTATGTGTACTGATGTTTTTTATGCTATTCAACTTCCTTTAGCTGTATGTTTTGTTTTCTGTTGCTTTTCTGAGCTGCAATGGTCATACACATACGGTAAACTTATTTTGTTTTTTACAGGTTAACAAAAAATGACTCTCCTTCGCTGACAGTCGGTATCGATGGTACTGCAGCAGTACCATACACAGGAAACTATGGAATATCCATTTCAAATCCATAATTTTTTTTTAAGAGTGCAACAAATCTGACTGAGGAGGATTCATAAATTAGGCGACATGTGTACGTCTCAAAAACTATTTCTGCAAAATATCATGCACTGTATTCTGAACTTGCAGCTGTGCAGTCATGACAGTGTTGAAAAAGTTGCACACAGGTTGTGTTACTTGACAAGATGTGGTTTTGAAATGTAACTTGAGTTGAGATTGAGAACCAGGGAAACTGGCACAGTGTATTTGTTACACAGCCTGGTACTAAATTAAGTTGTGATTGATCTGCTGATTGCAGTGTGACAGTTTACTATCTGTGTTAATAATCCAGATACCCGTGGAACAGTCACAGGTTAAACATAATGTATTACTGCTGCAATCAAGTCGTAATAAGTCCTTCATTTCTTTTTTTAGAAAAGTTCCAGATGCTTTGTTGTGGCATAGTTGCCTTATCCAAAGACGTTCTTCAACATCAGGCACCCCCGGCTGGGGTAGACCTGCAGCACGCAGAAGTCATTTCAGTCGATGACCATGACCGTCATTACCAACCAGACTCGAGAAGGATGCAGATGGAATCTGTGAAGAAGTAACCAAATAAGGAACCATTAATGAGACCTACCTGCAAATATGCCCCCCCCCAAAAAAAAAATACTTACCTTCATTGGCTTGAGAGTTATCCATTTCCAATTTCAATGCAAAAAGTTCTCATCAAGCACTGGAATCTGCACACCAACAGTATCTGTGACCTGTGATGCAAAACAATACAATGATTACATGTCTATATATGTCAACCTCCCCACCTACAAAATACAAATATATATATATATATATATCAACTTATCAAGGCTACTATTACTGTACAGACAAAGGGCACCCTTCCATCCGGTTGAGATGATCCCATCACATTTACGGGAATCGCAGCACACATTGGACCAGCAACAGTTCGCTCACGGTCGTCATTTGTGATGGGACTTTGTATGTGGTGTAAAGCTCCTATTTCACTTCGTTACCACTTGTCAATTTTCTGGACACAAGACAGATGCATTTTGGGGATGCAGAAAAAATCTGGGGACTCTGTGTGGACACTGCATGCATGACTGACTGTGCAATAAATTCTGGGGGACTTTGCATGTGGTGTAACACTCCCATTTCACTTCGTTAACATATGTCAATTTTCTGGACATGAGACAGATGCATTTTGGGGATGCAGAAAAAATCTGTGGACTATGTGTGAACACTGCTCGCATGAGAGACTGCTCAATAAATTCTGAGGGACTTTGCATGTGGTGTAATGCTCCCATTTCACTTTGTTAGCACTTGTCAATTTTCTGGACGCAAGACAGATGCATTTTGGGATGCAGAAAAAATCTGGGAACTCTGTGTGGACACTGCGCGCATGAGAGACTGCTCAATAAATTTTGGGGGACTTTGCATGTGGTGTAACGCTCCCATTTCACTTCGTTACCACTTGTCAATTTTCTGGACACAAGACAGATGCATTTTGTGTCTTGTGATTGTGAGCACATAATGTCATACTTAAATTATAAATTAAAGCAGCATTGCAACAATGGGGTGACAATTTTGACCTATACTTTTTTATGCTATTTTACATTGCCAGCCATTAGTTACCTCCTGACTTTCTTTATGTTATAATGGTCAGTTTGTGGTGAAATGTGGGCACGTTTCCACTAACAAAGCTCTTGTTAGTGGAAACGTTCCCACGTTTCACCACAAACTGACCATTATAACATAAAGAAACATTAGGAAAGCAGCTGGCCATTCAGTATAATGGAGTGGAACTTGGGCTGCTCTTCACAACGGGAAGTCCTCCATGACTCACTTTAATGAAATTATGGGTGTTTTTGCCAGAAAAGTATTGCACTATGTAAGGACATGTGGAGCAAGAAAGATTCCCCTGGAAGTAAGGCGCCCATATATCGGGTGCAAATAATGCTGTAACTTGGTGAATCTCTTTAATGTCTATTTCACAAATGAAATATTTATACAGCCTCAGTAATGTTTACTTTGTGTCTGGATTCATGATTTGAAGTGTTTTGCAAAAAGCATAACTGAGCAGTGTAATTATGTTGTGCTAAACTGCATGTGTGCCGTCAGTGTTCGTTCCTGTGTGTGCATACATTGTCCAGCTTCGTGCAAACATATATATGGTGTGACTTGTTGCAGTATCTCAAGAATAAAGATAACAAAGAATACTTGATGTATATTTTATTTGTGCCATCAGCAGTGGCGGAGTAAGTGATATGATATTTTTTCAGAGGTATTGGATCACTGTGCACCTCAGTCACTCACAGTGCACACATGACTTAGCGGAGATCATAGCACATAAAGCACGTGATCTCCTAAAAGTCATGTGTGCAGTATGTGACTAAGGTGCACTCTGCCAGACACCTCTGAAAAAGTATCGTAACACTTAGTCCGCTGATGGTGATGGTGACAATAAAATATACGTTACTCTGCTTGCTATTCTTTATACCATAAACACTACAACAAGTCAGCAATATATGTTTGCAAGAAGCTGCACAATGTCTGATGTCACACACACACACACACACACACACACACACATATGCAATTTAGCACATCATACTTGCACTGCTCAGACCAGCTTTTTCACAGCCACTCCACAACAGAAAGTAAACATTATTGAGCACTGGATCATAACAACAGGGCAATAGGAGCATGTATGACTGTCTATTATTAAACATAAAAAAAATAAATCACAACACTATAGCAGTGGGGGGAGGTGTCCAGAAAAAATAAGTTAATGGGGGATTCCATGGTTTTCCAGCAGCAGGTAAAGTATTGACACTATCTGCAGCTGCTGTTGCTGGATCTGCTCCACCTGCTGCTGCACAGCACCCACCCTCTCATTGCTTTCCTCAAGGGCCGCCCACACCAATGCATTGTTTGCCTGCGTTGCAGGCACTGTGGCGGGGTCCACTGAGGGAGGAAAGCCAGGTAGTGGTGGTGAGGGTGGTGCTGGTGGTGGTGGTGGAGCAGCTGCTGCTTTTTCCCTTGTCCAGCTGCAGCAGCGAGGCACAACACCCCCAGCACCCTCTGCCACTGCCACAGAAGGGCCAGCAGGTGGAGGCCTGGCCTGTTCAGTGGCAGCCTGCCACTCCTCCTTGTGGTGGTTTGTCATATGTGTGCTCTGGCCACCGGTCCCCAAATGTATCCCCTGGGGGCCACGGCACACCTGCATGCCACATAAATGACAAACCACAGTGGTGCTGTCCCCCTCCCACACAGTTAAAAAACTGCCAGACTGGGGAGCTGTGGGGGGGGCGACCAGGCACAGGAGGGGCAGATGTACTTCCGGCAGCACCGTCACACACCTGGAGCTCCACCTGTGGCTGTGAAGGGGATGCTGCTGGAGCCCCTATAGCTGCTACTTGTGGTGGTGGTGGCGGACTTGGTGGATGTGCTGCCGCCACCAGTGGCACTGGTGGTGCTGCTGCTTCCAGAGGGGGAGAGGCAACACCAAACAGTAGGGAGCGGTCCAATGAAACCCGACCACCCCCACATGTGCACACTCCCCTCTACCCATGCCCATGAGCCACAGACTCTCCTCCCACGTTCATCATGCACAACCCACTAATTCCCTTTCTGACCGATGCCTCACGCAAAGAAAGACTGCTTCACACACACTCACAGTCTCACACACACGCACACACACAGTCACACACACTCAAAACAAAACTTATAAAACAAACAAATCAGAAGCAAAAAAGAGCTGAAAAAACACACTACAAAAAAACTAAAGATTTAGCTTTTAAAAAAGCTGTTTGTTTTTAGGCAAAGAACAAATATACCACCAAACTCTCCTCTACACACGAAATGCTTTCTCATTCTACCACTGCAAAGGAGAAAGTGAAATTAACTGCTTTTATGGCTCACTTCCTTCCTGCCTGACTAGAGCATGTGACTTACACTTCTGTAAGCCATGTGAAGTGTGGGGGGCTGCCTATATTGTTGTCACTTCACCTTACTTCACGTTAAGATGGAATGGCAATGCGAAGTCATAATGACAAGGCGAAGTGAGCACATCCCAATGGCCACTTCACATAGCGTTAGGTTAACGCGAAGTGGCCACTTCACCAGCGGATTTTAAATTTACTGCATCTCTACTCGAGAGGTCCATACTGTTATCTTTTTTTTTTTATCATTCTGTTTATCAGCCTTACTAACTCTGTCCTCCACTCAATCAGATTCCCTCATGCCTTGCTGCATCCCCCTTGATGCCCCAGGAGTCTGCCCCTAGAGTGCAGCCAGCCACTCAAGAGACCCTTAATACCCCTGGATAACCCCCCAGGTAGGGCGAGGGAAGGTTCCCCCTTACCTTCCTTGAACCATGATGGAGTGGATGGTGCATATTGGAGTCTGCCCCTGAAGACAACTGGAGAATGCGCTTGTCAGCTTCTGGAGAGGTCGTCACCTAGGAGTGACACAGTCGTGTTTCTGTGTTCTGGTGCCCCACAGTCGCCGTCCCTCAAGGAAAGCCAATTGGGGGGTGCGTCAGGATGCAACTACTCCCAGGGCTCTCGGCTGACGTCTGCTCCTCTCATTGCTTGTCCTCAACTGTACTGCCAAGCCCAGGTTCACCCGGGAGATGGCAGTATAGCAGCGGGACTAGCACAGAGCCCTCCTCAGAGAGGGAGAGCTGCCTCTGGATGCTCAATCTCTCTCTCCCCCTGCTGACCCGAGTCCGGTCCCGAATCTGGGTCACCGGCGTGGCGCAAGGTGTGGCATTCAGCGCTACCAGGACCCCATACTGTTATCTTGACCTTGAGATGGAAGCACAAGACAAGTTGTTTATGGTCACCCATATTTTATTATTTTATAGTATATGGTTCTGCAGAGGGAACTAGCAAGTAGGACGAACGCTAGTACGGGGGGAGAGAAAGAGAGAGAATTGAGCCAAGGAGCGGCTCTACTAAGTAAGCTATTCTTATATATATATATATATATATATATATATATATATATCAAAAACATTTTAAATCAGGTACAACGAGAGTCAGCAAGCCAAGGAGTGGCTCTGCTTAATAATTGCTACCGCTGTCTCAGGAGAAACACTTCACACACCCTGAGGGCAGGCATCATAAAATGCTAGTGCAGTCACGAAGGCAGACTGTGGTGTGCAAAAGTTCCACTAAGTGAAAATGAAAGCAGATGCTAGGCAGGAGTCAATACAAGCAGGTACACAGGAGAACTGATGATAGAATGTTTACAACTTTTAGAACATGCACACCAGCATTTGAGTAGTCACTAATTTCCATGCCCAATAAGTCCTAACCATATATTATATATGAAGAACACAAGAATTAATATTTCCAGAAAATTTCATATTTCAAAAAAAGGAGTGTAATCCAATATTCCCATGAACGCAACTGTGGACAGATATTTGAGATGAAAGATCTGCCAGGATTTATATCCTAGAAGTTTATCAAGAGTGTCCCTTCTCCTCACCATTTTTGGTACATACTCTACTGCTACAAACTTAAGACAGGCAGGATCTTTACTGCAGTATTCTTTAAAATATGCAGCTAGTGCACTCTTCTCTGAACCATTCTGAACTACCCAAATGTGTTCTAACATTCTAACTTTAAACTGCCTGGTGGTCTTGCCAACAAGTATCTTTTGGTAGCAGGATCCAAGGCAGCATGATTTCACAGGGGATGGTCATGTCAAACAAATCTGATAGATTTTTGAGTCGGTGACCATGGAGTTGGATCAAGGAGGAGCAGTGGATGTAGCCTACCTGGATTTCAGCAGGTTGACACTGTTCTACACAGGAGATTGGTAAGCAAGTTGGGGAACTTGGGGGTGGGAAATAAGGTGGTAACTTGGATAAGAAACTGGTTAGCAGATAGGACACTGAGGGTAGTAGTAAATGGAGTTTGCTCAGAGGAAGGGAGGGTGACCAGTGGGGTACCTCAGGGATTGGTGCAGAGACCAGTCCTCATTAATGTCTTTATAAGTGACATCGCAGAGGAACTGGAATGAGGTCCTCCTCTTTGTAGATGACACCAAGATCTGCAACAGAGTGGATGTTCTGGTGGGGGGTGGAAAGGATGGGTAGGGATCTGAAAAGACTGGAGGAGAGGTCAAGGGTATGCCAGCTGAAGTTTAATGCACAAACAAGTGCAAAATAATGCACTTGGGCCATATAAACCCAGTAGCAGAGTACAAAATAGGAGGTGTGATGCTGACAAAGACCAATTATGAAAGAGACATGGGGTAATCATTTCAGTTGACCTAAAAGTGACCAGGCAGTGTAACAAGGCAGTCAGAAGGGCTAGTGGGATGCTGGGATGCATAGGAAGGAGTATCACCAGCAGGAAAAGGGAGGTGATGCTGCCACTATATAGATAGCTGGTGAGACCTCACATTGAGTACTGTGTCCAATTCTGGAGATCACATCTCAGGAAGGACATAGGCAGAGTGGAGCTGGTCCATAGGATGGCTACCAAAATGGTGCAGGGTCTGCACCAAGGGCCTTCGGGGAGAGACTTAAGGAGCTAAATATGTATACTCTGGAGGAGAGAAGGGAGAGAGGGGATATGATAAAGAGTGTCAAGAGTACAAGAGGAAAGAGGGTTGAGAAGTATCAGTTCCTCTACATGTAAGTGTCATAAGCAGTAGTAATTTAGGCCAACTGAATCATCCAATAGTAATAATGAGTGACTTAATTTGCTTAGAAACAAGCAATATGACAGGGGTTAAAAAGGTAGCCTCACAAGCACCAACTACCAAGGCTGTAATCATGATGCTAGATGGGGAAACTGGCTTAAAATGTTCTACATGTGATATGTGCACATTATTTGATATGTTACCTACAAACTTAATCTATGTTTGCTCCAAATGTGTTAACAATAGTGTCCTTAGAGAAGACACTGAGGTGTTCTGTAAGAGGTTAGATGCCCTTGAAAAGCAACAGGAGGCTATGGCCTCTAGGTTAACTAATAACCA
Source organism: Neoceratodus forsteri (assembly GCA_016271365.2). NCBI lineage: Eukaryota > Metazoa > Chordata > Ceratodontiformes > Ceratodontidae > Neoceratodus > Neoceratodus forsteri. The sequence continues at coordinate 480,797,679 of JADMNL010000022.1, forward strand.
ACCGAGCAGAGATATACATGATACTGTCTCTGGGTTGGAGTTGAATTCTACTCATGTCAGTAATAACCAAAAGGAAAAGGGCAGACAAAAGGACAAAAGAAAATGAGACATTGGAGATACTGAACTCATTATCCCAGACCCCAAGGACCCTGAGGCCTAGACTGAGGTGACAGTGGGTCACAAATCCAAACTGAGATGCAGGGCCATGGATAATAACATTATTTTAATAAAAAGATATGAACCTTTGATTAACACTGATTCCACAGAAGTACAGGTTGAAGATGAAACTATTGAAGTTGCAAATGAACCTGTTGAAATTGATGTGACACAAGCCCCTCCCAAAATTACAGTCCAAAATAGCCATCATCCTTTGGATGGTGTACTGCCCACTCTAACCACCACCAACCATAGTGTAGTCATGGATAGCACTCAAGGTGGGGTAGGCAAATGAAAGGAAAAGAAAAAAACAAATAGAAGCGGCTTCTGGTACCCCAACAAGTGTAATCCCCACAGCCAATGACCAGCCTATGGATTCTATATGCTACAGCCAAGCACCGAGGCAATATTTTGTTCTCGGTAATTCTATTGTTACGCCTGTAGGAAAGACAAATACAACATTGCTTGCTCTTCATTTATAGGGGCCAGTATAAGGGACATTCATAATATGTGTAATGTCATGCTCCAGAATTTAGGTGAAAATCCATTTGTCATTGTACATGCTGGCACCAATGTTATAAAAAATGCATTAATAGAAGAGATAAGGAACAGTTTTGTAAATCTGGGGGAAACATTAAAGGGCAAAAATTGTGCAATCTGTTTTTCCATAATCCTACCAGTACCAAAGGCTAATTATAGAACCATCCAGAAAATAAAATGTATTGATGAATGGCTAAGGAACTGGACCCTTAAGATGGGTAACTTGTCTGTCACCCATTGGGAAACTTTTTCCAACAATTAATCATAATTCTGCTGGGATGGATTGCATTTAAGCAAGCAAGGGGCATATAAATTGGGGAGAACATTTGAAAACATAATTTGTAAATCATTAAACTAACTGCTAAGGGGGACAAGGGAAACACAGTGAAATATAAACTAATATAGACAATCGATCCAATATCAAAATATGGAGTATTAATGCCAGAAGTTTAAAGCAGATGAAACCAGCTGAACTTAAAATACTCATAGTGAACCAAAAAATGGATATAGTATGCTTAACTGAAACTTGGTGGGATGACACTAGCAAATGGTCCAACAGCATCCCAGGGTATCAGATATTTTATAAGAATAGAAGCAATAGGAAAGGAGGAGGAGTATGCTACTATATTTCTGAGCACATAACTTGCAATGAAATAAAACCATACAGTAACTATAATAATAGAATCACAGAGACATTGTGGCTGAATCTACAATTCAGCCACTCCTCTAAAATAAGTCTGGTCATATGCTACAAACGACCAAACAGTAATACTAACTATAATTATCCATTAATTGATGAAATTAATTCAGTTCTCAGTTTAGACGACACGGTAATGGTTAGCAATTTTAATATTCCTGGTATTACCTGGGACTTAATGAAGGGTGTGGCATCTTTTGAACAAACCCTAGTGGCTACAATATCATGCTTTGGATGTGAACAGTTTGTGAGTACTCCTACCAGAGGAAAGAATATTCTTGATCTGGTGACAACGAATTTCAAAGAACGCATAAGCAAAGTTGGGGTAGGAGCTCACCTGGGAACCAGTGATCATAAAACTATTGAATGTACCCTTAATCTTATCCATTCTAAAATAAAAAATGAAACATCTCTACCAGATTATGAAAAAGTTGATTGGTCTAAAATCAACCATGACCAGTTGAACATCAATTGAGAATACTTCCTTGATGGTCTGGGCGTAAAGCAAATGTGGAATAAAATAAAAATAAATTACAAGTATTATTGGAGCACTATATTCCCATGCATAAAAAAAAAAAAAAACTAATAGTGAAGGTAATATTCCACTCTGGTTCTCCAGGGCCATAAAAAGACAAATGAGAAGGAAGCAAAAAGCTTTCAGGAGCTATAAAAGAAATCCTTCCCTAACAAATTTACTGAGATATAGATCACAACAGAAACTTTTGAAAACCTTGATCAAGAAAGAAAAGATTAATCTTGAATACAGACTGGCATGCAAGAAAGACTGCAAAAGTTTCTATGCGTATGTAAACTACACCAATAAACAAATAACAGAATAAATACAATAACTGATAATAGCTTAATTAATAATAATAAAGAAATAACCAACTCTTTTAATCAGTATTTTATGTCAGTATTTAATGCAAAAAATCCAGTAACACCTGCCCCCAGCCAAGTGGGTTCTGAACAAATTAACTTATCCCAAGATATGGTTCACCAAGAGTTATGTAAATTAAAGGAAACATCTTCTCCAGGATCGGATAGCATAAGCCCGGTTGTCTGGAAAAAATTAGCTAATGCAGTGGCATGGCCCCTAACTATTTTGTTTAACAAATCACTTATGACTGGAGAGGTCCCTCTCAATTGGCTTAGGGCCACTGTCATACCAATTCACAAGAAGAGTTACAACTGGTTCACAACTATAGGCCAAAAAGCCTTACATTGGTCTGTTGTAAACCATTGGAAAGAATAATTAAAACCATAATTGACAGTGAGGTAACTAGATTGGGACTCCAAGATCATACACAACATGGTTTTAGGAAGGGCCTCTCCTGCATTACAAATCTTATCTTCTTTTACAATTTTGTAAATGAACAATTGGACATGAGGGTTCCCATTGATGTAATTTTTCTAGGTAATAGTAAAGCATTTGATACTGTCCCTCATGACCTACTCATTAGGAAATTAGGCAAGTTGGGACTCAATACATATATTGTCAGATGGATAGGTAGTTGGTTGACAGACAGAAAACCGTCTGTGAGGGTTAACTCTGTCTGTTCCAAAGATGACACTGTGACTAGTGGAATACCACAGGGATCTGCACTAGGCCCAGTGTTGTTTGGACTCTACATAAGTGTTATGAGCAAGGGGCTCAGGATTGTTGTCTCTAAATTCGCTGACAACACAAAAATTCATGGTGATGTATCTACGGTTCATAAATATCAACTTCTTCTTAAAGATCTCCAGGTTATCGAACAGTGGGGAGTTGACAACAAAATGAAATTTAATGAACAGAAATGTGCTGTATTACATTTTGGAAAAAACAATCCTGGTTATCAGTATTGCCTTAATGGTATACCACTTAAATCTAGTTCAGGGGAAAAGAACCTAGGTGTTTGGGTGGACTTGAACCTGTCCTCCTCAACCCATTGTCAAAAAATAGCCTGGAACTGCAATCAGCTTGTTCACTCAATAAAGAAAGCCTTTATCTCTGGGGACAAAGACTGTATGTTAAAACTCTATAAAACTTACATCATTCCCCATCTAGACTACGGATCTCCACTTTGGTGCCCCTTCCAAAAGAAAGACATGTTTACCATTGAAAGAATGCAAAGGAGGTTTACTAAGTCAGTCTGGGGCCTAAACAATCTCAATTACATTGGAAGGTTAGATAAACTGAAGCTTTTATGGACCCCAGGGTACAGCTTGGGGGACCTGAGGAACACTGAATAAAGGAATATGGAGAGCTAGTGACTCAGTAGAGTCCCCTGTTAGTCCTTACTTTGTGCCCTAGCCAGAGGGGTTCAAATTTTTCTTTGTTACTTTTTTGACTTGCTGCATGCTTTTCACGGAACACCCCCACCACCACCACCACTACAGGCAGGCACTGCAAGGAGATGACTGCCATGCACTTGGACTGCTGTCTGTGCCCAGTGCATGGGCATTTTTCAAAAGTGGAATGCTGTTGTGTCTCAAGGCCAATGTTCAAGAGTAGGAACCCTAAGCCATTGAGAGAGAAGAGAGTGAACCATTAGGACCTCTTCCTGACCAAGCCAGGGACAGAGCAGTACATGAAGAGCGACGATGTAAGGAGGGCTTACCTAGTTGGTTGAAGTTGGTCCGTCAACACTACTAGTGTGTTTCCTCTGTTCAGTCCTTCAGGTGTGAGTGCAGTTCAGGTTGGTGGTTGCCCTAAGATACAGTAATAGCAGTCTGGTTGTAATACCCCCAAAGATGGGGCCCCCATAAGCCTCAGTATCACTAGTAAGGCTCCCAGGTGCCCCTGATAGTTTAGGTGGTAAGGGTGTGTGAATGAAGTGGCACGAGTCCCATAAAAGCAAACTGCTTGCCTGCAGTTTAAAACATTTTTTTCCCTACTTGCAGCATGCCCAGTGAAGGTGGCATGAGTCTGAGCCACAGCTAAGGTTCAGCTCACACTAAACAGCGGGTTGCCTCCCTGGTTGTTGGGACTCAGCATCCTAAATCCTGGGGAGATTTCTGTGAGTGGCCAGTAATGGCCATTAGTGCTGTAGTAGTTTGATTCAGCCTGAAGTGCGGTTGAGAACGCTATCAGGCACTCTGAAGAAAGAAGAGTAAAGAAAAGTTTTTTCAGCCAAAAGGGAGCTAGTGGACACAGGGAGGTAAATAAGAGTGAAAAGGCAGTACTTTCAGTCCTCCTCTCATCCCTCTGTTAAGTGTTGGCAGTCTAGTAGTGTTGCAACAGCTTACAGCAGAGTCAGAGGGTCCAGCAGATGGCGATTACCCAGTCACGATGTGGGCTTTGTTTAGCTACATTTCATTGTTTTTATAAAGAAAAAAATACGTTGTTTTGGTCCCTTGGTGGTGGTGCCTTCAAGTGAGGCTACATCTTTGAAAAGAGAGCATCAGGAAGGACAAGTAGCATGAGGACCTCAAGGAGATACTGCCCATCACCTGCAGCCTGCCAGCAGCTAAAACTCCCGCTCCTCCTCCTTTCTATTACTTTTCCCTGGGCCATGTGGTGAGTCAGCAGCAGCACCATAAGGCAGCTACTCTCTGCCACTGGACTGTTTTAAAAAATTGTTTAAACGTGCCAAGGGCACAGCAAGGGACAACCGCAGCCATAGTTAGGGGCTAAGGCAAGGCCCTGGTGCAAGGGACTGCCTGAGGGTGGGTTTTATTTAAATTTGCGCAAATTGCTCCAATAAGGGAGCATTGGGCAAGCACAGTTTTATTTAAATTTTATTCAAATTGTGCTCCAGCCTGGAGCATAATGCAGGGGTGGGTGTTGACAAATAAATGTAAATCAGCTCCAGTCAGGTGCACAGACAAGGGCAAGCTCTATTTCAAATAAGAAGCTCCCAGAGGCAAAACCTAGGGCATGGCAGGCCCTGCATTGTATTAAATAGACCAAAGGCTCCAGCCAGGAGCAGAGACAGGGCAAAGCCCCAGTATACTAGCCAGGTGGGCTACTGAATAAGGGCTAGTCAGCCCAAAGTTGTTTTTGTATTTTATTATTACTATTATTCTAGAATCTCACCAGGTGGGCCAGATAGGAGAAGCAAGCTCCTAGGTCATAAAGGGAGAGTTTCCCAAAGTGGTAAAGGTGGCTAGTAGCCAAGTGACCACCAGTAGCCAATCTAAGACTGGTGTTTGAGAAATGGAAAATGTTGCTAATTTAAGTGCATTAGAGTGTCAGCTCCAGTCAGAAGCAAGGGGAAGGGAGGGGACCAGCCAGTTTGCCACCACAGCAGTGTAGTTGCCACATCCCTAGCCAAGGGCTAGTAACCTGAGTAACTGACCTGTAGCACCCTACACCAGGGAGGGACAGTTAGTGTAGGATCCCCAGTGTGTAGGTTAGCCAGATTACCTTCAGCTAATAGGATAGTACTCCTGTTAAGATCTGTAAACCCAAGTAAATGCCTGTGAGAGGGAGGACATACCTCAAGGTCCTCACGTAGCTAGGTATATCCAGCATTTAGTCAGGTTTTCCCCTTGTTTATTGCCTCTCCTAGTGCAACTGCTGTAGAAAGTGATTCTGCTGAACATTTTTAAAGTGTGATGCTAAATTGTATGTAAATTGTGGAAAAGGGCAAAAACTGTTATTGATCTGAGACTGCATTTAAAGGGACAGTCCCTGAAAGGTAACACATGTTTTGAGACTGTGCAATTGTCCTGCATGCACCAAATTGCCCTACTTGCTTGAATTTGCCCTGTTTCTCCCAAAGACTATTTAGGAGGCAGTATAGTGCAATGGGTTAAGGCTCTGAGCTGCAGATCTGGAGACCTTGGTTTGAGTCCCACAGCTACCTAGGTGCATACTGTGTGATTCTGAGCAAGTCACTTAGCTCCCTTGTGCTCCCAGTTAGCATCTAGAAACACACTTTGGCGTAGTGTGCTACTCCTGGTTAAACAATGTTCTCTTTCCCTATTTGGATTAACCCAGAAACTTGCCCTGCATGTATGAACTTCACTGCATGAACTACACTACATGTGACAAACTGACCTGCATGCTATCAAATTGCCTGCATATTTATATGTACAATATAATGTATGTAAAAATAGGACCTCCTTGGAAATGAGCCTCGGCTCAATGGAGTTTGTACCACCTATCCTTTTCATATACATTTTATGAATAAAAATTATTGCTGCTACTTATGGACTTCTCTGCCAAATGTCTTTCACCCTGTTTGATGGTTGCTTGACCAAAGATTGCTACTAACGGCGACCACCCAGAGACTGTGTAATCTATCTGCACATTAACAATTTGGGGCCAGTCATCAGTGTAGGAATAGAGTAGACAGCTAAGGAAGTCCCTGTCCAATGCTTCTTCATCAGATGTTCAGGTCAACCCCTCCCTGACAGTGAGCTAGGTAGTGCAGGGAACTGCAGTGGTTCACAGATAGGGATCCATCGCCCAGTGTGTTGGGGGTTTTGTTGCCAGTCTTCAGCCTTCCAGAGATTCTTCAGTGGAAGTGTTCTAGTTCCTCAGCTTGTTGCAATTTGGTCTACAGTCTTCAAGTTTCCTGGGTCAGTGGTGATAGCTCAGAAGTGCTACATTTCTTCAGTTCATTAAATCTTCAGTCTTCAAGTTTCCCAGGTCAGTGGTGACAGCCTGGAGGTGCTACAGTTCTTCAGTTCATCAAGTCTTCAGTCTCAGCTCTTCAAGTCTTTTCTGGGTCAGTGGTGACAGTCCCAAGGTGTTCTTGTTCTCAGTCTATTAGTCTTCAGCTTTCAAGCCTTTCTCGGGGTCAGTAGTGACAGACGAGAAGCTTTCAGTATGCATCAGTCCTCTGGAATACAAGTGTATTGCTCATATCGCTGGGTTTGATCGACGCCCAAGGGACAAGTCTTTGCCTCATCTGCTCTACATGCCAGACAATGGAAGCATGTGAATAGAGGGTTTTTTATTGTGCATGCCTCTGCAACATCTGTTTATGGCACCCACCGAATCTAAATGTGCTTGGGGGTGAACACTGTGCAAATGTTACAGTATTAAGTTTTGCAATAGATCCAATTAGGAGTGATAGCAGTCTTAGTAATTATAGTAGTGATTCTATAGAGTTGTAGTAGCAGTAGAAAGTGAAGGTTGTAGCACCTTTTTTCTCATGCTCTAAGTTCTGTGATCAGTTGCTTAATAAACTGGTGTTTTTCATGAGTTGTGCCTCCTGCCTCTCCATTTTGGTGAAATTACATGTGTAACCAAATAGTCAAAGACGTGCCTTACCACCTAGTCAGTTTATTTCTTCTCTACCCCAGAGAGAGTGAGATTTCCATCTTTACAACCAAAAAGAGGCACCACCCCTTTGGCTCACTATGCCTGGCATGCTCAGCAGGGTACGTGTCGTGAACAGGTTAGTACGTGTCTCTCATATATGACACAACAACAAAAGACAGAAAGAAGCAAGGAAGGCCTTAACTCAGTTCACTTCATGAGGGAGGCCCAACATTGACACCATCATCATCGACTAATCTTAGGCACACTTCATGGCAAGTTCAGGAGCCACAGTCAGTTGGCCATGCTGAGGGCTCTATTTGGCCCCCTTTGCTATTTTCATTCTTTTTTTTAAATATCTACAGTTGCTTGTCAGCAACAAGACAGGGCCATGGTGGGAAAAAGAGGTGAGAAAGAGGTGCAGCACCAGAATGAAGCCACAGCAGTGTAACAAGCAGCATCAGACTGAGCAGCTATGTCCTGACCCCAGGGCCACCCATCATACCTCCCTTCAGCAATGTTCATGCCAGCAGTCACCTGACCCTCCTCCTATGGCACTTTTACCCTGGGTCAGTGTGGTGAGTTGGTGGCAGCATCAAAGAGCAGGTGGTCACTGCCAGCATTTTATTTTTATTAGTTAAAGCACTGGATAGTGCAGGGATGGGCAGGGCCTCAGGTCACAGCAACAGAGCAGAAGTCTCAGATCTAAAGAAAGGGAATGCCCAAGGGGCAGGAACAAGGAGGAGACCAGTGAGCAAGGCAGCCCAGCACCATAAACTTGAAAGTTTTTTTTCTCTTTTCTGTCTTCACTGAAGCATGCCAAGTGGTGCTAAGCCAAGCAGTCGAGACCGCTCAGGTGGGTAGACACTCCCTACCACAGGACTACCCACAGAGGCAGCTAACAGATTGTTTCATGGTCATGGAACTGGACCCAACAGGGCCCTAGGAAGACACTGTCCATAGGGTGGGATAAATTGAACCCCTAATATGCAGTGTGGTGGGGATGGGAACCATGCCTAATTGCAGAAGAAACTGCTAAATTCTATGTTATGCACTAATTGCAACCGAACTGCCAAAAACTGTGTTATGCCCTAATTGCAAACAAAATGTCAAATACTGTTGTGCCCTAACTGCAAACAAACTGCAAAATACTGTGTTGTGCCTATTTTCAAATGAACTTCCAAACACTGTGTTGTCCTCTATCTGCAAAATGAACTGTCAAATCATGTGTTGTGCATAAGTTGCAAACAGATACTTTCTGAAATTGCCTACAGTCCACCTAGGTGTCACATCATGTATAGATTCTTCCTGTCTGTTGGCTGGTGATACCTAATGCCTTTTGGACTACAATTTGGGGTGGTTGACCCAGTTAGCATTAGGGAGCTAGTCAGGTCAGGCCTTTCTAGCTACTCAGCCAAGCTACATCTCTACCCCATTAAGGAAGCGACGGAAGTTTAGGGGCCACACCTGCTCAATAGTTAAGGACACCAATGCACAGTAGGGTGAGATTTTTCTTGTTGCAGAAATGATGAAAGAAGCCAGATCCAGGAATGAGAAACATGTCCAGATCTACAGTAGGAGCGAAGAGACCTCAAGATACCTGAATTGCAAATCTTGTCTGTTCAGCGCAACCCTGTTCAGTGGTATGTCATAGCCTCCTTACTAATGTCCAGAGGGTCTTGTGAAGAAATCCAGTTGTTTTGTATTAATCAGTGGTCTGCCCTGACCTACCTACTGATCAAAAGCCTTGAAGTGCCTTCGGCCTGGGAGTATGATAAGACCTTTCCCAGGCAGTTAAATATCCTATCCAGGGGACAAGGTTCTCCCTCTGGTGGTCTCCACTCTTCAAAGTAAAGTTCTTCAGGCTCCTCCTGAAGGGACATTTCTTCAGTTCATTCTGCTGCATTTTCCTCTGGAAAGTTCCCTCTTGTGTGCACCCCATCGTTAGCCGAGTCCACCTGCAGGTTACCCTTCTCAACTTCATCAAAGATTAACCAGATTACAATAGTGGGTTATCCCTGGCCAGGGTCATATAGTTTTAGAATTCTTGTAAATTGCCTTAGAGCAAAACAACCATTTAGAGTTTTAAAATTCTTGGAAATCATTTTAGTCATTTAGAGTCTTAGAATTCTTGCAGTTGCCTTAGCGTATAATCTTCTATAGTGATAGTCTTACCAATGGCTCCATTTCTTTGTGTTTTGTCATGGCACTTTTTTGCACTCCCCTTCCTCCAACAAAATCTTCTATTGAGCCTACCTTTCCTTGCAAGTCACACGAACATTAGGTCTGAGTGAACATAAATGAACCTCTAGTTCATTTGGTGGTGGCACAAGGTGCGTGCACACTGCAACTGGGCAAAACTTGGAAAAGTCAGCAGAACTGCTAAAGTCAAGGAGTCCAGAGCAGTGCATGCTTCCATCATGATGCCTTTTGGACCAAAAGTGCAAGTGGTTTCACCAGAAGGACAGGAGAAGGAGAAGGAGATCATAGTGCTCAGATGTCACTACTCACTATGCCTTATCATTTTCTAATCTTTTTATTTATACATTTTCTGAATAAACAGAAAATCAACATCCATTTTGCTCATACACGGTAAAAGGAAATCCACTGGATATTAGAAATACAATATAATGCATCCTCAAACTGTTGACTAACATATTGAGTTATCATATAATCTTGTACAATAGGAGTAAGGGGGACTCCTATTAAGAGTCTATGATTTCCATCAGTTCAAAACAGCTCAAGAAATTGCTGGCCTCTTCAATGGCTATGTATGTTTCCAATAGAAACAAGTAAGCAGGAAGAAATAAAAATGCAGTCTATTCGGATTGCTATTTAAACTCTATGTGCTGAACATGAGACCAAAATTACAAATATAGACCCTAACTAGGCATATACAGTGATTCAAAAGCCCCATTAGATTAAAGTTCAAACCGTGAGAACACAAGTGTAAGTTCTTTACAGACATTACTGTCTAGCTCGGGGGGACTACAGTGGAGAAAACGTATGAGTCTGAGCCCAAAATGGTAGAACTGCCTGCCACAACTAACCTTTGTTGTGCCGGGGGACTGATATTTCAGTCCAAAATTCCTATATGTTCTAATTCTGTCAGCAGTCTAAGGGCTAAAAGTCACACTTCCCCAAAATAAATAGTGCAATGACTATATGTCCTCCTCACAAGAAATGCTGCCATACAAATACAATAAGAAAGCTATTCACTTCCCTTAACACTCCCGAGGAAGCATTCAGTGAACACAGTACACCTGAGTTCAGAATTAAATAAAATGTCTTGTAGAAGAAGTCTCACAACACTTAGTCCTTGACATCTTCAGACTCCTGGGTCTCCTGTGACTCCTTACATGCCACAAATTTGGCCTCTGTCTTTTTGGTCCACTGACCCACATACTGGACATCTGTGAACTAACATGTGTTGTCACAATATGCAACTCAAAGCCGGGCTAGAAGTAAAAATGAGTGCACTATTCCCAGAGTACGAAGTCATTCCTGCACTGCATTAAATTTCTTCTGACAAGCTTGTTTGAAAGAAGAGATCCAGGAACAACGTGATATCTGCCCCATTGATTTGTGTAGGGGTATGCTGCCCTTGCTGTAGCAATAACCAAGTCCCATATCTCTGATCCCAATGTTTTGAGAAGGATGGTGCATGCCTGGACTGATGAGTGGGGGCGAACATGCGGATTCATCCTGTAAGCCCTCTTATAGACAGACCAGTCCATTCCCTCCAAAGTTGACAGGGCTCCTTGTAGCCAATGTATTAAATATTGAAGTCAATTAGTGCCTTCAGATCCCTCCTGTACACCTACCAGATGAATGTTCCCAGAATGGAGTTCATTCTCTAAAGACTCCATATGGGAAAGTAGCTGCCCATTTTCTTTAGTCAAGGAGGCTACAGCTGTTCAGGTGGTCATAAGCCATTTCTCAGAGTCGGCTTTGGACCAGCCAATGCTTTAATGGCTAAGTTGTGAGATTCAAATTTTTGTAGAGTTTTTTCAATTTTAGAATCTATGGCCCACATGGATTCCAATATTGCCTGCATGGGGGTTCCATCAGTGGTGTGGTGGTAGTTCCCAAAGCACCTGCAGCCTTGCTGGTGGTTGGCTGTAGATCCTTTGATGGTTCAGATTGTTGCCCTTTTGGTCTACCCATGGCCTGAGTCAGAACGTTCTACTCAGGATAGCGAGATACAGCGAACTATGTAGAAAATGTTAAATGTTGCTCTGCCAGAGGGAGCTCAGTCTGGGTATGAACTGCCTGGAAGATGACTCTCTAGCACCCCATGCCTTATTATTTTGCCACCCCATAGTTACCTAGGTATAACAGAGGACTGACAGATCTCACTGCCAGCATTTTGGGAGAGTTCAGAGCAAAGATGAAGGCCATGTTTAGTCTGTACAAAATACTGGAACACCAAAAGACTGAAACTCTTATTGGACTGCTGGAAGGAGCAGCACATTGAGAAGTGGTCTTGTGGCCTGAAGGATAAAAGACCACAGCTGACCATATCATGATGAGATTCGGATGCACCTTTGACACCTGGATGTTATCGGAGTTGAAGATGCATTTCTTTGCTAGGATCCAAGGACCTTGACAGAGCTTGCAGGAGTATGCTCTCAGCCTGCAGGAGGTGTTGAGAGCTACTGAATGTCTGGACCCTAGAGATGTGCAAAATCCTGAAGAAGTGCAGACTGAAAAGTTTATTGGAGGAGTTCATAGTGATACACTGAAGACAGATCTTAGGATGCTCCACCTACAAGCCACAGATGAAACCTTTTTTGATTTTAAGGAGAAGGTAATAAAAGTATTTGGAACAGCAAAGCTGTACATAGAGGCAGCTGGTTGTCAACAAAACATAAGAACACCACTCCAGGTGTGGCCTGGAAATGCTATGTCTAAGGATGTCTCATATCAGAATCACAGTGAAGAGTTTGGGATTGGACCTACAGGCTTCCCTCAGATTCACAAATGCAGCAACCTGGGATGGAAATATGCCTGAGATGAGTATGCTGTCCACAATATGACCCAGATGTCACAGAGACCCACCAGGAGAGGCTAACCCTCTACTTCAAGAACAGTTCAAGTTGTGCAAGAACAGCTAGCTGAGCTGACAAAAAAGTGATGGGCACATGCCATGAGGTGAGAACCCAGAAGGATGGTTGGAGGAGAGAACCAGATCCTGAACCTGACAGGCAAGGAGAAAACTGGCATCTGAGTTTAAACAGGGCATCCACAAGGTAGAGGACTGACCCTCGGTCAGAGCAGAACTAGATCCAGCATGTACTGACAGACACAAGTCCATGGGAAGATGTCTAACTGTCCCTGTGAAGATAAATGAAATAGAGTTCTGGGTGCTCTTGGACACCAGTTCACAAGTTACAGCCATTCACAGCAAGCATTTTTGCCAGCATTGGCCAAGGACTCAACTCCAGAAGCCACCACAGAAATGGATCAACTTAATTGCAAGTAACAGTCTCTAAATTCCTTACATTGGATACATGGAAGTCAGTATTCAACTGGGAGACACTACGTACCAGGATTAAGGACTTGCTGTTAGTGATGCCCCGACTGACAATCTACTGCCAGTCATTGTGCAAATGAATTTTCTCCAACACTGTTACATGGAACTTGTTAAAGCCCTGAAGCCAAAAGAGGCCCAGTTACCCAAGACAGAGAGATGGGAATGGCAGTAGACCATTAATCTGATCCAGAGCCACTGGCTGCTTGCAAATGAATAGTGATAGATTGGCAAGGTGCAAATCTCGGACAGACTGGTATTGCAACTGGACCCAGGAACAGGGACTCCAAGGACAAGATTACTTGGCAGTGTTGGAACCATGCTCAAGCTTAGAAGATAGCCCAGTGATGGTTGCACGGAATCTAGAGATGGTCAGAAAGGGACAAGTACCAGAGAGAGTACTTGACTGCAGAGCTGCTCCAATATGGCTGTACAGACACCAGCCCATTGGACAAAACTAGAAGATGTAGTGGAGGCAAGTCCCAAAGCTGCTACAGATGCCCTTGAAGCTAATTGTTCTTCCATCACAACAGACGTCTCTAGCACAAACAACAGAGACATGGATGAAAGAGACTGATTTAGGCATGAACAGCATGACAGAAGTCAAGAAACTAAAAGTGTTGGAACTGATCAGGAGACACCAAGGCACCTTTTATCAGCACCCTCTTGACCCTGGATGTACTGAGACTGTGCAACATTACATTCCAACTGCTGTCCACCCACCAATTCAAGATAGATTCAGAACAATCCTCCCCCCCACCACCATGTATCAGCCAAGGAAGGAAATGCAGAATACCAGCTTCATTCAGGAAAGCCACAATCCATGGATGGTACCCATTGTCATAGTTAAGAAGAAAGATGGAAAGCTGAGATTTTGTGTCAGTTATAGGAAGCTGAACCAGGTGACCCACAAGGATGTCTATCTGCTCCCCAGAAGTAAGGATTCACTTACTGCCTTGAAGTCAGCCTCATTCTTCTCAATGTTTGACTTACCCAGTCGATACTGGCAAGTGCCGATTGTTCCAGTCAACCAAGAGAAAACTGCTTTCATAATACCTATGGGATTATTTGAACTAACTAGAATGCCATTTGAGCTATGCAATGCATCTGGAACCTTTTAGCAACTCATACAGCCCTGTTTGAGAAGTCAAAACTTTGAATAGTATTGTTGTACTTGAAAGATCTCATCATGTACTCGCAAATCCACCAGAAGCACCCATGCTACCTACAAATAGTCTTTGAGCAACTGACAAGTTATGGCCTAAAGATAAAGCCTTCTAAGTCCTACTTACTGAAGGACAGAGTCAATTATCTAGGACACGTCATCACTTCCGCAGGAGTATTGCCAGACCCTGAGAAGATTTGAGCAGTACAGGAATGGCCTGTCCTGCTAGCTATTCGAGATGTAAGAACATTTCTGGGATTTATAGGTTACTACAAGAGAGTTATAAAGTACATCTCCAAGATTGCCACACCATTTCATGAGCTCTTAAGAGGAACCAAAAACCAGAGTGTAACTTGTAATACACCAGTGAACTAGGCCACAGCACAACAAAATACTTTTGACCAGTTGAAGTGAATTTTAACAGAGGCACCTATTCATTCCAAGTGTATACTGATGCCAATAACCAAGGATTGGGAGTGACCCTAGCACAGGAGTAGGATGGGACACAGCAATTAATATAGCATATACCAGCGGAGGCCTCCATGGTTCTGAATGAAATGATTAAAGGCCCAGTTCTTTCCAGTTAGAATTCTTGGCATTAGTGTGGACAGTGACTGAGAAATTCAAAAATGACTTGGCTGCTAACTCTTACTGTGTATACTGATAAATACCCACTGGCTCATCTAAACAAAGCAAAATTAGAAGAATTGGAACAGTGGTGGACATCCTGATTAGCAAATTATGACTTCACCATACGTTACCACTCGGGCCTAGCAAATGCCAATGCAGATGTACTCTCTCATCTACCTGCTCAGGATGAACCAGAGCAAGATAGAACTCCACAATGGAACCTAAAGGTGCCTCAGTTCTAATCAAGTTACTTCAACACTGAGAATTATTCACTCTCCAGCAGGAAAGACTGATAGAAAGACCAAGGATCCCAGAACCCACAGAGATACTGCAAATAGTAGCCACACCCATCACTCAGGAAACATTTCATAATCTATGTGAACACTGGCCATAAAAAGACAGAAAGAACCCCAGGGAGCATTTCAGTTGGTTTGGAATGAGAGAGGACATTGTGGAATGCTGCAAAAGCAGTGAAGCATGTAGTTTGCAATGTAACCCCAGCAATACAGAATGGGTACCACTGGTGCCTATCATCAGCAAGCTTCTTTGACCATAGCAGCATTAGACCATCTCAAGCTGGATTCCAGCAGGGATGTATGTTTATATCTGCTCTCAATAACTGGTATTATAGCAAAGTCCCAATGGCAGTTTCAAGGTGAGACCTCACAGCCAAATCCACAACTACAACCTTCTGGGATCACTTTGTGAAACTGTATGGGTACCCATCTCAAATCTTGACAGACCAAGGGAGAGCTTCTGAGTTACACCTTTTTAAAGAACTGTGTACACTGCATGGAAGTCATAAAATGTAAAACACTTCCAATTACCCACAATCAGATGGACTATGTGAATGCTTCAAATGCACAATCATTAACATGTTAAGAGCTCTACCAGAACCACAGTGACTGGAGTGGCCTACTATTCTCCCAGAATTGATCTACCAGTACAGTACAGTACAATAATACAGTCCACTGTTCAATAAGGCATACCCCATAGTACTTGATGTTTAGAGGCCATGGCCAATTGCCAGTGGCCTTAGTTCTTAGATTTCCTACAAAAACTGCCAAAGTATCTAAATCAGAATGGGTACAAGACCAACATGACTGACTTCAGATTAAAGGTGAAGCAGTGTCAAATCAAATGACCAAAGTGAGACAGCAACAGCAGATATCTGTATGACAAAGAAGCTACAGCAGAACCTTTACTGACTGGAGAGATATTACTGCTCAGATGTACTCACAACTGTCAGAAACTGAAAACAAATGGGATCCAGACCCATACATTATCATTGACATTCTATACATGTAACTGTTTACTAAATTCAAACTGAGTCTGGCACCCAAGCCAAAATATTGTCCACTACAAACTTCTCAGGCCATGTACTTTGTGAGCCACTGAGAAGGAATAACTGAACCCAGAAGCCAAGGACTCAACTACAAGCAACAGGCAGGAAAACTTCAAGAGAAAACTCCCAGACCTTACCCAGGAAGGTTGTCTTTGGTGCCATGGATCCAGAATATCCCTCTTAGTTCCTGGAATATTAACACCTGCAGAACTACTGACGACTGAGCAGTTGCCCAGGTGGTCTCAGTGACCTAAACTTTGGATTCCTTCAAAATGTTTTGTCATGGAGGTAGCTCAAGCCACAGTGTAAAACCAACTGTAGAACAACAAAACCTCCCTGATTACAGGTTCTAGAGCATAGTTTCACAGCAGCCACTGAATGATACAAATGTTAAAGAGCAACTTTCCCGATCGTCCAAAAATGTCAGCTTGTAGTCATTATATGAGGTACTAGACCTGAGAGAGTGTGTGTATTTGTTATTTTTGGCCAATATTTACTCTGGCTTCCATTATTTGGATTTGTTTTGGAGCCCTGCAGCACTTACCTTTTCTGTTCAGTTGCTGGGCTGCTATCTCCTGATGACATCACTATAGGGCACAGGAGTGACTCACACTGTGCAGTACCGGGCAGTTGCAACAATGTTGCAAGGGAAAACTACCAGTACTCATTGTATATACTGTGTTCCTCCTTACCTAAGCAATACATTATGGCAAAATCTAAATGCCTTGTTAGTTTGCTTCTTTTTTGTTAAATTGACTTTGCCCTATAGTGATGTCAGCAGTACAGCCCTAGATCCAGAGCAACACCAGGCTTGCTGTAGAAGCTCTGGTACACCCTGCAGTTTTTTGGCACCTCAGAATGCAAACCCTAACTGCAGCAGACACTAATGAAATACAATTCCAGAATCAATGCAAGAATGGGTAATTTATGCATAAAAGTCAAAAGGACCATGAAAGTTTCTCTTTAAAGCTTAGTAAGTTGTTTCATGTTAATCATTTAAGTACATTTTAGGAATTGCAGGGTTGTTTGTAAGATTATTCCCAGTACATGGGGATACATATTTTAGGCAGGCCCAAATCTGTAGTGCCCTAAAGTTGAGATCTTACAGGAGTGCAGCTAGGTATCCCAGCCCCCAGATGCAGGACAGAAAAATAAAGCAGCCATCTATGTTAGGGATCCCAAGGTACAGTTTGGTGGCCCAAGGGACACTTAATAAAGGAGCATGGAGGGTTAGTGGCCAAGTGGAGTCCCCTGTTAGTCCATGTTTTGTGCCCTAGTCTGAAGGGTTCACATTTTTCTTTATTACTTTTTCTCCCTTGCTGGGTGCTGTTCAAAGGACCACCCCGCCCCAGGCAAGCAGTGCAAGGATATGGCAGCCACACACTGGGACTGCTGTCCATGCCCAGCACATGGGCATTTTCCAAAAGTGGAATGCCATTGTAGCTCAAAGCCAGGGTTTGACAGTTGGAACTCCAAGCCATAGAGAGAGAAGTGAACTATTGGAACCTATTTCTGACTGAGCCAGGGATGAAGCAACATATGAAGAGTGACAGTGACCTAAGGAGGGCTTACCTGGTTGGTTGAAGCCTAGTCAATTGGCTCTGCTGGTGTATCTCCTCCAGTTGGTTCTCCAGGCTTAAGTGCAGTCCAGATCGGTGGTTCCCTCAAGATCCAGCGTCGGCAGTTCAGCGAGTTCAGCAGCCACAGTCAGTTGGTCATGGTGAGGGCTCTCTCTGGCCCCATTTGTTATTTTCATTTTTTTTTTAAAGAAATATCTCTGATCACTCCTCGGTGGCAAGACAGGGCCATGGCGGTATCAATAGGGAAGAGAAAGAGGAGCGGTGCCAGAATGAGCCCATGGCGATGTAACCAGCAGTGTTGGGTGGAGCAGACAAGTCTCACCCCCATGACCACACATCATGCCTCTCTTCAACAACGTTCATGCCAGCAGCTACCAGACCCTCCTCCTTCTCCTCCTATGGCACCTTCACTCTGGCTCGGGGTGGTGAGTCAGCAGCAGCACTAAAGGGCAGGTGCTGACTTCCAGGACTTTGACATGGGGTGGGCAGGGCGACAGGCTAGAGAAACCTCCCACAGGGAGGAGCTCCAGAGCAGAGGCCTCAGATCTAAAGAAGAGGAATTCCCAAGGGGTGGGAACAATGGCAGAACAGTGGGCATGGCTAACAGCTTGTCCCACAGCTGTGGAACTGAACCCAGCAGTGCCTAATGAGACATTACCCATAGGGTGGAATAAGTTATAGAGCACCAAATAGGCAGTCCAGTGGGGTTGAGCACCATATTTAATTGCAAAAGTGAACTGCCAAAGACTGTATAATCTAATTGCAAACAAACTGCCAAAGACTGTGTTGTGTCCTAATTGCAAATGAACTGCCACATACTGTGTTTTGCTCTAATTGCAAACAAACTGCCAAGACTGCGTTGTGCCTATTTCCAAAATGAACTGTCAAATCCTGTGTTGTTCTTAACTTGCCAAATGAACTACTTAAACTTGTGAGGCACCTTGTTTCACCTACTGTAAAGTAACTGTTTAAAGTGTGTTGTAACCAAACTGGCTACCTAGCAGTGTGGTACCATCTCCAAAAAATACCTTAATTTCAGCACCTAACCTTATACCACTCCAAGCCTGGTGAGTCTGTATCTGCTGCACAACAAATAGCGCCTTCTGTAAGGTTATATGTCATAATGGTGACCACCAAAAGGTAACCGCCATTATTGTGAAGTCAGAACACCAAAAATAAATTTTGGCACTCTGACTACCCCGTGCACAGCAAAATGGTGCCGGGGACTTGTATTTTAATGTTTTATGTGGGGGACTGTGCCCCCTGCACCCCCTTTGCCCCCCACACCAACCTACTTATGGAATCTCAACTCCAGGGGGGTGAATGGTGGGGGGGGAGGTACAAAATGTTAAAATAAAATTCTGGCCTGGCACAACAAAAACATACCTGCACCCAAACCCGAACACAGCACCCTACCCACCCAAGCCAGGAACCCACCCACCACACCATGGGGCAGCTTGGCAGCCTACCATGGCACCACCCCTCAAAACCCCACCTGCTCCCCACATGCGTATATGTAGCAACATCCTGTCACTCCATTCGCCAACCCACCCCATCCAGTCACTTTACCTCCTCAGTAGCCCCCATGACATGCACCGTGATTGAGTCACCATTTTGCTGTTCGCTCAGTCGCGGTCACAAATGTCACAGGCTACCCTTCTGTAACTACCTACGGATTGTCTGAGTGTCACAAAAAAGGAGAGACTGTTCCTATCTGTCGGCTGGTGACACCTAATGAGTTTTGGACTACGGTTTGGGATGGTCAACCAGCTAGATTCTAAAATTAAGGGGTTAGAATGGGCAGGACCCTCCAGCTACTCAGCAAAGCTACCTCCCTACCCCATTAAGCAAGTGAAGGAAGTTTAGCAACTGCACTGGCTCAATAGTGAAGGATACCAATGCACAGCTGGGTGGGATTTTTCTTGCTGCAGAAATTACAAAAGAAGCCAGATCTAGGAACAATGAAAGCAGCCAGATTCAGGAGCAATGAAAGTTGCCAGATCCAGGAGTGATGAAAACACAAGATATCTGGATTGTCTGCTCAGTGCGACACAATTCAGTGTGGTCTGTCACAACCTACTTACCGATGGCCAAAGGGCCATGTGAAGGAATCTAGTTCTGCAATAATCTACAGTCTGCCACAACCCGCCTACCGATAACAAAAATCTGGATGTGCCTCCGGCCTGGCGATCTCAAATGACCTTTCCCAGGCAGTTAAATTTCATATTCAAGGGACAAGGTGCACCCTCAGGTGGTTCCTGCTCTTCAAAGTAAAACTGTTCTTGCCCCTCCTGGAGGGACATTTATTCATTTCATTCTGGTGCATTTTCCCTTGGAATGTTTTCTCTTGTTTGCACCACACTGTTGGTTGAGTCCACATGTAGGTTACCCTTTTCAGCTTCATCAAATGTTAACCAGACTACTATCTCAGGTTACCCCTGGCCAGAGTCATAGAGCTTTAGAATTCTTGTAAGCTGTCTTAGAGTATGGTATCCTATAGTGATAATCTTATCAGTGACTCCATTTATTTGTGTTTTGTCATGACACTTGCATTCCCCTTCCTCCAGTAAAGTCTTCTGATTACATCTGAATTCGATCCTGCCTCTCCTTGCAAGTCAGATCAAATAATTGAACACGCTAGTCCATTTGGTGGTGGCACAAGGTGTGCACTCCGCATACGCATTACATTTAATTCAGTAAACATTAACCCCAGCTAACACTGTGTTGCCACTATGTTTCTCTTAAATCTTGTAAGGCCCTGTAAGAGGTGAGAGAACTTTGTTTTTCACATGATGCATTTTTCAATTTTATCAAATGCTATACCCAGAGAAACATAATTGTCATCTTCCTCTGTCTTATTATTGTCTAAGACCCAGTTATTTGTTTTCCTGAATGCCAAATTTTTTATTTACCAATATTATTTATTAGCTTCAAATCAGTGACTATAATGAGCAGCATATGTAGTTCAGCTTGCAGTCGGGGGGTGTAATGAGAAAAGAACCATATAATTTGTGTAGGCCAATAATCCAGTTCTTCTATCCAGTGCCAATTGTATGCAATATTCATTGCTGTTTCAAGAAATACACAGGGACAGATTAATGCATGGGCCTAGGGGACCCGAGCCCAGGGCCCATAGGAAAATTAGAGCCCACAACTCAGTCAAGGCAACAGGTACTGAAAATGTCAGGAGCCAGAGGAGGGAGGAGATGAGGCCCCTCTAAGTAATGGGCTCCAAGTGATTGGCTGCTGCTGTGTTGTGCAGTTATCAACACTGACTGACTGAGTCAATTGTTCAGCCAGGTCACAGCAGGGTCAGCTGGTAAAGCTGGAGGTGTTAATGAGACGCACAGGGGTAAGTCTCACTAGAGAGCCGGCAGCCAGCATGGAAACCACTGTTGCACATTTTACTAGCACTGTGCTACCGCTGACCAACCAAGGATTATATTGTCAGTAGCACATCAGTCAGAGTCTCTACTGCTCCACTGCATGAGTGCATGAGCTCTCTCTTGGCTTTCCTGTCGTTCAGGCTTGTTGTTGGGCTTGAAGGTCGCGGCCGGCTGGGACGGTCTGCTGGCAGTGACAGTGGCACACTATGGGGCTGGGCAGGCTGGCTGCAGTCAAAGAAGTAAGTCAAGTAAAAAAAAAAAGACTTCGGCGTCAATGGTAAAGATCAAGAGTAAGACAAGCCACAGCACTGACAGCAGCCAGCAGCACGTAAGCAGTGAGTAATATATACAGTTTCAATCAAACTTGTCTTGAGCTTGAGGTGGTTCAGTGCCAGAGCACTGGGGAGATTTATTATTGTGTGGGACTGGGGCTTCACTTCTGACTCAGTGTTACAGCAGGGCGGCAGCGGACTTCAGTAGCCAAAGCCATGATCTTGGCAAGTCTTGCAGTAGCGGAGAGGGCCGGGTTACGGTTCCATTTCTGGTGAATTTGGTAATTTTTTTATTTTTTTTATTAGACAGAATTAGTTAATGCATAGGGCAGCAGTACAGCAGGCTGCAGTGCAGAGAAGGCAGCCTGAGTCAGCTGACATACTCAACAGGGTCACAACACATCACGGTCACATGCAGGGCAGAGGGTGGGAAGCTTGAACCTTGCTTGAAGGCAGCTTATGCTATTGGCTGAAGGTGCTGGTACTGTTTGTGTTTTTTTACTGTACTGTACAGCCAGCAGCTAGTGGGTAGCAGTAGGCACCCAGGCAGCCCAGAGATCTGATGTGTGTGTGTGTGTGTGTGTGTGTGTGTGTGTGTGTGTGTGTGTGTGTGTGTAGTGTCACTTGACTTGTGATTATTCTGTTCAGTAGATGATTAGATTCTTCTACAGTGTGTGACAGTAGCAACGAACTGAGTGACAACAGAGAACAGTTCTGTAGACTACTACGTCCTACTACTATTACTACTAGTCATTGTCAGGTCGGTGCTGTTAATTAGGGTAGGTGAGGAACCAACAAGAGCTCAACAGCAGCTCCATCATCCACCTCCTTACACTGCTATATCTCCACTGGTCATTGTTGTGGTAAATTAAATGCTATGAATACCTCTAGCAACCGTCATTATCTAAGTGGGTGTACTAACAGAAAGCTGAAAAAAGAAAGGGAGATGAAGGGGTGGCTTTGCTGGGGATGATTCCAAAAAATAAACCAATTTTTCAAGGAGCCGGAGAACTCTGAGAGGCAACAGTTATTTTATTTTGCATCATATGTTTTATTCAAGTTTTCAATAAACAGACAAACAGGCCTGTCGAAACCGTCAAGGCCAAAACAACACAGACAGACATATACTGTACATCCAGTACTTAAATATATACATAGAGGTCCAATTTCATGATAATAAAGAGTTGCCTTATTACTTAAAAATGTAGTACACTACTTAATAAGGTGACTTACCTTTACATAATATCATCACAAATTCATTCCGTTTAGCACCGACCATTGTTCTCCCCTCTTTTCCCCTATATCCAACCTTCCTGCAATATCAGGTTTTCTGCTGGAGTTAGAGTATTGAGGTATGTTTGCCAAGTATTATAAAACTGTTTCCCCCTATCCTGCATCACATAAGTTAGTCTTTCCAGGGTGAGGGCCTGTAATATCAGTGCTTTCCACTGCTGTACAGTAGCTTTGTTTGTAGACACCCAAGTATTCAAGATACAATGTCTGGCCATCACCAAAATTACCCTAAGCCATCTAGGAAGGGGGGCCCGATCACCCTCACCCACTTCCTCCACCCCAAACAACATTACTAGGGGTGAGTATAGGAGGTCTCTCCCTGCTATGGTCCGAGCATCCACCATTACCTCTCTCCAAAATTTTTGTAAGACAGGGCATGTCCAAAAATAGTGATAGCAGGAGACCAGGCCTACATTGCAGCGCGGGCAGACCGGGGAGAATGAGGGATTGAACTTACTAACACTCAGGGGTGGGCAATTCAATCTATGGCAAAATTTATAAAAGGATTCTTTATATTTATTACAAATTAAGATACCCTGATGTAGCTCTGTCATCATCTTCCATGTGTCATCGCAATGGGAACCCCCATATCCCTCTCCTATAGTTGCTTAGTTTTCTGCGTCATGTCCGGAAGTAACAGTCTCCCTGCTTTAGCTACTGTACGTATGGTACATTTTGGATTATGCCTCCCCTCCTGTATTAATTGTTCCAGTGGCTCCCATGCATTATCTCTACCCTGCCTTCTCCCCAGGGAATTGTAGTATGCTCGTAATTGGAGGTATCGATAAAAGTGCTTGTGCCCCAGCCTGGTTTTATTTCTTATGTGGTCAAATGTATCTAGGCCTTCTTCAGTACATAGGTCTTTTTTACATTTTATTCCTTTTTGCTCTCGTTCCTCAAAGCCCAGGTCCGCCCATCCTGGAACAAAAAAAGGATTCCCAGCAATTGGGAGAAGCAGGGTCTCCCCATGTTCTAGCCCTCTTTGTCTAACAAGGTGGGCCCACCCTTCCAAGTCTGATCTCACCAGTGGGTTTGGCTTCGGCAGGCTCATATACGCCTTGAGCCCTTTCCCTGACAAGTAGGCAGTCACACGACCAGGGCATTCCCTCTCCTCCATGTCTAGCCAGTTCGCCTCCCTTGGTCTACCCACCCAGTCTTGCAAATAGCGACACAGTATGGCAAGATAGTAATTTTTAAGATTTGGGAATTGCAGGCCACCGTCGTCTACTGAGAATTTTAGACGGGCAAGATTCATACGTGGTCGCTTTCCTTGCCATAAAAAGTCTGAAAATGCTTTCTCTATCGCTTTATATCAGCACAGGTAAGTCCCACAGGGAGCATCTGCATACTGTACAGTAGTCAGGGTAGGGCATTCATTTTAAGTAGGTTAATCCTACCTAGCCATGTTATAGGGAGCTTGGCCCATCTCTCAATGTTGGCTATAATTATACATAATAGGGGAGTATAATTTAGGTCATATAAAGATTTTCTATGTTTTCCAACTTCAATACCCAGATAAACAAATGATTTGCGGACTTGCTGAAATCCCCAGTCTCTGGTCCTTTCTCCCACTTCAAACCTTTTATCCCCTATTCTAAGTTCCTCTGATTTAGTCAAATTTAATTTATACCCCGAAAATTTGGAGAAGTGGTCTATGAGATAAAGGAGTGGTGGCATGGATTGATCCAGCTTAATAATATACAGGAGCATATCGTCAGCATACAGAGACAATTTACACTCCTTTCCCAATTGGCCCACCACCCTGTATATCTCAGGGTGCTCTCTTATTGCAATGGCTAGAGGTACCAGGGCCAGTGCATATAGAAGGGGCGAGAGGGGGCATCCCTGTCTGGTTCCTCTTCATAGCTCAAACCTATCTATAAGGGTCCCATTAATTAGCACTCTGGCTGTGAGGGTACTATATATTTGGTGAATCAGCCCCATGAATACATCACCCAGACCAAACCGGGTCAGAACCTCCATTAAGTATGGCCACTCAATCCGATCAAATGCTTTTTCAGCATCCATAGATATTATATGCACTGATTCATACCCATTTGAAGCTCCCCAAATTACATTCAGGAGAGTTCTCATATTATGGTAGGAGTATTTGTTCCGTATAAACCCGGTCTGGTCTGGATGAATCAGTCCCAGTAGGAGCCTATCTAAGCAGCTGGCCATTACTTTGGTGATAATCTTAGAGGCAGAATTCAATAGGCATATTGGTCTTTATGACGCACAGTCAAGTAAATCTTTTCCTTCCTTTGGTATCAGACAGATAACTGCATCCCTCCATGTTTGAGGTAATGAGCTTTCCCCCTCCCTAGCCTCCTCGAGCACCACCCCTAAGTGTTTAGTCAGATGTGGTTTCATAGCCTTATAATATTCTGAAGAGTAACCATCTGGGCCACTAGTTTTACCTCTCTTTAGTCCAGTGATGGCTTTGGCTATTTCATCTTCTGTAATTTTGGTGTTAAGCCATTCTTGCTGCGAGGTGGACAGTTTAGGCAACTTCGCCCTATCTAAAAAAGAATGCATACTAGTCTGCACATCCCCGATCTCTGTCTGGTAGAGCTTCTCATAAAAACATTTAAATGTGTCCCTAATAAACTTCCTATCTTTTCCAAGCTGGCTATCTGAGTCTCTAATGGCCGCAACCAAATGTGTGCTTCTCTTACCTCTGATAAGATTGGCTAACATAGTGCTAGGCTTGTTCCTCCATTCATAAAAATGTTTACGCATGAATAGGCATGTTTTCCATGCCTCCCCTAGTATCAAGTTATTTAAAGCTTCCTTTGTCACTGTCAATAATCTAGGGGCAGCCTCACCTCCCTCTCCTAGTGCCACTCGCTCTTCCAGAACTCTAAGGCATTGTTCCAGGTTTTCCCGCCTCTCCCGTATCTGTCACTTATGGTGAGCCACATAGCTGATAATCGAGCCCCTCATATACGCCTTTCCTGCATCCCAGAATACAGCTTTTGTGGGAGCCGTTTCAAGATTGTTCCGCTCATATTGTTTCCACTGATCTTGCAGGTAATCCCTAAACTTCTTATTCCCTAGTAAATAATTGGGAAAACGCCACGTTGGAGGGGGCGACCTCCTCTTCCTGCACCTTCAGTGACACAAGCATCATGGCATGATCAGAAATATGAATAGGGCCATGCCCTGCCCAGAGAAGCCTAAAAAACCAAGTCCTTGGAATATAAATATAGTTCAATCTCGACCATGTCTTGTGGGGGTGGGAGAAGAATGTATAGTCCCTTACACTAGGGTTGGCTGTTCTCCACACATCAGTGAAATCTAGATCAACCGTTCCTGCCCCCCATATCTGCCCAGTCCCTCCACGAGTCCCCTTCCCCTTGGAGTGATGATCCAATAAAGGGTTTATCAAACAATTTAGATCTCCACCAATGAACAGCACAGAAAATTGTTCTGCCATTAGCAGGGCCACGAGGGATTTATAAAACATGGGGTCATGTATCGCAGGGGCATAAACACTCCCAAATGTTAATTTTTCTCCTAGCATTTCCCCTACCACAAACACGTATCGGGAATTCTCGGGATCAGCCACTATCCTGTTAACTTTAAATGGCAAACGTTTGTGGATGAGGACAGCCACTCCGCACTTGTGGGAAGCGAACGGCGCTGCAAAACAGTCTCCCACCCAGTTTTTTTTTAGTTTTCCATGCTCCTTATTAGTGATGTGGGTCTCCTGCAGCAGCGCAACAGTCACACTCTGACGCTTAAGTGCAGTCAGCAGCATGGTGCGCTTAACAGGAGAAGAAATCCCCCTAACATTCCATGAGGCTATAATTATTCCCATGGGGTTAGCCATGGTGCTTGTGCCATCTTCCCTCCAACAGATACCCATCCCATTTCCAAGTCCCCTTCAGTACATCAACAGGTATATTTAACATTTTACATTCATGTTTGGATCTCATACTTAACAAATAACAATGTAACAGACAACACATAGAAACTATATACATTTCTACCCCCCCATTTATAAACCTTATAACAGCAGTTATTACCTCCAGTTGGTAAACAGAATTGCTTACAGCAAAATTTTCCACCCTCCCGACATGTAGTAAGTCATCCCCCCCACCCCGCCAAAGAGCAACAGTATATGTTTAGCTTTACTTTATACGAGGGCCTATAAGCTGCCATGGCTCTCTCTTAGCCACATGTCTTATTTCTTAGGCTCTTGTATGGGCCTATTTCCCTTAGTCAGGTATCTTCCCCTCCTCTTGCCTCTGCGGTCCCTTGCCCACAAGTCTCATGAAACTCTGGGTATAACAAGTCTCAAATGTCCCCATGCCATCTGTAACCCCTTCAAGCTCCCACACCAACCAGTCTGATGCCTGAGTCATAGCTGATAATGCTCAGTTCCAAGCATGCAGTTCAAAGGGATCCCCATAGAACCAAATGCCCACTTGGCAGTGCAGGAGAACATCCAGACATCTCCTTTTCAGCATATCCCTTTGGAAAACCAGGTCGAGCACAAGCAAACAAATTAAGTCAAAATACGGGTCAGTTACTCGTCTTCCTTATATATTTATCAATTGCAGCCTCATAAGAATGTTCCCGGGCATATCGACAGTTACTACATCCATTAAATTAACTCAGAATCAGTACTTTAGAGCCCAGCACCACGAGGAGCACCTTTTGAACTAGAAGTAGAAAGAAAAAAATGAAAAAAGTCAGCAAAACCTATGATCTACCGTGGCATTAGACACTTTACCCCCATTTTCTTCCGTAGATCTTTGCCAAAACCTCCACTTTCTGTGCTTCCCAAAAGGAATAGGTAGCCCCTTCATGTTTAATTTTAAGAGTGGCAGGGTACAGCATAAAGCATTCGACCTGGGCCTTTCGCAGTTGCGCCGTCACCGAGTTGAAGGCGTGGCGTTTCTTCAGTAGTCGAGCCGAATAATCTTGGAAAATATTGAGTGTGTGTCCTTTGTATTGTAGATCAGATATGGTTCTATAAGCTTTCAGTACCTGTTCCCTGTCTTGAAATCGATGGAACCGCATGACTATCTGTCGCGGTGGTTGATCTGGAGGGGGTCTGGGAATAACTGCCGGATGGGCTCTCTCTGGTTTCAGTTTGCCATTTTTGGGGGGTAGCCCTAGGATCTCAGGCAAAGTCCTTGCGCAGAACTCCAGGATATCATTACTCTCCAACCCTTCTGGTAAGCCCTGGAGGTGCAGGTTTAAATGTCGTTGATAATTCTCTTGATAATCAAACTGTTCCTTAAAGTACACCAGTTTTCTTTGTAGGGCAGCAATTTGTTCAGGAACTGGGGCCATGGCATCCTCGACATCCAATACTCATTGCTCCATTTCTGTGAACCTTGTTGCATGTAAGACGTGAAGATCTACCAATTCTTGGAGCTTGCAGTCAAAATTAGATGCCAGGCTGGTGAGTCGGGGTTCGAGAGCCGCCAATACCTGCTGCATAACCTCCCGGCCTACAGTGCACACTTCCACTGCAGAAAGCGAAACGGCCCTGTGTTTTCAACTTGTGCTGGTGGTGGTTGTTTTCGCAGACTTTTACCTCCAGTACGAGAGGTTTTTACTTGGTCCAGGCATCAGATATTCATCCATGGTTGCTTATAAACAGGTAGTCACTTTTCCTGTGTTTTGAAGTGAAATAAAGATTTAATTTAAGTTAATGTTCTTGGCGGTTTGTGGAGCAAGAAGAAAAAACGTCCTTACGTGATCCTGCTCATTAGCGCCCCGGCAACAGTTATTTGATGATGACAGTGTTGGCAATGAACCCAGCCCAGCCAATGGTGCTTCTGAGTCTGACAATGTGCAGCTGCAAGGAGGTATTGTAGAAGTTAACATGCCTACTAGTAGTCCAGATGTACAATATGTGGATAGGGTAGTGGCACTGGCCACGGATGACCCTCAGGAAGAGGATCATCATTGAAGCAGATCAATTTACCAGTGATCCTGCATTTTGAAGTAACATTGATGATAGTTTCAGGAGTTTTTGGATTGCTAAGGGTTCAGCTGCTTGTCAGAATAAAAACGTACCAAATTTCACTGCTTCTGCATGGGTGGTTGCTGAGAAGACTCGGATGTCATCCAGAGATCTGTTTTCATGTCAGCTGCACAACGGTGAAGTGCTTATGCAGGATTGGCTAATTTACTTACCAGCTGCTGGAAGTGTTTACTGCTTTGCCTGCAAACTTTTATCAACAAGATCGCATGCCTTTACTGGAGGGTTCAGTGACTGGAAACACCCCAGCACATTTCTGAACATGAAAAAAGCCTGGAACACTGAAACTGTATGCTAGCATGGATAGGGCATGTAAAGGTGACAAGTACAGTAGATGCAGATCTAGCTCAGCAGTTTCAGTCAGAATGCCAATACTTGATAGATGTTCTTAAACATGTTGTGGCAGTTATCAAGTTTTTAAGTGAGCGTGAACTTGCATTCCATGGTGAAGATGAGCTGTTAGGGTCCCACATAATGGAAACTATTCGGTGATTTTGGAGCTGATCACTCAGTTTGATCCATTTTTGGCTGATCATATGGCTAAGTTTGTACACAGGTGTAGAAGTAATACTTCCTATGTGTCATCAACTATTTGTGATGCATTCATTGATTTCATGGGGCAGAAAGTTAAAAACTCAATAGTCAGAGAACTGCAACAAGCCAAGTATTTTTCAGTGATTGTCATTTCAACACCAGATCTGTCGCATGTGGATCAGTTGACTTTCATATTCCAATTTGTCAATTCAGATGGACACATTGTGGAATGAGTCATTGAATTTGAGCCACTGGAGAACCATGCGGGTGCAAGTCTGGCTGACACTGTGCTTGCTATAGTAAATAACTTGGGTTTGGACATCTCTAACTGACACGGACAATCATATGATAAATCCAGAAATATGTTAGGACGATAAAATGGACTTTAGGCACATCTAATGCAAATAAACTCACTTATGCACTATGTTCCATGTGCTACACATTCATTGAACTTCGTGAGAGTCAACAGTGTTAACAACAGCTGCACTCATGTAATTCATTTCTCTGGGTTTCTGCAGTCGCGATATGATTTGTGCTCAGCGTTAGCATATCGCTGGAAGCAAATTGTCGGCAGCGCTGATGAAAGCCAGAGATTTCTGATGCTCAAAACTCTCTCTGACATGGAATGGAGTACCTGTGCTGATTCTATGAAAGCTTTGTGTCAGAACTATGAACAAAAATGGCAAGCCCTACAAAACCTGTCAGAAGGTATGAACCAGTCAGCTGACACCCAACAAGAAGCGGCTTCCCTTCACAGCAAAATGGAGCAGTTGGAAACAGCCTTCATGGCTCAGTTTTGGAACACTGTGCTTCAGCTGTTTAAAATTACCAGCATGCAAATGCAGAAAAGACATCAATCCCAATACAACAGTTCACTTACTGTGTTCATTGGTATCATTTGTGGCTGCCCCGTGAGATCAATTTGAGAATTTTGAAAATGCTGCTAAGAAGACATGCAAGGCTGTTTCACAATAATATAAAAGTGATCTCTGCCATATTCAAAAGAAAAAACAATTTGCAGATGAATCCAGGGAGCCTGACACCTTATTTGAAGGAAGCAAAACATTTTATATTGAGACAGTCTATGTCATAATTGACAAATTGTTAGCTTGTCTTCATCATTGACTGAATGCCTATAAGATGCTGTGTGACTGCTTTGGAGTTCTGTTTAAACTAAGTTTATTGGATATCATTTGCAAGCTTGCAGCTGACCTTACTGCAGTTTACCCCTAGGACTTGGATAATCAGACATTTCCTGATGAGCTCCTACAGTTTAAATTCTTTGCACAAGATGAGGCAGATAAGTCTCCAGCCAAACTGCCACAAGATTTAAGGCACAATGGCCTTCAGTCAGTGTTCCTTAATGTGAACATTGCCCTTAGAATTTTCTTGACACAGCCAGTGACAAACTGTGAAGGAGAACACAAGTTTTCAAAGATGACAAGGATAAAAAATGAGCTGTGATCAACAATGCATCGACGTCGTCTGAATGCCTTGTCTCTCATGTCAATCGAATCAGAGCTGGTACAAGAAATGGAGTTCAATGACCTCATCTGTGATTTTTGCTCCCTTAAAGCCCAGAAGAAACTGACCTTTTAAAAGGTAAGATTTTCATTGTGTGTAATTTTTCCAGATTTGGTGATTGTTGCCTATCTTGTCTAGCTATTTTTACATGAATGAAGGAACTTTTGAGTAATGTTGGTTTTACTTTCTGATCTTGCTCTCTTCCAGATTGTCAGTTGGGTGCCAATATAAGCCCTAACGGTGACACCAGGTCCGTTGGCAGGTCAAGCTTGTAAAACACTGACATAACAGTTTTATGGCAGTGATGTATGGCAATTTGTATGTGTACCAATATTGAAAATATTCTTTTTTAAAACAGCTTGACAAAGGAGGGTGGCTTCTGTTGTGTATGTGTTTCATTCATTACTTAATGCAAAGATGTCATGCTCATGGTCTTGGTCATGCAGTTCCACTCAAAAGAACCAGATTATAGACTAACAAAGCTGATCTTTTTTATGGTCAGCTTTATTACTACTCCCGAGTCCCAGGGCACAACTTACAAATATGCCACAGACTGTGACTGTCTGTAGCATATTTTTAAGTTGTGCCCTGTGACTCAGTACCAGTAGTGCTTCTATCCAGTCCAGTAAGGTGACACTATTGCCTTGCCTATTATAGTCATTTAGTCATTGCTTCACACCAAGCTTGATACTAAATTTCTCACCACAGCTAGTAGTCTTAGTGTGCCTTTCCTGGTCAAACAGTTTCCCCCTTTCAGGATTAAAAAGGTCTTCTGTGTGCATGCTCCAAAGTTGTACTCCATTTCTAACTTGCCATTGAATATTGCACGATTACAGTACATTTACAATGAGTGTCCATGGATGAACCATAATCAGTGCTATTGATTATGGTCCATCCATGGACACGCAGTGTAAATGTACTGTAATCATGCAATTTCATTTGTGAGAGAGTCTTGCATATTATATTTGACTCATGTTCAAGCTTGAACATGAGTCAAATGTCCTTCTTCACATAAGGGCACCAGAACTGTACACCATACTCCAGGTGTGGTCTTAACAAGGTACAAGAGGGTAGTATCTTTCAGAAGAAGAGATGTGCAAGAACAAGGGGGCACAATGTGAAGATAGAGGGGGGACGGCTCAGAGGTAATGTTAGAAAGCATTTTTTCACAGAGAGAGTTGTGAATGCATGGAACAGCCTTTCTGAGGAGGTTGTGGAGTCAGGGACAGTGGGAGAATTCAAGAATGCATGGGACAGGCATAAGGCGATTCTAGTGACTTGAGCCTCTCTCCTAGCATTTTCTCCTCCCTATGGCACTTACTGATTTCCTGCTGGTCTCCAAAATCTGAAAGTTTCCCACATCCAGCAGAAATCTTATTGTTATAATGCTACTTCATTTAAGTTTTGTTTGCTGTTTGTCGTTTCAGTTTAGTCATTGATGTATCATCAGATGAAAATAATTAATGTAATGCTATCTGTTTCTCTTTGTCATCACTGATAATGACTGTACCTGGCTGTATACTGTTCAAATGTTTGTTCTCACCTCATGCTGTGTCATGAAATACTCTTTAATGTTGACTCTGGACTCCCCTTTCTGTACTGTCCCGGGTCGTGCCTGAATATAGGCAACATTGTTGTCTGGTGTACTTACCCGGTAAACAAAAACCAAATAAATAATGGGGGGCAGGAGGAAGTAAGCTGTTGATTAACTAGAATCTGCAGCTTATCCATCAGGTAGGGAAATCGGCAGACTGGGTGGGCCAAGCGGTCTTTATCTGCCATCAAATTCTATGTTTCTATGTTAAGTTTCTATGTGGTCTCTCCAGTGACCTATATCATGACAGAATGACGTCATCGCTCCTCAAGGTGATTTCTCTGGCAGTGCATCCCAATATTTTATTTGCTTTGGCTACTGCTTTATGGCACTGTGCAGAGTGTTTCATGTCACCTCTGATTATCACCCCAAGATCCTTTTCCTCCTCTG
Organism: Neoceratodus forsteri; assembly: GCA_016271365.2. Lineage (NCBI taxonomy): Eukaryota > Metazoa > Chordata > Ceratodontiformes > Ceratodontidae > Neoceratodus > Neoceratodus forsteri. Next base: position 480,830,515 of record JADMNL010000022.1, read on the forward strand.
AGCTGGACACCTGTACACCCCCAAGCCAACAGCTGGCCTCTGGATTCCTATCTCTCAGGAGCATGACCTTGCACTTCTTAGCATTGAATCCCAACTACCAGGTGCCATACCATTTCTCTAGCCTAGCCAGATCCTCCCTGAGCTCCTGTTCCCCCTCCTCTGTGTCCACCCTCCCACAGAGCTTAGTATCATCTGCAAATAGGCAGATTTTACTTTTGATCCCATCTGCTTTGTCACCAATAAAGATGTTAAATAGCACTGGTCTAAGTACTGAGCCCTGTGGGACCCTGCTGGTTGCAGGTCTAGGCTTGGATAGTTCTCTCCATACCATCACTCTCTGGTTCCCGTCATGTAGCCAGCTCTTGACCCACCCCAGCAGCTTGTCCCCGATTCCCAGGTTACTCAGCTTGCTGATCAATCTGCCATGTGGCACAGAGTCAAAGGCCTTACTCAAGTCCAGGTATAGGACATTCATGCCTGGCCCTTTTCCAATGATCTTGTAACTTAATCAAAAAAATCTATCATGTTTGTTTGGCAGGATCTCCGCCGACAAACCCATGCTGCTTATTATCATGGAGACCATTCACCTCTAGGAAGGTCACCAGCCTTTCATTTGGAATGGTCTCTATTAACTTGCATACTATCGAGGTTAGGCTGACTGGCCATCTCTGGGACCACCCTTGTGGAGTGGCACCACATGTGCCATCTTCCAGTCCTGTGGCATGCACCCCTTCTCCAGTGAAATGTTAAACAGATCCAGCAGAGGAGTAGCCAGTACCTCCACCAGTTCCATCAGGATCCTCAGGTACATGCCATCTGGGCCAGGTGCCATGTCCACCCGAAGACATCCAAGACATCCAAGACCCTTTAAGACCTTGCCTACCCCAATCACCCCATCAGATTCATCCCTACTCCCCAGTCTTACCCCAATTTTCCCCTGTGGCATAGGACCATGCTTTTCACTTGTGAAGACACAGCTAAAATTCAGTACCTCTGCCTGATCCTCACAATTTTCCACCCCTCCCTCTTAATCCTAACTATCCCATCCTTACTACTTCTCCTCTCCTTTATGTATCTGAAGAAGTCCTTTTCCCCTTCATTGATCCCCTGCACTAGGTATACCAGGTCAATCTGATGCCAAGAAATATGCACATATTCCATATACCTACAAGGGAAGATGAAAAAAAATCATTGTCTCAGAAAATAAAACATCCTGCAACTGTTCTAGTAACTTTGAAATTAGACTGGAAAATTGTTTTAAGGCAGGCAAGAGGACCAATAATTTACAAAAATAGAATTTATATACTCGGCACGACTGTACTCCTGTCATTATCTCTGAGTATGTATTGTACTTGTATAACTCAATAAAGAAGTTGAATTTCAGAAAGAAATAATATACTCGGCTTGACTATACTTCTGTCATTATTTCTGAGTATGTATTGTATTTGTATAACTCAATAAAGAAGTTCAATTTAAAAAAAAAAATATGTTTACCTTGATGTCTGTCCGCAAACTCAAGGCAGGAGGAGAAAATTCATGCAGTTTCACAAGGAAGTACAGGAGATGGTGGGAAAATCTGTGGTTCTATATCCTTGTAAAGCCCATATAATTTTGAAGAACACCAGGAGGGTATTTTTTGATGTGGACTTGATAAAAGAGTTGCTCCAGAGTCAATCTAAGAAAGTTGATGAACTGTCGGATCAAGAGGATATTGGCTTGGATATGGACTCTTATGAAACAGACTTCTCTGCAATCACTACAGTACCTAAAAATGTATTAACCATGTGCAGCTGCCCCGAAATTGAAGCTTACCTCTTGGAACACGCCTGGCCCTAGTGCACCCCTCCTGAGTCCTGTTTCTGTTGCTGCCGCTGCCGCATCCTCTGGGATCAGTGTTGGGTAAATTACTTTTAAAAAGTTATCAGTTACAGTTACTAGTTACTTTCAAATAAATGTAATCGGTAACAGTTAATTATTACTTTTATATAAAAAGGAATTAGTAACTGTAACTGGAATGCATATTACTTTTTATATTACTTTATACAGTATTACTTTAGAAACATGGTTGTATTTATTCATTGAACATAGCTATGTGCTCATAAAACCCAAAGAAGAGTATAAAATAAATAAAACAGATTCTAAAGACAATATGTTAATTTATAACAGAGTACCATCTGACTTTGCTAGCTACAACAATCCCATTATATTTCCATAAATAAGAACTCTATTAGAAAAAAAACACCCAAACACACACCCTGCATCTGCTGCTGTCCTCCGTAATCTTTCCTCCCCCACAGCTGAATCCTGACTTTGCCAGCCACTGCTGTCCCTGACCTTTTTCATTTCCATAACACCCACACTCACCCTCCAACACACATACACACACCCTACATCTACTGCCAGTGCCCTTGGCAATCTTTCCCACACAGCTTTATATCCTGACAATGCCAGCCACAACTACCCCTTTATAGCCCACCCTTACCCCACCACACACACACCCTGCTGCATCTTCTGCAGGTGGCAATCTTTCCCACATCTAGCCTGCATTCTCCTCCTGACTATGCAAGAGCCACAACTACCCCTTTAAATTTCCTTAATAAAATCCCTCCCTCACATAGCTCCCCCTACATTCACACACACACATGAACCCTGCCAATCTACTGCCCTTCCTTGCCTCAGTGATCTATTCTCATTGCCCTACAGCAGCCTGAATCCTAACTTTGCCATTGCCAGCCACAGGTCCACCCCACCCCACATACAATAAATTCCACCAACACACACCTGCTTTCCCTAATACGCAATTTAAACACTCTTTCCCACAGCTGAACCTTGACTTGCCACTGCTACTGAGGCACAATTATAATTATACCTGAGTCTGCCATGACAATTATGCCACTGCCAGTATGACACAACTGAAGTCAGACAATGTCATTTACAATCACATTATCACACAACACAACACACTTGTTGCACTCCAATACCCTGATGAGGATTTTATTTGAGATGAGTTGGGTGATGGTGATAGACCTGGCAGGTGGGCAGACAGACAATCAAGCGGCCTACTGTGGTAGTTCAGCACATGTGATGTTGGTGGAAATAGGCCTGGAGCCCTGCCTGCAGATGGATAATTTGTCTTTTTCCCTGACAACAGCTATGCTGGCCCCAATTCCCCCGGGGTTAACAATGGCTACTATAGAGGAGCACGACTGATGACATGCAGGGTGTACCTAGCTATCCATAAATTGTACATCAGCTGGCTAGTCTGTTGTCCCCTCAGACAAATTTCATAAATTCCTATAGTGATTCTTAGCTGTACCATGTAGCAGTGCATAGGTAGTATAATTTATAGATTAAATGTTGCAGAGTGATATATTTAATAATAAACGGACAAATAACGTGTTTTCTGACTTTCATTTGCACAGCACGTTACAGTCATAGAACAAAATGGTAATATTAAATGCATGCTGAAAATAGAAAATTGAGTTAGAATCAATGTTTCAACCACAGGTATCCTTCAGGAATTATCTAAAAGAGAAAAAGCAGGTAAGGCAATAAGATAAATATATGTGAGGATTGAAAATGGGGGAAGCTGTAGGAGAAAAAGTGATAATAGGTAAGGTAAGAATAGAATCTGGAAAATGAAAAGGTGATGATAGGTATGAAAAGGCATGGTAGAAGTGAATGAGCTAAGGAGTCCCTAAGTGGGGCTAATTAACAGGACCTAATAAGAAGACTGAAAGGTGAAAGCTATGTGTGCACACTCATTTTCATTTTCTACAAATCAAAGAAATACTCAAACTGGAGGGGTCAGTGATTCATACCAGATCATATACCACAACTGACACAAAGACACCCAGCACAATGACACCTCACCAGAGCCATTCAGCCTAACAATATTTTCAGTAATGAGACAACAGGCAAACACAACCCTGACACCCACCAGGAGTAGGACTGTAACCATGTTGAAAGCAGTGGTGTGATAAATGAGGCTACCTTGTAGTTGTAGCTACTGTGTTACAGCAAAGATCTCATAAGGCAAACCAGTATTAGGTCATAATTCCTAGCCTAAACATCACAGGGTAGCATGTCTTTACTCCAGTTGTCATGCCATGGGTTTACACTACCCCATAGCTCTGGCAGCTCATAATTCCTAGACTCAGCAACTACACAAATGTGAATATCAGCAAGGCTACAAAAAGAAAATGGCACCTCACAGCCATGAAATGTTGCCTAAACTTTTTCTTGTGAAAAGGCAAAAAATGAGCCAGTCTAGGGGCACTGAGGGCTGAGGGTGCTGAACATCTTACCTTTTGCCACACCATCAACCTGTGTTTGGGAATGAGCATGGGCCACTGGGGGTCAGCAGGGGAGGAGAAGGATTGAGCATCCAATGGACTGCCCTCCTTCTCCGGGGGGTCTCCAGTGGTTGGTGTTTGACTGACCTCCTAGTGGAGGCTGGGGGACAGTGCACTGACTGCACTAGAAAGGGGGAGGAGATGGGGCAGATGCTAGGAGGGAGTGCATGCAGATGTGTCCATGCCTTCCCCTCAGGCATCATTGCATGCCTCATTTCCTGGGGAGAAAACCCAGAAATGGTGCCACGGTGAATGATGGAGATGCCTTGCAGACTCCTCTCCTGGCTAACCATGGAGTTGGCCACACTGGATCCGGTCTCTAGTGGGGGTTGGGGAACCCCACTGGCCCCACCGGGGGGGTAAGCCATGGGGCTATGGGCCTGCGCCGGATGGTGGACACCAAAAGATGGGCCTGGGGTTCCCTCTGGAGGAAAGAGGATTGTCAATCAATCAATCAATGAAAATGTTATTTATAGAGCGCTTTTCAATATGTCAAAGTGCTAATACACATCGAGAATAAACATCAACCATAATAAATAATGAGAAATAATGACATAAAACAGTAAAAACAACCATAAGCTTATTCAAATGCTAGTGCAAATAAGTGGCTTTTCAGAGACACCTTAAATGATTCCACGGACAGGTACTCTCTAATCTGATGAGGTAGAGAATAGCACAGGGTTGGGGCCATAAAAGAAAAGCCCTGGCCCCAGATGATTGAAGACGAACCCTGAGAATCTCTAGCAATCCCTCTTAGTGGAGCGGAGTGGGCAGAGAGGGCAGTAAGGACAAAGGAGATCTTGCAGGTAGCCCGGTCTCTGACCATGTAGGGTCTTATAGGTCAGCAACGCGACCTTGAAGGTGATTCTCCACTGCACTGACAGCCACTGCAGTTCGCGCAGCACAGGTGTGATATGGCAAGTTCTTGGTAACCCAGTCAACAACCTGGCTGCAGCATTCTGCACCAGCTGCAGGTGACGGAGATCCACCCCGGCAACCCTAGATATAGAGCATTGTGGCATTGAGGAGGAGAAAGAAATAGCTAAAAAAAAGGCAAAAAATGATAGGCAACTTTTATTCCATGTACCAGGTATAGATGCTGGGTGCTCACACAGTGCTTGTGAGAAGGCAGTTTTTTTTAGCCTGATGTTGTAACAAATTGAACATGCAGTCAGCTGAACAGTCTTTATTTACACTGTAACCTGAATATCAAAAGACGCCTGCACAATCTTCAGACTCATGTGATGTCATAAAACTATTGAGCTTCGCTCTTGAAGTTTACGAAGTCACAGGAACCCCTTGATGGATTACAGCAACCATAGCAGATGGATGCCCATCTGTTATTCTATTTATATTACAGTAACTAGTTACTTTTAGGGAAAAGTAATATAATTACAGTTACTTATTATTTTATTTTAAAAGTAGTCCATTACTATTACTAGTTACCTAGAAAAGTAATCAGATCACAGTTACTAGTTACAAGTAACTACTTCCTACCCACCACTGTCTGGGACTCTGACCTGTTTCGCTGCTGTTCCTGTTGCCTGCTTAGTCACCCATTGTGGGAGCAGGGATGAGAGAGCTGGAGAAGTCACGGCACTGCTAAGCCATCTAATCAGAGTCAGCAGGACGCATCTGTAACCTTGAGCCCCAGTGGCAAGTGGGGCTCGGGCAATGTAACTGCCTGAGTGCGCATGCGCACACCCAGGGACATGCTTGTAAGTGCAAGTGGCAATAAAGGCTGGAAAAAAGGTGCCAAGTAGTGGCGTATACTTGGGATGGGCTCCCAATTCTTCTGCTGGGCCCCCAGGACAAATGGGGCCATCAGATCAACATGTTTAAATAAATAAAGGGCTATCTGAGACAATGTGTTTCATGTGTGCAAAGCTACTGCAAATTGTGTTTTTAAAGGCATATTTATTATGTGTGACTGGGGCTTGCCAGTTTGATTTCCCAGGCACCCCAGCCTCCAGACAATCACAGCGACGCACTGCCACCAGCAGGGACTCAGCCTGCAGTCGCTAGTGCATCATGCATGTACTTGACAGTTCTTTTCAGACAATCAGAGCCTGGAATCCCCCCTCCCCCCTCCCAAGGGGCATCAGAAGATTCTAAAAAGAGTGGATTAGTCTTGGTCAGATCATCAGAGGAGATGAAGGTTCAGCCTTGCTCCTGTCCTTTGAACTTCAGTTTGCTACAGAATTGGCCAGTGTGGACTTAGCCCACCTTTCTTCTTTTATTAGTTGCTACTGCTGCTCTGGCTAGCCAGCCAGAGTAGCTTGATTTTTTAAATTTAGGGTAGCAACTCCAGTTTAGCTGTAATATAGTTAAAGTTCCCAGAGAGTTCACTGGTGTTTAATACTTGCCATTGTTCAAGACTGTCAGTTCCTGCTGCCATGCAAAGACTTCAGCATCATCCTGCTCAGCTTGTGGAGATCATCGGCCAGTGCTGTCTGGAGCATCCTGTGAGAAGCTGCACCCCTGCTGCTGCTTGTCCCCCCTCTGAGGCTGCAGAGACCTATCTTGTCCACCTTTTGGGTTTCGGGATCCATGAGTACCTTGTTAGGCTGGGAAGTGTTCACTTTTCTGAGGATTACCATTTGGAATTGCCCTTGGAATATCCTGTTTGTGGAATACAAATATATTTTTTTTATTTTTTTTAAGTTGTTTAACCAGGAGTAGCACACTAAGCTGAAAGCTTTTTTACAGGAGCGACCTTGGAGTACAGGGAAGTTAAGTGACTTGCTTAGGGTCACACAGTATGTAAGTGGAAGCTGTGGGATTCAACCCCAGGTCTGGTCTGCTGGATGTCACCAGATTTGCATCTCAGAGCCTTAAGGCTCAGAGCCTTAGACCACTGTGCTATACTGCCTCCAAACATTTGGATTGTAAGTTCTAACACAGTAAAAAAAAGTCACTCCAGTTTGAGGGTTGGATTTGTTTAACTTGTGTGCCACCTCTATAGATTCCAGGCAATGTAAGATCAGGCCTGAAAGAGTGCCTTTAAACTGTGGTACCCAATTAACTTGTGAGTTTAAATCTAATAACATCTATGTCTACTGGCTTAGGGCACCTGAGGGGAAAATAAGAAAGTATATTGGGGTGGGTTGTTGCTGGGCACAGCCTAATTATAAACACTGTTGTTATCTAACTTTCCCATTTTCTTTACAGGACCCATAAATAAAGTCTTCTTGACAGTTTTTATGGCTCTGAGTGGAGCCTACAGCCACCTTGCTATCTGTAGCTTGAAAATGGAGTATTGTGGAACACATTATTTTGGACTTTTCAATGTATCCTTCCACATCTACAAATCACTATGGCAACTAAAATAAAATAATCTCTTCTTTCTGTTTAGAATGCTGGAAACATAACTCCAAGCTGCTTATCAGAAGGCCATTAGGAAATGGAAACAGCTTGTTAAATATTGGTTGCCAATTAAACTGGAGATTTGTTTACCCCCTTCGAAATGCAACAGCCTACACATTTAAATGCCTAGCATTTAAACATTTTATGCTGTTAAGTTCAGTTGGGTGTGAATATCTTTCTAGAAAGATTCATACCTCAGAAATGTTACCCTTCCCCAGCAAATTTATAAAGATTTACACTGTTTTTAACCTCTGAAGACCTATCTGATGAAATGCCAGGTCTTCAGTGAACTATCCAGAATAAATATATAAATTTATTTTTGAAAGCAAGGGATGCACCTGCTTCCCAAACATAACAGATAAGAGCTACTGAGATCTCTTATAGTAAGTGTGTGTGTGTGTGTGTGTGTGTGTGTGTGTGTGTGTGTGTGTGGGGGAGGGGTGGAGAAACATTCATATTCCTGGCAAGAGAGACCTCATCTAATGAATTAACTGCTGACAAACCATGAGTGACAAATTCATCTGTATAATTATCTAAATCCTCATGTTCCCATATGGAGTTATAAAAAGTTAGTCAAACCAACCAAGAAAGAAATTTGTAGGGGCTAACAGCTGAGTTTTTCTTGTGTTTTGGACCTCCAGCTCTAGACTGTGGAACATAAATGTATTGTTTGTGGTTGGAATGATAAATCTAAACAGTAACACAGTCTGAATGATAATATTTTAATTTACAGTGTTAGTAATGTAATCGTGCATAAGTTCTATAAAAATATTTGAGGTCTGATAATAATGTAGCCAGGGTATGTGTTAACTTGCTTTGATCTCTCACAATATGTAGTAGTAGTAGCAAATATTTTATTCTGAAAATTCAGAAAAGGATAGCCCAGTTGAGCCGAGGCTCATTTTCAATGGGGTCCCAATATATAAAATAAACAGTTACACAATATTTGTATGTAAATAAAAGCATAGCAAATACAATATACAACCTGTAACAAAAGACACAGTATTGTTCATTACAGACATGTAGATGTTTTTCAATTAATTACAACAAACTGTAGGCATTTCAGCACTTTTTACAAGCCAAGATCATAGTTGATGCCAAGATGGAGGCGATATTGTCTTGATATAGATCATGTGCTATTTTTGAGAATAAAAGAAATCATGCCATTTATTAGGAAGAAAATTATTGTTTAGAATTTAGATACATAGATATATAGACACTGTCAGCAGATAAGGGCCTATGGACCACCCAGTCTGCCCATTTGAGCTTGTAAATTCTCTTTATGTTTTTTTCTATATTATTATTTTTATATTTTTTGGAAGTTTCATGTAGGCTTGATATTATTCCTGAAATGTCAGAGATCTTCCTGGGGAACTTGCATGACACTTGTATATAACTATACCATTTATAAAATTCCTGATCAAATAACTGGAAACAGAAGACTGTTTTTTGTCATTTTATAATATGATGTACTGAGTGTGTATTTAATGAGTTGCTGGATCAGGGTTTTGAAGAAAATAAAAACATTTACTTAACTCCTTCAAGATTTCATCAGGTGGACAGAAAAAAAGACCATGAGAATCTGTCTGAAAACTAACAACTATAAGATGCAAACATATTTTTTGAAAGATTGTCTGACTTGTGATTACTAATTTTGAGTATAGTTCAGGAAATAATGAGTGTGATATTTCTTATTTCATACAGTTCCCCATTGTGCCATGTGCATACCATGTAAATCTAAATCATTCCAAAGCCATCTTAACATATAATACAGAGCTCTTTTCCTAATCAAAAGCTACTGATATAATAAAGGACAAAGTCATAAATAAGGAACCAGTGAGGGCTGGCCCATCGGCACAGCAGTTGGATTTCCACCTGTGACGCCAGTGACCCAGGTTTGGGAGCAGACTTGGGAGGCTGGAGGGCTGGGGAGAAGGTTTGAGCATCCCACAATAGCTTGCCTTCTCCGGGGGAGGGAGGGGGCCAAATGCCCACAACTTGCCTGACTCCGAGTGGAGGCTCGAGGTACAGCAAGCCCTGCTTGCAGGGGAGGGCTGGCCATGATGAGTGGTGGACATCAGCATGCTGCACCTTGACATCAGGGCACACACCACACAAGGGAGAAAAACCAGCAGATAACAGCCTTCCAGCTCCAGGAAGACAGGACACCAGGATCACGCCCTTGATGTGCCACCACCCACCCAGACCACCTTGCCTCATGAGACAAAGTAAGTGTACAGGGTGTATGGGCCCCACTTCATTCCCCATCTGGGGGGAAAACCATGGCTTCATGGAGCGCAAGATCAGTCATGGGTTGGGTGGTTGGCAGAGGGATGACTCCCAGGTGCCCCCAAAGGGTTGGAGATGGGAGGCAGTAGGAGGGGAAAAACAGAAAGTTAAAAAATAAATAAATAAATAAGGAACCAGTGGCTCAAAGATCTACATGGATTTATACTGGGATTTGCTTCTGCCCTGCAGAGAAAACACAGGAAAAATGAGGGCTCCTTACAGGGAAATGGCTATTTGGATCTAGGAGCTCTGAATATTTCTTATCCTATATTTTGTATCCTGGATAGGAGCTGTCCCAGATTAGATGCAATATCTTGTTTTCAGTGGGGTCATGATTTTACCATTTTTATAATGTATTTATTCAGGGTACCTAGTCCAGGGTCCCTGTATTCAAAGGAGATGCGCAGCATGTCCCAGTGGAAAAGGGAGATGTGCTGCGCAACTCCAATAATGCACAGAAGCATGATATTCAAATGTGCCAGCCACAAGGGAATGGGTCATAGCACACACAAATGGTATGCCGTGCATGTCGAGGGGGCATTCCCATGCATATGCTGTGCTGCAGCATATTCAGTGGGACTGAGACCCACGCAGTCCAGAGTACTGTAGCCCACAGTTAGGCCATGAATAGCTGGCCTAACCCAGCCAGCCACCAACAGGTGGGCTGCAGATGTGCACCCAGGTGCATAGCAGCCTGGCAGCCCTGGTGGACTAGAGGTACCCCTTTCCATCCCATGTCTATCCAACTCCATCCCTGAAGAGCTGTATAGTGTAGGGCCCCCCAGATCCAATCACACCAGAGGAAGCCATGGTCCATATCCATAGCATAGATGACCCCCACCTACCACCCCTGTATGCAGACACCCTCTCTTCCCCATACCCAACCTGTTGCAAAGACTGGCACTGCCTTCCTCACCCTGCCATGGCTAGCCATTTACTGCATTGAACCCGGGCTGGGGAGCTGCACTCTAGATTGACCCAACTAGCTGTACCATGCATTAGGGCACCACACAAACTGTGGACCCACCAGTGTATGCAGCTGTGTGTACATCCCTGGCAAACCATAAGAGGGAATTTACATACCTCCAATGCATGCCTTGCTGATGCTGTATGTTGCTGTCATATACCACTGCAAGTCCACACTCTCCCCCATTCCTCTGTGTAACATGCCACCATCTGGACTGCTGTGGTATCCCGGGTGCCATGGGGTGCAGTATCCTGAAATGCCATTTGCAGTGTATGCTTCAGGCTATGGATAGTTCATCCGCAGGTCCTCAATTGTACAAACAAATGGGAGGTTGGCTGTAACATGCCTGTTTTAGGACCTGTGTGAGAGGGTACAGCATCGGCTGTCACCCACACTGAGCAGTGTAATGGCACCGGGATGATGGATCCGCATACGAGTGCCTGAGGTATATGGCCACTGGGCATTATCACCCACACACAGCTTGTACTTACATCAAAAAAATGTCATCCGTTCTAGGAATACTAAGATGGCAGCTGCACTGGGCTAGCCACAGGATGCAGCAGTGTTAGTAAAGGAATTTTTAGTTTATTATTCTATTAAGTTTGTTAAATTTGCTATTTTTGTTGTATTATTTTAGTCGCAGTTAGGTAGTGATGAAGAAGTGATTTAGTTAGTCTGAGGAGCATGCCAGGGTTGAGGTTTAGACATAATAGTCTATAATAAGATGTAATAATTTAAAATAAGTTTAAAATCAAGTAGCATTATAGTGTTCATTTGTTTTCCCAAGCTTATTGCTGGGATATCTTTATTTTTTCATCCTGACAACTTTATGGCAGTGAAGGCTATTTGTGTTTTCTTACCTGGCTGGTTGTTGTCTGGCCAGGTTAGAAAAGAGGAAGGAGAGTCAATTTGACCATCTGAGAGCTGTATCGAACTGTTTTTGTGGAACTGTCTTCAGAGGCTAGAGTCTGGACTGGTGTTATTGTGGTGCCCGGCGATTCTTGTGGGAATGGTGGAGTGAAGGCTCTGTTTGTGGCAGTGGTACCAGATTTTGGGACTAGGACCAGAACTGTCTCACCGGCGTGCCTCAAATGATGGATGAAGGATTCTGTGGGTCTTTTGGATCTGGAGCCCACTATTCGTCCTTCTCTTCCCCGATGAGATTAGGGTTTGTTTCTACCTGAACCCAAGGGAGAAATCGCTGGGTAATGGTTGTGTGGGAGACTGGGTCCACTGCCGCTGGAGAGTGAGCACTTTAGTACCCAGAGCTCTTTGGATTCTTAGGGGGGTGGTCTGGAGTGCCTGCTGCACACTGAGACCACTAGCAGCCTAAGGCATTATGGCAGTGACTCTTTGGGGAACAGTTGGATCGCCCAACTGTTCTCATGGTGGGAAGTCTTTTAGGACTAACGAAGTTGTGGTCATGCTGGTGGAAACCCTTCTTAGTGGAGAATTTACTTCTGGACACTATTCCCTTGCTTTAATGATGGTCAGACTCTTTTTCTCTTTTCACCTTTTTGGATTTGGGGGGCAGTGAGAGTGCCCTGTTTAAACTCTATTTGTTTAATAAGCTGCTGACTGTCTTCCTGGCCTATGTGGGAGTATAGCAATATAGTGCAGTGGTTTAAGGCTCTGAGCTGCAAATCTGGTGACATCCAGCAGACCAGACTTTGATTTGAATCCCACAGCTTCCACTTGCATACTGTGTGACCCTGAGCAAGTCACTTAACTTCCCTGTGCTCCCATGTCACACCTGTAAAAAATGCTTTCAGCTTAGTGTGCTACTCCTGGTTAAACAACTGAAAAAAAAAAAGATAGCCCCAGGAGGCAATATTCTTTCTTCTCCAGAGAGGTGGGAGCTCTTCAGAGACTAGCAAATATTCATTTTGGAGAGTTTGTGTGACTTCTCTCTTTTACTGAAATCACCTTCATGCTTTGCTACAGAAATTTTGCTGCTGACTGTTTACAGTATTTGTGGGGTTAGGGAGTTTGTTTGGATTGGTTATTTGTTGTGAAGATGAATTGTTGGTGTGTGTTTTGGCTGAATGTGGTTGTTTGTGTGGGTGGATATTGTGTTTGATTTGTTAGGACTGATTGCTGCTGTGTATTGTGATGTGCGAGGAGGGAAGTAAGACAGTCAGGCGATATTCCCCTTCCAGGCTTCAAGACAACCGTCCTTTTGACTGCCCCCCCTTTGTCACCTGTGACATATTATAGATGTTGTGCTTTAGGGACAGTCAAGAGGCACTGAAGGGGGGGGTCTGGAACCTGGAAGAGGGATGGAGAGGGGCGGCTGGATTGAGGTGGTGGGGACAAGGAGATGCTATGGGGTGGAATGGGACCAGGATAGGGGTTTTCCCTGTCTGGTTTCCATACCCAAGGTCTCTGCTTTATACAGGTGGTGTTGTGCAATGCCAGATCTATTAAAAACAAGACTGAGGTGGCACGGTGGCACAGAGGGTTGAGGAGTGGGTGCCTTACCTTTCACCACACCGGTGACCCAAGTTCGGGAACAGACTCGAGCACCAGGGGTCAGCAGGGGAAGGGAAAGGATTAAGCATCCGTAGGACTGCTCTCCTCCCTTGGGGTGGGTTGGGGATGCATGATCACTCTGCAGCGGCCCCCAGTGGAAACCAGAAGAACTGCAGAGGGATCGCAATAAGGGGGAACACCACAGAAAAATGGAAATACTACTCTGGGGGCTGGCTGGATGACTGCTGCCAGCCCAGAACACCTCTGAAGACTCCCAGAAAGCCACAGAAAGCCTCAGCAGTGCCCAGGACCAAAGGAAAAAAAATAATGTGCCGGTCTCCTCCCGCCGGTGCCTTCCCCCTCAGAGGAGAGGGACCCACCCGGTAAAGGGTTACGCCAGACTAACCCAAGGATGGCTCCAGATCTGAGGTAAGGTGGCTTGGGGGAGATAGTAGGAGGAATGCCTGTGGGTTATGGCAGCCCAAAGGAGTGGCAGCTCCAGAGCATGACGAGGGTATAAATAGATAACTAAAAAAAAAAAAAAAGACTGCTATAATAGCAGATCTTGTTGGTTCATCAGACCTGGCATGCATCACCAAGACCTGGTTGGATGAGAATGCAGGCCCAATATTGGCTTCTGCGGTTCGGGATGGGAACTCGGTGATACGCTGCCTAAGGACAAGTCATAGGGGCTGCGGTGTAGCCATTTGTTTTAACCCGTGGAAGACTGTGGACGTATATATACATCCAGAATCTATATACGTTCACACATATTCAGTTCTCAAAGGGTTTTTAAAACAGAACTGGGCCTTGTGGATGTGCCAGTGGGGTCCACCAGATCCTTTGCGTGTATCGAGGGTGCGGGTGTGGGGTGCAGGATTTTACTCATCTACCGTCCACCCAGTGATGGGACAGAATTCCTGCAGAAGACTGCGGACATCATTGTCAACATGGCATTGGGATCCCCCAGATGGTTAATTCTGGGGGATTTCAATGCTTGGATCAATGATGAACTCTTGCGCTTTGGTCAAGATCTCCTCCAGCTTATGATTCTGCTGGGTTTCACACAGGTTATTTCCTCCATGACCCATATCGGTGATCACTCATTGGGTCTGGGGTTCCTCAATGGATGGAAATCACTAATTTGGTGGTGGAACTTGTCAGTTAGTCTGACCATCACACCACAGGGTTCAGTTTTGTGGCTCCCCCAATAGGCCTGCCCCAATGGAGATGGTCCAGTACCGCCCTTTGAGGGGTGTAACTCCAGATGGTCTAACAGCGGTGCTTGACCTTTCGAGTCTGGCAAGTGAAAGCATGAATCCTGGTAATCTTGTACTTGCCTGTAATAAGGTGGTGTCTGATGCCTTGGATTCCATTGCTCCTGTTCATGTTCAACCACTTACTCTTTGCCCAAAGTCCCCTTGGTGTGTCGGGACCTTGAAAGAGTTGAAGAGAGTGGGTTAAAGGCTAGAGAGGGTTTGGCGGAAGTCCAGGCTGGGTGTTGACAGACTTAGATTGATTGATCACTATGTTGTCTGTCAATTGACAATCACCCGTAAGAAGGCAGAATTCCTGTCCAAGGAGATTGCCTCTGCAAAACTTCAACTAGCTCAGCTCTTCTGGACTGTTGACAGATTGTGCAGTCCAGTCTGTCTCCAGTCTGGTGAAGCCTTGTCACAAGAAAGATGTGATGAGTTTGCTCAATTTTTTGCAGATAACGTTGCCACCATCAGGTCTGGTATCCACCAAGCCCCCCTCTATGGAGGATTGCGGAGGATGGCAGGAAGCTGCGAACACCTGGTTTGTCTGGTCTGACTTTGGCTGGCCTGACATCATGGACATCATGAAGGTCACCCAGATGCTGCGGCTGACCAGCTGTAGTTGGGACCCAGGCCCAACGCGTCTCCCTGTGGGGTGCGTTGAGGAAATCAGCCCGGTCCTGGCTGAGATACAGTAGTCTGGAGGTCACTGGAGGGGGGTGTCTTTCCTGATCCTCTGAAGGAGGTGGTTGTGTGACCATTCCTGATAAAAAGCCTCCCTTGACCCCGACTGTCTTGTTAACTATAGACCTGTCTCTAACCTTCCCTTTGTTGGGAAGGTTATTGAGAAGGTGGTTGTGCTGCAGCTGGATGATCATTCATCCATCCATCCACAATGTCTACGACACTCTCCAGTCTGGATTTAGGAAGTGGCATAGCACCAAGATGGCCCTTGTTCAGGTGCTTAATGATCTCCTAATAGCGAGAGATCTGAGGACCCATTCCATCTTGGTCCTCCTTGATCTCTCAGCGGCATTGGACACGGTGGACCATGGTGTGCTACTGGAGTCCCTGCAGTTCATCTGTGGATTGTCTGGTACTGTCCTCAGATGATTTCAATTATTCCTCGAGGGTAGGACACAGAGAGTGGTCTCAGGAATTTATTCCTCTGACCCTCTCCCCCTATCCTGCAGGGTACCACAGGGCTCCATTTTAGCACCCATGCTGTTTTCTATGTACATGATGCCATTAGGAGACATTATTAGATGGTACAGTTTGAAGTTTCACTGCTATACAGTTGATACCCAACTGTACATGTCCTTTGTGCCCGAACAGGGAGATGTCCTCTCGGTGTTTAAGAACTGCCTAGCCGAGATTCAGGATTGGATCAGTGTTAGCTGGCTGAAGTTGAATCTGGACAAAGCTGAGGTGTTGGTGGTGGATCCGGATCATCAGGGCTAGGGTGTGTTGGCTGGACAACTTTCGGGTCTTTGGTGCGGGTGGTGTCCAGCTTGCCACCTCAGATCGGGTGCAGAACCTAGATGTTATTTTTGACAGCGGTTTGAGCCTGAAAGCTCAGGTGTCACCATTGTCAAGACCTCTTTTTTTCATCTGAGGAATATCACCTGGGTGAAACACTTGGTCCCTCCCGAGGATCTTCCAACTCTGGTCCATGCCTTCATGACCACCCACCTTGACTGGGGATTGATATCCACTGCCTTTAGCTGGTACAGAATGTGACTGCCAGGCTTTGGACTGGTACTTCTAGGACCAGTCATATTATGCCTGTGCTCTGCAGACTGCACTGGCTGCCTGTGCAGTGGCGTATCACCTTCAGGGTCAGTTTGCTGATCTACAAAGCCCTACATGACCAGGGATCCTGCTACTTGCAAGAACTCCTTTCTCCCTATCACCCCATCTGGCCTCTCCAAGCAACCAATGAGGGATTGCTAGAGATAGCCAGGGTGCGTTTACAGACATCTGGGGCCAGTTCATTTGCATTTGTGGCCCCACTGGCCCCTACCCTGTGGAGTTCTGTACCTCATCAGATAAAAGAATGCTTGACTGTCCAAAATTTTAAGAATGCACTTAAGACGTACCTATTTGGCCTAGGTTTTAGTGATGAAACTTCATGGTTCCGTCATTTTAATTGTTTATTGATTGTATTGCTGATAATTTATAATAATAATAAAATGTATTTAATTAAGCACCTTTCAATATTTCAAAGTGCTGTACAATATTAATACAAACAAGACATATATACAAATACATATAGTATAAAATCACAATAAAACAGGAAATGCCTTCCCCCATAAAAAAGTCTTTAGTGCCTGCTTAAAACTCCCCACTGTCCTGCACTCCCAGAGCTGACGGGGCAGAGAGTTCCAGAGGGTAGATGCCGCAAACCCAAAGGCACGCACACCAGATGACTTTAAGTTAACCCTTGGAATCTCCAGCAACCCCTCATCAGCTGAACCGAGCTGTCACAAAAGGGTGTAAGGAACCGGGAGCTCTTTAAAGTAATTGGGACCCAATCCGTGTAGGGCTTTGTAAGTCAATAGACCTACTTTAAAGGTGATCTGCCACTGTATTGGCAGCCAGTGCAAAGCGTGCAGCACTGGGGTGATGAGATTTTCTAGATACCCCCATCAACAAACATGCTGCCACGTTCTGCACTAGCTGCAAGCAGTGGATATAAACCCCTGGAAGCCCTAGACAAAGGGAGTTGCAGTAATCAAGGTGCGATCTCACAAAGGCATGGACCAAAACAGGCAGGTCACTGGATAGAACAAGGTGCCTAATCATGGCAATGTTCCTAAGATGGAAAAAGGTCAGCTTGATGACTGCCAATACCTGATGTTGAAGAGTCAGACCATCATCAAGCTCCACTCCCAGGTTATGCACCTGTTCAGAGGTGAGAAGCTGGGCCTCCGCCAGGACTAAACCTGAAGGGAGCCCAGTCCTCAATCCCTCTACCCTATGACCCGGGTCCACAACCAAAACCTCAGTCTTTCCTGGGTTCAACTTTAGACCGCTGAAATTCATCCAGTCTTGGATTTCTGCGAGGCAGCTGTTCAGTACCGAGATAGCACCAACCTGGTCAGGCGCAAAAGACAGGTAGAGCTGGGTATCATCAGCGTAGCAGTGAAACCTAAGCTCATACCATCTTACAATGTCTCCAAGGGATAGCATATATACTGCGAATAACATGAGGGACAGCACCGAACCCTGAGGTACCCCACAAGGCAGAGAGAAAGCCCTGGATGAAAACAAACCCGAGACCACTCTCTGCATTCTCCCAGTGAGGAAAGATGAAAACCGTCTGAAGACTGTGCCCGACAGCCCACAGATGAACCTCAGGCATTTGAGCAGAACCCCATGATCCAAAGTATCAAAAGCTGATGATAGATCCAGGAGAACCAAGATAGAACGATGTCTCCGATCTCTCACCATCAGGAGATCATTGAGCACCTGAACCAGAGCAGTCTCAGTACTATGCCTCTTATGAAAACCAGATTGGAGAGGTTCGTATAAATTATGGATGGTTAAATGGTTATCCATTTGAGCAACCACAACTTTCTCAATAACCTTCCACACAAAAGGGAGGTTAGAGATAGACCTGTAGTTTGCTAGGTTCTCCGGGTCTAAAGAAGCTTTTTTCAGAAGGGGAATCACCACCACCTCCTTCAGGGAGCTAGGGAACTCATCCATATCTAGAGAGCACCGGACAATCAGAGCTAAGACCAGGCCAATGATCTCACTACAACCCAAAATCAGGGAAGTAGGGCCTGGGTCTAAACTACAGCACGTGGGATGCATCTCCTGGACAATCCTCATAATGTCTCCGAAATCCAGCAGGTCAAAGGTACTCCAGAAAACTCCGGGCTCTGCGACAGAGCACCAATCAACAGCAACCCCCTTAGAGTGAAGTTGGTGGCACTCCCTCCTAATGTTGTCGACCTTATTCACAAAGAAGCGAGCGATCTCGTCACAATCAGTTTGTGTAAAAACTCGACGGAGCTGCCAACAGGCTGGGTTGCACAGCCTGTCAACAGTTCTGAAGAGTTGCGCCAGTCCGTTCTGTGTGACAGAAATTTCCCTGGACAGGGATTCTGCCTTCTTATGGGAAATTTCTGTTTGGTAGAGTTTATAATGCTCTAGCAAAATATGGTGGTCGGCATCAGTGGCAGTCTTCCTCCAACAACGCTCTAACCTACGCCCCAATTACCGCAACTCTCTCAGAGTCCCATCAAACCACCAGGCTCAAGGGTGGCGCAGAAGGGGGCGAACTCGGACAGGAGCAATCTGATCAAGGGCTGAAGATATGGCCCCATTATAGGCCACTACCAACTGCTCAGGATCAGTGCAAGACTCATCCAACAACGAGAGGTCAATAACCACCATTAGGTCTTCAGGGACTACATCCCACAAAGGGCAGTATCTGACCAACTCCACAGGGGCCGACCTACCCAGTGGGGCCTCAAAATTGAACCCAGCTGAGTAGTGAACAGACCAGCTGACTGGTTCCACCACTAAATCTGAGGCCTCGATCTCCAGGAGGAAGACCAGGTCAAGAGAGTGACCTCCCTTGTGTGTAGCTGAGGAAACAACTTGTGTAAAGCCCAGAAATGTCATCACCTGGAGGAAATGTTGACCAAAAAGCAAGGATTCATCATCGACCCAGGCATTGAAGTCACCCAGAACCATCAGTCTGGGCGACTCCAAAGACATGTTGGCAGCGAAGTCTGCTATTTCCTGCAGGAATAGCTTCTCATCACCTGGTGGATGGTAGATGAGGGCGATCCTGCACCCAACATCAGTTACCACGGTACACTCAAATGACCTGGCCTCCTCAACTGGTACACCAGTTAGGCCCAATTTGGTCTTGAAACAGACCGCCACCCCCCCCCACCGCCGAGGTCCAATCTCGGGCGATGTACATCTAAGTACCCGGTGGGAACAGTGGCCTCTAAAAAAGGGACCTCATTCCCATCCAACCAGGTCTTGGTAATGCAAACCAGATCTGCCTAGCAACTAAGTCTGCAATAAGACCAGTCTTGTTGCAGACAGATCTGGCATTGCATAACAGTACCCGAGTTGGACGAGGTTGGTGAATTGTCCCAACTATTTGCCCTCCCAAACTGGAGGTGCCCTTGGGTATGGGAACCAGAATGGAATCACCACGTTCCAGGTACCATTTCACCCCAGGGCGTCTTCTGGGCCTAACTACCCCTACTGGAAAGCCCCACTCAGTCCACTGTCTGCAACCCCCCACCCACCCTCGACTCCCTCCCCTACGAGCAATCCCCAATGCCCAACAGCGTTGATAGGTAAAAGCAGGTGGGGGGGAGAAGAGATGGGGTGGAGGGCACGGAGAGCGGAAGCTGAATAGCACAGGACAGGAGGGGCAAGCAGGCACATTTCAATTAACACTATTAAAATAATGGGAAAGCACAAAAACTCAAATTTCCCAAATCACAAGGCTATACTATAAATAGAACTAAAACTCCCAAAACATAAATAACTTAAATATCAATCCTTATCAAATAAATCAAATAGATTACCCCCTCCCACTATAAGATAGCCTTCAAACCCTGAAAGAAAAGAAAAGAAAACTGAAAAATACAATAACACAATCCCCTCTCGTAGGATAAAATAACACATCAAAATATAAAATATTCCCTCTCCCACAGCCCTCTCACAGCCAAGGAGGGAGAAAAATAATAAAACAACCCCCGCTCACAGGATA
Organism: Neoceratodus forsteri; assembly: GCA_016271365.2. Lineage (NCBI taxonomy): Eukaryota > Metazoa > Chordata > Ceratodontiformes > Ceratodontidae > Neoceratodus > Neoceratodus forsteri. The sequence goes on from JADMNL010000022.1 coordinate 480,850,972, forward strand.
TTCAAAACAAACAAAAACAATAACATAAATTTCCCCCAGACCCCCCACAGCCAAGGGAAAAAAATAATAACAAGACACACTGGTACTCTCACTACTAGAAAACTATAAAACAATTAAAAATTCAGAGGAAAAAAGGCATCAAACAGTAGGAGGGCCATAACAGTCCAAATAATCCAACATAAGAAAAACCCAATGTCAAGTTCAATGGAGCAGAATAGATGTTTCCAACATACAAAAATGTTCAGTCTCGGTGGATATTCTGGGAAAAGAGTAAAACATTTCCAGAAGTAAATACAGACCAAACCAATGGAAAGCAGGGACTCCCCCACCTCATCCCCTAATCTGCCTTATCAGGTACCGCTATACACCAAGGACCTGCAGCCACAAATATCCCAAGGCCACAACAAAGGGACCAACCCGGGGATAAATTAGGAGCCCCCCCACTGATCCCTAGCTCCCCAGAGGACAGCAAAGCAGCTCCCGCTCGGTCCCAGGTGACAACAAAATTACCCAGGCACCAATGGGGGAGAACAAAACCCACAACCAACCACTATACCGGCCTTACTTCTGGACTACAAAAATGTATAGAATTACAAATAAGAAAAGGGGGCACTGATCAGCAAATCAGTCCCCCACTCACAGTTTTCCAAACACCACAGGTAATCCTTTCAGCCAGTTTCCAGTTCTTTAGATCACCACAAGAGATCCCGAATTGAACTCTTCTTTGTCCAACACAAACTAAATAAATCCATTTGTCCAAAATAACAGAAATCCATAAGGCAAAAGCATAAAAAACTATAAGAACCAAAGTCCAGGCTTCCACGAAATGAAACACGCAACACACCAAAGAATATTCCAAAAACGACAGTTCGAGAAACTAATTTTTCTCGAGTTGGTGGTAGCAGTCAAAGGACACAAATCCTATTAGGGAAAAAACTGCCCTCCAACTCTCAGCAGGCAAACAAAAGCACTCCTCTTTACTGGCAGAGTAGCCATTCCAAAGAGACCAGCCAGCTCCCAGTCTCAGTCCAGACACCGAAAAAAACACCACGGCTCCGGGAAAATGATCAAATTCTGGCAAGCAACCAGGCACCGCTTCTCCGCCTCCACTTCACTGCCTGAAAAGCTCGGTGGTAGCAATCAAAGCTGCCCTCCAACTCTCAACAGGCAGACAAAAGCGCTCCTCTTTACTGGCAGAGTAGCCATTCCAAAGAGCCCAGCCAGCTCCCGGTCTCTGTCCTAACACTGACAAATAAGGCACCACGGCTCTGGGAAAATTATTGAGTTCTGGGAAGCAACCAGGCACCGCTTCTCCACCTCTCCACTTCACTGCCCGAAAAGGCACAGAGGAAATGCCACCGAGAGCCACAAACTTCAACGACAAGACTTGAGGATTCTAAACAAAGCAAAACAAAATGTATAACGCAACTATACTCAAATTTAGCATGTAAAAATTAAATTAAACAAAGAAACAGACAGAAATTATAAAAACAACAAAGCATAAAAATGGGGGCTAGTCCAGCATGACCGCCATCTTGAATTGGTACAACTAAGATAAGCAGTGATGCACCGGCATTGTTATGTATACAGTCGTGGCCAAAAATATTGGCGCCCTTGCAGTTTTTTCTAATAAAGCACCATTCCTTCCAGAAAAGTGTTGAAATTAAAAAATATTTTGATATCCACATATGTATTTCTTTGGTTTGCAGTGGAATAAAACACAAAAAACAGAAAAATTTACTAAGTCTTAGCTTATTCCACACAGAAATCCTTAAATGGCCTGGACAAAATTATTGGCACCTTTAGAAGTAGTTAGAAATAATTAGATTTCAAGCAGGTGATTCTCCTTCACTTTGAATTGAACTCACCTGTGGTGAGTTGCAGGTGCCTGCAATATAAAAATCACTCATTCAACCAGTTTGAATAGAGAAAAGGACTCATTCTCCTGTTTTGTGTCACTGTGTGTACCGCAATGAGCATGGAGAAAAGAAAGATAGCCAGAGAATTGTCTGAGACGGTCAGACAGAAGATTGTAGCCAAGCATGGACAATCTCAAGGCTACAAATCAATCTCCAGAGACCTTGATGTTCCTGTTTCCACCGTACGTAATGTTAGCAGGATGTTTAAGGCCCATGGCACTGTAGCCAACCTCCCTGGACGTGGCTGCAAGAGAAAACTTGATCGAAGATTGCAGCGTAGGATTGTTTGAATGGTGCAGAAAGCACCTCGATCAACTGCCAAACAGATTCAAACTGACCTTCAGACACAAGGTACGACAGTTTCAACTCTCACCATCTGTCGCCAACTCAATGAAAGGGGGTTATATGGTAGGAGGCCCAGGAGGACCCCACTGCTGAGAGAGAGAGTCATAAGAAAGCCCAACTGGGGTTTGCCAAAACACACCTGAACAAGCCAAAATCCTTCTAGGAGAATGTCCTGTGGACAGGTAAGACCAAATTAGAGCTTTTTGGTAAAGCACATCATCTCTATGTTTACAGAAAACAAAATGAAGCCTTCAAAGAAAAGAACACCTTCCCTACAGTCAAACATGGAGGAGGTTCAGTGATGTTTTGGGGTTGCTGTGCTGCCTCTGGCACTGGGTGCCTTGAACGTGTGCATGGCATCATGAAATCTGGAGATTACCAGGCCATTTTGGAGCACAAGGTTGAACCCAGTGTCAGAAAGCTGGGACTCAGTCAAAGGTCATGGGTCTTCCAGCAGGACAATGACCCCAAACACACTTCAAAAAGCACCCAGGAATGGTTCAAGACACGATGCTGGACTGTTCTGAAGTGGCCAGCAATGAGTCCAGATCTAAATCCCATTGATAACCTGTGCAGAGATCTGAAAACAGCAGTTGGGAGAAGGCACCCTTCAAATCTGGGAGAACTGGAGCAGTTTGCACAAGAAGAGTGGGCCAAACTGCCAGTAGAGAGGTGCAGGAAGCTCATCCATGGCTATAGGAAGCAGTTGATTGCAGTTATTTTGACCAAAGGCTGTGCTACCAAATATTAAGTCTAGGTGTCAATAATTTTGTCAATGCCATTTCTTTTCATTTTCTGATTTAAAAGGTTATATTAAATTCTGAATCAAAAACAAAGGTTCTGTAATCTTAACAGAGAAATAAAGAATTGTGGAGACCAAATACTGTACTGTTGTTAATTTCAACTTATGTTTAGAGGAAATTGTGAGTTATTTGAAAAAGTGCAAAGGCACCAATATTTTTGGCCATGACTGTATGTTATAATTCTATGAATGGTATGGTTTTATGTGATTATTTTATGTGCAGGTACTTTGAACTATGGAAGGTACCTTTTTACAAATAAATTTGATTTGATTTACATATAATACATTCCAGCATCCTACTGTGAGTGCTCTGCCACCTGCTGATACAGTGGTATGATCCCATCATAGAGCCAGTTGTCATAATGGGATGGGCTGGGGGGCAGAGAGGGGGGTGTCTGTGCACCATTGAGGGGGAGCAGGGGCCACTACACTATGAACATTGACTGTAGGTGCATTCAGGTGCAATCAGGGATGGCATCAGGTTCCCTACAATATGGAAATGATAGAGCCTGGACTCCGATAATACTGGTGCTGGTGGATCAAGTGGGGGGTGCCACCTGAGCCTTCAGGGCTTGTCCCACATGGGAACGACTGGGGTTGGGGCTTGGGGGCAAAAGCTGCTCCGATGCATTCATCCCTGTGGCAACATTCAAAGGGCTGGTAATGATCATGCATAAGGCCCCTTTGCACTCTGCATACTCAATTAGTTCATTTGCATTCCTGAGCTGAAATATCACCCATGGGGGCTGCAGCACATACCGTATGTGCCACACATTCCCCCTGGAAGATATTCAGTTGGGGTCGCCCTGAATGCACCTGACTTGGCAGCCACCTGCACTGCAACTCCCATCCAGGGTCACGTTTTCAACAGGTACTGAAAGCACACCCTGTACCGGTGGCACATTCTCTTTGAATATTATATCAGTGCCTACTGGAAAACCCTCTTTGTGTGACACATCTTTTTTTTGTGCATCGGTCTCGCACTTAATATGTCCCTCAGATGTAAAATATTGTTTTGAGTGCATTCTGATTATACACAATGCAGCATAATATTGTGTAGATGTACAGCCCCACTGAAAATAAGATGCCATTTTTCCTGTGAATTATTTATTTTTATTTATTTAGTTTTTGTTGACCGGGTAAGTGCGCTAGCCAACAAGTGACTATTTTCAGGCATGACCTGGGAGGTACAGTTACAGAACACAGTGATACATAAGAGATTACACAAAGCAGGTTACATTTGCAGGATACATAAGAAATTACACAGAGCAGGATACATTTGCAAAGGACAAAGTCACACAGTGTAGTCAAGCATAACAATAAGGATAAAATTACATGTATTCGGTTGTTGAGAACTAGGGGGAGAGGTGGTAGGGGACAGGTGTAAGGGTAGGGCAGGAGAGACGGAGACAGGGGGTGGTAGGACGAATAGCAAAAAAGGGGAGGACAGGAGGGAGGTTAAGGCGCCAAGTGCGGCATTAGCGGGAGAAGGTTACCACCTGTGGCCGGGACGGTGGAACCGGGAGTCGGCAAGAGAGACGGAGAGGTAGGGGAACAGGACAGTGAAGCTATGGGTGCAAAAAATAGAGAGGGAGAGAGGGTGATGTGCAGGGGAGGGCGGCTAAATATATAGCAATCAGCAGGCATATTCTAGGAAAACATATTGTAAAAATGTGTATAAGGAAACCATCTTGAAACTGCCTCTCCACAGATCTGCACTGTGCAAATTCATTAGAAATAATGGGTAAAAGCATCCCAAAAGCTCCCCACAGCCATATTGGCTCTGACCAGAATTTGTTATCATCTTGTGTGAGCGCATGCTATTTTGCTCTGTCTGCTACTGGTACTGTATTACACTGTCTATTTCCTACCCAGTCATACTAGCGCTACAAGAATAGTGCATGCTAACACAGCATGGTCTATACTGCGCTTCACGGACAGCGACAGGGGAATTACAGCGCCATGTAGTAAGTGCTCCTATGATTACTGTCCATGGTGCTACAGCACAAGACAAGGGTAGAGGAATGGAAGCAGCTAGCTAAGCTGCTCCTGTGGTGTGAAGTGGTAATGGAGGAGCAACTTATACAGATAGGTTGTTGAGACCAGGGTTCTAATCCTGGTCTTCGCAATGTTACTTTTCCTCCCATAATCCAACTCTGATTCAGAGTTGATTATTTTAATTACATGGGGTGTGAGGCAGAGCTCCCCTGCAAAAATAACATTTTTTAGTGGTAGCAAACGTGAACTACACTTACAATCATTACCACTAGCGGTGATTTTGTTTGCGGTATTTTCTCCTGCCATTTTTCTTCTCAACGCTGTATTGACAGTGTTGTTTTTGACAGCACTGTCCATACAGGTGCTGACATGACCTACTGCCATTTAGGTTTACTTTATGGGTGGGATCCAGTGTGGTGCTTTTGCCAGTGGGGAGGTAGGCAGGTACTGCATCCCAAGGGATTATACGACACCTATCATCAGGCCCACAAATCTGTTCTCTGGGTGGAGGCACAGTGCTATGTTATTTTCTTTCTGGATACGAACCCCTATAAGGAGTTTCAAAGAACTAATGGTCCCTCAACCTTGTGTGTGTGTGTGTGTGTGTGTGTGTGTGTGTGTGTGTGTGTGTGTGTGTGTGTGTGTAAGGCAGTGGTTGTAACCGCAGCTTTCCAACTAAAAGGGTAACCCAGTTACACATGAGGTCTCGGGGCATGACCTGGCTACTGAGCATAGTGGATACACACTAGCTGGGGTCCCCAGTGCATTGCAACAAAAACAGCTTAGAGAGTGCTACAATCGGCCCTTCCCATGACTTTCTCTGTATCCTGTACTATCTGACAACCAATGGCAGCACCGAAAACCATTAAAAGCAGACAAAATTAAACTTTGAAGGCACCCATAAAGCAGCTGTTCCAGCAGTGGAAAGCTGAACCTGACTCTAGGTAATGGTGGTGGAGGCGGGAAGGGAAAAAGAACAGTGGGATAAGGCAGTGGAGGCCCTGCCTACTTTAATCTCAAATCTCCAGCAAGAAGTAAAAGCAGGGTTTACAAATATTACTACCCAATTCATCCAGCTTCATTTGCTGGTGACTGGTCTTGTCGAGATATCATCTGCACACATGTCCCACTTATATGAGGTGGAGAAATGTATCAGCAAGCTCAGGGATGCCCTGCAAGACTTGACACAATATCAGGCTGAGCTATGAGAAGAACGGCTGTCCTTAAGGTGCAGAGCAGGGGGTCAAGAAAATAGAGCTCAACAGTCAAATTTCCACCTTATTGGGTTCCCTGAAGTCTGGAGGGGAAAGAAGGTGGCCATGTGGTACAACAGTCATTAACGGACAAGTTAGGACTAGAATCGGGAGCCACCAATTATGAAATCCAGTGTGCCCACCAAACTGGTCCAAAGACAAAAGCAAGAGAGAGAAACCCAGATACTATTTGATTAAATATCTTAGGTTTCCCAAAAAAGAAAAAGTCCTGCAGGCTATGCCTCATGGCTCATGGCCCTATAGAAGTGGGCAGGGGTCAAGGAATGATATATCAGGATTTTATCAGGAAGCTGCAGAACCAGCAACAGATGTTTTTATACATCAAGGATGAGATGAACAGAAGGGGCTGGGATTTTGCACTTCTCTATCTTCCTAAGCTCCAGGTCGATTGCCCTGGTAGACCCCCTCACTGTTTTACTAAACCCTAGGATGCTGAGGATTTTGTGAATGCAGAGACACTGCAGGTCAGGGTCATACCCAGCAGCTCAGAACTGCTCCAGCTCCTTGAGGTATGCTGTTTGTGACTGTGCATTGCCTGAGTTGCTGATTGCTGTAGTTTTGACATGGGCAGCCCACCGGCAGTTTAACAATGTGATCTGTGTCTGCCTGTTAGGGCTGCTGATTTTGTTCCCTCTTTCCTCTCCTCCTGACCCACTGATTAAATGATTTGTCAGTGTATGGGCATCTTAACATAGGGAGGGAGAGACACAGAGCACTTCGGTCCTAAACATTTAATTCTGAGACTTAAAGAGCTGCTGATGCCTTTAAAAAAATTTGAAAAACACAATAATTAGGTACAGTGCAGCTTCCATTCCCTATATAGTCTAAACAGTCCTCCTTCCCAGTATTTATTACTAAGGATATTTGCATGAATGCATGATCTTTATCCCTCATGGTTCTTCTACCTCTACAGCTGACTCCCTATTTTGAGTCATAATCCTCTGTTGTGACATCACAGTTTGTTGATATGGGAGCAACTGTGATGTCACAAGCAGTGTATTATGACCCCAGGTAGGTAGACAGCAGCATAAATAGATGAACTCTTCAGGAGCAAAGATCCTGTTTTCATGCAGATGACCTCAGTGATAAATAATAGGGAGGAGGGATACAGAACTATGAAATACAAGCTGGACTGCATCTAAATATTATGTTTTAGTAAAGTTCTCTTGAAGGCATTAGCTGCTCCTTAACAGGCTGAGTTTTATTGAAGATGTCAATGTGGTGGAGAGGTGAGAAAAATCAGCATGGCTGGGGCAAATATGGTTGTGTATACTGTGTCTTTTTGCAATTACTTCGTGTAACTCTTCTCATTTCTGTGTACGCTCTGTACCCGGGTCGCACCTGGAAATGAGCTTCGGCTCAGTGTGCCTTTCCTGGTTGTCCATTTTTAATAAATAAATAAAAGTAGGTGCTGGTGAGCTGTTGTGGAAGGGAGCAGGGCAATGTCAACATGAAATGTTCGCAGGGCTCATTCTCAATAGTGCAATCATGCAAGCCTATGCTCCTGCTGCTGCAATGGTCTCCCCCTGGCTGAGCACAGTGGCACATAAGACACTCTGAGAGCATATGGGGGCATGATTTTCAAATGGGCCCTTAGATAGATGCAAGCTGCAGCAAATAGCAGCTTGCATCAAAGCCAAGTGTGCCATGTACCCTGCACCAGATTTTGGTACAGGAGGGGGCCCAGCACCAGACTCCCCACATTTGTCGTAACTACTCCCATGCACCAAACATATGGTGCATGGAAAGGGTTTGACAGAGGCTGCCATCAACCCCTGGCAGGGGAACATGTGGCCCCACAGAATAATGTCTCATTGCCGCAACTGTCCAGCAGGTAGTTGGTCACACACAGCAGAGGACAGTACCAGGAGCTATCCACCATCAGTGACATCTAGCAGCAAACACAATACCAGGGAGGTCCCTGATGCTGCCAGTATGGTTAATAACAGGGCCACATATAGTTGAGGCACAGGTCAGGAAGCATAGGGAAAACCAGGAACAGTTGTAGAATTCACCAAAACTTTATTTACAGTAGCAGTAACATAGAAAAAAAAATAAACTTGTTCAGAATAACTATGTACAGAGGCAAAATAAAATATTTCTTGTAATCTCTGTGCCCCTTGTTCTTCCAATCTCTTTAAATTGCATCTCAGCTCTTTTATAAGTCTTGTCAACCCCCACCTTAACAAACATCTTGTTTTTGCAAAATGTTCTGTTCTCGTAAATATCAGGCAGAATGACCACAGTGTGCTTTCTGAGGCCCCCTTTGCAAAAAGGCATCAAGCATTTGCACTCAAGTAACTTCTAGTTTTCTACAACTAATATACATTTCAACAATAACACTAAACATTTTCTAAACAATAGGGATTCCCAATATCAGTTACATTTCCATACATTGATTTGCACATATTTTCATATTAGCTGATATAGATATGCAAGAGAGGAAAAAGACAGCAAGAGAAAACTGAGAGACAGTGAGAGGAAAAGAATTGTGAGACTATTCAGGTTGATCAAGTCCGAGGTCTCACAGCAAAATTTGGTTGCGCAACCAGACAGAGAAGACAGAAAAGGACAGATCCTTGCATTTAAACACTTTCTACATAACAAATGGGACATGGCCCTATTCTAGCCTGTCACACCACACACATAACATGTGGTGCCCCTCACAGATGGCAGTAGGAGAGGTACACCAAGGAAGAGTGGGCGTGAGTAGCATGTAGAAAGGACATTCCTACACCTCAGTGACGACGGGCCACACAGATGACCCGGACACTACCATACTCTCCAATATGCTATCACCACTCATACCAATGGGACAGTACCACAGCAATGGAGCTGGCAGCCCCACTGCCCCACAAAGACCACAAATGCAACTGTACCGACCACCTGATGATAAGACTTGCTGCAACATCCTCCACAACATGTGTCATTGCACCCAGCAGGGATGCTGTCTGGCAACTGCAGCACTGCCCTAGTGTCTCCAAACCATTACAGCACAGAGAAATGTGATGCCCCAGTGAGCCATGGCAGCCTACCCATCATGCAAGCCTTCTGTGAGTGTCTCACCCCCTTGCTATCACTGCCCCATGGGCTGGTGCTGTTGCAGACCCACGAGTGCTGCTGGGGGACTCCCTAACCACTACCGTGACAGGTGCTTTGCTACACAAGTGACTGCACAGGTCACCAACTGGCAAGGGGTCATGGCACCCATCCACATGTGTCATCTCCTGTGAACAGTTAGTGGACTATGGGTGGGCAAGGTAGGGCCATTGCCAAAATACTGGCCTTGAGACTACACCTTACAAACTGCCAACCCAGACTTAATAAACAGTTTTCCTTACTGGGAGGCTGCTGCATCCTGTTACCACAGCATCAGTTTCCTTAGTGACAGAAAACTGTAACCAACCCTTACTCTATTTATTTATTTATTGCAGTCATAAGAAACAACCTCTGAGCAAGCTACTCTTTTACAAAGATTCCATGTCATACTAGCAAGACAAGTACCAGTATACAGAGACAAATAACAGAAGGTTCATTGCCCTCAGAGAAAGCTGGGTTAAAATATAGTTACTACGGTAGTTTTTAAGGAACAACTTAAACAGCAGCTGACGCCTTTGGTAAAACTTTGGAAAAGATAATATTTAGACACAAAAACATTTGTATTTCTTATATCTTTTATATATTTCTCCTCTCCTTTATTTGTTACTGAAGAAATTATCACAAAAGCAAGATGTTTATCTCTTAGAGTTCCTCTGCCTCTATAGCTTATTCCCTACTTGAAATTATAATGCTCTGCTGTGACATCACAGTCTGTTGCCATGGGAATAACTATGATGTCACAAGCAGAGTATTATGACATCAGGCTGGGGAGAAGAAAAAGGGAGCTGATGAACCCTTAGGGAACAACTTTCCTGTTTTCAAGCATATGACCTCAATAATAAATAATCAGGATGAGAAATACAGACCTACTGAGAAATATAAGCTACTTCATGTCCAAATATTATGTTTCTTAAACTAGCAAATGGGGAGAGGGGTGCAGCACCCCATACGTTGAATGGGAAGAACACCCCTCCCCCCTCAGCTAGTGGTCAAACAGGGATTCAGCATGTTTGCAGTTCATTTGCATCACCAGGTAAGAAAAAAGGTTTGTCTCCCCATACGACGCACAGGGGTAGTGCCAAACCTCACCCAACAGCTAACACACCAAAATCTGGCCAATGGAAAATCATGTACACAAACGCTCACAGCCTGGGAAATTAGATCCCAGACCTGCAGGCAATAATGTCAGAGGCTAAACTGGACATAGTAGCAATTAATGAGACGTGGTTTACCAGTAACCACACTTGGGAGACTTCAGTACCTGGCTATGTATTATTCAGAACAGACCGAGGTGCAAAAAGGGGGGAGGAGTGGCCCTGTATGTCAATGAAAATATCAAAGCTACAGAAATTCAGAATACACATGAGGAGCTAGAAGAACTGTGGGTCACCCTGGAAACAGGAAATGGAACAGCCATAAGAACTGGGGTTGTCTACAGGCCCCCAGACCAAGGGGGGGACATAGACACATTACTGTTAGAAGATATACAAAACATGACAGCTAAAGGGGAGGTTCTGATAATGGGAGACTTCAACATACCGGATACAGATTGGTCAATGCCAGCAGGAACATCTGCCAGAACTAGACACATAGTGGATTCCCTGCAGGGAGGGCCTCAAACAACTGGTACAGCAACCCACAAGAGACAGGGCTATCCTAGATCTAGTACTGACTAACAGGAAGGGATCACAGATCTCCAGGTAGAAGGTCACCTGTGGGCCAGTGACCATCACATGGTATGGTTCAATTTGGCTACTACATCTAAATCATCCCATTCCAAGGCAAAAATATGGGACTTCAGAGGAGCTGACTTTGATAAGATGGCCAACAGAGTTAAGCTAGCCCTGGCAAATGAAACACAGGTGAGGGCGTACAGGCAAAGTGGGCAATTATTAAGGATGCAATACTTGAAGCAACATCCCATTGTGTTAGACAGAAAAGGAAGTGCAAAAGAAGAAGGAAACCACTTTGGTTCTCAAATATAGTAGCAGAAAAGGTCATTGCCAAAAGGCTGGCCTTCAGGAAATATAAGGGAACACAGCGGGATGAAGATAGGGAGGCATACCAAACTGCCCTAAGGGAAGCAGGGAAGGCAGTAAGGCAGGCAAAGTCCCAAACTGAGGAAACACTAGCATGAACAGTAAAAGAAGGTGACAAGACTTTCTATAGATACATTAGTGAAAGGAGAAAGTCCAGAGGGGGTATTGCTAAGCTTAATGGAGAAAAGGGAGCATGTGAGGAGGAGGACCCTGTAAAGGCATCTATCCTAAATAGATACTTTTGCTCAGTATTTACTGAAGAGAAGACAAGGCAGGGCCCACAGCTCAGCATCATGGACACGGTGGGGGGGGAGGTGAGCACTACTCCCTTCACAAAAGAAAGGGTCCTACAAGAGCTTGCTAAGCTCAGGGTGGATAAGTCAATGGGACCTGATGGCATACATCCCAGGGTACTTAAGGAGCTAAGGTGGAACTAGCAGAGCCATTAGCAGAACTGTTTAGTGAGTCTCTGAGCACAGGAGAGGTCCCAGAAGACTGGAGAAGGGCTCATGTGATCCCGCTCCCAAGAGTGGTAGCAGGAAGGAGGCAGGAACTACAGACCAGTCAGTCTTACCTCAGTAGTGGGCAAGATTATGGAGGCACTCCTTAAGGAAAGGATAGTGCAACACCTGGAATCCATAGGGCACATGATCCAAGACAGCATGGGTTTACAAAGGAAGGTCCTGTCAAACTAATCTCATAGATTTCTTTGACTGGGTAACAGAGTGGTGGACCAAGGGAGCAGTTGATGTCGCCTACCTTGACTTCAGCAAAGCTTTTGACAGTGTTCCACATAGAAGATTGATAAATAAGCTGGGTAGGCTCAGGGTGGGTCAGAAGTTGGTCAACTGGGTGGCAAACTGGTTGACGGGCAGAAAACAGAGAGTGGTGGTAAATGGTATACAGTCAGAAGAGATGCAAGTCACAAGCAGGGTACCTCAGGGATCAGTCCTGGGGCCAGTCCTCTTCAACATTTTCATTAGTGACCTTGCAGATGGACTAGAGGGTAAGGCTTGCCTGTTTGCAGATGACACCAAGATCTGCAACAGAGTAGATGATCCAGATGGGGTGGGCAGAATGAGAAGAGGTCTGGATAAACTAGCAAAATGGTCAGAAGAGTGACAACTGGGATTTAATGCAAAGAATTGCAAAATCATGTACATAGGGAAGAAAAACCCTGAAGCCACCTATAGGCTGGGAGGGGAGTTGCTAGCAGTCACAAAGGAAGAAAGAGACTTGGGCATCATCATCACTGATGACCTGAAATCATCCAAGCAGACCTCTAAAGCAGTAGGTAAGGCTAGGGGTGTTAGGGTGTATTAGTAGGGGTATCACAAGTCGTAAGAGGGAGGTAATAATCCCTCTTTACAAGACACTGGTTAGGCCCCATCTGGAGTACTGCGTGCAGTATTGGAGGCCACACCTTCACAAGGACATTAACCAAATTGAGGCAGTCCAGAGAAGGGCAACCAAAATGGTGCAGGGACTGCATCAGAAGACATATGAGGATAGATTAACAGAGCTCAATATGTATACCCTTGAGCAAAGGAGGGAGAGAGGTGATATGATCGAGGCATTCAAACACCTTAAGGGCATTAACAAGGTGAAAGAGTCTAACATGTTTAAATATAAGAAAAAATTGCAGGACAAGAGGGCACAGCATGAGATTAGAGGGGGGGTCGATTAAGGGAGAATGTGAGGAAATTCTTTTTCACAGAAAGGGTGGTGGATGTATGGAATTGCTTACCACAAGTAGTGGTGGCTATGAATACAGTGCAGGGCTTCAGACAGGCATGGGATAGGCATAAGGGAGCAATACAAATGACTATGAATAGATAGGCCACTGACAGAGCAAAGGCCGATGGCACATTTATAAGGTAGAAAAAGAAATGGGCAGACTGGATGGGCCTTGCAGTCCTTATCTGCCGCCGTCAACTTCTATGTTTCTATGTTTCTCCTTGAGGCGCTGGTGGCTCTTTAAGGTAAAAAGGAAATTAGTGAGCAGCCTTGTTCATCGAAAAAAAAAAACTCTCCAGCTGATAAGAAAAGAGTCAGGAGAGAGATGGTGGGGGGGTAGCACAGAGGGCAGCAGGTGAGAAGAGTTGGCCAAAATAATGATCTGGGTGTAGTTGTGGTGGGCAGTTACAACTAGAGTTGTAGATGTGCACAGTTGAGGGGGCTAGGCAGTGGGAAAGGAGAAGGCAGACTCAGAGTGTCCCGGTCAAGGCAAAATTCAGGAGAGGGATGTAGGGTAGTAGTGGGAAGCATGGAGGTTGGCAGTGAAGTGGTAGAGGGGAGTAATGTAATTCATTGATTTTGTGTAGAACAGATGAAAAAGAATTTAAGATAAGAGTACATCTTAAAGAGATGGACTCGATCCAGTGGAGAAGGAGTTTGGGGTGGGGTAGGGTAGGGGAAGAGAGGCCATGAACCTACAAACATGGACACATGCCAGTGTTAACTAGATACTGTCTCCGTTGTGTCTTAAAGGCTCGTATATTTGCTGTATTCTGAATATCAGCTGGAGTCTCATTCAACCAATGGGGGACCCTGAATGAGAATGAGCATTGGCCAAGAGCTGTTCTGTGGAAAGGGCTGCTGAGTGAACACTGTGCTTTCCCTCTGGTTGCATATGGAGAGTGCGCTGCTAACAGTATTTCAGAGATGCAAGGGGGAGTTAGGCTTAGCAGAGCTTTTTTCTCTAAGGAGTCAAGTTTGAAACTTTATTCTGTTGGTCAGGTTTAGCCAGCTGGTTTGTTCATACAACACGCATGTATGAGGGTATTTATCGGCACCAAGGGTAAGTCTGCATCTGCATGGCTTGTTAAAGGCTATCCCTACCCACTTGAGTGCCATGACAGTTGCAGCCCCATAAACTACCAATCCATAATCTACAACAGACAGAAGTGAACTGGAGAAAGAAAGGCAGAGAGTGATAGGTTTCAGATATTGCTTGTGCCTGTACAAAATTCCTAGTTTGATGTTAACTGCCTTCACCACCATGTCTATGTGCTGCATGAAGGTGAGAGAGTCATCTATAATAACCCCAAGGTACTTGAATGAATTAACCTGCTCAAGCAGGACAGCCTTGTTGTTGTAAATTGGCAATGTCAGGTTGTTCTTCTTGCTTTGTTTGCTAGAGATGAGCATAGTTTTAGTTTTTTAGGGCTGTGGGCAGAGCCTAGTCACAGTCATCAAAAACTGGCATGCTGGTAGTTCGCAAGATAGTATGCTGCATTGGGATGAAGAGGCAAGACACTGGGAAGAGCATTCAGGAACAAACGGAAGAGTAGTGGTCCCAGGACCATGTAATGGCAACACATGACCATGGAATGGGTGCTGCAGATAGCCGCAGACTGGGGGGGGGGCATGCAGCATGGTTGAGTTTGCTGTAGCAATCAGTGCCTTGTCTCTTCACCCCAATGCAGCATACTATCTTTTCAGAAGATCACGCTAAATTGACCTTACAGGCAATGATGATGAACACTTAGTATAATAACAACAACAAATTGCCTATGTCCAAATATGGACCTAATACAGCATAAACTCATCTGTACTGCCAGATCTGTTCAGTGGAGCACAATCACCACTGCAGCTACAGTGCTTGCTACAGAAAAGTTGTCTGTTAATGAGATATGCCTGTCAGTGCCTGCACCTGCCGAGTGGTGCCATGTCACTGTGGTGTCTTTCAATCCTGGTCGGCAAGCAGTAGCGAGCGGTAGCGGTATCTGCTTCGATATTCCCCCTGTTGTTTTTATAGCACTTAGAAGTGCTTCAGCATTCAGCCACTGGGTGGCCACCATGAGCCACAAGTGTAGTCCTGCGTTGCTTGGTGTAACTTTTTTCCTCTGCCCCAAAACACCAGGAGATGGTGCCCTACTGCACTACATTGAGATATAGAGTGCTGTGGCATCTGTACAGAGCACGCAACAAAATATTTTTTAGTATGTTTCATGTGGTCAGGATACGGTACCTAGCTGACAATCACTGCACCTTTCAACATCTGCCACAAAGTAGGGGCTTCATTATTTGCATTGCTGCTTTATTTGTGGCTGCACTTTATGACACGGTGCTACAGTAGATTATTGCAGTGTGTGAAATCTTCAGATGTACAGTAAATCATTCTGCATTCAAATACAGAGTGTTTTGTATTTAAGTTCACCTTGTGCAACTCACCACTATGATTTGTTAATTAAGTGATGCAAAACTTTTGTTTTTTTCATGGGTATATTTTGTGAATGGCATTACGGAGTAGTGGTTCAAGTGACAACCTGTGGTGTTGAGACATGGGGATCGATACTTGAGACTTGATTTTTTAATTATTGTTCTTGCCAAGCTTTCCAAGCTACTGAACTCCAGTAATCTGTGTTAAAACGAGGAGTTAGTTAAGTGTTGGTCGGAATCCATTTATTTAATCACCCCTGCACTCTGGCGTCATACCATCAATGATATTTTGCTAAAAGGAGGAGTTCCTCGAGGCCACGTCCCACCAACTGCACGGTGTGCCAATTCTTATTGCCAGTGCCAGATAAGAAAAATAGTATCTGTTATGTTGGTCGTCTACTGGCATGATTACATACTGTAGATTTTCTTTTTCAGATAACACTGACTGTATGACAAACAAGGGGAATTGCAAAGCGAGTGGCTGACCCCTGTAGTCACAAACAGCAAGTGCAAACACTGATTGGCTAGTTATCATTTGGGGCTCAATTCCCCATGACAGCTGGACCCGCCAACTGGCCAGTCAGAAAGTCAGATACAGTATACTGTACTGTTTAAGGTTATTTTTTTTACACCAACTGTGTCTCTCACTTTTCGATTGCCCTGAGATGCAAGCAGGCTACTTTGCCTTGAACCTGCACAAGAGTTCTGTTTCTGTGCTCACAGAGAGCAAACAAGGGCATTGCAGAGCGGGAGGCTGACCCCCGTAGTCACAAACAGCAAGTTCATACAAAAGTAGTGAACTCCAGTAACCAGTATTAAAACGAGGAGTTCCTCGAGGCGATGTCCCACCTACAGTATGCCAAGTTCTTATTGCCACATAACGAAATAGCAAAAGAAAAATATATGCAAAATATCATTCCTGGTCAGAAGGAATCCATTTATTTCACCGCCCCTGCACTCTGGCGTCATACCAGCAATGATATTATAGTATATGGGTACTGCCTATTGTGCATGGATTTCAGCAACTGCTGAAATCTTGCTGTAGTACAGTTCAAAGGTCAAAAAAGTTGTTGTACTATCGATGTGATGTCACGCCGATAGTCAACAACTTTTACCTTGACCTTCCGCCTGATTGGCTCAGACGTGGCTCTCAAAAAAAAAAAAAAAAACATGGCGGCGCGATTTAGCGAGCCGAGCAACCGAGTCATCAACTTTGAAGTTGGGAGTCAGGACACGGAGAGCCATACATGGCTCCCTTTCTGAACACACTTTTTTTCTCCACGATTTTAAAACTATGTAGAGGAGAAACTGACAAGTCGAACGGAGCGGCAACATAAGCGAGCAGGAGCACCAGACGGAACAGGAGCAGCGCGTGCGTACAGCAAATATCGAAAAAATAAACCAATGTAAAAAAACAACCCATATACTATATAAAACAGTGGATGGGTGAACATCCACAACTTAGGCTGCGTTCCCATCTCGGGCAGTTGATGACATCAGCTAGACCTCTCGAGCTTCGCTCTCGAGGTCTCTGTGATGTCATCAACTCCCTCGATGGAAACACAGCCTTGTTGTGGATGTTCACCCATCCACTATTCTATATTTGCTATATTGTTAGGGATTGTTCAAAAGTAAAAAAATAAATAAATAAATTAGACTTTCTAAACGGACTAATTTGTTTTTATTTACTTTCATTGATTGTGTTTATTTAGCATGCTACTGTATGGTATATTTAACCCATCATGGGACACTGCCTATGCAGCACCGATTCACCCTCTCTACAAATGCAGTCCCCCCCCCACGCACACACACTAAAAAATATGCTTGTAATGACTGCAGCAGTCCCTTCCATCACAAACTCTGTCCCTTTGCTTGTATGCTGTGGTTTCCCTACCTCCCTTTTTGCCTGTGGTATTGCCAAATCTACCTAATCATGCCAGTGTAAAATTAAATGAGGCAGCACCCCTCACTTTTACTGTATGTGTCCACCCAATGTTATTTTTTTAACACCGACTGTATGGCAAATATAATTTCTGGTCAGAATCCATTCATTTTATAGCCCCAGCACCTTGTCATCAGCACACAAGCACATAAAAAGAATTCTGACCAGGAACAGGAATGATGAGCAAACAAGGGGCATTGCAGATTGTGTGGCTGACCCCCGTAGTCACAAACAGCAAGAACAAACAAAACGCTAGGTTTACAGGCTGCACTCCCATGCTGCCTGGTATTGATTGTCTAGTTATCATTTGGGGCTCAATCCCCACTGCAGCTAGGGCCTGCCAACTTGCCAGTTACAGTAGCTCCTGGGCTAGCTATTTTACTCATCATTTTGATGTAGGCCCCTCTGCTGTCACCAGTCAGAAAGTCATATACAGTATACTGTGCTGTTTAAGGTTTGTTTTTTTTTAACACTGACTCTGTCTCTCACTTTTTGATCGCCATGAGATGCAAGCAGGCAACTTTGCCTTGCACCTATGCAAGAGTTATGTCTCTGTGCTCACAGAGAGCAAACAAGGGCATTGCAGAGAAGGTGGCCGACCCCTGTAGTCACAAACAGCAAGTTCATACAAAAGTAGTGAACTCCAGTAACCAGTATTAAAACGAGGAGTTCCTCGAGGTGATGTCCCACCTACAGTATGCCAAGTTCTTATTGCCAATGCCAGATAAGAAAAATATAATCTGTTATGTTGATCATCTACTGGCATGATTACATAGATTTTCTTTTTCGGATATCGGCTGGGTTGCAGGCTAGTT
This sequence comes from Neoceratodus forsteri, assembly GCA_016271365.2. Taxonomy (NCBI): domain Eukaryota; kingdom Metazoa; phylum Chordata; order Ceratodontiformes; family Ceratodontidae; genus Neoceratodus; species Neoceratodus forsteri. The sequence goes on from JADMNL010000022.1 coordinate 480,869,369, forward strand.
ATGGCACATTTCAGTGATTGCACTGAATGTAACTAGCCTGCATTTCAGCCGATGGCCGAGAGAGAGAGAGATGGTTGTGGGCTTGCTCAAAAGTAAAAAAATAAATAAATAAGTCCAAATCTACCTAATCATGCCAGTGTAAAAATAAAATTAGGCAGCATCCCTCACTTGTTTTGTATGTGTCCCACACCCAGGACTTCACCCAAGTTATTTGTTTAACACCGACTGTATGGCAAATATAATTTCTGGTCAGAATCCATTCATTTTACAGCCCCAGCATCTGGCATCAGCACACAAGCACATAAAATGAATTCTGACCAGGAACAAGAATGATGAGTAAACAAGGGGCATCGCAGAGAGGGCGGCTGACCCCCGTAGTCACAAACATCAAGTTCGAACAAAAGTAGTGAACTCCAGTAACCAGTATTAAAACAAAGAGTTCCTCGAGGCGATGTCCCACCTACAGTATGCCAAGTTCTTATTGCCACATAACAAAATAACAAAAGAAAAATATATGCAAAATATCATTCCTGGTCAGAAGGAATCCATTTATTTCACTGCCCCTGCACACTGGCGTCATACCAGCAATGATATTTTGCTATATTGTTAGGGACTGTTCAAAAGTGAAAAAATAAATAAATAAGACTTTCTGAATGGACTAATTTGTTTTCATTTACTTTCATTGACTGCAATTATTTAGCATGTTACTGTATGATATATTCAGCCCATCATGGGATACTGCCTATGCAGCATCCATTCACCCTCTCTACAAACACAGTCCCCCAACCCCCATCCACACACACCTAAAAATATGCTTGTAAAGACTGCAACAGTCCCTTCCATCACAAACTCTGTCCCTTTGCTTGTATGCTGTGGTTTCCCTACCTCCCTTTTTGCCGGTAGTATTGCCACCATTCCTTGGTCTCTCCATTCAGTTAAGACACAGAACACCATATTGACTTTATTTTTGTTTAATACAGTGTTGCACATGTCATCTGCATTGATTTTCAAACAAGGACACCATTTAATTGTTTTACACATAATCAATTTTAGGACATGAAGCAATGCACAGTGGCTACCTTTCATTCCAACAATAATTAAATTGTTATAAATGTTATCTTTCATTCGTCATATGGCCCTCCATTGTTTTCAATGACTTTGTGCAGTATTCTACAAGTGTGATCTATGTATCTGTTGCAGTCTTCTTGTGTTATCTTATTAGTCCAGTAGTGGTGGGTTGCTTTTATCAGTTCTTCTTTAGATTTTGGCTTGGCGTGCCTTCAGAGGTAGTGTTTCAGTGCGTGCCACACCATCCATCTCTATAGGATTTAGATCAGGAGACCTGTACACTGCAAAAAATACAGTGATTCTTAAATGGAGTATGGTATGAATGTTTTGTGAAGCCAGGATCCAAAAATCAGTCACAGTAAGTAATAAGGCATGGCCTTAGGTAACTATTTCCAAACAAATAATTTAAGATTGCAGATTCAGAATCATAATACAATACATTCCCACAATCATTCAGGAGAGTATGACATCCTACCTCTGCTAAATAATGTGCCCTCATTATTAGGCTGTACATAATAGTGCAAGAGATCACAGTACTGTACTGAGAAAAACAATTCTATCCCAATCAGATTGAGTCATTTTCCATATCCTTTTTAACAGCACCCTTTCCATACTATGGCACTACAGTGCATCATAATTTGACTGCTGTATTTACTCTGCTGGCGTTTTAACCCAGTTTACAACACATTCCTGCAGACATCTCCAGGCGGAAGTATGCTTTGGGTCATTATCTGTTAGGGAAATTAGAGTTGTGATGTCAGTACACTTTGCAGTGAACATGTGTTGTTTAACAGCCAGTTACATACAGCACAGTTACATTACCTGTGCAGGGAGTAGTGTTGCAAGGAGTAAACTAGTATTACACAATGGCAATAAAATTTGCTGGACTCAGATTGGTCAGAGTGTGCCTGGCACAATGAGAATATCCCAGCACAACATCACAGGTGTGAGGTTATCCAGTACAACCTCATGTGTCTAGCCTCAATACTATGAATCTCTTGACTGCTTGTTTGGGTATGTATTTGTACAGTATTTGCATGATTGTTTGCATCTTCTCTGAAGAAACAAAAATATTTTTTTCACACTAACAAAAACATCTTTAAACTTTTTTTTTATTCTGTATAACAACAAGTCATGTATTTTATTTTGTATAACAATGAGCCATTGTATAATAGCAATAATGCACTCCACGGTGTGTGTTGTGCTGTGATAACCTCACTTCTGGGGTTGTTGGATGCACTTAGCCTGCAGCATCGTGCCCAACCACCCCAAGCGTGAGGTTAACTCAGTACAACACACACTCTGTCATGCATTATGGTTTATGTATCACACCACTTCATATTTAATACCTCTTAATACCTCAAACAAAATAGTACATCAAAACTCAACACACATTAGTACATAGCTTATTACAATTACAGTATATACTGTAGTTGGCCAAGTACAGTACTGTAAGCCCCTGTATCTAACTTTTCTGAGACTTTGTTGTTGCAATGGAAATTTTTTATGAGCAATAATACAGGGCCACATGTTCTGAGTACTCAGACGTGAGAATTCAGATGCTGCACATGCACAGAAGCACAGTAGTATACTGTACCTTGGAAAAATCGATGCAGTCCATCAGACCATCTATTCGCAATGTAGGGGGCAAGCACCTCCTTCATGATATGGTCCTCGAAGAAGACACGATCCATAATGCCTGAAATATAGTACAGTGATATAGTGTGTGCATCATGATCGCAGTTCTTAGTACTGCATGGCATCCTACAGTACAGTATATCTATAAACATGCTGAGCGAATTACCTTCAAAAATAACTATAGGCCCAGGACCACAACAGGATGTGGCACCCCACACATGTATTTTCAGTGGGTGCTTGGGCTTCAGCTTGCACACCTGTCTACCTTTTTTATAAAACACCATGACGGTGTGGCTCTCCAGCTGACATGTTGTCTCATCAGAGAAAATTACATTTTCAGATCTTTCACCTTCATCAATCCACTGCCTAACCATCTGTGCACATAGCACCTTGTTTGCCTCTCTTATCATAGGGCATGTCCTGCCAAAACAAATGGGCGAATGTTTAGTAATCATAGTATGGCATTCGGTGCAGTTTTGTGACAGGCAATGTACTGTGGATTTACCACTGTTGGTACTATGCACATCATACCCCTAGCTCTGATTATTTATTAATTGGGTGTTTTATACTCTTTTGTTTTGATCCACACAGCTCATACAGTGCATTTTAGTAGGGGTTTCACCAATGGCTGTATGCCTCGAGTGTAGTTCTCTTTTTATCTCTCCCCATCCTCCATCAACCGGTATCTTTCTCCACTCCCATAACAAGGTAGAAACACATCAGAGAGCCAGAGACAGGGAGGGGTAGGGGCAGACGTCAGAAACTACCTGTTCTTGAACTAGCCAGCAAAGTGACTCAAGCATACAGCAGTGTCTCAATTGTTTTAAAAAAAAAGTAGCAACATTATACATTCCCTCAGTGCCTCAGTTACAGTAATTCTATGTCAGAGAAATTCTATCTCAGAACGGGAGTATGTGTGTACTTAGCTCTGACATCCACGCTAACTCTCTCTCTCTCCCCTCTTCCAAAAAAGAAGCACAGATTACTGGGGGGAGGGGGAGCTGGGTCAGACATCAGAAATTTCCTGTCCTTGAACTTGCCAGCTAAGTGACCCATGCCTAGAGCCATGTGTCTTAGTGTTTTATGAAAAGGAAGCAAAATGTTGCATTCCCTGTAGCTCTGACTATCTACCTCTACTCACCCAACAAAGAAACACACATTGGAAAGACAGAGACACAAAGAGAGAGACAGAAAAGAGGGAGTGCATTACCTTGCTGTCCCAAACTTCCACCCCAACTGCCTTCTCAGTCTGCTTACTGATGACTCCGATATGGGCAAGGAAAGTTCACATAGCAAATTCTCTTTGATTTGATGTGCACTTCTATCATCATCCTCATTCATCAGTCTGTCAATGGCTTCCAACACATCTCTGGAAGAAAAAGAAATAATTCCAAACCTAATGTTAATAGCAATTTTGGGCTTAGAACATTTACCTGCACATTACTTGTATAAGCTACATTGCACTGTAGTTTACTTTCCAAACTTAGGCAGCTTCTTGGGCTGCTTTTGTCCATCCCGCTTTAGGCACTTGGCTACAGCTTGTTTAGTCACATGTATTCCACTATCCTTCAGGAATGCTACACATTCCTTGTAGGTCTTTCCTGATTGACGATACTTTGACATAACTGCAAATACTTCCTTGCAAATTTTGGTCATGTTGTATGATGCTACAGTAAGTAAATCACAGTTATAATTCCTATCCTAAACAGTAAAACTGGTGGTGTCAGACTGAAAATTGTACTGTGCTTTTTAATGTGTCACTCAACAAAGAATTAAGCAATACGGCACAACAGGGTGTGGGTTATTGGGGGTTTACCCACACCTTGTGTAGTGTGTCACTAGGCGCAGCCAAGAGACTTAACCACACAAGAAGTGGGTAAATCCCCATTATACAATGGGGTATGAAAATCCTGTAACCTCACTGGTCAAAACACATCACATGACCGTGATAAATCCTCTAGTATACCCACTGTAAAAGTTTTATATCACTATAAAACCAAAAAACAAGTTGAACATTGTATAATAGCAATATACCATGACAGAGAGTGGGTATATGGGTGGATTTACCACTTCTGATGTGGTTAAGTCACTCGGCTGCGCCTTGTGACCAAACCACACCAGGTGTGGTAAATCCACCAATATACCCACCCTCTGTCATGGTATATTGCTTAATTATACCATGGACCTTGGACAACAACAAATCAGAATGGCTGACTGGCACCTTACCACCGTTGTAAATCCTCTGATAATCACCGCAAAAGGTGCCAGCCAGCCGCATCTCTTCAAAATCATTCAACCCGGGAAATTCAAACCGGAGATCCGCCATGTTGAAACGATTGCTAACCAGCGGTCTCCGATTCCCATGACGACCTATTACGCAAAGCACATCGCGTAACCCCACCCCCCGAAAGTGGATCTGTACTTAAAAAAAAAACAACACGCTTGGAATATATTTTTCCTTGAATCAGCTTGAAACTGCACCCACCTCACCTCAGTGTCTGCTCCGCGCTGTCTGCCTTCCATCCTGCCATAGGACTCCCACTGCATCTCTTGGTTCCTCGTCACTGTCTCCGTTCCTCTCTGTGTCTGCCCTCATTAGTTTACCAGGCTACCTCACTCCTCCATATTAAAAAAATATGTATATTTAAAAAAAAAAACACAACTCGCTCACTTCCTGCTCTACCCAGAAACCCAACCCGAAAGCACACACTGTGCTGTGTGACGTGGTCACTTCCTGCTCGCACTGGGAAACCCAATCCAAAACACACGCTGTGCCAGCACCACAGCTTATACGGGCAGTCGCTAGTCATTCTGGCAGGCGGCTCATCAGTTCCAGTCTCTGCATCAAGCAGTTTGAATTCAGTGCTTCTCAACAGCTCATATGAATCAGCTAGGACTGAATCAGCTAGGGACTATTTTCTTTGTGCAACAATATTTCTTAATAAAATGCATTTGTTTACACAGGAAAAATAAAATAAAATTAATTTCAACAAACTGTATCAAGATGTCATAGCATAATCAGCATAAGCCACTTGAGGTGGGTTATCAGGGATTCCCACGGCAGCTGAGGATTTACCCACTGCCGCTGCTCGTGGGCAAACCACACCAGCCGTGGTAAATCCCCTGATAACCCACACCCCCTCGTGTCTTATTGCTTAAATAACTCACACCCTGGAGTGCCTTATTGCGATTATACAATGGACCCATATCTAAAATAAATGTAAAATGTGTTTATTTATGTTTTTTTATAAATGCAATTCCTCAGCCATGGGTAATGTAAGATTTACCCACGGTCATGTGACATGTTTTGACCAATGAGGATACAGGATTTTTTTTTATTTATTTGAAATATCAGATTTTACAACCTTTGAGTGGTGTGGCTCATTTACAAAGGTACCTCATCACAAGGAGGACAGAATATGAAAACAGACAGTTACAATTGACAGAGGAAACCGTCATGTATGGTTTTACAGACATTGTCAACATAGATTATATATAGTATAAACACTAAAACTGGTGGTGTCAGACTGAAAATTGAGAAAACAATCATTACAGAGGCATTTTCACACACCATTGTATAGACGTCGCTGATTGTCTCATACCATGACAATTGTGTCTTCCAATTAAGCAATATACCATGACAGGGTGTGGGTTATGCGGGGATTTGCCCACACCTGGCGTGGTTCGGCTACGAGGCCATCGACCGAGTGGCTAAATCAGGTGAGGTGTGGGTAAATCCCCACATAACCCACACCCTGGAGTGGTTTATTGCGATTATACAATATCCCCCCATACTTCTTGTAAGAAAAAAATAAACAAAAGGTTTTTTTTATGTTTTTTATTTACATGTATTCTTACGCCAAAAAAAAGTCTGGGTTAAAGAGCAGGTCCCACACATCGGGCTCAGGCTTGTTATAAAATAATATGCTTCACCTCACACCTTGGCTTCCTGATTTATTCTTAGACTGAGTAAGTGCTGTGCCCTGTGTTGTTACTTGACTGTTTCTCGGCTCCGTTTTTGTTCTAGGAGCCGGGACAGGGTTCTGCGCATGCTCCTCAGTTGGCTGAGGAACGAAGTTCTACCTACACGCCAAAGCAAAGCTTTAGTGAGAAAACAATAGCAGCTTGCGGCTTGCAAGCTGCATCTCGGTATCTTCTAATCTGCAAAACCAAAACGGCAAAAGAATAAGAATATAACAAATTATACAAGGTTGTGCTTTCTGCGCTACAGCGGCGGTCGCTCTCTCTATGCTACAGTGGTGCTCCATCTCGGCAGACCTGTCCCTCACTGCATCCAAAGTGCTGGTCCTGCTGAACTGCAGTGAGTGCATTTCTTCCCCCACTTCCCACTTTTCGTGTTTTGGAAACCCCTCTGTTCTGCCTCCATCCTAGGAAGTGTATTTCAAGTGGACAATGGAATCAAGGGACTGGGTAAAAAAAAAAACAGAAAGGAACGTTTGACAGGTGAGCAAGTGAAAGCGGTTACGAGGAATAAATAATTTGTGTAACTATACGATTTAATCATCTTGCTTGCCAGACTGTTTTGACAAGTTATTGTGGCTCTGACTTTTATTGGTATTTGTGGGACATATTCTACTTTATTTTCTGTCAGTGTTAGTTCATTTTGAATTTCTTTTTACCGCGATCTCGGCGATGATCAATACGGCGTCTGGTGGGAACGTTAAAATTTGATTGGACTAATTTAACTTGTGGTAATGGGCATCGGAGGGTAGCTGGCACCTCCTTCCGTTGGTAATGCTGGGATTTTCCACTCTAGGAGGTGTCAACTAGCCAATCAGATTCCTTTACTTTGGCAGCCATTGTATAATCATAAACTGCATACTCCAATTATACTTGTTTGATTGGTCAGCCTCATTGTCACTTGTAATGAGCCTCTGAGCCAATCATTCGGTGGACATGAAGTCATACATTCATGACGCTTCAGCACACCATAAATTGCATCCCTGCAAGTCCACATTCAAACACTGCTTTTGTTTGCATTGTATTGACATCATTATTTAACGACCTTTTACCTTTCAAAATGATGAGCAGGAAATCATTCTCAGTGCTAAAGTATGCACTTGTTGTGTTTGAGGAGGACGACAAGACAGAAACTGATATTGTGGAGATGGCATTACTGAGTAGAGATGTACAAGAAGGGGCATTTTTTTTTTATTTTCTCTTTATTTGGAGGATCCTACTGTCAACCCTCAGCCCTGGTCATGGCCCCTGGGACTTCCACCACCATCTATGGCAGTCTTTTTCCCCCAGTTGCTCCTGTCTTGCCCCCTGGAGGGTGGGGCCGTGGCATCGGACCCCCGTATCCGAGCCACGGAACTAGTGACTGGTCGGGGGAATGATGGCGACAACGGCTAATTGAAGCCCCAGGGAGGGCTTCACATAGACAATGGACCCTCCCCACCTACCCCTTTTTTCCACTTTTCTGTTTCAGAGGCGGGGACGTGCAATGACACCAGCGTCCACCCCGCCTCCCACACTGTCAAGCGCCGGTAGTGTGAGCGACTCCCAGCCTCCACCAGGGGTCCTCCTTGCACCGGACACTACCCCACCCTCCCCCCAGAGAAGGAGAGCCATCCATGGGACACTCCCTCCTTCTCCCTCCGGCAAACCAGGTCCGTTCCTGAACCCGGGTCGCCAGCATCGCAAGTGGAAATCCAACTGCTGCACCAATGGGCCGGCCTAAGAAGGGGCATATTGCAAGCTGAGGATGAAATACTCTGAGCCTGAAGACTCAGTTCTGAGTCTGGATTGCTAATATGAACGGTTAGTATTGTTAGTTATTCAATAGATGGTTTGATGATTGTACAGTATGTTCAGAAATGTGTCTAATGATATTTGCCTACAAAAAAATGAAATAGGATGAGGACATTCAATACTGTACAGACTTTCAAACATCCAAAACAAAAGTCAGAAATGAGGTGCAGGTGGCATAACAATTTCAGTGCAAGACCTAAGGGCATACAAGCAAAGAGTACATTCTGCATCGAGGGACAGTGGCATTCTGGAGTGCATTGCCAGAGGTGTCACATGAAGATGTCATTGTATAAAATGCTAGTGAGGCTTCACCTACAGGAGAGTACTGTGCCATTCAGTGCTATTCTGGAGGCCTCACCAACAGTACATTTAGTGAATAGAATATATAGTGAATATACATGATATGAATATATCAAACACACATAAAAGATTAGTAAGCTAGCCTTACCAGGCCACAGATGCGATCTGTATACTGTAGTTGACTGTAGTTAAAATTGTGGAAGCACTTGAAGGAAAAGTAGGCCTGTTTGCAGAAGAAAATTTGCAAATAACTCCTTTGCTTTATTCTCTTTTCACTGCTTAACAGGTAGCAAGGCTGTCCTGGAATTGAAGAGGTCAGAACTTAAGCAGTCAATGGACAGCATGCCCAGTGAACCCATTTTGAGGGAGTTTCAAGGAAAGAACAAAAAAAAAATGCAACACAAATTCCAGTAGCACCTAAGAAAAGAAAGACAACATAGGAGAATATGCCTCCCGAGGAGAAAGCACCTCCAAAAAAGAAACCAGAAAAGAAAAAGGTACAGTACAGGAGGTTTGTCTGAGATGCAGATCATTACATATGCCCTGTATATCACCCTCTGCATGAAGAATTACTTCCTCACATTTCCTCTCAATCTGAACCCGCCCATCACTACAATGCCTCCCACCTTCTGGTGGTGATACAGTACAGTATACTAGCATATGCACCCCAGCATACCTCTAGCCATCCTTTCTGTATTTGTACAATGCATTGACATTTTCTGGTGATTTGAAACACTAACTCCCAGTGTACTTTCTTTCCAGTTGACCGTCACCCCCCCATCCTGAAAATATCCCCAGTGGTTCTATGCCACAGGTGAATCATCATGCACTTCTTGGAACTACTGTATACAGTACATCAGTGGCCATTCCTCAGACCATGTCTCCCCTGTCCAGACAACCCAGCTTGTTAACCTGTGTGTGTGTGTTGGTGGTGTGGGGTTCAGTGTTGGCATAATGGAATGTCTGCATGTTAATATTGACATGGGCACATCCTGTGCTACATACTGTAGGGCTAAACACAGATAAATGAAATGTGAAAAACTTCTGTTGCTGGACAAGCAAACTGAATGTTATATCGTACTGCTTCATGTACAGTAACTTTATTGTAAGAAAGTATGGTTTTACTTTGACTCATCATAAAGGCATGCTCAATACGTAATAATATTGTGCTGGCTGTGTGAATCAGCTGTTACAGAAGCTTTAGATCAGACAGTAGCAGGTACTGTAGAAACCTGGGGAAAGCTACAGTATGGGGGGGGGGGTGCTGACAGTCACAAAGGAGGAAAAGGACCTTGAGGTTATTATTTCAGAAAACCTGTAAATGTCAAAGCAGAGTACTTAGGCAGCTGGGAGGGACAGTGTCATGCTGGGGTGCCAAGACAGGGTAACACCAGCATAGGGGAGATAGAGATGCAATTATATAAAACCATGGTCAGGCATCACTTGGAGTACTGTGTGCAGTACTGGAGGCCACACTTTCATAAGTGTAACCCCTAGATGGCGCTATCCCAGGGGCTACTACCCCTGCCTGATTTGCCACTAACAGGTTGAAGGGCCTGGATCCAATGGCGGGTGCCTCCACCCAGAGGTCAGGGTTTGCAATAGTTAAACTAACTTGGTCACAGCCCTCTGGGACACTGCAACCCCCCTTTCTTCCCACTAGTGGCCCACACAATATATTAGAATTACCTTCACAGTATACACTTACCCCCAGGGCTGGTTCAGGCACTGGGACCTCCTGTAAAACAAGATACAGTGCAACAATCACAGTACAATACTTTAACATAGACAAATACCTCAGGCAGTATAACTTTGCTGAAACAAGCAGCTCTGATTTATTTAGGGGGAATATAACAAGGACAGGGGGAAATCAGGTTAATTAGCTTATCACTTTACTATCTACCTATGGCTCTGTGCAGAGCCTATCCCTACCAGTTACTGTCCCTGGGTACCCAAGCCCTAGTGGCTAGTCCAAACCGTGGCAGCTGGTAGGGCCCTTTCACACAGTGAAAAGAAAAATTAGTTTAAACAGTCAGCAGTACAGTGATTCCATTTGGATTTAATGTGGCAATTCAACAGGGAGCGACCCCTGAATTAGTACTCACGACCTCCAAACAAGATAGGGTCCTTCAACGTCAGCAGGGCTACGCTTGAGCTCCACGAGACTCTTCACACATTTATATGGTAAAAAGAATACTATACCAGGCAGGCTGCTTCTCTATCCCGATCGCAATTACTGCACAATACCCGGAGAACACACAACAGATTCAGTTCCTGACAGACCGAGTGCAATTCAACAATTTCTCCAGTCTTCTACAGGGTGAGCCTGGTTTCTACTCTTCAGAGATCCTTTGATTCTTGTCACAGGACAGTTCAGTCCTAACAAGCAGTTACACAAGCTGCAGACTGGAACTCTGGGCCTTACAACGTTTTTGACTGAAACTGTGCACTGAAGGAGCACAGGGTTTCTTCCCTTCACTGCCAGAGCTAAACTGAAACTCCAACAGACAAAACCGGGCACTTCCTTTGAGTTCCTCCCAGTTCTTGACTGGATTGGCTGTCACTCACAATAGACTGCTGCTGTTGGTCCCAAAAGGCGCAAGTCTAAACTATATCTCCCAGAGTCACTGCCCATACAATCCTCTTGTGGCTGGCTCAGATTATGAGTCCAAGTTCTGATTCATCCAAGGCACCATTTTAGAGCTAGCTTACCCCACACTGATTGGTCCAGTTCAGCAGTTCAAAACCAGAATGGGGAACTAGGCAGACACAGTTCTGACTGCAAAGAAAGCAGGTTAGACAAACTGTAATTTCATTATTACTGTAAATGATTTCTGGCAAACAGTTACATCTTTCAGATAGGTTCCCTTTGCACTCCTAGTGACTGCAAAAATGGAGTGAATTGGCAGCTCAGTGGTACTCAAACAGAGAAGCACACAGTCCCCCCATACAAACTAATTATGTCTGCAAGCAGACAGCTCTTAAAGAGACAGTACCAGAGGCTCTAAAAACACTCACTGATAAATGGCTTAAACGCCAAACACCATTCAGGCTTGGAGCATTCAAGCAAGCACCTGGAAGTCTTTTGGGAACCCCCATTTGCAGGGGGGTTACATAAGGACATTCACATTAAGATGGTACAGGGCTAACAAAACACCAGACTTATAAGGAGAGAGAGTAAGGGACCTCAATATGTACCCGCCGGAAGAGAGGAGGGAAAGAGGGGACATGACAGAAACATTCAAGTACTGTACCTCAGGGGTACAAACAAGGTACAGGAGGTAGACATTCTCCAATGCAGGAGGAGCACAAGATCTAGGGGGCATGACATGAAATTGGAAGGTGGTAGGTTAAGAGGGAATGAGAGGATGATTATATTTACTGTACCTCACCAGTGTTGTGCATTCCATTTGTTGCAGGCCAATGTTCTTCTCATGGTGCCTTGCCCCAACACTGAGTCCATGTGGACCCAAACAGATGCTGATCCACAACCTAAAGAGATTAAGAAAGGGTGGACACAAACAGATGCTGTAGTACAACATGAAGTGCATGGTGAAAGAGGGACACAAACCAATGACATTCAACCACCGGAAGAGAATCTGGGAAGGTCCTCCATCCTGGTGCATGAGGTCTCTTTAATTAAAGAGATGCTGCAGAACATTTTGATGAACCAGGCACTGATGGACAAAAGGCTGTCCAAGATAGAGAAGGGTCTGCATGCCATACAGTGGGTCGTGCCACAGCGACCCCCCTGGGAAACACTGGCCCTAGAAGAAATTGCATTGTCGCCCGACTGCAGTGTTATCGATTATGTGGAGTCTGCAAATGAACATGAATTCTCAGATGCGAATGACGCACAGGATACTGCAGTGCGCCCTCAGGGAATGGTGCAAGGAAATGTGAGCGAATCCATGCAACCAGTGCCACACACCTTCACACCACGTGGAGGATACAAACTGGCTAATTGTGCATTGTTGCCAATAAGCCCACAAAATGAAAAAGAACTTTGCATAAAAAAGCAGTGGGCGTAGTGATAGGTATGCCACCCTATATTTTAGACAGTCGATCACTAAGGAGTGATATGAGGAGTGGGCAAACAAAGTAAATGTTAATGGCTCTTTTGGCAAGCAGGCCATGCCTGACAACTTGAGGAGCCACATGCTTCAGAACACAGAACCGTGGTTCCCAAATTTGGGGCACCATGAGAGATGTGAAATACACAATAGAATTAATGAACAGCTGTGCACCCCCCAGAGATTTGGTGCCGAGGCCCTAAAATAAAGATAAAGCAAGATGGCTACAACTGTTGTACATAATGTAAAGATTTTATTTGTATACATGTGTTGTACTGTTTTTTTTTTTAAGTTTTTTGTTTAAGAATCTGTTTTCTTTCTGTACATAAACATGATTCCTGAGTGTATTCTTGAATTCAGTTGAAACTTTTTGGTATGTAGTGTGTATGTGTGTGTGGGGGTTCAGGTGCAGTCTGAGACGTGCAATAGCAGTTCATAGTATTGATGAGAGTGACAGTATACTGAGGCCCAGATATTCAAACTGCGCCATTCTGAGGCGCAAGCCCCTGCGCTGCTCAAAATAGTTGTGCAGGGGTGTGGCCGGGGTGATATTCAAAGGAGTTGCGCTATTGAGCAACTCCTTTGAATATCACCCCCCAGCCACAGCACTTGCGCATAGCGCAGTGGAACTTGCACCACCGCAAGTTGCCAGAGTTGAGCATTAAACTTGTGGTGGCGCAAGTACCATTGCGCCATGCTCAAATTTCCGATATTCAAAGGTGACATGCAAATGGGGCCATAATTTATGCAAGGCGTGGGGGGCCATTTGCATCTATTCTCAACCCCATTGCATGCCATTAGCATGTAGGTGCACCAATCCCGGACTTGCGCCTGGCGGCGCTGCCAGGCAGCAGCCGTCGAGGACCAGCAGCCCTGCAGCCCGATCGCGGGCAGAGCGTGTATGAACCCCCAGTGCCCGATCCTCGGGCAGAATGTAACCCCAACCGAATATCTCCCTGGTGGTCCAGTGGACCGTAAAGCCCGATCGCGGGCAGAATGTCGCATTACAACCCCCCCAAACATCTCCCTGGTGTCTAGTGTCCCCACCCACCCACCCACGAGCCCCTCCACCCGCTCCCCTGCAGCTGGCGGGCGGCAGCATCCCACCCGCCTGCCCAAATCTGGACTGTCGTGTGCGGTATGGGCTGCATGCCCATTGGCTGTAGCTCTGCACCAATGGGCGTGCAGCCCTACGGACAAGATCAATCGGCGTACGGGGTGACAGTGAGTGGGATGCTGCCTCGCCGCTGCGGGAGGAGAAGCGGGTGGAGGGGCTTCGTGGGTGGGTGGGGGGACACTAGACACCAGGGAGATGTTTGGGGGTTGTAACGTGACATTCTGCCCGCGATCGGGCTTTGCGTCCACTGGACCACCAGGAGATATTCGGGTTGGGGTTACATTCTGCCCTTGATCGGGCACTGGAGGTTCATATACGTTCTGCCCGCTGATCGGGCTTGCGAGATGTGTGGGCGGGGGGTTCATGTAACTGTAATGCCAGCGATCGGGCTTTGGGAGATGTGTGTGGGCGGGGGGTTCGTAACTGTAATGCCAGCGATCGGGTCCGGAGATGTGTGGGCGGGGGGTTCATGTAACTGTATGCCCTGATCGAGCTGTGGGAGATGTGTGGGCGGGGGTTCATGTTACGTTATGACCCGATCGGGCTGGTGGGGGGCACAGGGACGGTTGAGGGGCCAGCCAGGGGTGGCAGCTGCTGTGTTGCGCCCTGCAATACAGCAGCTCACCTGTGGGTGGCCTCAACGATCCTTTTTTTGGCTCAAGGTTGTGCAGGCGCAGGTTGGGGGTTGCGCATGCACAACTCTGCACAACCCGACTGAATATCGGGTGCGCAGGTTATGCATGGTTCCTCCCCCTCCTGTTGAGCATGCATTCATTTGCATTGCTCTTTTGCGCAACCTGTTGTCAGTGGAGCAACTGCCTCCTGCTGAATATCGCAGAATGGCGCAATGTAGGACTTGCGCATGCGCAACCCTGTTGCGCATGGAGCAACCCTTTTGAATATCTGGGCCTATGTCTGCAAATGAAAGACATGGACAAATGAAGTACGGCCTTAAGAAGTACAAAGGCTGAAACCTGTACAGCCATTTTAGTAACATCAGTCAGGATCTGGGCTTTTCAATTTGGTGTTCAGTGGTTCACTTAACTCCATTCTTGGAGTATTAGACTTCCAATAATATGGCAGAAACCTCCAAAATAAAGTGTGAGGAAGTCATGAACTACCAGATGTAAAAAAATGGAGACAACTTCCAAAATTGTGAAAGGAAATAAGACATTATTGATGTTTCAGGTTGTGTTTCACTGTGAATATATTCTTTCAACATCAATAAACTGGCCCTTACTAGAATATTGGCTTCCACAAGCAGGTTTTTTGATGTTTTTAATCTTCAAAATAATCGTAATGACTTTCAAATTGTAATCTATGTTTCTATGTTTAACTCATGGAAGTTTTAGACTTCCACTAAAAATACATTAACTGAAACCATGCTGGTGTTACTGTTAGCAAGAAGAGAACTGTGTAATAGAGAAATGCTGCACTATAAGCAGAGTGTAAAAGGTGCAGCGATGGACAGTGGCATGTTGGGGTGGCAAAGGGTAATGTATGACTGGCAAACTGTATCTGCATCATACAGCATGGCTAAAGTGGTAACATATTTCTAACCACTATTTAAAAAGCAGTTACACGTAGGAGAAATTATTTATAGATTTACTGTGGTTCACCTTTAACTCACTAAACCTCACAGCCTACAGCATATTTTTCACATTCACCGGTCTAAATGCCAACACGTGACTCAAGCTTCAGTGTGACAATGAAATACCTTAATGACATATTATGCACAGTAGGTGTTGACGTGGCCCTAAGCACCATTTGTTGTTGGCACACTTTGAAGCAGGCAACAACTGCATTGAGTGAGAGGTGTAAACAGCTTCAGTTTGGTTGAGTGCATTCATATGCAAAAACAATTCATAGTGCCATTCAAAATGTGGCTAGCCAGGTACTTTCCCAGTGAGACTGAGCAACACAAATGGATAAGGGGGGATGGATGAAGTAGGGGGGAAGTGCATGACTGCTTCATGGGACCACGCAGCCAACATAGTGTAAGCACGGAACGTTTGTATGAAGATAGTCAAAAGACCTGAATTGCAAAATGCTAATAAAAAAAGGTACCAGAAAAATTGCAATTGTTTGTAAAATGTAGGTAGCAGACAATAAATAAGGTGATGTTTGGGTAATACAGAGCATGATCTTACAGACCATACTGTGCCTCCACCCCCACACCCACAGCCCCCAGTTATACTGTGGTTATTGAGGTTATCATAGCAAGCAGGATATTTCACATAATAAACCCTGGCAGCTGCGCAGTGCTCATAATGTCAGAAATGTAATTTACAATTTACCACCACAGAAAAACAGCAAAAGCAAAATTCCATTTATTTACTATGTATTAATTGTTACAGATGCACAGCCACAGACAACACTCACTATGGCTTCTGCCTCTCATAGCAAGCAGAGTTATTACCTAATTGAGACCTTGCTAGCTGTAATTAATGTTTCTTTTTTGGGGGGAGGTTATGGTATTTGTCTTAAGCTTAAGCACTGACACAGAAACACTGATGCCGTAAAAAAAGCACTGTAAGTGTATCTTGTTTTGTTTCTTCATAAACTAATTATAATTTTAGAGCTGAAAAGACATGCCATAGTAATACATCTTATTATGAGTGCATGATACCCCATCCAGTTGTTGCCTTTATTTTTACTTCAGTGAAGGCAATAAGTACTCTTCAGCTGGCAAGGTCATAGGTGGAAAATACCACTGACCTCTGCAAAAAACGGAAGCAGTATTGGTGGTACTATACTGCAGCTGTGCTTCTGGAAACATAGAAACATATAGATTGGTAGCAGATAAGGACTGCTAAGCCCAACCAGTCTGACAGTAAGCCCTATACATGTACTGTGTGCATCTACTCACCCTAAGTGATCAATGATTTTTTCATCAATCCCTTCCCTCCCAAGGTTTCCCAGTGCTTGTCTCAAACATGTTTAAACCACTCCACTGTGCTTGCCCCTACCACCTCACATGGCAGACTATTCCAAGCTTTCACCACTCTCTCCATGTATAAAAACTTCCCGACGTTACCTCTCAATCTCCCCACTTCCTATTTCATATATTTATTTATTTATTTAGTTAGTTTTTGTTGACCGGGTAAGTGCACTAGACAAATCCTGCCTATTTTCAGGCATGACCCGGGGGAGGGGGATACAGATGAATGCCAACTGACCTTGAACCAGATTAAGCTGTTGGTAGTATTTGTAGTGAATGAGGCAAATTTGGCCAGGACACCGGGGAAATTCCCCTACTCTGTCAGAGGGGGGAATCCCTGTCCAAGATGGAGGATGCTCTGTTGCCTGCGGCTGCTGGAGCTGTGGGGGCAGGAGACCTGGTCTCAACTCCTGTCTCTATGTTCGAAGAGACCTCGATGGATTGTCAGTCTGCTGTACCTGTTTATGCTGTGCCTGAAGTTCGTATGATGAAAACACCTGCAGTTTTGGAAACGGTTTGCCAGTGAGCTGCTAGTCAGGATTCTCTCGAATGTACTGGGGGACCGCAGGAGGAGCACACTTCCTTGGACTCGGAACCTTTGAGTCCAGAAGAGCGTGTACTGCACGACCGCTTGTTAGCGGCGGAACGCCGCTACATGACCACCAAACTGGAGATTCAGCAGGAACTTCACCGTGTCAAGATGGAGGGAGCGACTATTGTTCCTCCTGGTGTTGCTGTGATGGATCCTGTGGATTTGCTCGTGGAAACTGCTGTAGCACATTCGGAGACGACTGGTGAGGATGTCCCTGGACCTTCCTCCGCGGCAGAGGGTGCAACGGGACCCGTAAGTACTTTTGTGGTAGTTGGTCCATCCCCTGGGTTAGTAGCTGCTGAAGCCCCCTCACAGGCATCTCCTGGTACGGTGAACCCCGCTATCGCCCCCACATGGTCTGTGGATGTGGCGCTTAGGGCAGCTGGCTGGGTGCAAGACCCCACGGTGGGTTCATGGGTCTCGGGGCCATCTCCTATACGATCCCCTCGCCCTGTGGATGATCTGGACTTGAGAGGGGGAGAACAGATTTCTAAGAATTCACCTGATCCCTTGGATCTCCCTGTGGAGCTACATTTAACCCAGAACCCTGTCTTGGACCTTAATCAGGTCCCTGCCACTCAGTCTTTCTCTGGTCCAGACCCACTGGCTGATAGTGCCTCTGCCAATGTTCGACCTTCTTCTGTATGGACTGGGCCAGCTCAGCCCTTCTTTTCCTTGTTTAAATTTACAGTTCTGGCAGCCAAACGTCACAATGCAGTCAGGCTTTCTTATCGAGGTGGGCTGCCGGACCCCCCCGACCGTGTGTATGTGGCCAGGACACTTTTGAAGGACTCCCTGAAGTTTTTTGCTCACGAAATATATGCCTTGATACATGTATTGGGTGAATCAATATTTGACATTAGTTTTCAGACGTCTCGTGGACTTGAATGTTTTTGGTCAAAATATCATGCTTTGTGTAATACTGCTCTTTGGACCCCCTTTCAGGCAATGCCCTTCTCTAAACCAGCCTTTAAGATAGTTACTGTTATGTTTTGTAATGAGGGAGTGGATGTCTCTGATATTGTTTATTGGTTAAAACAGCGTTGAAATATACAGGGTCAGCCGGAGGCCATCTTGGACTCTGAGAATATCTGGACAGGGGGATGGAAACTTAAAGTAATGTTGAATGTTTCTGAATCTGGTCCTGTGCACTTGCCTAATTCCTTTTTTTTAGGTCGGGATAGAGGGGTCCTGTTTTACCCAGGTCAACCCAAGGCGTGTTACAGATGCGGGGATCCCTCACACCTGAGCAGTTTGTGTGACAAGATTAAATGCAACAACTGTGGTGAAATGGGACATGTGGGTATGCACTGTCTGAATGACTGCAGGTGCAATCTTTGTGACAAGCTGGGCCACACGTTTCAATCGTGTCCATGGGCAGCGCATACTAAGGTAACACATGACGGAGGTGTAGATCAACGTTTTGTGATTACACAAGCTCAAAAGGCTCGCCTTTGCACCACATTGGATGCCCCCCCCCACTGTGGCAGCTTCCCCTTCCCTGAAGGCTTTAGTCCTGGAGGCCTCCTGTAGTGCTGTACCTATGTCCGCCAAAAGTGCTCAGCCCCCTGGGGGGGACTCCTATTTCCGTCTGTGCCATGGTACAAGAGGGCATGATGCAGGGTCCTGGCCCTAGTACTATGCCTCCACCTCAGGAACCTGCCAAAGTAATGTGTCGCAGGTCATTGAGGTCTGGATCCCACACCTTACCATCCCCTCCAAAAGCCTGCGCCACACACCGTCGATTGCTCTATCGAACGCCTTTGAGGTGCTTCAATCGATATCGGACGATGCAGGTGGTGTGTCTGACTCTTCCTCTATTGCTTCTTCCCTCCCTGATGGTCTCACTGATTCTGAAATTCAGTTGGGCTCTGGCCTTTCACAAAAGCGAAAGGCCAAAGTCAGGTTGAAAGGGACTAAGGTGGCTGGGAAGAGAAAGACTTAATTATGATATTTACCTAATCTTTGTGCTACTATGTCACAATTTACCTGTCATACTGTTAATGTGAATAGTCTGAAACGTCTGGACAAGAGACGGCTGGTGTTTTCCTTTTTGAGGCTTTTGCCATTAGGGATATTTTTGTTACAGGATACGAGATTCCATACTGTACAGGAGATCCGACTGGCACACCGAGATTGGCTTCTGGGTCCCTCTTGTTGGTCTATAGGCCAAGACTCCTGCTCTGGTCTTGGCATTTTAATTAATGTCCCGGAGTTCAGACTTTTGAAGCTGTTTGATTTGGACTCTGGCAGGGCTCTCATTTTGGACTTTTTAATTGGGCAAAGCCCATATCGAGTGGTGAATATATATGCCCCCCAAATTAAGACTGAGCGAATAGCTCTTTTTGATTTATTACGCCCTTATTTACATTCTTCTTTCCAGATTTTGTTCTCCGGTGATTTTAACTGTGGCCTTAGTCTTCGGGATAAGAGTTCTTTTGCTACTACCAAAAAATTATATTGTGACTCGCTTGTGTTGGGACGCATGATCCGTACTGCTCGTTTGATGGATACTTATTTGTCTTTCACAAAACAACATACTCCCACATTTCAAAAGGGTAGGTTGGCCACCCGCATAGATTTTGTTTTTGTGTCAAGTACATTTGAGGTCACTTTGGCTGTAGTACAGGCGGTAGCCTTTTCTGACCATAAGCTACTCTCTGTTGGTTTCGGATCTCCTGCCAGTTTCAGTAACGGGCCGGGTTTATGGAAATTCAGTATATCCTTATTGCAGGTACCATTGTTTCAGTAAACCCTTTTGTCGTTTATCTATGCCCGTAAGTCAGTGTAACCCATGTATGATGATCCAATTCAGTGGTGGATGGACACGAAACGTGCTCTTACTGGTTTGTTGAAATCTTATAGTCGTAAAAAATGCAGGACTGATTACCTTGAATATTTAAAGAAAAGGGCTCATTTTCAGTCTTTATTGTCACTTGCATACTTGACGGGACAGGATCTTGCGCAGCAGATACGATTAGTGCAGAAGGATATGTTGGATTTCCAGTCTAGACAGTCGCAACAACTGTACCACCAACATAGCTATGCTGTAAAAGGTACACGGGAAGTCATTTGCCTGTTTGAATCTAATTATCACCAGATTGCCCATAAATCTATGTTATGTCTTTCTAACTTGAACGGAGATCTTTGTACTTCCCGTTCGGACATATGTCAGATAGTCACAGACCATACGACTGCTTTGTTTTCTCCTCTTCCTACTGTGTCAGTTGACCTGAGACAATTGTACGGTACTCTTGATGTTCCTTCCCCTTCCTTGCAGAGTGCAGAAACTGCATGTCAACCCTTCACGGAAAGGGAAATTCAGTTAGCCATCTCTTCCTTGCCCCTACGACGGACCCCTGGTCCGGACGGCCTTCCTTCTGCCTTGTACAAATATCTGGGGGATTACCTCCTCTCGGAATTAACCTCTGTGTTTGCCTCCCTGCTTGTCTCTGAATTTAGCCCTTTGGAGTTTATGAAGGGCACTTTGATTTATGTATACAAACGGAAAGGTGACATTCACTCTCGAAAACTGGCGCCCCCTCTGTATGTTGAATACTGATTTTAAGATATTGATGAAACTCATCGGGCAACGTTTGCGTGGGATCGCAGAAATAGTTATTCACCCAGCCCAATCCTGTTCTATACCAAACAGGAGAATTTCTGATCACCTAATTCTCCTCCGTGAATTATTTTCCCATGGGTTTTCGGATTCCGTTTTGGGACTTATTATTTCGGTCGACCAAAAGGCTGCTTTCAACTCGGTTAACCATGATTTTTTATGGAATGCACTGCATATTCTGCATGTTCCAGATAAGACGATTCATTGGATTCAGACATTTTATAGGACAGCTACTGTTGTTCCACTGATTAATGGTTGGGTGGGCCCGATGATCCCGGTGAAACGGGGAGTTCGCCAAGGCTGTCCATTGAGCCCTCTATTATATGTTTTTTTTCTGGATGTGTTGCTTCGTCGTCTTAATGCCCACCCTCAGATCCGTGCCATCTCGTGTTCGGCTCTGAGTTCGCTTATTTACAGCAATCGTGACATTAACGATGTGTGTTTTCTTGTAGCTGACGTGGCCTCGGTGCTTGTCTCTCTTCAGGAATGTTCCTCCTTCGGTGCAATATCTGGAGCAAGTATAAACTTTGGCAAGAGTTTGGGGATACGGCTTGGTTCCTCTTCGATCTCTTCAGATAATATTGGTTCTTTACGTGTAGTAGAAGGCCCAATTCGTATACTTGGTATATATTTTGGGATACGAGATTCTGATTCCTTTAACTGGGAAGATAAATTGGAGCAGGGACGAGTCATAGTGGCCTCTTGGAATAGAGGACAGCTCGGGAAGAAGAAGCGTGTTTTTCTGATTAAAACTTATCTTCTCCCTCTGTTCCTGTATTTAAGTTATGTGTTCCTAATCCCAAAGCAACTGGAAACTACGGCTTTCAGCTTGTTTTTTCAAGCCCTCTGGGGAAGTCGGTTGAATCCGATTAAGAGGAATGTCACTTACCTACCTACCTCTGAAGGTGGTGTCCAGATGATCAATCCGTTGCTATTCTTTACTAGTATTTTTCTCTCGGCCAACTTGCGGCCTTTACTGGTTAACACCCAGAGAGGGTGGGAAGCGTGGTTTTACGACTCTTGTAGGTATTGGTTTCACTTGTGGGAGCATGATTCTTTGGGTGTGTTGCGACAAATTGAGGGCATTCCGCTGTATGTTAAGCACATGTTTCTCCGTTTAAAGCAGTGGAAAGTGTCACCTCAGACTCTCATCACAAACACGCATAAAGCATTGTACAAGAAGCTTTTGTCCTCAGTCTGTATGGTACAAACCCCTTTTATTAAATGTCCGGCCAGTCACCTACCTTCTCTTCTAGTTTTGTTGCGATGTTCTAGGATCCCGGCCCTCATGTGGGACTTCCACTGGTTATCATGTCATGAATGGATAAATGTGAAAGCCAACCATAAACACAAGTAGTCTCAGGATCGTTTCTGTTCTAGACCCCACTGTATTAATGTACCGGAGACCATACCACATTTGTTTTTTGACTGCTCATATATTAAAAATTGGTGGCCTTTCCTGGCCAACTCCTGGGCTGTTCCTATATTTTCTACAGTCACCTTTCAAAATGTTATGTATGGTGTTTTTTCCTCTCACTGGTCTCTGTGGCATAGGGACACTTTGAACCTTGTATTTCTTGTGATTAAATGGAACATTTGGATGGCAAGATGTTTGTTTACATTACAGCAAAAGACTTGTTCTTATTCGGAACTAGAGGGGAAGATAGTGGCGGACTTGAAGAAAGTATACGAACGTGAAAGGACTTTGTGTTCGGCATCGTCTCTGTTGGCCTTGTGGGCGGCCCTCCATGGATCACGAACACAGACTCAGCTGTGACTTGAAGGACTCATGCAGTGTCTTTATTTCTC
Source organism: Neoceratodus forsteri (assembly GCA_016271365.2). NCBI lineage: Eukaryota > Metazoa > Chordata > Ceratodontiformes > Ceratodontidae > Neoceratodus > Neoceratodus forsteri. Next base: position 480,892,304 of record JADMNL010000022.1, read on the forward strand.
CCTTCTCCCTCCTTTTTATTTTGTTTTTTCTTGCACACATATTATCTATGTACCTTATGTTGGCTTGTCTGTACAATTTTTGTTTTCAATAAAACTGTCCCCTACTCTTTTCGATAAGTGCCATGGGATCTTTAGCATCCACCTGAACTACCACCAATCCAGGCAGATGGGACCTCGATTTAACATCTCATCCGAAAGACGGCACTTCAGAAGTGCAGCACCCCTCTCATGCTGTACTACAGTGTCAGTACTAGGATATTAACCCAAGTGCCAGATGTGGGAACTGAACCCACAGCCCTCTGATCTCCCAGCCTCAGAGGCGAGTGTGCTACCTACTGAGCCACTGACCCCTTGTTCTGGTATCTTTTATTCTTTTTATTTATTTTTATTTATACAGTGATTCAGAAAAGACCTTTGAGCGCAAGCTCATTTACAAAGGTTCCACGTCATAGATTGCAGAGGTCACTCTCCTCTTTGGTGATGGTCAGTACCTCCTCCCCATCCTGTAAATCTTCCCTTTGGTTCCCCCTAACCAGGTGCATTATCTTGAAATGTTTTGCATTGAATCCCAGTTGCAACAACTCAGACCATCTTTCAAGCTTCTCCAGGTCCCTCTTCATTATCTGCACCCCTTCTGGAGTATCCACCCTGTTGCAGATCTTTGTGTAATCTGCAAATACTGTAGGCAGTCACTTACTGTGCTTCTAGCCCCTCTGCAATGTCACTAATAAAGAAATTGAATAGGACTGCATAATAGACTGGTCCAAGTACTGATCTTTGTTGCACTCCACTGGTCAACCTCCTCTCCCCAGATTGGATCCCCCTTACCACCACCCTCTGCCTTCTGTCTGTCATCCAGTTTCTAACCCACTGTATCACCTTACTATGCACCATGCCCAGACTACTCATCTTGTTAACCAGCCTTCTGTGTGGGACAATTTTGAAGGCTTTGCTGAAATACCGGTAAGGGGAAACAATAAAGCAAATAAAAAAGCAAATGCTACTGTGGCACTTTTTATTTAAAAAAAAATAATAATTCTGACTGCCCATTTTAAGCCAGAGAAATCAATCACCACAGCACTGCAGCTTTATTTTTCTGGCTTAAACTTAGTCCATTTTGTATTTCAGAAAACACACTTACTGTAAGCAAAAAGAGTGTGCACTGTTGCCATGCTAGCTGGCCCACTTTGGTACTGTATGTCATCAGCTACTCAGCCACCATGGACATAATCACATTATGCTCATATTGAACATATCGAACTATTAAACTATTAAACTGCCCCCCCAAACAACCAATAAATTAAGTGATAGCTTGAATGAAGTCAGGGGCTAGTGGCCACAACCTGAAAATGGGAGTAACATGATTTGATTTGTAATGGTTAAACGAGGGCTGTGTGTAAGTGTAAAAAGAAATATACTGTGCCACGGGCATTATAGAAGGCTGATGGCACCGGAGCATCAGGAGGTAAGAAATAAGTGTCTTTATGGCTGCAAGAATAGGTTATGCCACGTTACATCCTGGGTATGGAGGTTGATGGCACAGCAGTACGCAGATAGGAGGAGAGAGGTTACTGTTTCAAATGAAATCTACTTCTCACACATACAGTACAGTTGAATATTTCAATGCATGAGTGATACATGCATTATGAATTCATGATGTACATATGTGGGCACAACATTGCCTGCCTTCCTAAAAGAGGGTGTCTGGTGGCTGGCTACTCAGTATGCATAAGGCTTTGGAAAGGATTGTCCATGGAAGGCCAGACAGCTACTGTACAGTGTTTTAAAGCAAAGATTTGCTGCATACACCAATTGGCTGAATGCTAATAATGCTGTCACTCTCCTGTGTACTATTAACCCACATGAGTGATCACTGCTGCTCCAAGTGACAAGTCCAAACCGACATGAACACAAGTAAATAAATAATTTAACAAAGGAATAAATAAATAAATGCTGTAAAACAGCAGTAATTTATTGAGGATTGTGGTGCAGCACTCGATTTACCTCAATTTGAAATTCCTGCTACAGTATGTCAAATGGCAGTTGATTGAGGCTCACGGGTACATTTTTTTACATTTCAAAGTAAATAAAAAAATAAAGACAACAAATAATCAGACATCAGAAGTTAAAATAACAATGCTACATTGTGTATGCTCATGTTGAACATATTGAACTATTGAACTATTAAACTGCCCTCCCCCAAACAACCAATAAATTAAGTGCCACGGGCATTATAGAAGGCTGATGCCATGGGAGCATCACGAGGCAAGAAATGAGTGTCTTTATGGCTGCAAGAATAGGTTATGCAACGCTACATGCTGGGTATGGAGGTTGATGGCACTGCAGTATGCAGATAGGAGGAGAGAGGTTATTTATTGAGGATTGTGATGCGGCACTCAATTTACCTCAAATTCCAGCTACAGTATAGTATGTCAAATGGCAGTTGATTGAGGCTCATGGGTAGATTTTTACATTTCAAAGTAAATAAATAAAATAGTAATATATATATATATATATATATACAGTATCTATACATATATATATATATATATATATATTATATGCTAGTATTACTTGTGTGCCTTTACTCATATGTGTTATTAACATGGGGCTCTGCCCATATTGTGAATGCATTATCACTGTGTGGTATGTTCAGCTTTGTGCACATCTTCTAACCAGGTCCATCTGCAAATGAGCATTGCTCAACGAGACCGCCTGGATAAATAAAGACTTTGATGTATATGTATATATATATATATATATATATATATATATATATATATATATATATACATATATATATATATATATATACAGTATCAATTCATACCTTGTCAATATGTTTACAGCTTTAAAAAATTGATTCATTACCTGAAGGGAGATACTTTTACAGCACTACTGTAATATCTTTCAAAGATAGCAATATCAAGTTCTTCTTTGAGAAACAGATCTCAGGAATCACTCTCTTCTGTGAGGGATATACTAACATGCTAATTGCCAGCAGATTAGGCCTTACAGTCTATCGAGTCTGCTGGAGCCTCAGATCCCTAGTTGGGTGCCGAGGCCCTCCCCCCTTGTGTTCCAGAAACCCCTATCATCCATCCCTTCCCCCCGGGCCAGGCCATCATCTGATACATCTACTTTCTGTGTCTGTCCCACCATCTCTTGAAGCCCTCCACTGTGGATCTCTGAACCAGCTCACCAGGCAGCGCATGCCAAGGGTCCACCCCCTCTCAGTGAAAAACCTCCTCCTCTTCCCCCTTACCCTTCCACCTTCCAAATTCAAACCATGCCCTCTGGTGATACCGCCCTGCTTTAGTCTAAAGATCCCCTCCACGTTTACCCTATTTATTCCCTTGAGGTACTTGAAGACTCAGTCATGCCCCCCCCCCGTCTCTCCTCTCCTCTAATAAAAACAGGCAGAGCTCCTCAAGTCTGTCCTCATCTGTACCCTCTCCAGGAGCTGTATGTCCCTCTTCAAGTGTGGTCTCCAGTACTGTACACAGTACTCAAGGTGTGGTCTAACCAGTCCATTGTACAGTGGCAGAATCACTTCCCTGCTCCTAAAGGTGATCCCCCTTACGATGCATCCCAACATCCTGTTTGCCTTGCTAGCTGATCTCCTGCACTGCTCAGAGTTATTCATACATGCATCCACCATGACCCCAAGGTCTTTTTCCCCTGTTGAGGCCTCCAGCGCCTCCCCTCCTAGGGTGTACCTTTGTTTAGGGTTTCCCCTCCCAAGATGTAACACCTTGCACTTGGTGATATTGAAATTTAATTTCCATGTGTGAGCCCAGCTTTCCAGGGTGTCCAGGTCCCTTTGCAGGGTCAACCTCCCCTCTTCCCCCTCAATTACTGCTCCCATCTTGGAGTCATCAGCAAAGAGACTCATTTCACACCCTATTAATATACCAGACTACCCCTGATGTCCAATATGTATGCATTAAACAGGATCTGACCCAGGACCGAGCCCTGCGGTACCCCACTACCGACCTCTCTAGGGTTCGAGAGCTCCCCAACCGACCACACTCTCTGGGTGCATCAGCTAGCCAGTTTTCAATCCATCTGACCATCAAAGGGCTTACTCCCAACCCCTCGCAGCTTCTCCACCAAACCACTGTGGGGACAGAGTCAAACGCTCTGCTGAAGTCCAAGAATAATATATCCACAGGCTTTCCCCTGTCCAGTTCTGATGTTACCCATTCGTAGAACTCCACAAGATTGGTTTGACATGATCTACCTGGCACAAACCCATGTTGCCGACTATCCAGACCTCCCCACCTCCTCCAAGTACACCCCAATCGTTCCTTTAGTATACTCTCCATTAATTTTCCCACCACGAGTCAAACTGATGGGTCTGTAGTTACCTGGTACTTCCCTCGACCCCCTTTATGGATTGGCACCACATGTGCCTCTCGCCAATCCCTAGCTACCCTCCCTGTCTCAGGCGACCTGTTGAAGAGCTCTGCCAGGGTTGCAGCCAGTATGTCCGCCAATTCCCATAGTACTCTCGGATGAATGCCATCCAGCCCAGGAGATTTATCTTTCTTTAGGGCCTTGAGGGCTAACCACACCCTTTTGGTGGAGATAGCATCATCCATTCCCTCCACCTTACTGGCCTTTTTATCCTTATCCTGATGTGACACCCCTGGGGTACCTCTCCCTCCCTCTTGCTCTATTTCTGTTGCTCCCCTGATCCCACTCACTACCGCTTCTATCCCCATCATGCCTTGCTTTGTAGATATCCCATCCCTTCCCTAGTGAACACAGAGGCGAAGTACTCATTTAATACCTCTGCCTGGTCCCTCGCCTCTTCCACCCACCCTCCTTCTGATCTCAATCTGCCAAGATGGCCCTTAGTTTTGCTGTACTCCCCAATGTACTGGAAGAACCCCTTTTCCCATTCATGTATTCCCTGTGCCAGTCACTGCTCTTTACTGGACTTTGCCCCCCTCACCATCCAGGTGACTTTTCTAGATGCGAGATGGTACATTTCCTTTTCCCTATCCCCTCTTGTTGTTTTATAATTTTTGTAGGCCGCCTTCTTTCCTCTGACTGCTACCTGAACCTCACTGGACCACCAGCATGGTTTATGTGACCTTGCTCCCTTACGTTTCACCTTAGCGCAGGTCCTGACTGTCTCATGAAGTCCCGGTTTTATGACCTCCCATCTCTTTTCCACATTTGTCACTGATGTAATCCCCTTCAAGTGATCCTTAAGAATATTTCCCATGCTCACAAAGTCTGCCCCCCTGAAGTCCATTGCCAGTATCCTAGGTCTCTCCCCACCACCACCCCCATGCTTATTTGAAACCAGACAGTATTGTGGTCGCTCTCAGTCAGGGGATCCTCTACAACCAGGTCCCTTACCAGATCCCCATCTGCCAGAACCACGTCCAGGACATGCCCCTCCCTTGTGGGCTCCATCACATGCTGTGTTAAGAACACATCCTGGAAGCCGTCCAGCAGCCTGTGCTCCTTGGCCACCTTAGAGGACATGGTTCCCCAGTTTGTACCTGGCATATTAAGGTCCCCCATCAACACCACTCCTTCCCCTTTTGGTCCACACTGGGCAATGATGTTGTCCAGCAAACCATCCTCCAGAACATCACCCATCCTGGGGGCCTATATACTACACCCAGCTTGACCTTACCTCCTGCTGGGGTTCGTAAGGTGACTCATAAGGCCTCCACGTTTTCCCTCTGCCTCTTCTACCCTAGCAATTTCTATGTCATCTCTAATGAACATAGCCACTCCACCCCCTCTGCCCTCCTTTCTATCCTTCCTAAGCATAGTGTACCCCCGCACGTTTAGGTCGCAGTCATGGTTTTTGTTGGCCCACATTTCCGTGACAGCCACCATATCCACCCCAGAACAGCATGGCCTGGAACTCTGGCAACTTGTTCCCCAAGCTCCTGGCATTTACTAACACCACCACCCACCCCTTATCCCTGATCCCTTTGTAGAACCCCACCCAGGTTCCTTATACTTCCATCCTCCCTCTGCTCCTCCTGAAACCTCCACCCCCAGTCTGTTTCCCCCTTCCCCCTTTGGGTTTGAAGGTTACTCCCCTCATCTGGAGGAGAGGGCTTCTGGTCAGATATACGGTAACATATTTATAGTGAGCATTATATCAGCTCCAAATTTGTATCTGTAGTGACTGGCTATCACAAGCTGTGTCAGTCAGTGCTGACTGGGAGAAACAATCTACAGTATTGTCAGTGAAATATCAGCTTTATTACTTTAAGAGACTGCTGAGGTGCTGTTGACAAATTCAAATAAAATGAAGCACTCAAGGTGACATCAGTCTAACAGCGGGTTCTGAGCCTGAATGTTTTAGCCGGTTCTTTGTAAATGGACTTCATGCACTTTTATTTCATTTGACTTTAGATGTGCATAAGTGAGTGTTTCATTTTATGTGAATGTTTAACAGTGCCACAGCAGTCTTTTGAAGTAATAAAGCTGATTTTGCAGTGACAAAAGCTGGGAGTCCATGGCTTTTGTTGAGTGAAGCTACATTCATTTTACTAGGCTTACAGCCATAGGCGCCGGGTTGTATGGGCCCATGGGGCATGAGCCCCATCAATATTTTATGACACAGGCCCAGCCCCAGCAATAAAATTGTAAAAAAAGTGTTCTGTTTTTTTGTTCTCTGCGTGAGTTGTGACCTGTGAGCATGTGCATTCTTTGACTGAATTGCAGCGACGGGCGGCACCACCCCCCCACCGCCCTGGAATCCCTGACTGACCTTCATTGCCATTGGTGGGCTTTTAGTGGCACTGACATAATCATTATTTGAAATTGGCGCGTGACCAACCGGGCACAGGCGCAGCGCCGATTTCTGTTATTGGCAGTGCAAAGTTATTAGCCGGTGCATGTTTTGAAATTGCCACCGAGGTGGCGTGAGTCAGAACACACCATCCAGGATCAGGAGGATCTCAGCGGGCAGAGAGAGAGAGAGAGAGAGAGGGCAATGAGTGACGTGGCCGGGGACCAAGGAGTAATAGTCGGTCAGCGACCACCTCCAGATCCATCAGTGTGTGGCACAGCATGAGTTAGCCTACAACTGACCACACCGAGGAAGTATGTGTGGGCCGTGGCTGGCCCAAGGGAGTCACTGGAATGAGTCGGTGGTGATGTCGGTATAGGCCATGTTGTGAGTGGCCGGGCAGCGGGTCATGTGTGGGTCTGGTGACCAGGTCTTCATCAGGCAGGGGCAGCCTGAAAAGGACAGAGGACCGGGAGAGCAAAGGAGCCACAGGGAGAGAGGAGTCCCTAGGCCAACAGAGCAGCTAGTGAAGTCCAGTCCCCCACGCAGAGGCTGAGAGCAGGCACCAGCCAGCTGAGAGGAGAAGAACGCAGCACCATGGGTGGTAACAGTAACTACCTCAACCCAAGGCAGCTGACTTAAGAGCCAGCACTAGCCAGGTAAGGTCAGAAATGCAGGGGAAGCCAAGTCCAGGAGTAATTCCGGCGGTGGGAGGAGACAGAAGAGAGAGCAGTTAGATGAACTGGCTGACTCTTGTGCTTGTTGGTTGTGTGTTGTTGTTCTCACTTGTGAGGCAGTCAGGCAGCCCAGTAGGTCACTACTGATGAGAAACGAAATTAAAAAAAATTAAATGTAGTGTGTGTGTGTGTGTGTGTGTAGATGCTCATCGTGTTCATGCAGCCTCAAGCGACTGATGTATTTATTT